>JAYXSA010000011.1:1200000-1800000 GCA_037356195.1 Penicillium sp. F50
CCCCCGCAATCCCCAATTCTCACCTTTCAATTTCCAACTCTCACCATGGCTACCAACGGGACCAACGGTTCTGTTTCTCGCTACCACGCGGCCTCAAGCGAGGAGGCTATTCAGGCGGAGCACCACTATGCGGCTCACAACTATCACCCTTTGCCCGTAGTTTTTGCCCGCGCTCAGGGTACCTCCGTCTGGGACCCCGAGGGACGTCACTATCTTGACTTCCTCTCTGCGTACTCTGCCGTGAATCAGGGTCACTGCCACCCCAAGCTCGTGGCTGCACTGGTGGACCAGGCTTCGCGTGTGACTCTGAGCTCGCGCGCATTCTACAATGACGTCTTCCCCCGCTTTGCGGAGTTCGTAACCCGCTACTTTGGCTTCGACATGGTCTTGCCCATGAACACAGGTGCCGAGGCGGTTGAGACGGGTATCAAGATCGCTCGCAAGTGGGGCTACAAGGTCAAGGGTATCCCAGAGAACAAGGCGGTTGTCCTGAGTGCGGAGAACAACTTCCACGGTCGTACTGTAAGTTAGCTCCCTTATCTTGTCTCTGGGCTGGCTACGGCGCCCCTCTTCCATTCTTTCCCCCTCCCCTCCTGGTGCACATTTCACGCCCTCCGAACCCGGTTGCTGATCATGACGGCCCCTTGCATTAGTTTGCCGCCATCTCGCTGTCCTCTGACCCGGAGTCCCGTGAGAACTATGGTCCCTATCTCCCCGGTATCGGGTGCACCATCCCCGGCACCGAGAAGCCCATCACCTACAATGACAAGGCCGCTCTGCGTGAAGCCTTCGAGGCCGCCGGCCCTAACTTGGCCGCCTTCCTGGTTGAGCCTATTCAGGGCGAGGCGGGTATTGTCGTTCCCGACGAGGATTACCTGCAGGAGGCTCGCGCCCTGTGCGACAAGCACAACGTACTCCTGATTTGTGATGAGATCCAGACTGGTATTGCCCGCACGGGTAAGCTGCTGTGTCACGAGTGGAGCGGAATTAAGCCCGACTTGGTTCTGCTGGGTAAGGCCATTTCGGGTGGCATGTACCCCGTCTCGTGTGTGCTCGGCCGCAAGGACGTCATGCTCACGATCGAGCCTGGTACCCATGGCTCAACCTACGGCGGTAACCCATTGGGCTGTGCCGTCGCCATCCGTGCTTTGGAGGTTGTGCAGGAGGAGCAGATGGTCGAGCGTGCCGAGAAGCTCGGACACCTCTTCCGGAAGGGCCTGGAGGATCTGAAGAGCCCTCTGATCGAGACGGTGCGTGGCAAGGGTCTGCTCAATGCCATTGTCATTGATGAGTCCAAGACCAATGGACACACCGCCTGGGATCTGTGCATGTTGATGAAGACCAAGGGTTTGCTGGTACGTGCTTGGCACTATCTTTCTGTTTGGAAAGCTTTACTGCGTAGATAAGCTAACTGAGAACCTCTCACAGGCCAAGCCTACTCACCAGAACATCATCCGCCTAGCTCCACCCTTGGTCATCACCGAGGAGGAGATCGCGAAGGCCTTGGCCATCATCGGCGAGGCGGTCAACGAGCTCCCCAGCTTGAAGGGCAAGGTCGAGGACCAGGTGATTCCCCCATCAGAGAAGAACGTCAAGATTGGCATCGAGAACTAGATTCACCTGGAGGAATCACTTCCTGGACCACAGGTCCGCCGAAAAGGTTGCGACCCACGACTTCTCCGGAGCAGCCGCTGCGCATGCTCATTTACGTCCACCGGGCCAAGAGCAAAATGCGTAAGCGTATCTAACGCCCCAAGCACCTCCTGGCGCTGGCTGGAGGTGCTGGGTGGGAACTGGACTGGATGATAGATGTTTTTCTGGATGGCATTGGTGTCGTCCCACGACTTGACGATGGAACGGATCAAAACCGGCATTGCTTACAGATTGAATTGTATACCATACAGCTACTACTACTACTAGCTGCAGCTTAAGTCTGCATAGACCATGAATTGATTTGCCACGTATTGGTGGATAAGACATTTTGGCATATCGTACGGAGTTCACGAAGCCACGCACGTCCATGCATGCAAGGCCGAGACCCTTTTCACTTTGTCCGAAGGGATTCTACCATTCTGGGCGTTAGCTCCGCTCCGAGTAAGGCGGAGATAGTCTTCCGCCGAGGGGTCTTGTTCCTCCCCGGCTTTTAGGTCTATAATACAAGGGAATTGATTCGCTAGGTAGCAGGAAGTCGAATCATCCGTAACCAGCAGAGGAGTATACCCCACCTCGGGATAGTGGGGGAGACGGGGAATTCGGGGAAAATGCGTGTGGAAGATACCGTCACTAGCCTCAAGAGGCTCGGGTTAGTCAGTGCGATGGATTACTAATCCGCGGACTCGGCAGTTATCAAGTCCGACGCCGACGCTCACAGACTGATCTATTGGCCGGCGACCACATGTTAAGCGAACACGAGAGCGAATGCGTATTCGCTGCGAGAGCAATGCTTAGTGACTGTTGTATGACGGTGGTCATCGGAGTCCGGCTACAAGATTTCTGAGGGTTTGCTAGACGCTAGACTAGAGAAAAGTGATGAATCTTACTGTACTGAGGTAATGAACGGTGGTATTTGGACTGTACTACGGGCTCCAATGGACAGTAGAACACTGTGCTGCCGGTTTCCAATGGTAATACATGACACATGGGGCCGCATCCACCCCAGCGGAGGATAGGAGGAGGACGGAGAAAAACGATTCAATTCCACCGCTTCAATTCAATTCCACCGCTTCAATTCCATTCCCTAGGCTTGAATATCTTGAATCTGATCTTGCAATGAGTATTCATGACTGCCTTAGCTTTGGCCCGAACGACCGCTACATATGCTCTTTTGCATAAAGACTCTTTTCTCAGCCAAGCTCTAACCCATCTTATCCTAAATGTCAAGCATTAAATCTTCCGCTTTCATCTGCTGGAGTCCCGCTCCCGATCGCCCCACATTTCGCATGGTCTTTGGCCTTGCTCGGTCATAGCTTAAGTCCATTCAATCCCCTTGATTCTGATTCATAATTGCAACGAGACCGGTTTCTTCTCCATTTCTTCTTTCCATTTTTTTTCCTGTTCTGTCAACTCGCTCGCTATCCGCTTTGGCATCTTTTCCCTCCAATTTTTTTGCGCGCCATGTCTGCGCCGCCCGATCCTCTGCCACAGGCGGTAGTCGTGGGCGAGGAGAAGCTCCAGGCGGCTGATAGTTCCAGATCGGCATCTGGGGATGAAGCCAAGGCCCCCGACGTGGTGCTGCAACCCCCCACGCCAAAGAAAAAATGGCATCAACGACTAAACCCCTTGCGGTGGCAAACGCCGCCGCCTGTACCGGAGGAGCGGACACCGTCGAGGGAACATGGGGCTTCTTTTTTTAGTGTCATTACCTTTCAGTGGATGTCGCCGTTGATGAGGGTATGTATCCTACTCCCAGTGGATAGCCGAGTTGTCCTCGGCAAAATCGGGGGGCGCATTCCAGATTGCTTACGAGATACACTACGCAGGTCGGATATTTGCGACCACTCGATTTGCAGGATATCTGGACCGTGAATCCGACCCGTACGGTCGATGTACTTTCAGATCGACTGGACGCTGCATTAGCGAATCGTATCGCGCGGGGAACGAAGCGGTCCCTCCTCTGGGCTTTATACGACACCTTTCGCTTTGAATTCATTCTCGGTGCTGTCTGCCAGTTTTTCAGTTGTCTGTTGCTCGTATTTGCGCCATACTTGACCCGGTACTTGATTGCTTATGCGACGGAGGCCTATGCCGCCCAGCATAGGGGTCTCCCGGAGCCCAATATCGGGCGGGGTATGGGTTTCGTGGTCGGAATTACTTGCATGCAGGGCCTGCAGAGTTTATGCACGAATCAGTTCCTCTATCGTGGTCAGATGGTTGGTGGACAGATCCGTGCTGTGCTGATTTCCCAGGTCTTCAATAAGGCTATGAAGTTGTCTGGTCGTGCCAAGGCAGGTGGACAGGCGACGGACGAAGAAGTCAAGGCGTTGGAGGCTACGAAGCAAGCGTTGATGAAGCAGGATGGCAAGGAGAAGGGACAGAATTCCAAGGCCGCGGCAACTTCTCCGGGTGGTGTTGCCGGCGATGGTCGGGGATGGAACAATGGTCGCATCATTGCGTTGATGAGTATTGACGTGGACCGCATTAACCTTGCTATGGGCATGTTCCATATGATCTGGTCTGCTCCAATCACGATCATCGTGACTCTGATACTTCTTCTTGTCAATATTGGCTACAGTTGTCTTTCCGGATATGCTCTGCTTGTGTTTGGTATGCCGTTCTTGACCTTCGCCGTGCGATTCTTGATCAAGAGACGTCGAAATATCAACAAAATTACCGATCAGCGTGTGTCCCTCACGCAAGAGATTCTGCAGGCAGTTCGATTTGTCAAATATTTCGGATGGGAAAGCAGCTTCCTCGGCCGATTGAAGGAGATTAGGAAACGGGAGATTCGATCCATTCAGACACTCTTGGCTGTTCGAAACGCTATCTTGTGCGTGTCCATGTCGATCCCGATTTTCGCGTCTATGCTCGCCTTTATTACGTATGCTTTGTCGAATCACGACCTGAACCCTGCTCCGATTTTCTCATCGCTTGCGCTGTTCAACTCGCTGCGTATGCCACTGAACATGATGCCCCTCGTCATTGGACAAGTCACGGATGCCTGGACTGCTCTCAATCGGATCCAGGAGTTCCTCTTGGCCGAAGAGCAGAAGGAAGACATCGAAAAGGATGAAACCATGTCGAATGCTATTGAGATTAAAAACGCCTCATTCACCTGGGAGCGCTTACCCACTGACGAGAAGGAAGGAGAGAAAGGCCCGAAGAAACACGCGAAACATCCCGAACCTACTGGCCTTACTTCCCCCGACGAAAAGGAAAACGCAGATTCAGTTCCGCTCGAGCCATTCAAGCTCAAGAATGTCACTCTGGAGGTAGGACGAAATGAGCTGCTTGCAGTCATCGGAACCGTTGGCTGTGGCAAGAGTTCTTTGCTCTCTGCACTGGCTGGCGATATGCGTGTGACTGACGGCACGGTTCGGATGAGCACGACACGATCTTTCTGCCCGCAGTATGCCTGGATACAGAACGCCACAGTGCGCAACAACATTCTCTTTGGAAAGGAATACGATGAGTCCTGGTACGAGCAAGTCATCGATGCCTGCGCTCTCGCTCCGGACTTGGAGATCCTTCCCAACGGCGACTCGACCGAGATCGGAGAGCGTGGTATCACGGTTTCTGGTGGCCAGAAACAACGTCTGAATATCGCCCGTGCCATCTATTTCAACGCAGAGCTTGTGCTCATGGACGATCCTTTGTCAGCTGTAGATGCCCACGTCGGACGTCATATCATGGACAAGGCGATTTGCGGTCTTCTCAAGGACCGCTGCAGAATTCTGGCCACTCACCAGCTCCATGTGCTCAGCCGTTGTGATCGTATTGTCGTCATGGAAGAGGGCCGGATTCACGCCGTCGATACCTTTGAGAATCTGATGCGTGATAATGAGCTTTTCAAGCGACTGATGTCTTCCTCTGGACAGGAAGACTCAAAGGAGGAAGAGGCTGAGGTTGCGGACGAGGTTATCGACGAGTCGAATGAGAAGGCTGCACCCAAGAAAGTCGCAGCTGGTAAGCCAGCTGCAGCAGCTCTGATGCAGCAGGAAGAGAAGGCGACTGCCTCTGTTGGATGGGGTGTTTGGAAGGCCTACATCCGTGCATCGGGTAGTTACTTCAACGCTCTGATGGTGTTTATCCTTCTCGGTCTTGCCAATGTCGCCAACATCTGGACAAGTCTGTGGCTGTCTTACTGGACATCTAACAAGTATCCGCATCTTTCAACAGGCCAATACATTGGTGTCTATGCCGGACTTGGTGGCTGTGTTGTCCTGCTCATGTTCGTCTTCTCGACATATATGACAACTTGTGGAACGAATGCTAGTCGCACCATGCTTCAGCGCGCGATGACCCGTGTTCTGCGTGCACCGATGTCCTTCTTCGATACGACTCCTCTAGGACGAATCACCAACCGATTCTCCAAGGATATTCAGGTCATGGACAATGAACTCTCAGATGCGATGCGTATTTATGCTTTGACAATGACCATGATTATCTCGGTCATGGTTTTGATTATTGTCTTCTTCTACTACGTGAGTAATGCTCGTTTCCGGTTTCCTTTTCCCCCAATACTGACTATCTTCAGTTTGTCATCGCTCTTGTCCCGTTGTTCATCCTGTTCCTGCTTGCCTCGAACTACTATCGCGCCTCCGCACGTGAGATGAAGCGCCACGAAGCAGTACTGCGATCAATCGTTTACGCGAAATTCGGCGAAGCCATTACCGGCACAGCTTGTATTCGCGCCTATGGTGTCGAAAATCAGTTCCGAAACAGCATCCGGACCTCCATTGACACTATGAACGGCGCATATTTCCTCACGTTCTCGAACCAACGCTGGCTCAGTGTGCGACTCGATGCCGTCGCTACAGCTCTTGTGTTTGTGACTGGTGTCTTGGTCGTCACATCTCGATTCAACGTCTCGCCCAGTATTTCTGGGTTGGTTTTGTCCTATATTCTAGCCATCGCCCAGATGCTGCAATTCACCGTTCGCCAACTCGCCGAGGTGGAGAATAATATGAACGCTACCGAGCGTGTTCATTATTACGGAACGGAACTTGAGGAGGAAGCGCCTTTGCACCGGGTTGAGGTGGATGCCAGCTGGCCCGAGAAGGGTCACATCGTGTTCGATAACGCGCAGATGCGGTATCGCGATGGACTTCCTCTTGTTCTCAAGGGTCTGACCATGGACGTCCGTGGAGGCGAGCGCATCGGTATTGTTGGACGCACTGGCGCCGGTAAATCTAGTATCATGTCTGCGTTGTTCCGTCTCACCGAACTATCCGGTGGCTCCATTCACATCGACGGCATCGATATCTCCACTGTCGGTCTGCACGACCTCCGTTCTCGACTAGCCATCATCCCTCAAGACCCAGCTCTCTTCAAGGGCACCATTCGCTCCAACCTCGACCCCTTCAACGAACACACCGATCTAGAACTGTGGTCCGCCCTCCGCAAAGCCTATCTCATCGGCGATGAAACCACCACCCCCGACCCCGACACCACACCCGGCACCGGCACCACAACCCCTCTCACCGGTAGCGACTCCAAACCCCGCCCAAACAACCGGCTCACCCTCGAATCCGCCGTCGAAGAAGAGGGCCTCAACTTCTCCCTCGGACAGCGGCAGCTCATGGCGCTTGCACGAGCCCTCGTCCGCGACGCCCGCATCATCGTCTGCGACGAAGCCACCTCATCGGTCGACTTTGAGACCGACCAGAAGATCCAGCATACGATGGCGCAGGGCTTTGAGGGCAAGACACTTTTGTGTATTGCGCACCGGTTGCGGACGATCATTCATTATGATCGTATCTGTGTTATGGATCAGGGGCGGATTGCGGAGATGGATTCTCCCATTGCGCTTTGGGATAGGGAGGATGGAATTTTCAGGGCGATGTGTGAACGGAGCGGGATTACCAGGGAGGATATCCTGGAGTCGAATTGAGATGAAGATCAATTAAAAGTATATACTTGACATAATTTGCAGTAATTAGGCTTAATCTGAACATATTATCATTCAAACGTCGTTTGCTAGTAGGGAATATTCTAGTGTATGATAGTGAGTGCTTCGATGCAGCAGAAGCACTTACAAAAGGCTTCCAAGCGCCCGGTAGGGAGCTCGATAGGATGGTCTTCTGGTACCTGAATAGTAGGAGCACCAATGTGGACGTGGATGTCTAATGGGTGACTCGCTCCCGCATCTTTCGCCGGCATCTTGGATAAATACTAACATGCAACTAGTCGACTAAATTGCACGCTGGTCAAGAGATAGGGTGCCACACGAAAGCTGTGTTCATGTCATTAAATATGCTCATGGTGCTCAATATTACTATACCTTAATTAGGGTAGAACTATTCCTTGTCCAACTCACACACCATCTCCATCCCCAGATTCCTCATCATCCCTTCCACGCCAGCCTCCCTCCAACCATCGACATCCCTCCCATCCAACTCCACCTTGACCTCCTCTTCTGACAAGGTCCCCACCGGTAGACCCGTATACTTCACAGACAAACCAGGCGCCGTCCCAACAACCCTCATCCTTAACCCAGTCAAAATGCCTCGCAGATGATCCGCCGCCTTCCCACCACCCCGCGACCCGTACGATACAATCCCCGCCGGCTTACCCTTCCACTCATGGAACAGATAGTCTAGCGCATTCTTCAGACTCGCAGGAATACTCCAGTTGTACTGAGGCGTGACGAAGATGAATGCGTCAAAGTCGCGGACGAGGACGGACCAGGCGCGTGCGTGGGGTTTGGTATAGTGTGGTGTTGGGTTATCGGCGGGGAGGCTGGCGGGGATGACGGACTCGTCGTAGAGAGGGAGGGATTGTTTGGCTAGATCGATGATTGTGAAGGTGATGTGGCGGGGATCGGTGTCGATGGTTTCCGGGGAGGTTTCAGAGGGTTTTTGCGTGGGGAGCGTGGGATCATGGGTGAGGACGTCATAGACGTATTGGGTGATGGTTGGGTTGAGACGTGGAGAGCGCGTGCTGGCGGTCACGATGGCGATGTGTTTGGGGGGCATGTTGAGGATTGACGTGGTGAAAATCGGGCAATTGATTGACTCGAGGGTTCAAGGTCTGCGCAGGGAGGCGTAGCTCCCAGAGAGGTTGGAACGGATTGAAGTTGATCTGGTCCGCGGATCCACGAAGCTGAGCTTGTGTGGGTCGGACATTCCGAGATGGTTCCATGCGTTCGAGAATGGACCGGGACTCCATGTTGGAATTACTGATTATTTCTTGTCCGGTCCCTTGACCACCCTTGTTTTATTGGGAGACCCAAGTGATAGTAGAAATTGGAGGTCCATCCTTTGTATCGTGAGATTTCCCATCATTCCATGGAATTGCTCGGGCTTGACCAAGGTCAATATACTAGAAGAAAAAGGTACAATGGAAAGACTTTACCCAACAGCCCAATCCCCCGACTATTTCACATCCACAGATGAAATGGTTCATGCTCAACGAGGCCAGATTGTAAAATAATGCGTATACCTTGCAAAGCATTCGCCAGTCAGAGTCTCTCATCAATCAATGCACAGAAACTTGATAATAGAAGCTCACTTATCCACGACTTGATTTACATCTTGAAGGGCCTGGGAGTCCAAGCAGCACTCAATGACAAGATTACCCACGCCGCACAATGTGGTGATCTGAGCTTTCCGCACAGTTTGTATGACGCAGCGAGCACGCTGCCTTATCTGGGCGCGTGTATCAAGAACGGCGCTCGCTTATTTAGTGAGAAGGGGGATCCATGGGGGCTACACACTGGCATGAGCTGGCAGAACAATGGGATAGAAAATCAGGACCGACAAGCCAATGCCCCTAGCCCCTAAGAAGTCTGCTATTGGGTCCTCTAGATGCATTTTTCCACTACTTGCAATAGACACAAATGTGCATGGGCGGTGGCTTGCAGAATCAGAAGCCTCGAGATCTTCCTCTGGACTCGATAATGCAAGATGGTACAATCGAATTAGCTCAGGATAAGCCGTGAATAGCTCACATTATGATATCCGATTGACGCTCAGTATAAAGACAAGGTCTCTGTAGAGCAATCTGTACTCATTTTCTTTCTTATGTAGCCTCTTGACTCTGCTCTGAACTTCAATCAAGGTGATTGAGACATCTCCTCAATTTTGGTGCAGTTGAATTACTTGAACAATGTTGCTTGTGTTGCCGGTATCTGGCTTCAAGTATTGAGGCAGATAATATGCCCTGCGTTGTCTTTGAAGTCCTTTTCGTCGAATTGCATAATCTATAGTTTACTTCCTACGTCGATTCTGGAGGGAATCCACCGCTCGGGACTTTTTCAGCAATCGGACGGCACTTTCGAACATTTGGGGTTCCTGATATCACATATGCTTCGTGGCAGAATTATTATTATTAAGCAAATTGTCTGATCAGTACTAAATTAGGTCTCTCAAGGCGTACAGCTTTGCTGCCGAAGCTTTTCTCGACCTGATGCATAGCTTCTGTTCCGTTCCGCTGAAGAACGCTAATTGATTAACCGAAGCTAGTCTCGGAGAACTTGCGTAATTGGGAACTAAAGAATTTAAGGCCAAGACGCTTAAAATTGTCGGAAAGCCATGCACCGACTTCATTTCCAGCACGTGGGGATTACGATCATAGAACCTTCTTAAACGATTAAACGATCTCCTCTAAATCTCAAGGGTCTCTTGCTTCGTATTTCTCGCTTTCGTAGCGAAATCTCGATAATGGGTTCGCGAGTTCCCATTCACCAACCACGACAGACAACGGCGTCCACGTTTTACAGGGAATAGCTCGGCAAAATACAAGGCGCAGGATGGCTTGCTGATAGTCTGCAGAATTACCCCTTCGGGCCAGAATCTTCATCTTCTCAAGACAGTAGTATCCCTGCGCCCTTACCCCTCCTCTCCCGGGAATTGTCATGTCCACCAACACCATCTGAGCATGCAATAATCTATAAGAAGAGGGGTAAATTCTGCAGGATCCGAAACTGTTCTCACAGGCAAACAAAATAAGACTGACAAAATGAGAGCTGTTCTTGCTCTGGGTATCTTCTTCACGGCGTCTGCTCACGCGACGACCACCAGCGGCAAATTTACTGCTTTGAGTTTCAATGTTGCAGGTCTTCCGGAGATTCTCCAGTCGAACGACGTGAACGGGTCGAAGACTGAGAACGCTGGGGAGATTGGCACATATTTCGCTAAATATGGCTATGATATCATCCACATGCAGGAGGTGACTATGGACTTTCTGGATACTGCGTACATATGAGTTGACATTGTTTGCAGGATTTCAACTACCACGCATACATTTATGCTACCGATAATCATGCCTACCGGACTGCCACCTCTGGAGGTGCCGCTATTGGAAGTGGACTGAATACCGTGTCAAATTACGATTGGGTTGATTTCACTCGTGTCAAGTGGAATACCTGCTCAGATGCGTCAGGAAGCGACTGTCTCACTCCCAAAGGATTCACCTTCATGCGATGGAACCCATCCACCGGAGTGTATATTGACTTCTATAATATCCACGCTGATGCCGGGTGAGTCGAAAAGACGGTCTCTGTGAGCAAGAGAAAGACTAACTGCTTTCAAGTACCGAGGATGGTGACGAAACTGCGCGCAACAGCAACCTGCAACAGGTCGCGGACTATATTGACACCTGGTCCACTGGAAATGCAGTCGTTGTGATGGGTGACACCAACAGCCGGTATACCCGCAGTGCTGATACTGGTGTTCGCGTCTTCCAGTCCCAGAACGGTCTCAGTGATGCCTGGGTGAAGCTCGAAAGGAACGGTGTTTATCCAACCGCTGGGGATGATGCGATTCTCTGCGATAATCCGTCATTGATCGAGACTTGCGAGACTGTCGACAAGGTCCTCTACCGAGGATCTAAGATCGTGACTCTCTCCGCCAGCAGCTTTGACTATAACGGCGAAAAGTTCCTGAACACCGACTCTGCGTACCTCGGTGATGTTTTGTCGGACCACAACCCGGTTCTGGTCAACTTTACCTGGACTATGTCGAGCTCTCTTCGACAGAGCGAATTCTCCGGTGGTCCCCACGGCACCTGGTTCAGCGATCTCCCCACCATGCCATCATCGCCCAAGGCTTCTGTGTTGACTTTCAGCGGCGCCAGTCGTCTGGACTCTGTTGGGCTGACGCTGACCGACGGAACGTCTTTCAGCCACGGCGGAACCGGGGGCACCACCAAGTCGCTCACTCTTGGCTCTGGCGAGCATTGGATCACTACCGAGCTTTGCACTGGTTCATACAATAACCACACTCGCAACTTCTACATCAAGGCTACTACCAGTGCCGGAAACACTTTGGAAGTCGGGACCGCGACGGACAGCTGCACAACTTTCACTGCTGACAGTGGCTACGCTGTTGTTGGATTTATGGGACAGGATGGCGATGAGATTGACCAATTGGCTCTCATCTATGCTCCTTATTAGTGATTGACCTCGCTGAGGGTGAAAACGAGCCCAACTTGACGGAGAGACAAGCATTGGCCGTGAATGGGCATATCTCACAGAGAACCTTGCAGTTTTAGCGGAGAATCCTGATAAATTCATCTACTAGTTTCGATTTTGGACTCGCAATAAAAATCGGGTTGTAGCACTTCTTGATAGATGGTCAGAAGAAGAAAAAGATATTCTAGGCCGGTGCTGCAGATTGGATATTTGACGCAAGCTTGGGAAAGCCCTCGACCAATCACCAATGAAGCTAAGGAACGACGTTTGGCATGCGGAATTTCCAACGGTGCATCGACCCCGTACTTCATGACTCCCTTCATATCGCCCAAGAATAGACTTACAGTACACTTCAGAAACGACTGTTAGTCCCCCGGCATATGCCTGCTTCAGGGTATTAACACCAGAGGCAAAGGGTCAAGTCAGTCAATTGATAGCTTCTTAGTGAGAATGCTACAGCGTCGCAGCCAGAGGAACGAGAAGGCCGAAAATTTGGACGAGATTGAGTAGAATTCTGGCAGTCAAGGGAGGCTAGGTCTGCGCATGTATGTCTGGCTCTTCAATATCTTTATGCACTTCTTCTCAACTCCGTTATAGTCTTCGCATGATGGAATGGTTCCACGATCTTGTGCTTGTCATGAGGCTCCAGAAGTGCCGCTTTTGAACCTCCTCAACGACCCACATACCTTGATTTTCTTTTACTCTCTCATGTCTACGTCTACTCTTGGGACAAATTGCTAAATACTATCGACACCGTGATGAGTTATGATAGTTAATAATCATTCAATGACATGCCATATACGGTAGGCCCCACCCGACATGAACTCCATGAACATTGAACTCAGCTACGTGCTGTTTGGGACGAGGCCGTGATAAAGTAGCTGCCCAAGAACCTTTCAAGCAGAAATTGCGGAACAAGCGAGTGAGCTAACGAGACATTAATTGAATGCTCGGATGTTGATGCTTTGGTCAGAAGGATCTTTGTAAGTAACTATTTCCCGACCACGCAATGTGAATGGGTCTACTCCGTAGTGATTCCGAGTACGACATGGATTAGAGTAAGGACGTAGTAAGAATTGAACGGCAAGCTCCCATCCGACACTAAGCATTTGATCGGGACCCCCTGTCTCCAATTTATAGAGCATCTCAACAGGTTGATCCAATTTTTCTTTGTTCCAAAAACGTGTCGCATTACAATTGCGCAATCGCCCACGGTTCTTGCAGTGGGAATCATTTCGGAGGCCGCGAACCAGCCACTCCCGCCCCCACGTGCGTTCGGCCACGTTCCGCCCGTTCCATCGTCGGTGCGAAGTCCTTCGGTACTTTTTGTTCCTTGAAACCTCGCTCAACAGGTAGTCAGAAGAGTCGGACCACTCGAACTAGAGGCAAGTTGCATTGTTACTGGTCAGGATGGCGCAGGCTAATGAATCGGCAGTGAGCTCAGCTGGCGGGTAGCTGCATCTCGGCTCCAGTTCGCATCGGCAAGCAGTGATGGAGCGCACAAGCCCTGCATCGTGCATCATGGACGATAAGCCGTTGGCCTCACCACCCGCAGTGATCGCCCTGCGGGAATCATTCGGTGATCGGAAGCCGCCCGATATCACTCGTAAGATTACCGCTTGTGTGGCATGCCGGAAACAGAAGGTTGTTTCTCCGATGTTCGCCCCGTTTCACATAACTTATGCATGAAAAGGTCAAGTGTCATATGCGAGACGGACAGGCTCCGTGTTCAAGGTGCAAGAAGCGAGGTCTACCCTGCACTGTCAACCGCAGCTTGCAAACACTCCTAGAAGAGGATGTTACGTGAGTACTATACCGGCGTTGCGGCTAACCGACTCGGCTGATCCGAATATAGATGGAAAGGCGCTGTCGTACAAAAGATAAAACGACTGGAAGAAACTATTGCAAAGATCGCTGCCAAGGTTGATCTATCAGATATTGACCTTCAACCACGGTCAGAGGAGCCAGAATATATAAGCCCGCCTGTCGTTGAGACGTCCAATGCAGAGCATCAAGCCAGCTCAGAACCACCATCAATAGAGGAAAGAGAACCAACGCAGACCTGGGAGATTATTATGGATCCGCGTGGTGGCCCAGCATCAATCCCAGCGTCCTGTCTCTCAGACAACATCAGAGCGGCCTTACCAAATGGCCTTCCGACCTCTCGAAAGCCGGACCTGATATCAACTGGGATCATCACGTTGCGAGAAGCACTAGCGCTATTTGATACATATCATCTTCGATTGGATCACTTTTTGTATCGGATACTTGGTGATCATATCAACTTGAATTCAGTGCGCGTGGCATCACCGTTGTTGACGGCAGCAATCTGCACAGTTGGAGCTCTCCACTCGCCCTCATTGGGCCACTTGTTCGATAACTGCTTTGCAGAGTTCAAAGATCTTGTTAAATCACAAGTATTCTCCAAAAACGCAAATGCCGACGATATTCGGGGACTATGCATTGGTGCATTCTGGCTGCATGAGCTGTCGTGGGCACTCATAGGAAACGGTATGTCGATCAAGATTTGAAAATTCTCCGAGGATACGAAAATACTGATTGACCTAGCTGTCCGAGTCGCGTCCGATATCAACCTTCACAGTGGAATATACAAGGCTCTCAAGGGGGACCGAGAAGGGTACGTCCAGGCTCGACTATACTACCTCGTCTACGTGTGCGATCATCATTTTTCCGTTGCATACGGTCGGCCTCCAATGTCTCGGGAAGGCTTCATCATTGAATCTGCCAGCAAGCTACTAGAAACCGAGCATGCAACCGAGGATGACGCTAGACTGATCAGTCAAGTGAAGGAATGGTCCGTCCTGGGTAAAGTCTTTGACACCTTTGGCGTGGATGTGGATACGGCCATTGCTCCCGAAACAATACCACAGCTGCGTCGATATTCGATTGCTCTAGACACCTGGTTTGCCGACTGGCACGAGAGTTTCAGCGAGAACAGTAGAGTTGGGAACTATCCGCAGAAGGGCGTGGGCTTTCACTTCCACTTTGCCAAACTCTACCTCTGCTCTCATGCGTTTCGCGGCGTTCCTGCCGGGGAAAATGCCACCCAGTGCTTCTCGCCCGAGTTGGAAGAAATCGCTAATGCGGGCGTTCTATCCGCCATGTCGATTCTTCGAGTCATTGTTTCGGATGCAGAATTCCGATCATTTATGAACGGTCTCCCCTTGTACTTTGACACAATGCTCGCTTTCGCTGTGGTTTTTCTCCTGAAGGTGGCTACTAAATATGTGACGGTGATTCGGATCGATACTTCCAAGATTCTTTCTCTTGTTACCCAGACGGTAGCTGCTTTGAGGGATATCACTCAATCAATGCACCGACAACACTTACTCGTCGTTATTGCCGAGGGACTAGAAAGACTTCTTGTCAGATGCCAACTGCCAGTGCGAACAACACAAGAGGCAGCCTATCACGCATCACCGGCAATAGAGCCTCATCTCCCGTTCGAAACGGGCTGGATGGAAAATATGGCGAGCTTCGATTTCCAGACAAATTATCCAGACATGGACGACTGGTGGCTCCATTACAATTCTTCAATGGGCCCTAGCCGCCCTATGGGGCCTGTCTAAAATATTCGTGGCCCATGATGGTCGGACAAATTTACAAAAAAGCTGGTTTCGTGATTCATCATATTCTCATGTACATACACGACTCATTCACGATTCTTTATAATGATATAGACAAGGTAGCAATGGCTATACTCAACACTGCTATAAGCATCCAAACTACCCAATTGTTGGGAGTTTTGGTCTTTGACCATTGCCCTGCCAGGCTACTCTTCGCTATGACGGAAGACTTAGCTGCGAGATCTTTCGTGTCGAGTGTGTTGTCTTCTAAAGGCGTCTCTGTTGACCCAGCGAGTTCGATCTCGGAATTGGAAGTCGTAAGAAAGTCGTCAGAAGATGACGCGGGCTCTAGAGAGACAGTTGAGATCTCAACACTCTCCTGGGGCTCGGTTGGAGGCGACTCAGCTGGGGGAGTTTTCCGGCCCGAATCTGGTGACAAAGTTCCGTGTTCTGAGATATGTATGGATTCCTGGGGTGATAGCGAGCCTGAAGTTTCCCGAGTTCCAGGAGCAAATTGGCAATATCTTCATGGCTATAAAGCCGAGCCAATGCAAATGGCGTGTGCCCTGAAGAGTTCTTTCTCCAGACTTCAGCACCGGCTCCCACGAGTCTTCGAACTGCAACTTCATTGCCATATATGACAGCTAGATCGAGAATCATATTCAGCTCATTACGTAGCTTGGGCAAGGAAGCTCCGTGCTCAACCAATGCAGGACAGATCTCCACTTCCTGACTGGTGGCTATCTGAAGGGCGGTTTCGCCCCATTGATCCTTTAGGTCCACCTCAGCACCTGCGGCCAACAGAACTTCTGCAACTTTCGGACTGTTGTAGAGGCCTGTCAGATGTAGAGTTGTTCGGCCGTACTTGTTGGGCAGGTTCAAAGGTGCACCATGCGCGATCAGCAAGCGAGCGATTTCACTATTGTTCTTAAAGGCGCTGTAGTGGAGTGCCGAATCACCAATGTCAGGATCCTGAGCACTGATCTCGGATGCTGTAGCCGTTGGGAGTCGTGCACGCAGCTCCTCAATTAACTCAGCATTAACAAGTGACCATAAAGGCAATGGCTCGTTGACCGAAAGCTCGGTGTCTGTACGCTGGGGTGATCGGATGATGGTGCCTGTTTCGGTCCGTTGAAGAGGTTGAATAGGAAGCTCAGTGTCGCTTGCCCGCATTTTCTGGGCCTGCCGTGCTTCCCGTAATAGTCTTACAATCTCAGGTTGATTGTTTTCGCGGGCGACAAAGATGGGTGTTCGCCCATAGTTGTCCTTTATGGTTGGATCGGCACCGTGCGATAGCAAAACCCTGACTGTCGATGCAGATCTCGAGAGGGCCGCGTCATGGAGCGTCGTTTTACCATTGACATCCTGCATATTGACGTCCAGGGTAGGATCAAATTCGAGCAAGATTGTAATGATCTCACTTTGGGCATTGATAGCGGCAGCGTGTAGCATTCCACGATGGAAGATATCCTTATGATGAACATTCGCACCTCGATCAAGCAGCAGTTTAACCACGGGTATTTGATTATAGTCAATCGCTCGATTGATCGCTGTTCCTTGCGACCCCTCCTGCAGGACCTCGGTATCCGCACCACGGTCAAGAAGCTTCTCGACAATCCGGCGATGGCCATCTTCTGCGGCGATGAGTAGAGCGGTCGAACCGGTTTTGTCTTGCATGTTGATTTTGATATCGGGGTGAGCCAGAAGAGCATCGACCACTTCTTCTTCGTTACCGAGAGCCGCAAGCATTAATGCAGTTGTCCCACGGGTTTTAGAGCATTTGTTGATGTCAATTCCGGGCTTGCTCAAGAGAACCTCTACCACCCCTAGGTGCCCTTGGTATGCGGCGGTCATCAGCGGCGTAAATTCCTCAACAAGGAGGTTCACATCAATATTATCCTGATCCAAGAGGACCTTTACTGTCTGATCATGACCATTTTGAGCAGAAGCGAATATTGGATTGCTCCCAACATTGTCCACGGAGTTCACATTTGCACCAGCAGTAATTAATGTTGAGGCTACCTCGTGAAGACCTCGTGCAGCGGCCAAAGCCAGAGGTGTGACGCCGTTCAAGTCCCGGACGTCAGGATCGGTACCACTGGCGAGGAGCTCAGTCACCAATACATTCAAGCCAAAATGGGTAGCCAGATGTAAGGGAGTGCTACCATCTCTGCCGGCCCAACTAGTAGAATCTTCATCATCAAAGTACCACAGTGCTTGGGATATAGCCGCGAAGCGTTGAGAGTCGAGAAGGAGCGCTCGCGCGAGATCCAAAAGATCATCCCGCGGAGTGTTTCGAAGATGCTTGCCCCAATGCTCTGCGGCGTATTGAAGGAACGGGTACGCCTGAACTCTTGCATCAAAATCGGTTGCTTCAGAGGGGCCAGTGCATGCTCCCTGCTGGAACGGGTCAAACATGAGGTAAGTTAAGCAGTTTGAAGTCAGCTTGACAGCGCCCTCAGGAAACCAGCGGTCCTGGTTCTCAGTTTCGGAAAAGTAATTTTTCGCTGAGTAGTGAACTAGTCTGACGCAGTCGGATTCGTCGAATTTCACTAACCCGGCACACATTGAAGCCAGGACTTGAACTCGAATGATGTTATCCGGATCAATATCCCGGTCCCCGTCAGTGATGGCAATTGCGTGCTCAATTTCACGACACTGCAAAGGACGTTCGGCAAAGACGACCCAGCGAAGGAAATCCATCGCTACTTCTTTCTGGCTTTCGGGCAAGTCTTTGATTCGCAGCATCGCATCATTGTATGTGCCATTGAGCTCTTTCGGAAGGACATTCAGTGCGTCCACGACCTCCCCAGGCCGCAGTTTCGATGCAAGCGTATCCATATTGAATTTTGCGAGGAGGAACATTCCATCATTCTTTTCAACCACAGTCTCCACAATGTCGGCCATGAGGCCAATTTTGGTGTCCACACAACGCTGAAGGAAGTCTGACGAGCCCACTCGCCACTTGACATAAGCTAGTAAATCTTGTTCCACAGCTGTGATTTCAACTCGAGTGCTGTTGAATTGCTTGATGAGGATATGGCCTTTTTGACCACATCGCTCCCCCTTATCATGGCACTCCTCGCACAGATCGAACCCGTCAGGGTTTGTCTCGTCACATTCACAGCAATGCAATTGATAGCAGCGATCAGCGTGTCCACAGTTATCACAATAAATTCTTCTTTCGAAATCGGCAAAATGCCTTGTTATACTATCCACTGGTCGAGAGGTGACCATGATATTGACCTTCGCCTCCAGCGAAGTAAGGGTTTCCAAAAGCACCAGACGGCTCTTCTCATCTCGCAGCTCGTCGAGCCCATCAACAACGATGAAAGTTTTTGGAAAGTGACGGAGCTCAGAATTCAGGGCCGACACATACTCGTCGCTTCCTGGACTCGTGCCGGCCTTGCTGTGCTTGGAGAACATCTCGGACGTGCCTTCCCAGAAGACCCCATAGCGCTGGGCGATCTGCTTTACCAAGCTTGCGAGCAGACCATTGATAGATTGAGAGTGTGAGTCGTCCCACTTACAGTAGAGCATCAAGATCGCTGCGTCTGTGACGCCACCCTTTTTACTCAGACGAAGTGTGTCCAGTTCATTCACCACGATGGAGGACAACATCGTCTTTCCGGCGCCTGGAATTCCCGGGCAGAATAAAATGGCGTTTTCATCTTCTTTCCAGTTTTGAACTTCTTCGCATCCCAGAAACCATTTACACGTTCCTGCATGCTGTTCTTTGAAAAGAAGGCTCTGCTTTGCGACGAAATTCAGCGGCGACAACCAGTCAATCATCTCCTTCAGCCGCGTCTCGTCCATGGTGGCTTTCAGTACCTGCCCATTGCGATGAATCTCCTTCGTGAGCGCATAACTGGATTGCTCAAGAGCAAAATGTAGCGTCTGCTGCATGCGGGAGATTTGGGCTACGATTTGGAGAACGTCCGCTTTCGATATTGGCCATACGAGTGTTTGACGAATGCCTCCACGCGTCGAACGAGGCTTGAGCTTTTTCTCAACATCCTGTACCAGGTTTTCAAGCTCTTTCAGAATCCCGTCAGACTCAAAAAGCTTCAATAATTGCGGTGGAAAGTTGTCTTTATCAATGACATTTCCATCCGGGGCAAGTTGTGCCTGAAGAGCCGTGATAGTGATCCACAAATTCGACAGCTCTTGCAGAAGCGACAGTCGCTCTTTCCCTCCCGAGACGACGGTTCCTAGGTACCCGATGATCTGAAACGCGGCAGTGGCAACCCCAGCAATGCTGGCTGCCAGACTCAACGGATCCATCGTGCACTATATCGTCTATCACGGCTGGCGAGCCATCCCAACCGTGGATTTGAAAAGATCGTTGCTGTCACAAAATAACACCAGGGTTTAAACCCCGTGGGCGCGACACCGACGATGGCAAACTGACCCCATCCCGCATGCAGGAAAATTGGGGGCGGAAAACAAGAAGCTGGTTTACGGACCAGTCAGAATTGCTCAAACGGAGATTTGTTTTTCGACTCGCGCAGGCCCCTTTTGCTAGAGTAGGTCTGGTGTGGCTTGCATCAAGCCAATGGGCGCCTTTTTGAACGCCATATTGTGGGGCTGTGCCCAATCTCCGAAACTGATTGATGCTATTTGAGCTGATCTTCTATTGAAGGGAATCGTATTCATGCACAGACATCGGCCTTGCATGAGCGGTACCTAGAGCCACAGGGGTAATCGATAATCGAAACAGCTCTGGAATCTCTAACTTTATCCCCAAAGATGACCGACTACCAGCAATTTGTCTGTCTCTGTATTTTTTTCAAGGCCCTCATTGATAGATATCCGCGACTTGGAAGTCACGCATCTGGCCGATCAATGCGGTAAACAGTTGAAGCGACATTTAAATAGGCTTCATACTCCACCTCCTCACCACAGTCCTTCAGATCATAGTGATAATGCCCTCCCTTTCGATTTCCCTCCACTTCAAAGCAGTGCGTATGCTCCATTCTCAAGCCCAATCGTTCCGGATCAGAGCTGTGCATGACAGTCAAGCAAACGACAGGAGCCTCAAAGTCATGATATGTAAGCCACTCTTTCTCTAGTTGTTCCCGGTCTCGGAACGGAAGGTCCTCTTCCTTAGGGAAATCCGGCATGATGTGAAATTTAGCCTTGCCTGCCTTCAAGACGAACACCCCGCCGAGGCTGATCGGTCTCGAGTCCCAATAATGATCTGCTAGACCAAGTCGAATGCAGTTGGTAAAATTTTGTTCACCTATTCGCGCTCGAGCAGTGACTTTGAGCACTGGGCCTGTATCGCCAGTGGATCCAAAGAGGTTGACCATAAGTCCACAATCGAGACTATCGATGACTTTGCAACACGAGGAACCGTCTTGGTTGACTTGGATAATTCGAGAACCATTCCTCACTTGATCAATATCTGGATCGTCGGTCCCGACATGAGGGCCCGGCGGTGTATAAAGATTCACGGCGAGCTCGGCATTATATCCTGTGTCGTGGAAAGGTGCTGCCCCAGCACCAATTAAAAACCCACCCTCTCCTTCCGTCATCTGCATTTCCTTGGCCAGTGAGCGAAGATTGAATCTGGCATCAAAATTCGGCCGTGGAAAGAGATTGGGCTGGCCACCAACATCGGCGATGCAGGGATTCCCTGATAGGCCAGAGCTAGCCAGGTAGAAGGGGGGTTGGCGGAGATCGGGACATTCCACCACGCTCACAGAGGCACTCGCAAAATTGGCTTGGAGCGACCGCTGAATTATAGCTGCTAACTCCCCCAGCGGTGGAGGATCTCTGGGATGCGTTGTGACAGTCATGGTTTCTTGAATGAAGCCCCGACTGCCTTGACGATTGCAGTTTGTACGTGATGACGAGGGATCTCGTGCGGGGAAGAAAGTCAGAGAGAACGGCTGGTCGGCCGCACGTCATACCGTTTCGCCAACCAACATACACGAATCACCGAAATCTTGAGAAGTAAAGTATGTGGGTTTTTATCTAGATTACTTGTGAAAGATGTTTAACCCGCTAGAGTGCTATAATCGCGTAAGTCAACACGTTTCTGTGGAACAAAGAAGATCTCCGATCGCCACCCTTACCTGAAGCAAAGCCCAAGAAGAGGCGAACCTCTCCACCAGCTAGCTATCTTATAGATCGCCGACCGAAAACCCGTGGCCAAAGCAAGTCAGGTACACATATCCAACATAGCGGCCATCAATGTCTCATTTGGCATACATAGGTTTCTTGATGTATTCGACGGGCCATCACGACGTTAGGTGACAAACCATCGCCGATTAGTAGTATCGAATGCAAATCCCCACAGGAAGGTCGTGTCTTTCAACACCTGATTACGGAATAGTTCATAGGATAGCGTGAATAAATCGAATCTTTTGGATAAAGGAAGCTTGGCAGATGCACCTTAGAAACTGGAGCACAGTACCATAATCGCGACGCCAATATTGGTAGGCTTGAGGAAGCTCTTTCAACTAGGCGATGAAAGCATATTGGAAAGACATTCTTTAGAACCTAGAAAGAGAAGAGATTGATAGAGGCTCACAGGAGCTTTTCGCGAAGTAAATCTCATATTTATAACCCTCAGTCTACAAGTCCTGGCAGTCTTATACGAGCATTGTCCGTGAAACGCGTGGAGCTTTGAAGTACCGAGACCAACAATAACGGTGCAAAGGAAAACGCCGCGGCCTGGCAACATACCGTGATGATTCCGCTGAACTTTGCTCACATCGCAGATATAGCCAATATTTCAGCTCATTCGGATCGGCCGGAGAGGAACTGATGCATATCTTTAACGAACATACAAGGCGTGATACAGCTTTATGATTGCCTTAGGCAGCGGTTCCGGCGATTCGGCTCCCATGTCTCAGACTGAGGTGGGGGGGGGGTTCAACGTGGGCGAATCCTCGACATGAGAAATAGATTAGCTTAAAGATTACTCATACTTCGAGTAAGCAAGTAACGAAATATACCAGACACTCAGGTTTTTCTGATGCTGGGGGACTTGGTCATTGCTGGATGAGGCTGTGAACAACAAGGGATCTTGTACCATCTACTTCTTCTCCACCTACAAAAGCGACTGCCATACGAAGAGCCCCTGAACAGCAATGACGGCCACCCCCAAACCAAGGACAGACCGGACTGTGACTACTCCAGTCGTGTCTACTCCATTCATGACTACTTCAGTCCTCAGCACCCCAGAAATCCTAGAAATGATCCTAGTTCAGACAGATATTCGTACGCTCCTCACATCTGCCCAGCGCGTCTGTCGCGACTGGTTGAACCTAATCACCACATCACCCTCAATTCAAAAAGCGCTGTACTTCGCTCCGACCAATGTTTCCGAGGAAGAACCAAATGAAAAGACGCTCAATCCACTCTTGATGGAAAAATTCCATTTTATATTCCCGTCAAAAGACAGACCAGATAGCTATTCATTCGATTTTTCCGACTTGGAATGGACCAAAGATGCCTCCAGCTTGACTCCAATGGTACGGGCAGATGCGAGCTGGCGTAAGATGCTAGTCCAACAACCTCCGATCTCCGAGCTTGGGTTTTTCGGTGTTTTTCATGCTAAACGCGGTGATAGCGCGAGGTGTTCCAAGATCGCTGTCAGTCTATCCATTCCATTGCGCCCCGACTAAAGATTCCGTCTATGTTCTCGGAGCCCAGGCAGCTAATATCTCACTTCATAACCAGGCGCAAGAGAGAAAGCAAGACAAGTGCAAAGGCCTTCGAATGGGAAGACTATTCGACATCTTGCTTTTTGCCCGTCATGTTCACTTTTCAGTCGGCACCACCACACGGATATACTGGGCAGCGGGACCCCCGGTTGAATTCAAGGAAAGCTTTGAAACAATCAATGTCGCGTTTCACAAGATGCTGGCACGATTTGGCATTGTCATTTATACGCGCCAAGTAATGCAGTGCCGTATTGAGGTGGATTTCCCTCTGAATGCATCGCAAGCTACTAGGAGAGACATTATCAAGGCGTACCGAGAAGAGGGGATTGAGGTGGATTCGAAGGCACAGGAGATTGAGGCTTCAAGGGAATTCCTCTTGGATTAGACGAGTTCAAATGCAATCAAACCGGTCTATTTTTGATAATACCATATGTTGATGATGAAGGAGGGTCTATGAAGAGTTTCATTGTGTCGATTGGTTTGGGGTCTCAGCATCTGAGCTGGTCTACTTTGATTCTTCCTGCGTAGCACTTAAAACGCTTGACGGTATCTCTGAAAAACGTGCACGGCGATCTTGTGAACTGATTCGGTATTCTAGGATAGACAAGAAACTAGCAAAAACGCTGTCAGGCTATCATCAAGATTCTCCAAGGAAATAATTCTCAATTCAGCAGCGTAAGATACATCATCCATCGCGCGCGTCTTTCCCTGAAGGAATGGCTTTATATGTCCATGTTCATCCCCTCATTCAAGTGCATTGCCTCATTAGTCCTTTCAAATCACGTCGTAAATCATAAAAAGAGAACAAAGAAATAAAAAAAACACTCAGAAGAGTCATCATCGATATCGAGTCTGTACAATTTTCCCGTCGTTCTAGACCACGTAGCTAGGTCTCCGGCTAGAGCTGCGGTGTCGGTGTGACGAAGAGTGACCGCGACGGCTGCTGTGGCTGCGCCGACGCACAGTAGTCTCCTTGACAACCACCTCACGCTGCCTGCTGTGAATGAACAGCGCAAGGAACGCAGTCCAAAAGAAGAAGACCACTTCCATGATGCCGAGCGCAAAGGTGGTCTTCAGCATGGCGCAGGTCTTGTTGACCTGGAACGACAGTGGGTTGTTCACTTGTCTGCCGTACTCGCCAAATGGCCCTAGGGAGACCCAGACCGAACCGCCATCCCAGTGCGAGCAATCAGCATCAGCGATAAAGCGCAGCTCATAGACACCCGCAATGAATGCGCCGAAAAAGCACAAGTCAATGAAGGAGACAAAGAACGCGGAGCGCTTGGCTGCGGAGAACCGGATCAGGGTATCAATACACCAGAAGGCGGCGATCACGCTGACGATGAAAAGGACCAGGATATAAGGCGGGGTGAGCATGTTGGCTTTGAGGTAGCCATCGACGAAGTAAGCCTGCGCGAGGGATGAGATGATTAGTATGGTGGATGTGGGGGCTTTGCGCATTCGCTTGATGCCCCGGAGAAGCGATCGACCTACCATGATACCAATGATCGGAATGAGGAAGGTAATCTCCACCAGCCGGTTGAAGATAAAGAAGATACTGCCAATCATCTTGACGGAAGCCTGGTGGGCACAAAGATCAAACTTCAAGAAGAGACTCGATTTCAGGAATGCGACAAAGTTGAAAGATGTTGCGCACAAAGTCTGACGCAGGCTGAGGAGGCGGGGAGGCAGGTATGTTGGTACTTCCGGAGTACAGATCAAGAGATGGATTGTTGATCTTATCTCAAGGCTTTACTTGCATCGCGGGGAGAGCAAAGGCGATGTGAGTTGAGGTATTCTGATCGCAGCCTGCGCAGGTACACTGCAAGAAAGAAAATATGGGAAGATATTCACGGGAGTAGAAAAGAAGAAGAAGAGAGAGGGGCGAGAGATGCATAGAAAAAAGATCACCGTTGCCGTCATCTTGCGCTGACGGGTGGGGGACGAGGAGGCTGGACGAGTCACGGCGCCCGTCTCAGGTGGCTGGGGGAACGTCAATTGAGACGGGGGTCGCGCTCATCCCGGGCTCTTTGACATTGTTCCTATTGCTCGCAGATGCGAGACGTGTGTCATCACAATAGGATTAGTGTAAGCCCCCCCCGGTCAGATTTAATCAGATGTGCTGCATCTGATTGACTGTTGATCCGCGTAGTTCTGCCGGTGATTTCTTGTTGGATGGGCAACCCGGCCCTTCGCCCGTGGTCCAGTGGGTTCAAGCCCCGACGGAGCCAATGGGAATTGTCCAACTATGAAATGCATCAACACTAAAGCCAATGTCGGTAATATGTAAGATAGAAGAAGATCTAGAAAATTCTTCACACAAATGGACGGAAGGACTAGAATCAAAAGTCTCGATCAATTATTTACTTGAATTATCAAAAATACGAAGTCATCGGGATGAAACCAACAGTTCCTGCCTCGAATGCCTCATCTCGAGTGTTCGTACACGAGAATCAAGTAAAAAAAAAAGAAAGAAAACCGAGATCATGCCAACATTCGTCGAGGCTCATGCAAATTGTGGTCATTTTTATAAGTCACACATGCGCGCTTGTGATGCAATGCAATACAGTGCTGGATACAAATCATCATAGGATATATGTTCGACTAAACATCGCGAAGCGGCGCATCAGTCAATTGTCGCCCTCGGCTGGTCTCTTGAGGCGCCTGCATTGCGTCCCCGGGAGCATGAGTCTGCGACTGATATGCAGTATTTGTATCAAATGGAGGCGAGTATCCTCGACCCGCAGACGGATTTTGGGTCCTCGCATAGCCATGCTGCATCTCGTACCCATTCCCGACATCATCTTCACTTGATGACCAGTTGCCATCGGGGTCTTGATCGTGTCGACGACGGGGATGCACCTGAGAGGCGAAAGGGTTACTCGAGACAGCATATCCTGAAGCACCATAGGGAACTTGATGGCCCGAGGGCGACACTGAGCGCTCGATCCCAGTGGGCAGGTTCAGGCGGTCTTGTTCGGGGTTGCGCAGGGCAGTAGTCTCGTCTTCGTTGTACGCAGTCATTTTAGCATCCACCGGTCGGGGCGGTTCAGTGCCCCAAGTGCGGATCGGATAGGCTCGACCTTTGCGCCAGGCCTCGGTGAGCGGGGGGAAGTATTGGCGATACGAGACCACGGCGCAGACAACTCCCAGCAGAGACCCGGTGATGACGTCGAAAGGGTGATGGCGGGCATCCATAATCCGAGACACGGCAACAAGGGTTGCCGCAAGGATGGGCACCATGACCAAAAGACTCTTCCAGGCCTCGCCGCGATTGTCCATGATATGGAGCTTTCCCCCCAGCCACAGGGAAATGTAGAATAGGCCTGCGAAGGAGGCTGTGGTCGTTAGATTAGCAATTATCTCAATACGTTATTTTTTTTTTTCAAACCGCAGTTGCAGTATGGCGAGGGGATCACATGGTGAGACTCACAGCTACTGTGACCTGTGGGATACTTGATTAGCACACAAGCTTCGATGACTTGAGGGTGAGGAGCCTACCTGATGGCCATGAACGGAACCCATCCTTGATGATTGCAGGATCTCCAGTACAAATGGTCGAGTTGGACAAGCCGTATACGGCCCTATCATGGCTTCCGGCAAGAGGCTGGCACCGATCGATCAAGTCAGGCCGGGGCTTGCCGCAAGCATTCTTGAGTACTTGGGTGATCACAAAGGCCAACCCTTGTGACAATAACAGGCCCAGTATGCCACAATTCATCTCCCACAGACGATCCTTCCATCGCCAGGGACCCCGAAGCTTGCGCTTTCCCGACACCGGGTCTTGGGGCTTGTTGTGTGAGAACAGCCCATCAATGAAGAGGGTGTAGATGATGATGAGCACGAGGGGGAATGCGCCGGATATACAAAGGGCATAGTAGATCGGGATTCGTTCATGTACAGCGTAGGGATACTGAAGGGAGATATTTGTGAGGGAGAAGTGTTGGTGGTAGGGTTCAATCGAGTCTAGAATCCAGAAGCCAATCACGCAGGCGCTAGTTGGGTTGCAGGTCCATGGTCAGTCCAGTGGTCATCTTCAGGTATGGATGATGAGGCCAGAGAGCGGGTTGATCAGGACCACTTACATGATAATCACATAGTCGAAGATGTAGCTATAGTTAAATGGCGGTCAGTACGAGAGCCACAACACCGCGGGGAAAAAGAAAGCACGCACGAAATGACGACTCTCGGTCGGAGCCGGCGCTTGGAGAACGGCAATTTGGCCGGAATCTCCATTTTTGTGGGTTGAATGACCTCGAGGGAAGGCAGTCGAGGAGCGTATGAGGACGAGCAACAGTAGAAGTACTTCGCAGATGCAACAACCCCAAGCTGAGACGATTAGGCAACCTCAATTCACCAATGCTTGTAAGGCGACTGAAGATCGAATGGCCTTGGGCTGGTCGCGTGCCTCAGGCGAGCCGATGTGCGCTAGGCGCAGAGCTGGTGGTGCTTGGCAGTGCTGGTGCCCCTGGACCGAAGTAAGCTTGGACTACTGGAACATGGGGGGCGCTGGACCCTGGTTTTGACTTCGCAAGTGGTGACAACTGACGAACCAGCGTGGGTGGGCATGTCACCAAGGACGTTGGGAGTCCCTACTCCCTTCATGACTCTGGTAGTGGAGCACGACCTGAGGCCTGACAGCTCACGCAACCACCAGCAGTGATTGAAATCCCCGTGCCTGATTCAAGTCCCGCTTTGGTGGTCCACAGAGCGGCTGCCAGCCGGGAGTCTAGACTTCTGGCCTTGCTACGGTTCTGCATTGCCACTCTGCTTGATACCTTTGCCGATCTCTATGTGAAGTTCCCAACACGTCGCACTTTGCATCCTGTAGGCGAAAGAAGAATCCTGCAGACAATTTGTACGCAGTATTCTTCGGGGTCTATCCTGGCCTTTCTTGGAGCATCTTACGGCATGACCCACCCTGCCTTCACCCGCCCTGCAAAACACGGCTTTTCTCCGGGACTGCTATCTTGGACTATTCGACGCCATTCTGTTCCAATTTGGCATTTTCAAACAAATGATAAGATCTTGTCAAGCCCTGATAACGCAATATCCAATTGCATCTGAAGAATCAAGGTTTTATGAATCATGAACCGATGATATTGTCGTCAGGAAAGAATAAGAAAAAAAATAGAAACGCGACGATCATCGGTGAGTTTCCTCCTGCCGCACAACCATCCCGACGTAGATGCGCGTCCTGGAAATAGAAACCATGGAAGCGACGCCCTTGAGGCGCAGCTAATGCTTATGCCTACAAGACCAGATCATCCCCTGAAGGTGTGAGATTTGATTCTCCTTTACCGTCGTCAGAAATGACCTTACTGCTTACCCTCAAATCCACATTCGATTAGGCAGCATGATTATCCCACCATGATTTACTATACAAGCAAGCCACAACAGGAGTGTAGGATGTTATTCATCTGACGGTGGAGGTAAAGTGGGGACAGGACTGCGAAGAACCACAACAGCTGGCACAGAAAAGATGAAACCAACTACCTGACCCACGCAGTCAAGCCGAAGAGAGGAAAGCATGACCACTCACGCCTCCACGTGAGGCTTCTATTAATCCTACAAGACCTACTTAACCCATTCCTCTAAGCAGCCATCCTCTCGGCAAGTAACCACCGATGGGTCATCGAATCAACACGCGGTAATGAATAGACCCAACCTAAAAATCATGTTAGCTGATCTGCTTCGAAGTGTTGGTTGATTGTCAGGGCTGAACGTACGGAGATGGGTTCCAATCTTCAAAGAAGTCAAAGTCGGTGCTTCCCGCATTCTTCATCTCAAAGGCTATCGCCTGTCCAGCCGGGCACGAGAAGGTCGAGACCAAGAAAGAGTGACCGGGGGAGATGGCGATGGTGCCCAAACCTTGGGATACGGAAGGAACGTTATTCTCGGTAGTCGAAGTGCTCACCGTTGACGAAAGCTTGCCAAAAGCAACCTTGCCATCGCCACTGAAGCTAAACGAAGTGGTCTGGAGCTCTTCCTTTCTAGGGAACAGGAAGACCAAGTTGCAAGTCTTGCTCGAGTACGATTGGGGAATATCAAAGTTGAAGGTAGTCGCAATGGTCGAATTGACAGTTCCATTGAGTCCAGTGCCGTTGGGGGTATCGGGCTTGGCGGAGTCGATTCGGACCATGAGATGGGGGAATTGGAATTCTCCGGAGAGGTCGGTTGGGCAGCTAGTCGCGCTGGCCGAGGTAGAAGTCGTCGTGGTAGAAGTCGTAGTTGTCGAAGTCGAATTGGCGTGGGCACTGCTCGAGGGAAGAATAATACCGGAGAGAGATGTCACTGGCGCACTCGATATGCGGGTACTGTTGGTAAAGCCAGTCACGCTGCTGAACAGACCAGGTGCCGTCGTTGCCAGGGTTGTGCCTGACGAACTACATGATGGACAGATGCGAGTACTGCTGGATGGACAAGGGCTCGTAGTGCCCGCGGCAATTGCGGTGCTATTAGCAGCCGACTGGCTACATGACGGACAGACACTCGAGGCCTGAGAAATGGTCGAGGCACCCGACTGAGTACACGAGGGACAAGGACTTGCAGTTCCGGTGCCTGGTGTAGTGCTGGATGCAGCCGACTGGCATGAGGGGCAGGGAGTTGATGGATAAGTGCTAGTGGCAGCGCTAGTATGGGAGCTCTCGGAGGCAGACGCAGAGCCCGCAGAAGGGGCAGATGACTGGCCAGGGACAGGAGCGATAGGGGCAGGAACCACGGGCGCAGCAGAGGTATGAATGCTAACACCAGTTCCCGGCGCTCCAGTAGCCTCTGGTGCGCCAGTAGGCGCCGGAGCACTCCCAGTAGCACCCGAAGTGACAGAAGTGTGACCAGGAGCGGGTACTACTGGTACAGCTGCAGGGGCAGTACCAGCCGGAGCAGCCGAGGTTTCTGAGCTAGCACTGGACGCAGCCTGGCTGGAGGCTGAAGAGCCGGGGACACTGGAAACTTGACTTGGAGCTGCAGCCGGGACACCAGGGGCCACAGAGGCAGCGGGAGCACCGGGGGTAGAGCATACGCAGTTTGATACTGTGACCGTTGAAATAATGGTGACACTTGCAGCTGGAGCGCCTGGAGCTCCAGCTCCAGCTCCGGGCACGCCAGCACCACCGCCGGTAACGTTGTTACCGGGAGCCGGGGGGATGCCAGCGATAGGGGGACTTCCAGCGTTGATGCAAGAGTCGGCAGTTAATAAGACAGACTTGCACTTTGTCACGGAAGTACTGTTGGTGGTGTAAATGTTATTGCCACCATTCTGGCCAGTCTCGCAAGCAATGAAGTACTCGCTGCCATGGAATTGCAGTTGACTAGCCGACGATATGGAGAAACCTGGGGTTCCTGCTTTGCCTTCGTCACACTGGAACTGAGTAGTCTCCGCTGGTCAGGGGGTTGAATTAGCGTTTGGTACTAAATATCATTTGAATTTCGAAGCGATAGACTCACCGGTGATGATGCAGCCTTTTCCAGTGCTGTCGGTGATCACTCCAGTAGAATTGATACAGAACAGAGATTGACTGAGACTGTTGTCGCCAACGCGACTCTGGCCATCAGTCAGTTGGCCAAGAGGACCGGTAATGTCTCCAGAGACACTGAGATGAAAACAGCAGGGCACTTCAGCACGTGGGAGCAGGGCGAGGGCGTTGGCGTGGGCAGCCAAGGCTGCTAGGAAGAAAGGAATTTTCATAGTTCCAAGATAAATCAGGAGTGACACCAGGGGAGGGGATGAGAAGCCTCTTGAGAGGCCGTGATATATGGATCTGGATATCCCGCACGTCGACTTTATTGGATCGACAGTATCCTGCGACTAACGAACGCATCGCCTGCCCGGGGATCTGGGTCATTCTTATAATTAGCCCTGAATGTCTCATCATTAGTGAGCAATCAAGTTACTTGGGCCAATGATCAGGGCATACAATACCCAATGAGGATCCGGGTTAGATCTCCGATAGAGTAGAAAACGAACATGAGTAATCGCAGGCTAGTAAACAGTCCGTCTAGTCTTTTGCGGTCGAGCTATGTCATTGTTTACGGGATGAACCATTGCGAGCAAGCCTGTGGAACCTCAAGCCAACCGGACTGTTGCTCCGCAGCAATCAGAGGCTACACGCCATCTGGGGTTCTCTTTTGAATGTGGAGATATACCCAGCCTTGGTATCGAACCAGGAGAGTACAGTTCGTGAAAGATGATCAAAATCGACGGCTACCGTTGAACGGCTAGCTCGAAATGGCCTACGTTTGGCATTGGGCATCTGAAAGCAATTATGGCTCATGCACTCTCTTCTTGAACAATGTATCGACAGGTTCGCGAAGCCATGAGATCAGGGCAAAGAATTTTCAAAATTGCTAATTCTCGGTTCGAAGACACTTATGCCTAGGGTTCTTCACTTAATGCTCGGACCGAGCGGATAGCTAGGATTGATTCCCATGGTTTTCATCCGCTTCTCATTGAGTCTCATAGAAGTATCCTATGAAAAGGAGCTGTACCAACTAAAGATCAAAGTCAGACCTTCTAACTTGTCATTTTCAATGAGAATCAACATGCGTAGACGCGGAGTTCTTCTCCGAACCACACCCCAAGTCTCAAAATTATTAGAGTCTTAGCTGAGACACATATAAGTTTGAAGTCAAAGGTAGTTATTCTCTCCGAAACTTATTAGTGCCATTAGTCTCTGCGACTCTGGTTTGCGGGCCTATAGTTTGATTCATGACCTTATTTTGGATAGCCTCGCCGGGGAAGGTGGGCTGGATAATACGAAAAGCATCGACGCAGTCTTCTAACATCGTGGTGACCAAAACCCGAACAAAATGTGTTTTGAAAGAGCGCTGGTTTATTTTACGGTAAAGCTTCGACACAAATCTCATAAGGTGAAGCTAGCATTTATCTTATTATTCTAGTTCGGAGCCCTGGGGAGGCTGTAGTCTGGGATGAATGTCTACTCTGTGACAGAAATCTCACAAGCGCTTTAGCCCGTTCACAATCCATGTCCGACTGACGGTTCAGTAAGCAATGGCGAATCCGTAATGTTTGATTCTGTATCTTTAGACATAACCTCCCAGCAATCCGGCAAACCCCCCAAATCCATCCCCCCTGCCGAGGGCTCTTTGCTTTTCGACACGAATAAATCACTTTCAGGGTAGATATCTAGACATGATAGGGTTCCAGCCGAGTTGCATCATTCCCAGTGTTCAGGTACCACTGTAAACTTTCCACCAGCGCGAAACAATCCATGGCCGTAAATTTTTCATGCCCTTTCTATTCGACCCTCTTCGGGTACGCCGGATCGAGCGCGGGCACATCTTAGCGGCACATTATTGAGCGCTGCCTTCATGTACAACAGAATTCCATTGGGAGCCAATGAGCTAGACCTTTTATCAGCATCGCCTGTCAGTATTGAGTTGACATCAGAATGACGATCACGACACGTTGAAGCATCATGACTGAACCTATCTGACTGGAGGATCGTTCGTCACTGCTGGTGGACTAGAGTCAACCATCCCACCATAGCCCGTCAGCTTTTGCATTGACAGGAATGTGGCATCGAGCTCTGAGAAAAGCGTTTTTCAATCAAAAAGTGCAGAGGGATCTGCGGTGGCATCAAACGCCAGCCAAATGATATTCGACAAGGAAGGAGCAGCATCGATCAGCATTGCTCCTGTATTGGCTAGATCAGATATTGCCGTGAATATATTTGAGTCCACCAGCGCAGGAGACTTCAGCTTGTTAACGCTTTTCGGCCTAACTGATCTTCTCTCGGAAGGCAACGGAACCTCGTTGTGTCAGAGGATAGAGCTGATGGTGTCGAGATTTTGTCTGTGAACGAGTAATTGGCCATTGCCCTATGTGGCAACCTTGAGCTGCAAACCCCAATCTCGCACACGGAATGAAGAGCTTGCGTAATACAGTGTTCATGTTTCCATTAAGCTTCTGACCAGTTTCATTATCCTTTGATAGGCTTCATTGGCACTAATATCCTCGACAACAAACCTTGCTTATAGGCGGCCTTTGTCTCGACAGAGCCGGTAGCTAGAATTAATTGAGACTTTTTTGAGATCTCACTCGAAGAGCTGATCGCTGACAATGACTTAATCAGCTAAAAGTCGAGTTTGTTGTCCAAAGCAGCATCCCAAATCAAGGGAACGGCTTGAAGGGTGCGAAGTCGTTCCAGCATCCAAGGCAAGAAGGTGACGGCACAGAAGAAGGAGAGAAACCTCGTCTGCCTGATACAGGCATAATGAGAGACATGAAATGCCGCATCATGCTGAGACAAAAATCAATTCGTGAGTAGTGAGATGGTAGGAAGTAGGCGTACCAAAGACAGGGCACGCAGCAAGACTTCCGCAAGTGCAAGGTCACTACAATTCTCGCGAAGTCGCTGAAGAGTTTCGTGGATGCTCGGGACCCCTTTCTGTACCATCCGTATTTCTTCGCTTCGGACGACATTGCTTGACGTGAGACTGAGAGGGAAGGAAATAAGTAGAAAATAGACTGAGCTGCTCGAAAGCGGCGAGCGCCTTTTGTCACGTATTTCAGTCTTTCCAACCAACGCTAAGCAACACAAAGCATTGTAGGATCACAGCAATCATACACCTCTTCCCCCAGATACAACGTCCTCGGAAAGATTGATCCACGGCACTATACAGCTCATGAGAGATTTATATTGAAGTCCTTCCGGGTAAGGTTATTGCACAGAAAACAAATGAAACGGCTCAGAAATATTGTACATGATGTCCTCAGAAACCTATCAGCAATTTCACAGCTTGCCTCCAGTAATCTGTTCGCCCAGCTTCTTGACCCGGTCTTGGGTAACATCCCAGCGAGCAGTCTCGCTCTTCCGGGTTTCGTTGACAATAGACTGAACAGTAGGCGGCATGCCCAAGTTCCAGATATTTTCGCCTTGCTGGTGGTCGTTGCGCCAGGCCTCGTTCTCGCCTTCGGGGAACACGCGGTCAATCTCGGCAGCAAGTTGCTCTTCGGTAGTGATGAAAGTACGTGCATTCATATACAGAGACTGCAAGTGATCGCGGCGCACAGCATCTTTCTCGGCCTGCTTGGCCTCCATTCGTGCGCGCGAAAGAACCAATCGCTCTTCCCGATTCGGGTCCGCCAGAATTGTGTGTGGTTGAGGCTGCATAGTGGAGATAACTGATGGCCGAGTCAAGCGCTCATCTTCCGGCTCTGGCTGCTGAAGAACGCTCTCACGTCTCCTCTCGTTCTCGAGACTTCGGTTGAACATGGTCTCCTCCGCGACCTTCTTCCGCATATACAGTGTTTGCAAACCCTCCCGCAGATTCTTGCGCCGCAAAACCGCCATCTTCAGCTTGAAGGCCTGCTTCTCTGGATCACTGCTTTTGGGATTCACTGCACGCTCGGTCGAGGGAAGTGGTGTCACGGCATCGAGGTATGCTTTGCGAGGCTTGTCCGTGCGACGAGCCGGGAAGAGCTCGCGGGGAACAGGTAGGGTACCCTTGACGCGTGGTTTGGCGGGATTGCTGGCCTGGACGATTCGAGGAACATCGATAAAATGAGGGGACTCGGGTCCGACTCGAAGGTTGGGTGAGGTTGCGAAGCCACGGACCTGCACGCTGGCAGCCCGGCCGCTGCGGAGAACAGACATAGTACACCGATGGCACGCTATCTTTCACCCAAGGGAAATAAGTTGACAATATATGGATGATTGCAGTTCAATTGGATCAATAGAAAATGTCCCAATCTGTCAATAGGACTGCAGTGCCTGGCTTCAAGATAGGAGAATTCACGGGAGAGCAGAAGACTAGCACCGGAAGAAACAGAAGCGATTTTGCCATGGTCCGTGCACACTCGTTTCTTGGCGCCCAAAAAAAAAATACTTCTCCGCCTTTTTTTTTTCCTTTTCCTCTTCTTCGCGCTCTGCCACCACTCTTGTTTTGGTCCTACCTTCGAAATTTTTTTTCGCAAGGTCCATTCATTTCACACTCTTGAAGACCACAAGAGATCCCAACCATGGGTACAGGCAAGAAGGAGGCCTCACGTAAAGTGAGGCAGGGGAAGGTTGACGATGGCATGGCGAATGTGCGGATGAAGGGTGAAAACTTCTACCGGTAGGTTTTCAAAGCCAAGCAGTTGAAATGGAAGGCACGTAAGACTCATACTTTTTCATTCAGCGATGCCAAGAAGATCAAGACTCTGAACATGTTCAAGGATGGCAAGGCTCGACGCAACGCTGCGGGTGAAATTACTGTCGCCGCCTCTTACCAGTCTCGGGATGCCCCCGTTGCTCGTATTGAGCCCAACCGGAAATGGTTTGGAAACACTCGTGTTATCTCGCAGGAGGCCTTGACTTCCTTCCGTGAGGCTGTTGCTGAGCGTGCTTCCGATCCCTACCAGGTCTTGCTCAAGACCAACAAGCTCCCCATGAGTCTGATCCGGGACAGCGGCACCGTGAACGGCCTCAAGCAGCATCAGGCCAAGATGGAGATCGAGAACAGCCCGTTTGGCGACACCTTTGGCCCCAAGGCTCAGCGTAAGCGTGTCAAGCTTGGCGTTACTTCTTTGGAAGATCTTGCCGGCGAAACCGCCAAGGTGCACGACTCATACCTCGAGAAGATGGACCAGGGCACCCACGAGGATGGTACCCCTATCGTTGCCAGTGATGTCGGTGCCGTGGAAGATACCACCTTCACCACCGCTCGTGAGTCCGTTTTCTCCAAGGGTCAGAGTAAGCGTATCTGGAATGAGCTGTACAAGGTCATTGATTCGTCTGATGTCGTTATCCACGTTCTTGATGCTCGTGACCCCGTCGGCACTCGATGCCGGAGTGTTGAAAAATACATTCGTGAGGAAGCGCCTCACAAGCACCTGATCTTTGTTCTGAACAAGACCGATCTGGTTCCAACTGGTGTTGCTGTAAGTGTCACATCTACCCTTTTGCCTCTATTTGTGCCTTCCCCAAGTCTCGTCTTTGTTTTTTTGGCTTTTTGTTTGCTTTTTCCGGCCATCGAGCCGTTCCATCGCTAAGTCAAGGCTTCTTCCTGCGACTCATGTCGTATTTTTCCTTCAATGGAGGTCTGTCTGTTACAGCTTTGGTAGATCGACAATGTCCCGCACCGAACTTCTTTCTGAAGCGAGGTTGATTGGTCTTCGTCTTGAAGGCTGGTCGTAAGGGGCATACGTGTTTTGTTTTTGAGTTGAGTTCTACTACTGCCTTTTTTGGTGGCTTGATAGTTGAGCTCTTAGTAACATCCCACACATTCCTGATTCTTATTCACCCATCATACTGTGGTGGCTGTTGCTAACTTGGCATCTCCCAACAGGCTGCTTGGGTTCGTCATCTGTCGAAGGACTACCCGACTCTTGCATTCCACGCATCTATCAACAACTCCTTTGGCAAGGGTTCGTTGATCCAGCTTCTGCGCCAGTTCTCGGCTCTGCATTCGGACCGCAAGCAGATCTCCGTTGGCTTGATTGGATATCCCAACACTGGAAAGTCCTCCATCATCAACACTCTTCGCAAGAAGAAGGTCTGCACGGTCGCCCCTATTCCTGGTGAGACCAAGGTGTGGCAGTATGTCACCCTGATGAAGCGTATCTACCTCATCGACTGCCCTGGTGTTGTCCCTCCAAACCAGAATGACACTGAGGAGGACATTCTTCTGCGCGGTGTCTGCCGTGTGGAGAATGTGGAAAACCCTGAGCAATATATTCCTGCTGTCCTGCGCCGTGTCCAACCCCGCCATCTTGAGCGTACATACGGTATCAAGGATTCTCAGGATGCCATCGACTTCCTCAGCCGACTCGCTCGCAAGGGTGGTCGTCTGCTGAGGGGTGGTGAGCCCGATTTAGACGGCGTTGCAAAGATGGTCATCAATGATTTCCTTCGAGGAAAGATCCCCTGGTACACCCCTCCTCCCAAGGGAAATGACGCCAACAATGAGAAGATTGAGGGTCGCGAAGGTCGCCTGGGCGAAATGGGTCGCAAGCGCAAGCTGGAGGAAACCGCTTCTGAGCCTGCTGCTGAAGCCGAGTCTTCCGAGTCACAGCCTGATGGCGAATTTGAAGGCTTTGACGAAGAGGATGACGAGGATGATGACAATGATTCCATCGCAAACCTCGAAGTGAGTGATGTTGAAAGCGGCGAGGAAGACTGAAAGGTCCACGGCTGCCAATTCTTCCTTTGTTCAGCCCTTGACTGCATGTCGACTCATCTCTCAAACACTCGCGCTGCCTCCATGAAAAGCAAGAGAGTCCAGTCGCCGATTCGCACATCCAGCAGCGTCCCAAGCTGAGTCGTGTCGCGAACGCGCCCGAGACATAGCCATGCTTTGGGGACGAGAAAGGCAAAGCTTTCTTCCGCAGTACCTACTAGGCGGCAAGATCACGCTCCCTTGTCAGTGCAGACCAGAATCGCCATCAGGCATGAAACTGCATCTTTGGCTCAGATCTCACCCCGGCAAGCTCTATCGCTAGGAGGCCACTCGCTACTTGAGATACCCCCGAGTTTGACAAAACTTGAATACAACTCCATTTTTTTTCAAACAAATCCCTCTCTTTTTTGTAAATAGCTGTAGGTTGTAGCCCAATGTAAAGAGTCGGTCGTTGGGTTCGTATCGTTATTGCTACCAGGCTCATCCACGGCTCGGCCTGCGTCTCACCGCTCTCGGCGTGGGGTTTCACCGTCGTCATCTTCTGACTTCCAGCTGCACGCGACTGTCGCATGACGAGTGGGTGATTGCACCCAACATCTGCTTTGCTGTCTCCCGCAATGACGAACAAGTCATGCCAGACGACATGTCTATGATTCCCTACAATGGGGGCAACCTGGATGTTGTGCTGTAGGTCTCAGTACTTCTAACCATCTTCCGAAGCTAACAACCCGCAGCCGGCATAATGACTCGGTCGTTGTGTATGACCATGATTCTCAGCAGCTAGCCCTCCGAAACGCAGCAGATGACCACGATGGAGATTTGCAACTTGCAAATTGTCCACTGTGTCACCGTCCCATAAACGAAGGCAGCCGAGGAAGACACCGTGGGAGTGCAGACCCAGAAGCGGAATTCATCAACCCAAACTATTTCCGCATGCTCAACAACAGCTTGCCAAACTCTGCGAGCTCATCGAGACCCTCCTCGCCGCGCCGCCGTCTAGTTCGTCCTGCCCTCCCGGACGGTCCCACCAGTGAGCCATCTTCTCAACCAGGCGCAAACCAGGGCCAAGGAATATCCTCATCAGCATTCAGCCCGGACTATTTCAAGCGATTCTTTGTGGAGGAAAGGGTTCTTGGCAAGGGCGGAAAAGGTGTGGTTCTGCTCGTGAAACACGTCTTGGATGGCGTATCCCTTGGACATTTTGCGTGCAAGCGTGTCCCAGTTGGTGATGATCATGAATGGCTGGAGAAGGTGCTGGGCGAAGTACAGCTTTTACAAAATCTTTCCCACCAAAACCTCGTCTCTTATCGCCATGTCTGGCTTGAGAATGCCCAAATCAGCACATTCGGTCCTAGTGTGCCGTGCGCCTTCATCATACAGCAGTACTGCAATTCGGGTGACCTACACAACTACATTTGCGGTGGTGTTCAGCCAACGTCAACAGCTCAACAGCTCAAAGATCGACTTCGAAGGAAGTCGAAAGGGGAGCCAGAGCGAAAACCGGAGATGCAAGGACCTCGCGTGCTGCAGTTGGATGAAATTTATTCCTTCTTCAGGGACATCACGGCCGGTTTGCGCCATCTGCACATGAATGGCTACATTCATCGTGACCTGAAGCCAAACAATTGCCTCCTTCACGAGACAAGTGATGGCATTCGAGTGCTAGTCAGTGACTTTGGCGAGGTTCAATCACAGAATGCGATGCGCAAGTCAACTGGCGCGACAGGAACAGTCTCTTACTGTGCCCCCGAGGTTCTTCGACAAGAGTACCCCGGTGGACCATTCGGGAATTTCACTTTCAAATCCGACATATTCTCATTAGGAATGATTCTGTACTTCTTGTGCTTCGGAGAGCTTCCCTATCACAGCGCGGATATCATCAACGAAGACAATGAAGACCTAGATCAACTGCGCGACGAAATTACACATTGGACTGGCTTTGACAATGCTCGGAGAAGAAGACCTGATCTTCCTGCCAAACTCTACTCTTTCCTGGATCAATTACTGTCCGTGGACCCCGATCGACGTCCTACTGCGGATGACGTTCTGAATGGCATCCAAGCTGCGAATAATGCTAGTGAGAATTTCCGGTTCAAGCGCAACAGCTCAGCTAGCCCCGATTTGCCTGGGGGGGCTCGAATTCGTACAGTGGATAGTCCGGTCCCACCAACGTCCATTGAAAGGGCTCTCTCACCCATCAAAAAGAAGATTGCTCGAAGTCCTGCGTCGACAAGGCGCGATTCTTTGTTTGACTCGTCCTCTGGGTCCAGCAACACTCCAGCATCAGAAGCTGTCTTGGAAAACAGGACATCATTAAGCCCCGACAAAGACCTCGTAATGCGGCAAAGATATTCTCCCGCCTCGTCAAATTCATCCACGAGACAAATGCAACCACACGAAGGACCTATGGACGTGCCAGCTCAGTCTATCAGTCATACCCGCCAACTCCTCCCGCCACCACCCACCTCATCCACGTTCCTGAACCTTTTAGGTGCTTCAACTCTCTTCCCCGGACTTCAAGTCACGCTTTTTCTGGTAAAAGTTGTCACAGTTTTACATCCGTGCTCGCCAGTGGCAGTCAGGCCCTGGTTTCTTTATCCCCTTCTTCTGCTGGCAGCGCTCACTCTCCGAGCACATGATTTGCGTGTGCAGGCTTTATCAACATTGGCACATGTTATCCTTGTGGGACTTGGTATGAAATTAGGGGTGTTTTGTACCTGGCATAGCGACTATGCTATGGGAGTCTGAGAAGTTTTCCAGTCTGTTTTAACACGAGATATGATTATGCTACCACGAAACTATTTTAATGAGCATCCAATGCATTGGACTCGTCTGCTGATTTCAGTTGTTGATTTCAATTCAAATCTAGAACAGGGGCTTGTAGTAATCGAGGGGTTTGAAACACAACCTCTCGCATAGATGCGGTCGTTGATTGCGAAGAGAATGTATGGTTGTCGAGGGAGAAAAAATAACGGCATATCCATTATCTTGAATCCCCGTCCAGCTAAACTCACAAGACAAAGAAGCCCGTAAGTACTGACCTTACGGACGAGCACAATACATGCGAATTCATCGGGTCAGCAAAGCTAAATAGGGACCCAAAGGTGATGCAGCCAGAGAAGTCCTCGTAGAAAATTTGATCTTGGAAATTGTGGTGGATATGCCATCTCGCTTCTCGAGGAAGAGACATATCCATTTTTGCCACGGTGAAAACCATGACAACACATCTTCCTGTGCACAGAAAGTGGGAGAACGAGAAATGATGTGATAGGCACAAAGGGTCGGTCGATTCCTACAAGACAGGGTTGAAGATAGATAAACATAATATAGAGTATTGACTTTTGGTATTTGTAGCCAAATCGACAAACTCAAAATTTTCAGACGCAGAAAGCCGAAACTAAGGTCGTACCCGCGCGGCTTTGAACCTACTCACTCGTTCAACCGGCTCCTCAACGGGTACAAATTCGGGCTCTTCTGGGTTGACGAAGCCACCCTGCTGTTGGATCTTGCTATTCCGCATTCTGTAGAACTCGGAAGCGATCTCACGGCGATGGATCTCTTCGTTCAGCTCGTCTGGCTCAGGAGCTGTGATAGAGCCGGGGGCAATGTCTCGCTCAACTAACTTATCAGCCAAGGTCTTGCCCTCCGGTGGGTTGGGACCCGAGATTCCAGTAGGAATGTCCATGATTGGTGTGGAAAACGGCTTTGGCTCTCGAGGGGTGGCAGGGAACAACCCAGGTGGAACGGCGTTGGCTGACTTTCGAGAAGTTTGGGTCTCGGAAATCTGAGGGGGCAATTGCGAAGATGCGAGTTTGGCGGTAGATTGAGCTGGAAGAGCCGCAGGTTCGACGGCTCGAGCGGACTTGAACCGCGAAGCCTTCTTAGGTCCAGTGGATTGGACAGGTCGAGGCTCCTTTGACTGCTCTGTTCGCTCCACGATAGCATCTGAAAGGACCTGGACGCTTGTCTGTGGCTTTGGCTTGGGCGGAGGGGTCTTCTTCTCAGCTGCAGTAGTCGCGACTGTTGGGGCAATATCCAGATCATCGGCAAAAGCGACCTTCTTCTTCAGCTTCTTGCCCTTCGCAGAGCTATCGATTTCGCCACTCTCTTGAACTGGCTCTGTTGAAGATTTTTCAATCTCCTTTCGAACTTCCTCGGGGAATGTCTGGGTATCCTTGCCCAAGTTGGTCATGCCCCTCGCGTTAAGCTTGGCTTCCAACTCTCGCATCTGCCGATGGTATTCTTCTGACAGCACGAGGTGCGACCGACCAAACTCATCCTCATCCTCCTCCTCTGTGCCCAAGTCATATTCCTCGTCCGAGATGGAGAACTCGCTGGCGTCCTCGTCCAATTCCAGCTCGGCAACAATAGCGCCGACTTCGTGGATACCATATTCTAGCATTTCCCTTCGGAGTGTCGCCTCGTCGGCGGGTTCGTCGATATCGGTAACGGGGGGTTGGCTGCGATCCTCGGGGGTGACAAGTGACACTGGTTGCGAGAGGTCCAGCTCATCCTCTTGAGACACGTCGTTTGCGTTCGTGGCGGTGGCCGAGTCATGACCATTCATAGTCACTTCAGGCTTCTCTTTGGCCTCACCTGCTTCCTCCGCATTTTCCTTCTCTTCCAGGATAGCATTGCTGGATCCGGCGACTTTCTCGCTCGACGCAGAGGTCTCCGGGATGTCATCGACACCAGCTTTCTTCAGAGCTTCCAGAATTGCTGGCGCATGATCCCCAGGATTGTTGACTGAACTAGAGATCACATTACCCTCATCGTCGAGTTCTTCAATGATCTCACTCAACGGAAATCCTTGATCGCCAGAGATATCTGCAGGGAGCTGGTCGTTTGAATCCAATGTGTAAAGCTCATTCTCCACCCCTCGAAGCCTCTTTTCTAGAGTCGCAGCATTCTGCTTCACATAATCGATCCGTCTGCCGAGAAGATCAACGACCTGGGTGCGTGATCTTGTGACACCCGCTTCAGTCCGCAAAATTGTCTGTACTTCCTTCTCATTCACTAGCGACCCATCATATTGGCGCGCAACGGCGAGGAGATCGCCAGCGGTCGCATGCTCTTGAAGATCCTTGATCTCCTCCCGAAGGCCATCGTATTCTGCCTCCCAGGTTCGCCAGTGGTAAAGGGATTTTTGGAGCTGGGTGATGTTGTCTTCGAGCGCGAGCCGCCGCTGCTCGAGCTCGTCGAGATTGTGATTTGGGATACCCATGGCGTGTTCAGCGATATCCAGTCTCTCCAATATCATATACAGGCTTCCATGTCAGTCAAATTTGCGAGAGAGGTGAAGGAAACCGGAGGGGCAAAAAAAAGAAGAACGCCGAAGGCCGAAGACTTGGCCCGTGCACGTGGTGGAGCCCGCCTTTATCTCCAGCTTTAACTGATCTCCGCGGCCTTTCACTTTCTGGCAGACTACAACACATCACCATGGCGTCCCAAGATCCCCGGGATGAGGACGGTGAGCTTTCCCCGGTCTGTAAATATGTTCTACATACTAATGCATCCTTTTATAGAGGTCTGCCCCGTCTGCAAGTCCTCGCGGTATCTCAACCCGAACATGCGATTCCTCATCAACCCGGAATGCTACCACAAGATGTGCGAGTCCTGCGTGGACCGAATTTTCTCCTCTGGTCCTGCCAGCTGCCCCGTTGCTGGATGCCGCAAGACCCTCCGCAAGAACCGATTCCGCCAGCAAACCTTCGAGGACATTGGAGTTGAGCGAGAGGTGGACATCCGGCGGCGCGTGATGCACATGTATGTCAGTCCCTTTCCTACATCCATGGCAATATTGTCTGACACGGTCTATTCTAGTCTTAATCGACGCGAAGAAGAATTTGATTCCAAGCGCGCCTATGACGATTTCCTCGAACAACGCGAAGAAATAATCGCCAACCTGGTATGCCGGATCGATGTGGCAAAAACAGAGGCCCAACTACAAGCCTACGCGCAGGAGAACATGCAATCAATCAAAGCGAACCAGGCGCTCGAGGAACAAGAGGCTACTTCATTCCAGAAGAAGATCCTCTTGGAACAAGAAGAGGCTCGAATGCGCCAACAGATCGCCCGCGAGGAATACGAGAACGAGCGGCGCGAGCAGCAGGCCACTCGGGAGGACTTCCTTACTCGCCTTGCCTCTGGTTCTGCCGCAGATGTCGCTGCTATCGCTCGCGATGGACACAAGGTGCATCTCAAGAAATCGTCTGCCCGGCGCAGCGAAGAGGATCGTATCCGACAGAAACAGGCTGCTCTTCGGGGTACCGAGGGCAAGCGGACTGGTACGCCTCTGGCAATGGGAGAATCTGCTGGTGCTACACCCGGTGCCGGACTGATCAAGGGCTTGCGCAAGATCAAGACTCCCGAGCCAGAGAAGCCCTACGATCCGTTCATGGGTCTTGTGCCTGGCAAGCGCGATTACTACACCCAACTCGAGTCCTATCCCTACGCCTTTTTGGACAAACTCCGCTCGGACACGACTGTCCAGGCTGGTGGGTACGACTTGCAGGAATACTACTCGCGCACCCTTTTGGAGGCATTTGCTGGTCTGGGTTGCTTCGTCCAGGAGGAGGTTGCGCAGCGCGAGGCTTCCTCTGCTCTCGGCATTTCGAAGCCTGCTGCTACTGAGGCAGCAGCCATGGCTGCTGTTGGTGAAAACGTTGCATAGTTGATATGAGTGGGAAATTTGGCATAGCGATGGCGTTTTTGTTTTGATTTTGCTTTCTACATGGAAAATCAGGTAGCTGGGAGAACCGCCTCGTGGTATAATTAAGATCCATCTTATCCTTAACTTTGACGTGACGGACTTTTCAGCAAATTGCATACAACTTTATGAGCTTCCAGTATCATGTTTACAATATTATCTTATGAGAAAAAAACAAGATCGAGACTCGCAATGGAGGATGCAAAAACCCAGTAGAAATGCTACTTACAAAAGCATTACAGTCGCCAAAAAAGCTGAAACGACAAAAACCTAAACATCAAAATTTACGTGCGGCCAGTCAACTCCGCAGTGCTTTCAATACCCTCCCAAGGCAGATCATCTTCATCTTCATCCTCCAAATCGACCGCATCTGAGCGGGACTTTGCGCTATTCGCGGTCACGTCAATGCCAATAGACTCCAGCGTGATATCAAGGTCTCGCTTCGTGATCTCGCCCTTGTGGGTTTCCAGAACGTCATAGAGGGCATAGATCTGATCCGACTTCAGATCAATGTCCTTCAGCACAGTCTCGATTTTCTGCATGACCGCCTTGCGCTGGCGCTTCCCGAGCGAGGCGTCAAGTTTGTTATAAGCGCTTTGATACGAAGCAAGTTGCATCTTCAGGTGAGAGAGTTCGTCCTCTAGCGATTTGAGGACGGTGGCGAGGGCAGCAGCGGGAGCCTGGGAAGGACGCATGGTCGGATCTTCCGTTGTAGGCATACGCTCCGAAACAGGAATGGGTGTGGGTATCTTCACAGCCTCGTGGTTGCAAGGGCCCTCGTGGGGGAGGACGTTCTTGCAAATCATGCAGTTGTTCCCGTCATGCCGAGCAATGTCATCCAATGCTCGCTGGGCAGACTCGGGCAGACGAGACGGGTTACTACCCGCCAGCTCTGCGCGGCTAAGAGTGATATCAGGGAGAATGAAGGCAGAGGTCATATCTTCAATATTCCTGCGCTTCTTGCGTTGAGACATTGAAGCCACGGAGTGATCTGAATGGCGTCTTGGCCGATCAGCTGTAGGTACAACAAGGCTATTATCACCCTCTGTAGTAGCTACCGATCTGGTGGTGATATCGCCTGCAGCTGATGCAGGGCGGGAGATAATAGGCTTCGGCTCGCGGAGGGACGACTTTCGTGGGAGAGGAGCCTTGAGAATGCTCTGACGGGTTGAGTTCCCAGTATCGGTGGCAGTACTATCCTTTGTTGTACTAGATCGGCGCTGCTTGCGCGACAGTCGTTCTTCTTCCAAAGTTTTTCGAAGCCGGGCAATTTCATGTTCCTGGAACAATCAATAATCAACATTCAAAACTGGGCACGATTAATGACACTAGCAGACCAGCGACTCACATCAATAACACTCAGCAGTGTAAGATCCTCAGCATCTGAAGATGCTTTCGTCTGTTCGGTAGACTCAACTGCACTGCTGACATCTTCCAAGACGACACGCTTGACACGCTGCTTGGAGGTATTTGACTGCTTCCTGGATCCCTTAGATTCAGAACGGCCGGATCTGGTTGGCTTAGATGCAGATGCCCGCTTAGCAGGCATTTCAATAGAAAACAGTGCTTCCTCTGCACGCTCCTTTTCCAGTCGAGAGATTTCCTTATCCACCTGGGTCGAGATCTTAGACCGAGAGTCATCTTGACGCTTGGACTTCAAATTGTTGCGGCTGCTCTTAGAAGTGAGGTCCCGCGTGCTGCGGCTCATGTCGGCACTGAACGCATTGCTATCATCAGGATCAGAAGCAGACATGCTCGAATCCGTTTCGGCAGCCTCCTGCTCGCGAGATTTGCCCGAAACCCTGGCCATTTGGGACTTCAGGTTTGTAATCTCTTCGCGCAGTTGATCATTCTCAGCCTTGAGTTCTCTAGTCTCAAGGTATGCCACGCCCAGTTGGGAGATCGCAGCTTCTCTCTCGTGGTTGAGGCGTTTGACAGCGGCCTCTTGGACTTGAGATTTGCGGTCCGCAATATCCAATTGATTCTGCAAAGCAACATTGGCTGCTTCGAGCTCTGCACAGATAAGTTAGCATGCGAGCAGGCTATGCAATCAACGTGAACTCACTTTGAATGTCCGAGTTCAGACGTTTTGAGCTCTTCTTATAGTCGACATCCTCCATTGCGTACTTGTCGGAATTTCGGGACCGGCCAGCCTTGAGCAATGCATTCTCCTCACGGTAGGTCTCAATTCGCCTTTCGGCATCGGACTTGTACATCTCCAGTTCCGCGACCTTATCTTGGAGAAGCCGTAGAGAGACGAACAAGGCCTTCTCATCTTCTGGGATTGGAACTGCATCAAGAGGCATATGTTGACGCGAAAAGGACGCATCGGTCGCATCGTGCGGGGGGGATACAAATCGAGTGGAGCGCATCTTATGCTGACGGGGGAAGACGGGCGTGCCGTCTTCGTAGACACCTGAGACAAGCTCTGAGATATTGGGAAGATCGGGGAGGAGGAAAGACTGGCGCGTCATGGTGTCGCCCATTGTGTTGGTATGGTTGTTGCTTGTCTTGCGGGGAGTGCCTCCATTGCTGGCTTTGCGCATCTCCCTCGCGTACGCTTCCCGCGAAGCACGCTCGACCGCATCGGCGATCTCTTGGGAGGTGTTCAGGTTACCGAAACGCGTCGATCGCGTGTTGGTTGCAACTGGAGCCGGCCGTTCGTCCCCAATAAATGACCCGTCGTAGCTGTCGCGTACTTTCGCATGCATTTCCGACAGGGTTCGGCGTTGGTCGCGTTGTGATTTGCTAGACACTTGAGGGCTCATGGTTTCCTTCTGTGCTTGAGTTGCGCGTCGCAGTTGAGCATCTTTACGGAGGTTCTCACTCACAGCGCGCCGGTTTGTGGAACGCACAGCGGGTTGTTTCTGGGGAGTCGGGTAGTCGACGCGAACAGCGGGCGAGGAGGAGCGAATGCTATTCTGGAAGGACATCACGGAGTCGCGAGAGTCATCAAGGCGACGAGGTTGTTTGCTGGAGGGACCGCGGCCCAATTCCATAGACAGTTCGCTAACATCGGACATAGTGTCCCGGTCGAGGTTTCTGTGCTGGTCTCTGTTGTTGTTGTTGTTATTGTTGTTGTTGTTATCTTCTTCTTCGGATGTAGGTAGTTGAGAGAACTCCGGAAAGGCGCGCTCCAAAGTGGACGTGTTAATCACAAAATCCGGCTCCTCTTCATCGTCGTGGGAGTGTCTCATGTTGGGAAGCCGCGGACTACCAAACTCGCGGGTGGACGCCAATGCTTCGTGTTCAGGGTCGAAGTCGGAGACAGTAAAGTCCAATTCTGAAAGAGGCATACTCAATAGCTCGGCTGAAAGTACAGTCCGAAGCGTGCTAGTTCTGGAGGGGTTTGAAGGTGGACATGAAAGCAAAGCGATAGCGGGTGGAGGTTGTTGACTGGTGGTTTTGTTTTGGAAGGCTGGGAATGTTTTGGTCGCGCGTCTTGGCCAATCACCCGCGCCCCCGCCTGTCCCGCTCCACTGCGTCCATACAGTACATCACTGTTATTAACTTCATTCTATGAGATTACTGAGGCAAGGATAATATTCCCTTTTGGTTGGAATTGGGATACCTCGGATGATCTCTGGAAATAACTTAAGAAACGCTTTTACCGAAGGCTGCTTTCGGAAATCGAGGACAACATCCCGTCACTCATGCAAGCTCGTTCGGAGATATATTCGCAACGTGCCGAGTGCGTCTAATCCGTTCACCCACCCGACTAGGTTCTAAATACACACCTACGAGGCACCTCATTCCACTTCTGAAATAACGTTGGAAATTAAGAGAGATGAGATAAGGGTTGGATGATATTATGGGTTTATACTGTACATCTACGTCGCATATAGACTGAGGCTTATCGCACGCCGATGTGTGCTTTTGCACAGCAGACAATTCTATTCCTTTGGACATGGTTGATAACAGGTACATTGGATCCTCGGTAGCTGGGTACAGACATTTTGAATTTCTCTCTCATCGCAAAATCTTTCAAGAGGTGTTTTCAACTATTTTCCTCAAGAGCTCAAGCCGGAGGCCGAGCAGATATCATGAAGATGTCGAGGCACTTGATCTACCGTATCCCCCAATGGAAAAGTCCGTCGTGCAAAAGCACAACTTGGCGTGCGATTAGCCTCAGCCCGCATGTATATTCGCTGTTGCTCCTCTTGAAAACCAACCCCAACCTGAGATTTACTACCTTCTATTGGGCAGAGAGGATACCGGTTCAACAACAAATCCGGGGCTGCGAGCCCACCATAGTAAATACGATCCCAAAGAATAGGTAGAAGAATCTCATTTATGCTATCTAGATGTTCAATATCCAAATTCAAAGCTCCTCTGGCCAGATCACGCATCCGGATAGCAGACACGGTAAGCCGCCAGACTCGCAACCCAGAAACCAAAAATTATCAGCCAATTTCAGCCCCAAACGCCATGCTAGTCAGAAAAGGAACGGGCCAAAAGGCGCTGAACGGACAAATCAAACGCGACCAAAACAAAAGGCAGAAATGCTCGCTAATACAATCGTGAAAATCGTGCTCATTAAGGTGGGGATAGGAAAATGCCTTGGTTGGGTAACTCCCCCCCTCCCCAACCGTACACCTCAGATCAATTGGCTATTATGAAGTGGAGGTATGTCCGGCTGGTGGACCCTGGCTGTTTGCAGGGACACTGTCTAGTGGCGTAGTTGACGTCGGCAAAGGCTCTGTCGATTCGGTGGAAGTGGGTGGGGTCGGAGGGTTAGGTACAGACTCCTCCAGGGTCTGGGGTACAGTAGGGGTGACTGGAGAAAACGTGATTGGACTGGAGACGTTCACATGTATAGATGGTAAGCGCAAGATCCCCGGGAGTGGCTGCTCATCTCGTGGATTGACAGGACCGTCGTAGGCAGGGGCCTCGCCCCAGTCGAGGTGATCGTATTCAGGCGGCGGCGGGATGTTCAGAGTACCTAGATCTCCTTCTTCATCTGATTGGGAGACTGGTCGAATCGATGATGCGCGAGTTGATGTCGGACGGAGAACCAGCGGATCTGCCTCGTTGGATAGCGTCGATGCGATCGACTGCACACGCGAGCGAGTGCTCGGGGAATCCATTAACGATGGCGATGATGCATGCATAGCAGCGTTTGGAAGAAGAGGGTGGTGGTCAGAATCAGAGGCGTGTGAATCCGCCCGTAGACGGGACCCGTCGTGTCGAACGTGGCCAATATCAGCGTAGCTGACGCTGGCAATACGTCGATCTCTCTCGCGGGACTGGTGATCGGCGATGATGGCTGAGGCAGTGAGTGAAGTATTGCTTCCGGTGGCCCCACGATGACGTTGGCTTCGCGCGCGAGATTCGGCATTGAGCTGTTCCAGACGTATTGAATCACCGCGAGCCCGAGCCTCTCGGCGTTCCCGACGGCGAGCCTCCCGGTCGGCCAGTTCCTGTCGGCGCTGAACACGGAGCTGATAGAGGGCTTCCATTTGTTCTTCCCGGCGTTCTTCTTGTTCCTCCGCTGTCTCGGGGAATTCGACGACCATATCCATGCCAGCTCGTTCTCCCTCGCGCGCGATCACTTGTTCGGTCGGCTTTGGACTTGCTGAGTATGGCGGTAATGTCATAATAGATCGAATGGACGTTTCACGCTGCGGAGCATTGCCGGCACTGCCATTGTTGGAGGCGATGGCGGCCATCTCGGGGCCTGATCCACCAGCCCCCTGATAGGAGGTGTTTGTATCATTGTTGTGACCACCTTGATTCGGGACCTGCCCATAAGAGGCAGTTCCGGGACTCCATTGCTTCCATTTCCGCTTCAAGACCTGGGTAGGAATATATTTGGGCTCGGCGTAACGCTGTCGAAGCCACCGGGCGCCAAAATAGATGCAAGCGCAGACGGCAAGGACAAAGATGATGACCGAGGCACACTAGAAGGCAAGTTGAGTCAGTACAGACAAGATCGTGCCGGGTGCGACCGTATGGACCGCGCTGATCGGATCAGCACGGAAGCAGAGAAGGTAAACCCACGATGAGAAAGACGCCATTCTTGCGGCTGAGGTCTCGTTTCTGAGGAATGTACATGGTGAGAGGCGCGGGCAGTGGGCCCCTAGAGATCTTCCCGAGGCATGGAAGACAAGTCCCAGATCTCGCAGAAGCCGAGGAATGATGTGAAGGGTAAAAGCAGGAGGAAGATAGAGGGTGACACGGTATAGTAGTGATAATGTGAAGAAACAATTGTAGGCGCGAGTGGAGCAAAACACTCAGACAGGGCAGAAGCTCGGAGAGATCAGAGAGTCTGAGACGCCATTGCCTATTATTATCTACTGACCCAAGTGTTGAGGTGGGAATCCGTGGGCTGGCGTGGGCCCAAGTGGCCAGCGTCTCGGGCGCGAGAAAGGAGCTGAGTGGACCCGGGACTCGCTGTAAAAGTGGGGAGTGGCTGGTCAACGGCCACTGCCGCCCATTCATATTAGTACGGAACAGTCTCAGTACTTAGTTATCTGACTTGATTATTCTTCCCAGCCGCCTGAATCGATTACGGTCGTCGATCTTGTTTTAAGGCATGCAGTCGGTCTGTGCCACCCACCAGTCCAGTTTCGACTGTCAATTTGTCAACTGTTAAGCTAACTCTCTAATCTCACTAAGTTTTCAGAGCTGCTAGGATTAAACGACTTGCGATCAAAATCTAGACTTTCTACTACCTCGAGCTGGCCGTCTAGGAGACCGGCGCACTGGATACGAGCGATACCGATGATTAACTTCCCGAGGTGAGACTGTCTCGGCGCAAGTGGCACTCGTGCAGTCTCAATTGCACGAGTCAATCATTCTCTCTCCTCTAATGGTAGATTGGGGCGAGGGGTTGACAGCAAGGAGGACGACTCTCGCTGGGTGACGCAAGCCCTTACATTATGAGAGGGGTCATCGCTGAGGTTCGGCAAGTAGATTGAACTAGGCTTTCTCTGTGACTTACAATCAATGAGCAGAGAGTGAATTTAAACTGATAAAGACAACCACTAGCCGCTGACACTTTGAATACATAGACAACCTGCAAGTATGATACAGGGGTCTTATAAAACAAGGTTGATGTTATTTTCTTCTACTACATACCACTAGGGGAGCCACCTAACCCCTGCACCTGGATAAAGCCTCTCACCAGAGAATATGCGTCAAATTGATGATCGACTACATCAAGGACACAGGTATATGCAGACGCCTACCTGCAGAAGTAATGTACGGTGCAAGAGTGATGTTTAGATTGATTATGTCTCAATAGTACGTATGTCTTCACAATTAATGCATCACGTGTTCCTATCCAGCCTACATACCTTACTACTGAGGTGACTACCATTCAAGATTCTCCCCTGCTCTCCAGTATTGTCATAAAAGTGTCTCTTGTGATGACAGGCTGCACATAAATCAAAATGCCAAAATAGCCATCTCGTTCAAAGTATCATGCCTGAACTAGGTCTTGGCACTGGCGATGTTGCAATCCGGCTACCGGCCACCGATAGCCGGTGTTCAGAAGCAACAAGTCATAGGTGCCCACGCAAACGTTCGTGCGTAGGCAAGTCCTTGTTGCCGAAGGATAGCTCCTGTTTGTTTGAAAGGTCCAAAGCTGGCTTGAAGTACACCCAAAGCTAGTCTCCGGCTGTCGGTCCTTGATACGGGTGATAAACACACCATACGAAGAGTAACTATACCTGACGTTTCTCCTCACGTCCAGAGATTCTGTGATGCTCAAAGGCAGAGAACGGCATTCAAATTTTGCAACACAGATCGCGGAAATCCTCAAGAAGAACTAGCAAACACTTGGAACGAATATCATGGACAAAATACGCGACAGTGAGCCACCACACTTCATCCCTCACAATCCGAGTGGCATGCCAAACGCACGACCCAACATCGTCCTTTTCATGCCAGACCAACTCCGCTATGATGCCTTGCGCTGCTCCGGGATGAACTCGATAGTGAAAATACCAAACATCGACCACTTCGCCGCTCGCGGCGTACGATTCACGGAATGTTATGTCCAAGCATCAGTCTGCACACAATCTCGATGTGCCATGTTCACAGGACTATATGACCGTGTTACTGGTCATCGGTCATTGGAAAAAATATCCTGAAGCCATGGGGGCTGAATCCATTCCGATCATTGAAAGACATCGGGTACCATGTCGCTTGCATGGCACCACGAGGAGATTTGTTTGCTCCAACTTTTACGGAGCTGAGGTTGACCGAATATGGATTCTTGGAACCCCCTGAGATGACTAAAATCATTGGTGGAAAAGAAGATGGATGGCCAGAAGAGGAAATTACCATCTGGGAACGGTAATTCTACAAAGGATGTCGTGATGTGAGCAAAGCGGTCGATTATGATGAGGCTGCTACTCGAAGTACAGAGAAATGGCTCGATCCTCCTCCCGATGATACACCCTGGATTCTATTTTTACCGTTGTTGTTTTCTCATTACCCGTTCACTGTGGAAGAGTCTTACTTTTCGATGGATGAGCGTGAGGCTATGCCAATACCGTCTTCTCATGAGCCAAAGGTATGACATCTTTGACCTCTTCCCTGTCTATATGTTCCCCTGACATTACTCAGACGGGATACGAGCCACAGCATATGTAAATGATCCGCGATCGGTACGGAGCTCATCGCGCCACTCCCGAGATATGGGCCAAAGTCTCCGCAACCTAACACGACATGATCTCACGACTAGACGATCAGTTTGGCCGGATTGTGAAAAAGCTCGCTTAAAGCGGGCTTTGGGACAAGGCGATTACCATGTTCTTCACTGATCATGGCGAGTACCTGGGAGACCATGGCCTGATCGGAAAATGGCCTAGTGGCTTGTCCGAAACTCTAGTTCGTGAGCCCCTAATTATCGGCGGCGGTGGCATCTCCTTCGGTCTGGTTTGTAATAGCATGGCCGAGATGGTCGACCTGCTCCCCACCATTCTTCAAGCTCCCCCATAATAGCAAGTCGTTGCTCCCAATCATTTTGAAAGACAAGCCCCATCGAGAATTCGCCTTCTCAGAGGGTGGCTTCTTACTGTCGGAGGGACGACTTCTCGAGTGAGCCTCATTCCCGTACGACCTCAAGTCCAAGTTGCTTGCATGAAGAAACACGGTTGGTGGGCCAGGCAATATCGATGCGGAATCAGCACTGGACTTACATCTATAGGTTGTACGAACTAGCGGAGTTGTATGACCGCAGCACCGATCCCTTGGAACTGCACAACCTGGCGGCTGATCCGAGGTTTGTGCACCAGGCACGATTCATGGAAGACCAGATGTTCCGGTGGATGGTTGAAACTAGTGACTTTTTGCCATATGCTCAAGATGGACGTTTCCCCAAGGTGGACTGGCCTGATTCCCAGGCCCTCTGGGAGAAGCGAAAAGAGAAGCGGGACAACGGGCCGCATGAATTGTAGCTACGTTCCAGCTAGACATGTCTTCGAATTTTATGAAATTGCCACGTCAACTTCTCGTTCCTGAGGGTGTGAAGGAAGTCAACCTTAACAGCCCCTGAGCACGCTTCTGACTGGTCGACCACATCGAAACAAGACTCGACTAGGCAGCGCTACCAAACTTCTGAGCATCACGTTCCTTCAGCATTTGACAGCCTTCACACCTTCCGCGATCCCCAGAATCGGCAATTCGTGCATGGTGTCGTGGCCCATATTTCCCCGTGGCGACGCTTGCCCCGCAAAACAGTAGCGTGGGTTAGAGATCGACACATCAACACGCGGGAACGTGATCATCTGCGCGCCCGGCATGATCGCGTGGTGGCGCCGACCAGGTTTGGCTCACAGCCGGAACGTTTCTCGGATGTCGGAGAGAGGCCTCATCCAAGTCAAGATCGACACATGAGAAAGGATGAAGGGAGACTTGATCCAATCGGCGTGGTAATCATCGCCCCGCGGGGTAACGGCGCGAGGTCACCGCGACGTTGAATCACAGGATCTTGTCATCCTGCAATACTGCACTTGACAGCGAAGAGAATCTTCATGGCGATCATTGAGCAGCGCAGGGTGCTCCAGAGATGCTATATTATGGCGCCCGATGGCGGACGAAGATAGTCTCTCCACCAACGCAGTATCTCTCGGCTGCTCTGTGGCTTTTCCTCCCGCTCTTAGTGGGCCTGTGTCTCTTCCTATCAGATCGTCTGTCCTTGTTGTGATTTATCCAGGCCAAGACGAGACGCTGCTACTGTTCTGTACAGCCCCTGATCCTGGATTTTCCCTCTCAACTGCCGCGACACGCACAATGTCTACCTTGAACTTTGCCTTGAAGAACCAGACCGGTTCAAACACAGTCTATGCCTACATCACCGGCCAAGCAATCGACAATAACAATGCGCTTTTCTTGCTACAAGCGGACGGGAAGACGGCGTACTATCCAACCTCGCCATCCGCTACCCTAACAGCACTTGCACAAGACTGTGCCATTCCACTCGGTGCATCAGGCAGTACCAAGACAGTGACGATCCCACACATCGCGGGTGGTCGAATCTGGTTTGTACGCGATGCGAAGCTCACATTCTACATCAACCCGGGTCCTGCGCTCGTGGAGCCCTCGTCGTCCAATCCGTCCGACCCCAACTACAATCTGTACTGGGACTTTTGCGAATTCACCTGGAACTCGTCGCAGCTTTACGTGAACATTACCTATGTCGATTTTGTCTCGCTGCCAATTGCTCTGACTCTCACGAACACGTCGGGAGCCTCGAACAGCGTTCAGGGCTTGCCGGCGGATGGACTCAATACGATCTGCAATGCACTCAAGACGCAGAACTCGAAGGACAGTGCCGGGTGGGACAAGCTCATCGTCACGACTAATGGAAACTATCTCCGAGCCGTGTCACCGAATACAGGCATTGCATTGGACAACTCCCTGTTCAAGACTTATTATGATTCATACGTGGATCAGGTCTGGTCGAAATACACGAATGAAACTTTGACGGTTAATACCCAGGGCAGCGCTGGCGATGTCACGGCTAAGGTGTCGAACGGCAAGCTCACTTTTTCAACTGAGAGTTTTTCCTACGATCAGCCCTCCACGGCCGACATCTTTAGCAACAGCTCTGGAGCCTTTGCAGTCTCTGGTAATGTGACTAAAGACGCCATCACTGCCCGCCTGGCCGCGGCATTCAACCGCTCCACGCTGCTGACCAACACCAATCAACCGAACGGCGAGTCTGTGGCCAATTACTACCAGAATGCCGTGACAAACCACTACTCGCGGATCTGCCATGCCACTAATCTGGACAACCGGGGCTACGCATTCCCTTACGATGATGTGGCGCCGACCAATGGGGCTGACCAGTCTGGTAGTGTATACGATCCGAATCCTCAATTGTTGACGGTCACTGTTGGTGGTTCCTCGAGCAATTCGACCAATAAATCTATCAATCAGGGTCATACAGCCCCAGCTCAAGGAGCTCAGAAGAAGAGTCGGTTCGCGGGTGTAAAGAAAGTGATGCAGACGTTGTCCTGCAAGAAGTAAATCCGGAGAACGACGTCTTCCCGCGATATTTGCTTTTTCTATGGCCGAATATGAATGGGTGAAATTTGTGAACCCCACTTTTGTGCCAGCGATGTAGATAGGCCATTTCATTGTCTGAGTCTCGGTCTTGTATTGAGGGATAAAATCTTCGCTACAGCGAGGGAAATCCAATGAATAGCATTGATGGAAATACATTTCAGCTCCGACAATGCAGTATATTGTCCCGATGCACCACAGCCATTTTCCTACACCTCCTCACCCGCCTGCTTTCGAATGTACGTCACTACCTGATCAGGATGAACCAGCCACGGCGAATGTCCCGCATGAATCTTCTCCGTTTCGATGCTGGCACCTTTTCGCTGGGCTCGATCCACCATCAATTGCTGCACGGCAAGTGGGATCGCAAAGTCGTCCACGCATAGCAAGTATGCAGAAGGGATCTTCATGTACGACGCGCTGGTAGCGGGTGAGTTCTTGGTGGACCAGGCATGTGGTCGGAGGGTCTGGGCCCATTCTTGACCGTTAGGGACATCGTGGAAGAACAGCGCGAAAGGATCACTGGCTGTCACGGTCCCATTTTGTTCCTAACCAAATATATCAATGAAAGGTGTTCATAGCCATTGAGGGACGGTATAACAATCGCAGAACGAAAAAGGGACCCACTTACATCCCGGACATACCACGGCGGCGGGGTCCCGCCAAACGCGCTGATCAAACTCTCGCCGACTTGCGGGATAAAAGCAGCGATGAAGACCAGCTTCACTACACCTCCTTTCTGGTCCTCCTGCTTGCGGCTAGTCCGGTCCAGTCCATCCAGTGCGCTGGCAACCGGCAGCCCCGACCAGCTATGAGAGACAATGATTACTTCATGGCCAGCGTTGACCTCCGGCTCGACGATTGATCGCACTGCCGCGATATCTGGCTGCAAGTCTTGAACTGTGGTAGCTTGTTGGATGGAAGGGAAGGCGATTGTGTGACAATTGTAGCCAAATTCATTCAGCTTCTTGGTGATCCCATCAAAGGCTGTGGGTGGGTACCAGGCACCCGGGGCGAAGACGATGGTAGGCTTGGACATCTGGAATTCAAATGGTGAATGAGTAGGATGGATACCGCGTAGCCAGAGTAATAAATACTATACTCAAGAGAGAAAAGGGAAAGAAGAGAACACAAATGGAAATTAAAGGATCATCTAGTGTCTTGGTAGGGCTGAGACACCGGTACTTATGCTCTATGGTTTGTTGATTAACTGATCCATATCAATCGGCAGGTTCTGTCCCCGCCCCGGCGCTAACAGCCCACGTCTTGGCACTGACACCGGGCAGCCTTACGGGCCACGGCACGTCAGGTCCGACTCCTCCGGCCCCCAAAGCGAGATTGCGTGGCCTAATCGACTAGCAGTTTGTTGGGTCATGAGGTCTCAGACTAGTGGATAATTCATATTGAAATGGTTGGACAGGGATAAGCAGCAGCGCTTTGATGAGGAGAAATGAAATGCTTGGGCCTCGCCGAGTGCTTTGTGCTCGAGGCAAATTACGCCGTATTGATTCGGAGAAGGCGGAGCTTGATTAAAGAGGACAATTTGGGGACCATTTCCGATCTCGCTCTGGACTTAGATTGTGAGGTTTGCAGGATAATGGATAATGTAGAACGAAAGTTGGATACATGACAAAAATTTCCATTGCAAAGGAACTTTGTTTTTCGATAGATACGGTAGAAAGAAACACAGAAAATCAGGATGAAGAGCCCCAAAAAAAGAAAAGAAAAGAAATCCATGCTAGCATAGGCCTATGCATGCTCAGGATAATTCATCAACTCGTATAATCTCCCACCCACTCGCTGTGCAAGATCTCGGTACGACCCATCCTCCACGACGACCCCTTGATCAAGAACGACTACATGATCAGCAATTTCAATCATCTCCTTCGCATGAGTGATGATGATCACACTGAGGTCTCTCCGGGTAGTGACAAGTTTCTGCACGGTTTGCCGGACAATTTCTGCGCCAGCCGGATCGAGACTGGACGTTGCCTCGTCCAGGATGAGGATCTGAGGCTCACGAAGCAGAGCACGAGCGATGACCAATCGTTGCTTCTGGCCGCCCGAGAGTCCAATACCACCGTCACCAATGACAGTGAAGTATCTGTTGGGAAGAGACAGGATAAAGTCGTCGATGCCAGCTGCTTCCGCTGCGGCGCGCACACGGTGGATGGAAGCCGGTTCGGAAAGTCCGTAGCTGATGTTGGCGTAGATGGTTCCGGGGAAGATAATGGGCTGCTGTGACACAATCGAGATGTGAGATCGCAGTGTCGGAATGTGTAGGCGTGAAATCTCGACTCCACCGAGTCTCACGGTGGGCCGGCCATCCTTGGATACGGGCGCTTCATATAGCGCAAGGAGTAATGAGGCGATCGTTGATTTGCCCGAGCCGGAGCGACCAACGATCGCCGTAGTTGAATTCTGGGCGATCTTGATTGACACATTCTTCAAGACGGTGGTGTCGGGTCTCGAAGGATATCTGAAGTCCAGATTAGACAGTTGAATTGGAGTGAGCTTGGAAATCTTGAGGTGGCCCCGATGTTCATGTGAGGCCGCCTCAGGGAGATTGGCAAGCCGAAGAAGTTGGGTTGCGACCTCACGGGAAGTGTTGATTTGAGGAACTAGATTGACATCTTAGGATGGATTCTTGACTGCATGTGGGTAGGTTCATTGCTTACTCCATGATAGAATCTGGGCTGCGTATCCAATGCTAAAAAGCAGCAGAGAGAAAACCATCATCACATCATTGACGGTAAACTCAGATGCTACGAGCTCGGCTCCATAGTAAAAGATCAAGGCTGTTTCTGTTAGTGGCTATATGATCATTGGGTTTGTGAAAAAGCCACTTACCACTCGCAAACATGACTGCCGACTCCAGCATACCAAAGAGCAGACCCGTGTAAGCAGCACGTTTCAAACCCACAGTCAGACATTGTGAGATGGCATCCGCCTGCTTTTTATGAAAATAGCCCTCTAGTGTTAGGGTCCTCACGGTGCGAATCTCTGAAAATGTCTCGGTGAAGACATCCGTGGCAACCACACTGGCTTCGCTGCAACGATGTTCCCAGAGACTATTGACCCCTTCAAACCCTCGAGTGATCGCGTAAATGAAAGGCCCACAAGCAAGAGCCACCAAGGTCAATTTCCAGCAGACTACTAAGCTCCAGATAATGGCAAATACTGTGATGGCCACGGCAACGATGACGAATCCAGCAAACCGACCCAGAAGATTTCGCATGTCCTCCCCATTCTGATCCAGATAGGCCGTGAGCCTGAAGGAGCTGTTTCCATCTTGCTCAAACCAGGCCCGAGGTTGATCTAGCACTCGATCGAATGCTTTTTTCCGGAGTGCGTTCATCCACGCTTCACCGCAGTACTCAAAAAAGTAGTGCATGAAGAACGAAGCCAGACCATCTCCAATGGAGACTCCGAGTACAGCCAGTGACCATGTCACTGTCAGCCTAGCGCTGTTGGTTCCAGCGTAGAAAGTGCTGAATAGTTGCGACAGACAATATGAGAACACTGGTGTCGCACTTGCATGTGCCAAAGCCGAGCTGACTCCTAGAAATAGGATGACACGCTGTGTTGGAGTCAATGTAGGCACTATGGTATACATGATGGAGGATAGTGAATTCATTCCTTTTTCATTCTGTTCCTTCTGCAATTTGGAGGCCTTTTCTTGGTGAATCAGTGCTGGTCGCTCTGTATCAGGATTAACAGCGGGAGCGTAAGACATCGTGCGAGTGGAACGGTCATGCAAAAAGCCGTGGTCGATTTGAGCCATCTCGTATTCCTCCAACGGTCTGAAACAGTAAGGCTCTGGCCGAATTGGTGATGCATCCCTTCTGAACATACCCAAGATAGACCCACGTTTGCTGAGGTTGTATGATATGTTGAGCATAGTATCATCAAAAGATTCATCATTGGCTTCTCGCGGTCCTGAGTTCCAGGTATCCGACCACAAACTAGAACGGGTATGTTGTTTAGTTGAAATCTCTTGTGGATTCAGACGGGCAAGTAGAGGTATGTCGGGCTCAACTGCATAGCTCTGGCGAGGCGAACCCTCCCAAGGAAAGCCAGTATATGCCTTCTCCCCAGGCTCTTTTTGCAAACCGGAATCTTTCACGTCTTTCTTTCTCGTTGTCCGGAAGTATTTCTCGCTCCCGGGCTGCTTCTCCACAGTATCCCTGTGCCCGCTCTGTACGATCGTGCCGTTCTCGAGGAGATAGACGAAGTCATGTTCAGTGATATGGGACATGTCGTGAGTGATGATAATGGTTGTCTTTCCACTACGCCACTCGCGGATCGCCTTCATCACTGCTACTCGATTAGCAGGATCCAAAGCACTCGTAGGCTCGTCCAAGATGAGAATTGGCGTGTCGCGCAACCTCGCTCTGGCGATTGCAACGCGTTGTTTCTGTCCACCACTCAAGTGATTTCCGCCGGGGCCAACAGAAGTATCGAGGCCAGCAGGCAGACTGTCAAGAACGCTCCTGAGCATTGCAGTGCTGATTGATTTTTGTAGATCTTCTGCAGATACAGTCTCATAGTCCTGACGACCAAAAGCAATGTTCCTCAACACGGATTCATTGAACAGCACACTGCGTTGTTCCACCAAAGTGATGTTGTTTCTGACCCAGTTGATATTGAGCGCGTCAATATGATTTCCGTCTATCAGAATCTCACCAGAGTTAGGCGGATAGAAGCGCATCAATAGCTGACCGAGCGTGGTCTTTCCCGAACCACTCTTGCCAATGACGAAAGTTGTCTCTCCAGCGGGGAAAAAAAATGACGACGGGTTCAGAACCACGCGATCTGGCTGACTGGGATATGAGAAGGATACCTAGACGAGACCTGTTAAACTTCTTGACTGCAGAATAGGTGAACTTGAATCATGCACGTACATTTTTCACCTCGATATTACCCTCGCAGTAATCCGGATATAAGAATCCCTTGATCTCGCTCACGATTCTATTTTGGCCAATCTGGCTCATAATTGATTTGAGAAGGGCGCTTGCAACTTTCCCTTTCTCAAGAACAATCATCTGCGGCAGCACTTGCTCGATGGACTGCGCTGCAGTTAAGCACGCCCAGAAAGTCCTCAGAACTTCACCGGAGGTAATCTTGCCCGTTCGAGCAAGAAAGCTCCCGTACCAGAACCCTTGAACAAACATGCCAAACATCATCCATCGGACGATTGAAATCTGCAAAGAATTGAGCTTCGCTTGTCGGAGATAATGGATAGCGGACCGTTCTATCCGGCTGGAGAAGCTCCATGATTCCATTCTCTGGCCGTTCAAACTTTTGACTGCGTCGATAGAATTGATGGCATTACTCGCAACTTTTGACGCGCAAGTAAGCTCTTCTTGTTGTGCTTTGATGCTAGATTTCATTCTTGTTGACAGTAAGACGATCACAGACGAGAAGACTGGGAGTCCGGCCAATGTCACCAGGGACAGACTCCACGAAGTATAGAATCCTAGTCCCAGAGAGGCCAATGATCGACATAGATATTGCAGAAGTAGCCCAAGCGGTTGCGATGTCGCCATCTGGAGTCCGTGGATTTGACTAAGTGATGAATCAGAGTCATGTTCCGGCTATAGCTCAAGGCAATCACTCACGCTTGTATCCCTGACAAGAAAGCCCCCGATCCTTCTTCCTGAGCCTCAAACCATTCGACGTCTCGTTGAATAAGCGCAAAGAATATCTGACTGCGGACGTTTGAGGCCTGAAGCTCTCCAAATGCGACAAATACCGCAAAGTAGGCGCTGTTGAGGAACCAGCCAGCGGCTCCTAACCCCAGCATACCAAAGCAACTCGCAACAATTTTGCTGCGAAGCTCATACACGGCGATCTGTCCGGCTCCGAAGGACGTGAATGAATCGAAAACATTTCCTAGAAAGATGGCTAGGGCAGGGGTAACACATCCAGCAAGCAGTGCAAGGATTGTTCCTATGATGAGTGTCGGCAAATGTCTCCGAGTCGTGAAGCAGAATAGAGACTTCCAGCCGGGGACCAGCTCAGTTGCTCTGTCATTTCGAACGGGAGTACCATCGAGATCTGGGATCTTAGATTGAAAACCCATTGCTTGTCAATATTACATCAGGAATGGGTATGGCAGAAATAAGATTCTTTGAAGATTGAGACCATGCTAGCAGAAGAAAAGAAGAAAACCGACCCTCCATCGTGCATGGCGGAGGAATAAATTTATCGTATAAGCCAGCAGTTCATTGTTCTCGAAGAACAATATCAAGAACTTCCTCATGCGGAAGGATTGTCGGGACGAACTGCGATACAACAATCCTGGCCGATTTCATTGTTCTTCCCTGTCCGGTGGGGCGCCTAGGCAACATCCACGAACCAAAAAGATCTGAGGCTGTAGTAACTATCTAGGATGGCACTATTAGTGATTTCCAGACACTGTCCTATTTCTAGTTCTTTTGTTCTTTTCGGGTCGACCGAGTCAAGTGCTACCATACAGTCACGGACCCGATGCAGGCTTTGGAAACCCGGCAGCCAGCCAGAAACGATGTGTCAAAAAAAACGATATCTTATCATGAAATGCCATTTGATTTCCGGGTATATTGATAATTCTCATGAAGGCCTCCAATTGAGAGATCATGGCCAATCTACCTCCGAATGACAAGCGTTACATCAAAATCGTAACCACTCGTGCATCACTGCCCCCATTCTCTCAATCGGTCGAAACCCGACCCAGCGGAGCACTTCCGTCTGAATCGTCACGAATCACAAGCTGTGTCTGTCGGAAAGAGCACAGGGCAGGTATACTCCGTCGGTCTAGCAGCCTGGTTGCGGAGCCAAACTCTGGTTCAAGTCGAAGTCGAGGATGGGTATGCTCGCTCAGGAGCTGGCCTTCTGGGATCGCTCGTAGATCCAGTCGTTCAACCCGGCGCGGTTGCTGTATTTGTTAGCCCCATTTCCCCATCCCATGTGGTGTTGAAGCGAGTCTTACCGAGCAATCTCAATAGCGTAAAATTGCATGCGAACACCTGGTTCCAGGATTAGCAAATGTCCCCAATCCACCAAAGCCACTCTCCATCGCCTGTAACTCACCGAAAACAGTAGTGTCCTGGTCATACTCAACATCCGCGCGAGTGCGGATAATGGTGCCAAAGTTGAAATCATCAATCTTCTTCTCGAACTTGTTGATCCAGTTGCGCCACTTCTCCTTGCCAGCCTTACTCTTCATCTCGTCCTCGTTGACAGTCGCAGCAGGATCAAAGTCGGGGAAATCAGCCTTGAAGGATTCGTAAATCTCGTCATCCATCTTGGTGAGACGCAATGACGATCCCTTCACCTTCTCGAGGATGGCCCAGTATGTCATGAGGTGTTCAACAGCTGTGTCGAGCTTGTACGTTAGCACTGGTCAACTCGAATTCGAATCAACCCAGAGGGAAACCTGAGATGAATAACAGTAATTGCGATAGAAATGATGCGTTTGCGACTAACCCTTCACTGCGAACTGCTTCTCCATCTATGGTAACGGTCAATGATGAGCTAGTAGCGGGGAGAGGGGTTCAGGACGTACATCCTCCAGGTTCTCAGCCTGCTCGGGATCAAATGGCTTGGACATCTTGACGATATTTTGTTAGATCCAGCGCCTTGAAAAAATTATGACGAGACGAAAAAAGATCGGTATATGATCAAAGAAAGGTGGGGAGCTTATACAGTGCCCCGCGAATATTTTTTCGGCGGGCGGAGAGGAGTATTGCCGCACGAAAACCGTGTCCGCCCACGGTACGTCATCGGGCCGCCGGCACTGGAAGCTCCAAGTGATTACTCTATACTTCTCTCGGCTTCGAGTCACTTCTCCAAAAAAAATTAAGATTTCAGAATGAAAAACGAACATGGCAAGAAATTTAACGTATCTAATGTTGTGATTCTTGTGTAAGAAATTCAAACATTTTGTACTAGATGCGCAGCTTCTTCAGTATGGAAATCAGACAAATGCATGCTAGATGACGCCCGGCTTTCAGATGGTCCCACATTACTGGATCCCAAAGTAGAAGATGCGGTAGAGCCTCTTTCCCCACGAACTCATTCTAATCGTACCTAGTCACTGTCGGCATCATCTGGAAGTTCCTCAAATCTTCCCTCTCGGACAGCCTGGGCCACAGGATTCTCCATGGTGATGAGACCATTCGCCTTCGCCCTTTATTGCAAAGAAATCAGTAAACCAAACTGACCGCTGAAAATTGCGGGAAAACTGACCTTTCAAACAAAACAAAGAGTCTTTCAGCTTCTCTTTCCTTCTCCTCCTCAGTCATGGGAGGCCCTGTATCCTTCGGCTCGGCGGCCCAACGCTGGCCAGTGATTGGGTTGACCTCCGAGTCCAGCCCATTATCATCGCTGGTCGCAAACGCTTCGCTGGCAGTCTGTGGGATCTCCATTCCACGAGAGGCCAAAAAGCCAGCAGCAAATCCATATCCAATTCGCCGAGTAAGGTTTTCAGCATCTTTGCCAGAAAGGACGAACATCAGCTCAGAGATACCTGTCTTTAAGTTTGGGTAGGGAGTGGTAGAGAGCTGTAACAGCTTTGAAGCTAGAGTGTCTGAGCGTCCAATGGGTAAGCTGCGATCGCTATCTTCGGGAAGGAGTAGCCATTGCATATATTTTCGCGGACCATCAGGGGCGATCTCATGGATGACGATGAGAGAATGTAAAAGTGGCACTGCTTTCTCCTCCAGCTCCTCTGGACGGTAGCGAGATACTGCTTGGTCTAGGACGTTAATCAGCTTGTCAACATTGCAGTTCTGGTTGAACTTTGGGAAGAGAGGATTGCTTTCATAATGCTTCTCTTTCCTCCCTTCCAGATCCAGGACAGACAACGAGTTGATCAAATAGCTGATCAAGCCATCAAGTGGCATGGCCGGAATTTCCATTCGGCTAATGATCTTGAGAATATGGGGAATTGAGGGTGAGAAAGTGGCAGCAAGGTCGGGATACAGCTTCGAAATATTGAAAATGAGTTTTAAAGTATCAATGAGCGCCAGTTCGTCCATCTGTGTCAACGGCGGTCGACCGGATTTGGGGAATTGTTTCGCGTGTCGAGAGAGTTGCTATTTTTATTTAGCGCAAGTCCTCAACTTGAAGGCCAAAGAACGCACATAATTAACATTATCCCCCAGAGAGTGCTTGCGGATTAGGAGGTCAAAATCCATGTTGCTGTCGTAAGTCGAAAGAAACAAGATCCGACTAGTGACCATCTCGTCTTCAGAATTATCAGTCTGGATTAAAAATATCTCGTCAGCAATGATCTTAAGCAGTCGTAGTCGAGAGTTGTAACAGGCACCTTTAGTCTTTCCGCTAGTTTGCCTCCATATCCTGTATCCGCGAAGACCTGGCGCATGCTTGAATCGAGAAGGAGAGCATTGGCGACGCAGCGCAAGGCAGCGCGTCGCACGTCAGCCGTCTCTCCTTCAACTCCATATCGCGCCAATAGTCCGATTCCCTATGACACACGTCAGAGCCCCAAATATACGAATAGAAATCGGCTGTTGTGAATGGCCTTGTACATCGCTGCAATAGATCGGTCCGGCGTCGACGGGATTCGTGCCATGTTGGCGCAGTTGTAGAAGAGTCTGGACTTTTTCTAGACAATAGATCTCCAAGATTAGAATCAACTGCTTATCATAAATTTGCTCTTGCAACTCACGAGTTGGGGTAAGGTGCTTCTCTTGAAGGTCTTTTTTAAGCGTGTCTAGCAGCTTGGTAACCTCCTGCAGCTTAGCTATCATAACCCGTTAGTAAAGGCTCATAAATCATTTTCTAATCTCGCAAATGACAAGCCAAAGACACACCTGCTCCCTGCAGCTGGTTGAGGCTCATGCCGTTACGCGGTCTTCCGATCCGCAAGTTCACCTCGGTGCTTCGAGATTTTCCAGGTCGCCGGCGGGTTGAGAATCGGTGGCGGCCAAGTACTTGTCTAGCCTGAGAATAATAAAGCTTGACTTTAACCCCACAGAGCGAGCTAACGGGATGTTGCGCGAGTGAGTGAGTGTGGGTGAAGAGAAAAGATACTCGACGCGGGGAAAGCAGCGACTCTATGGATTCGGGAGCAGCATACCCCACCTGAGCTTCTTCTTAGGCCCGCCTGCAGAATGAACCCTTTATTATATTCCCGTGAATATGAATTAGGGCCGGCAACCCGGGATAACGAATCGCATGACTATATCTTCCTGTTTACGTCAGAACATAGCTTTGCTAATTTGCATACATCCTGCAACCTTGAAATCCTCCGGTGTTGCGGCGCGGGTGATTGGCGTCCAGTTCCGACAGTCTGCGGCGCCCCGGCTGCCACACCGCCAAATTTCAAGGTTGATTTTCCAGCGCAAAGTAAGTTAATATGTGACAGAAGCCTACCTTTGGAACCAGAATTGAAAGAGCCAGGGAAATGCGCGGCAGGTGAGACATGAAATTGCGAAATTTAATGATTCTCAATACAGAAGGCTCGATCGATCACCTTTTGGGCGGGTCTTTGCAGCAGGGTGACCCGCTTTCGCGTGCCTCCGTGCCTGGGAGCCTTTTTGCCTGAGCGATCGGGCTTCACGCGGCCACTTTACGCGATTCGCGACAGGCGCGTTGCCCGTTTAGTTTTCCAACTGGCTCTGGCCTCAACGCTGTCCCCGACTAGACTACGATCAGCTCAAGATTATTCGAGAGGGTTTGTCTTTATTTGCTCAACGCCCAGCAATGGTTCTTTTTCTCAATTAGTTCTCATTTTCCACTCCTCTTCAAACCATGGTAGAGATCCTCGGCCCTCTCCCTGCTCGCCCACCAACTCCTCCTAGGCCGGGTTCCCGAATCGATCAGAACGACCCTCAATCACCGCATACTCTTCAGACCCCAGGAGCTTCGTCACAGACTGCGGATGCTTCCAGGGTACCTCCTTCAAGCCACGGCTCGAAACGTGTGAACTTTTCGCCATGGCTGTATACCGTTATTGGGTCGCCCAAATCCCAATCGACCAGCATACCCAAGGAAGCGAAACCCACGACGAACACAGCATTTGAGAGTCCTCTGGGCAGCGAAGGCAGACCATTCAAGTCCATCCTCAAGGAGACAAGTTCTCCAATTCCAGTGTGGTCCCCAAACGTCAATAGATTTACCGACGAATCACTCGACATGCTGCTGGAATCGGTGGTCCAGCAATTGGCCGGAGAGTCCGTCTCCTCGCGTCTCGATGCGTATATCAACTTCTTTGGCGCTTTGCGGACATATGACGGACTACTGGGTGGGAAAGAAATCGGGGACAAACTGGGCTTGATCACGGATTTCATTCAACGCGACGTGACTCGCGACTTGGTGAACGGGTCACCTATGGATACAAGTCTTGCAAATCAAGCCCTCAAACTATCCGCTGCTTTCATATGGCAACCTGACATTTCAACGCTGCTCTCTGAGGATTTCAAGGTTTTTTTGGTGGAGCACGCGATCACCTCTCTCCAAGAGACGAAGGGTGCTAAGTCCGTTCTCACGCATTATCTGTCGATTCTCTCCACGCAGAACTTCAGCCCGAAGATCATAACGACCTCCCGGATAACCCGTCTTCTTACAGCACTGCAAGATCTTTCTAAACACGTTACTGGCAAAGCTATCTCCTTTCATCGATTGAGCATCTACCAGCGACTCCTCTCTCAATCCAAGTCAACATTCCTCTCGAATTCATCATTATGGATGGAACAACTTGTATTTGGTCTGCTTCATCCTCACAAGGATACCCGAACAAAAGCCATCTCTCTTGGGTTCCAAATATCTGTCGCCGCGGGCCCAACGCCTGCACTATCGAACAACATCCGGGTGCTCTTTGAACGACCATTAGAAGGCGATCGAAAGCTGGTAACGGAGATACGAGAGCGAATGTCGCGAATGGTGGCTTCCCATGACACAGGCATACATGTGCCGCAGATTTGGAGTATTATCATTCTCCTGTTGAGAAGCAAAAAGTGGAATCTCGACCAGTGGGAGCATTTTAAGGAATGGGTACTTGTCCTCCAAAAGTGTTTCAACTGCAGCGAGCCTGCTATCAAAGCTCAGGCTATTGTAGGCTGGAATCGGTTTATTTACGCCGTAAGCCCGAATGAATCCACTAGTCGATCGCTTCTCAAAATGCTGGGCAAACCAGTGTTCTCGCAATTTGATCGAAAGAAGTCCGACAAACCAGGCTTGCCGCCCTCCCAGCTTGCTTTGAGCAGCTATTATCATTTGCTTTACTACGCCTTCCGCCCATCGCTCCCTCCTCATCATCTCGATACTGTCTGGGAGGAGTACGTTGCAGCGCCATCCGCTAGTATCTTCTCCAGTTTCCCAGCACTAAGTGACAGTGCGGCTCTTGTCTTGGCGAATTTGCTATGGTGCCCTCAAGCGAAAGTATGGACCGAGACTCGAATCACCAATACCGACAAGATGGAAGTTGAGGAGCTGCCATCGGTTGACTCCCGATGGGTTCGTTCGAAAGTCTCATCAGTCCTGGCAGTTTTCGAGTCCCTCTTGAAATCTTCCGTCTGGAATCAAGAAGCAATTGAGAAATCGAATATCGCCCTCGCCTGGAACAATCTGGCCAGTGCACTTTCTCTTGCCTCCAGTAAAGAAATTACCCCCTCGGGTGAGTCTATGCAGGCTGTGGCCAGTGTCCTTGGTTTGCTGCATCGTCTCTGGGCTACAGGTGCCTCTTCCTTGAATGCTACTGGAATGTATTTTGAGGACGCTTTCTTCAAAAGATTCCAGTTCTTGTCAACGACCATGATTCTCTCTCTTGGAGGTATTCCCTTCACCGAAAAGGTCATGCTGAAAGTCGGCGATGGATCGTTCCAGACCTCTAATACCCCAACACATCGCCTTTCCACTTCGGGTACCAACCTGGATAGCCCTATTTTACATCTTCTACGTACCATCAGCAGAAGTACTGTGGTCTCGTTGCCAACTGCATCATACATTCAGCTCATGAATGGATTGATCGCTGCAGCTTGTAATGGAAGGATATCCCGCGGCTCCCGTCTTGAGCTTCTCCACCAGTGTGCTGAACTGAGCATTACCGAATTGAGGTCTCCCTCTAATTTGCCGCACCTGCTGGAAGTTCTTTGGAAAGGGACAGCGGGAGCAGCAGCAGACGCGTTACGATTATTCCCCATCGAGTCTACACGAGAGCGGGATGGATCTGTATCTCGAGACTATGAGATCATCACCAAGATGCTTGTGGGTGGGGTTTCGTTCCCGGGTGCATCCCAGGAGTGGTCACAATTACTTGACGCATACGTGGGCGTGGTGAGAACAGAGAAAGGAGATCGCGTCCTTACTGATTTGGTTGTAGAACCCCTTTCTGAAAGTCTGGCTACGATCTCGGTCCCTAACACCTATCTGCTTACAAACGCGCTACTTAGCCAATGTATTTCTATCCCATTTGCGCGGGAGACTGGACTGGAAATCGAGAACCCCGTCTCTCAACAAGTTTCCCTTCCAGCATTCCCACACAAACTCATGAGCACTATCAGACGAACTTTGGAGTTAGGCTACCACGCCTTCGACGCCTCACACGCACTTCTTCTTTCTGCCTTTGTCGAATCTTTGGCTTCCTTCCTAGGCTCTGGTACACCATCCTTTCGCTGCCAGGCGCTCGACACCCTCCAGGCAGCTCTTGGACTGTGGATCCAAGACATTGAAGGCAAAGTTGACGCTACACGCGGGGTGGACGGTCGGGCTATGACCGCAGTAGGCTGCCCCATAGCTTTATCTTTGGTTGGTTATTAACTGTTTTGAATAGTGCCGCGCGCTTTCATCTGCCGTTCTCAACATTTTGCAAACCGCTGTTGCTGACGAGGTGGCGTCGCTGCAAAAATTCGAGGCCATTATCTGCGCTGGCTTGGAATCGCCTCATCTCCTACAGACTCAAGGATTCGTCGATTTTTTGAAGTCAACCAAGACAGCCTCTGATGCTCTCATTCCCTCCACCAGAATGGGCCAAGCATTTTCAACTGCGAGCGCAAGGCTTTCTGCCCCGATCCAGCTGCCGCAAACCGCTGTTCAGGTATGATTCGCCCTACTCGGGCCTTCCATTGCAGTATTAATCCGTGCACTTATAGGAGCCCAAGTCGGGATCATCAGGCTTGCCTAAGTTAGCTCACCACCGAGCGAGCAAGCAAATCGCTGGAAAGTCTCCCGGAAATGGCAGCACCAACCTCAATTCATCGCCTCTCACTGGGAAGAACGATCCGGTCCTGCCGGACCCTGCAGAGCTTGGTGAACCTCCATTGCCTATGAATCCGTTGGCAGTCCCTGAGGTACCCGCCGCGTTCCAGACGAGTCGACGCGAAATGTTCCGAATGATCGAATCCATCAGGTCCTCCTCGCCGGCGAATACTCCTGGTAAATTAGGCTTCAACACACCTATTCACTTGCGCACACTGCATGCTCAGTCTGGTATTCCCTTGACTCCCACCTTGGCGCCAGCTGAAAATGAGGAGGGATTCATCGCATCATCTCCCACACCGGCACATAGAGATCCCACTCCTGCCATGAATCTAGAAGCTTCACGAGGAAATTTCCAAGACATCACAATGGAGGATGCAACTGATATGCCTTCTTCACCTCCTGAAATAACCTCCCGGAGCCCAAGTCCCAAGAAGATGTCCAGCTCTTCTAGACGCGCCCGACGAAGGAAGCTTCTCCAATCAAGTGTGGCCGAAGAAGCCAAGAAGAAGGCGTCTACGCCCCAGGTGGATGAACGACCGCCTGGTCGTCGTACTCGATCAACGCTGACCCAGAGTACTGCAAATTCTCAGGATGCTGGTGCCGTTCCTGCTTCGATCACTATATCTAGTACTCCTGCCAAGTCAGCGGATAAGATTCCAGCTCCTCAGAGCACAAACTCAAAGTCTTCGGCCAAGAAGCGAAAGAGAAAGGGTTCATTAAAGTCAGCAGATGGAGCGAGCCAACAGACTGCCCAAGCACCTTCCACCCCAGTCGCCCTTGAATACCTTGTGGACTCTTCCAGTGAAGATTTGGAGTCTCAAATCGCCTCTCAGCTTGAACAGGATCTGGAACTAGCTGCCGACGTGTTTAACAAGAACGTTTCGCATTCTGCTCCTGCTGCTGAGGCCCCACAGCCAGTAACGAAGAAGAGAAAGCGTGAAGAAGACACTGTTCAGTCTGCCTCTCTGGAGAGGCGGCGGTCAACTCGTCTCTCGACCGCAAAGGATCTGGGTGTCATAAACATTGATGACACTCAATCTACGCAGAGTCAGGACGCTGCGATCTCTCAACCTTCCCGGCGTGCCTCTACTTCCAGCCTGTCGCCTATGGTCACTCGACGATCGACTCGCAGCTCCCAAAAGAAAGATGACGAGTCTGTCATCGCTGACTCGCTTCCTGAGACTCAAATTCCGGAAACCATCCAGGAAGGACCAGTCAAAGATTCAGAGCCCTCTCAGCGACCAACTAAACGTTCACGCAAGTCTTTGAGACTTGAAAATCAGCCTGTCCCTCCCGTGGAAGAGCACAGCTCGACTCGTGCCAAATCTTCACACAGCTCCCGCTCTCGCAAGTCGCGTTCATCTCGTAACGAAAGACTGTCCCAGCCTCCCCCTTCTCAAGAACAACAACTCGAAGCGCAGGCAGCAGACGCGGAGTCTGAGTTAGTTCCTAGTTCAAACGACAATCGGGAGGCTGTCCCAGAAATTATTACTTCTGAGAAGCCAATCGAGTCTCATTTGTCTCTCGGTTCCACAGAGGAGGCCACTGACTCCCAAAGGACTGATGTGGACTCCTCCACCGCACCCGTACCTGAAGATATCGGTAAACAGCGAAACGTGGGTTTGGATATGATTCCAGACCAGCCATCGACCAGCGTGGGGGGTGCAGTCATAGCTTTTGCCACCCCTGAAGTCCAGGCGGAATCAGTGCCTCCCATTGTTGAACCTGACATCAGCGAGGCAGGCATCTCTCGATCTTTGAAAAAACTTCTGGCCGACATGAAGTCCGCCAAATTGGGGCCAGACGCCCTGCGTGAAGTTGACGACCTTCTTTTCAATATCCGCGTCGAAGCGCATGATGCTTCTCGGCGACACAACAATCTAGCATAGCGATGGCGTTTACGAGGCAATTCTGCTTTTATGTGTTTTATGTCTTATTTCCCTGTATTGGCTTCCCTCGTGTCTCTATTCCCCCGAGTGCATCTCCCACATTACATAAAATACATAGCGGCCAGCTGCATTTGTCATTCCGTCACCCTCTTTGTCTTCTTTCAGGACGCTGAGTTCATTGCATGTTTCATACCTTTTTGGTCACGTTTTGTTCTATTCCGCACTTTGCTTTTGGGACTGACAATGGAGTTAATTTGTGTGATCATCCCATTCCTCCCGGATATCAAGTGTAGATTGCCAAAGAGCTATCTAGGCATCATCGTGATGGCGTTTTAAGGGGCCAAATGTCCCCAGCTTGGAGCCATGGATACAATTGCCACAACGCCGACAGGGGCAACAAGTTCAGATCATCAGCCATCCAGCATCAGCCTCGAGAATTTGTTTGGAGGCTCCCCACATTCCGTCTTTGTTGAGGCGACTCTCTAAATAATATGATCTCGAATGACGCAGAGTGCCACCAACCCATCTCTGAATGTCCACCAACAGCACAATGGAGAAGGTATATATTTCCGTCCGATCCTGACCCTCATGCTCAGCAGCTCTTCCAGGTCATCGCATATGTGAAGACGACCGACCATTTTCCTACTCTGTCCCAGACTAGTACTCCATTACCATGGGAACCCAATACATGATGCAAGCTGGCCTGGCAACGGCCATGTCGGCAACAGAGGGTATCTACCCTGCGCATCCCAAGTCCGTCGACTCCAACCTGAGTGATCCAGCCCATATGCTTCCCGAAAATGTGGTTCCCAATTCGCGGAGCCGCATTGCCGTTCGTGGATATAGCGGCAAGGATGTGATGATCCCGTACATGAGCATTGGAACATGGGCCTGGGGTGATAAGGCGACATACAACTACGATCCCACTGTCGACCTACCCCGAATCCATGCAGCCTGGGAGAAGCTCAAGTCCGTCGGATTGACCTTTGTGGATACGGCGCAGTCCTGGGGAAACGGTGAGAGTGAGCGGATCTGCGGAACCCTGTTCAAGGGGATGTCTCGGGATGCGTTTGTGATACAGACAAAGTGGTTCTCCGGCGGCTTGTCCAATACCTTGATGCAGTCACGAGGGCCAAAGGCTAGGCTGAAGGAGTCGCTGAAACGACTGGGGCTAGACTACGTGGATATCTACCTGGTGCACGGACCTATTCATGGCAGTTCGATTGCCACCGTCGCTGAAGGTCTAGCGGAGTGTGTGGAGGAGGGCATGACGCGCGCTGTTGGCGTTGCCAACTACAGCACGCAGGAAATGATCAAGATGGCCGATGAACTTGCGAAGAACAACGTGCCGCTCGGCGTCTCGCAGTGCGAGTATTCAGTCATTCGCCGTGTGCCGGAGGTCAGCGGAATGATTCGTGAATGCAAGAAGCGCGGCATTTGCTTTCAGGGCTTTGCCTCGCTTGGTGAGGGTCGATTGACGGGCAAGTATTCCCGATTCAATGAGCCGCCTAGCACTCGACGGTTCAGTAGTTATCCGATGCACATGCTGGAGCCGACGATTAATGTGCTGAAGAGTATCGCGGAACAGCATCGCGTCTCTATTTCTGCAGTCGCGCTAAATTACGCGATCAACAAGGGTGTAGTCCCTCTGGTGGGAGTGCGCGATGTTGAGCAGGCGGAGGAGGACATGCAGGCGCTGGGTTGGCGATTGACCACAGACGAGATCCGCCGCATTGAGGAGGTTAGCTTTGAGGGGCACACATCCGCTCTGCTGCAACATGGTTAAGTGGCGTAGATATTGAGTTTGGTGCAGTGTATAGTCTTAGCAATTCAGTTCCAGAGAGATTGGGATCGGATGTCTCAGGAATTTGTCAATCCAGCACAATGCTATAGTAAACATGGTGGGGCTCCTCCGGATATCCCCGCCATGACCTAACCAGCACCCCCATCTGTTCTGTCCCTCGGGCCTCACCCCTCCGTAAGCTCTCCAAAACACATCACCTCTCTCACTTCACAATGGACCGCTCCAACAAACCTTCTGCAATCGGTGTGAGTGCCTCGCTTCCACAGCCTTCTGTCTCCGTCAAGGATGGCATTATTGAGGCCAGCTTGCCCTCCGGCGAGTCTGTCGCGGTTTATCTGTACGGTGCCACGGTCACCTCGTGGAAGGCAAACGGTCAGGAACAGCTGTTCTTGAGCAAAACAGCCCATCTGGACGGCTCCAAGCCAATTCGCGGTGGAATTCCGGTCGTGTTTCCGGTATGTCATTGCTCCTTGCTCCCCCGCTACCTGTCTACAAATGGACGATCATTGATCTTGAAGCTTTGACTCGACAGGTCTTCGGCCCCCCTCCTCAGAACCACGCCACCACACCCCTTCCCCAACATGGCTTTGCTCGCAACTCGACTTGGGAATTCCTCGGAAAGTCCTCCTCCGAGGCCGGAAAGGGAGACCTCGCTGTCAAGTTGGATTTCGGCCTGTCGCATACCATGCTGAGCGAGCAGTTCCAGAAGGCATGGCCATACGAGTTTGGACTGGTGTACAGCGTCACTTTGACCAAGGATGCGCTCCGGACCTCGCTTCAGGTCACCAATGAGGGCAAGGAGAACTTTGAATTCCAGGTTCTGATGCACACCTACCTGGCCGTTGAGGTATAGTCTCTCCTACATTCCATTTGCTGCACATACCTTGGATCTAACAAGCACAGGACATCTCCAACGTCCGCGTCAAGAATCTCGAGTCCAAGACCTACATCGACAAGACCCGCAACGCAAGCACCCACACTGAATCCTCTCCTGCACTGGCCATTACCGAAGAAACCGATCGTGTTTACCAAGGTCTCGATCCCGCCAAGCCGATCATCGTCTCCTCCGCCTCGGACGATCAGACTCTCTTCTCAATTACCCGGGAAGGTCTCACCGATATCGTTGTCTGGAATCCCTGGATCGAGAAGGCTAAGGGCATGTCCGACTTTGGCCCTGATGAGGCATACAAGAATATGATTTGTGTTGAAGCTGGCTCTGTTTCCGCGTGGCAGACTCTTGAGGCTGGTGACTCGTGGGAGGGTGGCCAGAGTATCAAGTCTCGCCTGTGAGCAGCACAGATAATATAATATGGGGCCCCCTCGTGGAGGCTGCAAACCCCCTCGAAGCACGAATTATTATGACTTAAAGGCGCTTGATAAATGACCTAGAATTGAAAAAAAAAATCACATTGAATGCAATGGAAAATGAATTACTTTCCAGAGTAGATCTGGGTATCGCCCAGCTTGATATTGGTGGCGGGGAAAGTAGAAGTAGTCAATTCGGTGAAATTGTAGCGGCTAGGCTGCTCAAATCTGTATAATATACACAATTGAAAAAGAGAGAGAGAGAAGGTAGATACAGCCCCAACCGTGAATTTAAACAGAACACAAGAAACGAAAGCCTCATTTTCATCATCAAAGCCTGGAACGCTTTTCATCACATCCTCCCCCATGAATATATTCATTGAGACAAGGCTGGCGTTGGACTCGCAACATCAATAAATGACCGACGACCCTCCTTCCCCGCCTGAAACGCGCTTAACCTCTCCGCAGCTTCAAAGCTGTACTGCGGGCCCTGATATTCGCGCCTCCCATGGAAAAGCCACCACAGGGCCGTCAGAGCCATCAAGCCCACGATAATCACACTGGTGTAGTTCATGTTCTGCACAGTAACTGGTAGCACAAGCGGGAAACAGAAGAACACGACTGTGACCAGGATATACATCAAAGCAGTCAAATTGACTGCCATGCCCAGTTTCTGCCCCATGTAGAAGGGTCCGGGAACCATATTCCGTCGACCCGAGAGAACATGTGGGAAGATAGCGCCGAAGTAGGATAGTGAGCTCAGCACGACGAAGGAGGAAATCAGGGCTTGAAAGGCCGTTGTGCTACCGACGTAGATGCATCCCAGACAAGTGACCATGGCACTCATGGCTACGGTTGCACGAACGGGGCAGTTGAGCGTAGGATGGACTTGGGCGAAAAAACTCGCAAAGGGGGTTGCGTTATCTCGAGCGAGGCTCCACCACATGCGTCCGCCTGTGACGAATGTACCGATGAGCGTAGGGAATGTGGCTAGAAAGAGAACGGCTATGAGGCCTATGGCACCTGCATTCGATCCCGTCGCTTGTCGGTAGATCTCCGCCGTCGGGAAGAAGCCAATGTTGCTGGCATAGACAGCGTCGAGATCTTGGATGGAATAGAAGAGGGCGATCAGGTAAACAAATGAGGTGGTAAATGCGGTGAGCATTTGGAGCATTATACCTTGTGGCACTCTGACCTCTGGCTTCGGCACTAGGAGTATCATGTTAGCAATGGAGACCGGAAGAGTTGGTATACTCAATCAGATGAGTGATGAAAGATACCTTCTTCAGAGAGATGGCTGATGCAATCAGGAGTCCCGACGGCAAATGCTGCGTTCAACAATCCTGTCATAAAGCAGACTCCATCTGACCAGCCACCGGTCATATTGCGGTATTCCGTCCAGACTTGGGCATTGCTTGCATGCTTCTTGGGCATCACAGCCAGCACGATAACGGTAACCACTAGTCCGACCATAGAAAGCGTCAAGGAAACTCGGTTGAGCAATGGAATATATCGGTTTCCGAAACAGACTATTGCACAGCAGGACCAGTTAACAATCTGGAAAACGATAAAGACGTGCCAGGTGTGCCACTCCACAGTCATGTGTCTAAGCAGGTACATTGCAACTGCTTCATTTCCCAGCACAGAGCTCATCGAGGAAGCAGATAGTAGCCATGCACAGGCATTCAGATATCCGGTGAAGAATCCGGCTCCACGACCGCGGTTGCGACTCAAGACTGAAGACCAATAGTACACGCCACCCGCCGAGGGCATAGAAGAGGAGAGTTCAGCCAGAGATGCCGAGATGGCAGTGTAAAAGATGCTGACGAGAATGAGGCCATAGATGACAGCCATCGGACCGCCATTTTGAAGTGCAGCCACAATGGTTCCACCGGTCGATGCCCAGGAGCTGGATCACGGTCAGTCTCGTTCAATTCACCTACCACAGCTGTCGATCCAGTACCTACTTTGCAATCACAATGCCCAGACTTGTCAAACTCCACAATCCGAAATTGCGTTTCAATTCCTGCTTGTGCCCGAGAGCCGCTTCCAGTCGTACTTCGTCGATCTCCCCCTTGGTCTTTAAGGGTGTTACACCAGCGTGAGATGGTGTCTGGCGTACCACCGCAGCCATCTTGCTCCGTCTGAAAGGACGAAGAATCGAATTGCGACCGGGCCACTGCGGTTGGAGGCGAACGTGAAGGGGAACCAGCAAGAATAAAAACAAACGATCACAGGTAAAGACCAGTCATAAAGGATCAAGGAAGGAGGTCACCTCGCGCAAGCGAACAAGCGAACAGACCCATCTGGCTTTTCCTCCGAACCAGAAACGGCCAATCCAGAGGTGGAATGCCCCGGAATGCTTCATGCGAGGAGATGTGCGATACCCATATGGCTGCCACGTGTGGTGCACGAAATGTTACGAGAAAAAAGGCTACGAAGACATTCTCAGCGAACAAAGAAAGATAATTCGGTGAATGAGCCTGACCAGGCTGGAATCATTTCTGACAGGGAGTCCAGGGCAGTTGGTGATGGTTCCTAGTCCGAGCCAAAGGCGGCGCTATTGGCAATAGGCGCAGTGATGGGTGCGCCGAACATAGCCTGTAGATGTATTTACTTTTACGACTGGTCGGGTGGATGCGGTGTGGTAGACCAACCGAGTGTGAGTTTGACTCTACTCATCCAAGTCGGCGGGGAAAGCTCTCAAATTACCTTCCTCATGTGTCATAAGGAGGCGCACTGGGCGGTGTTCGATGCATCGCAACGCATGCAAGGGGGGGCAGTTTCGTGGAGTCATCTTAGCGTCTATCGGGACTGGCCTTAGGGCTACTCGGGCGTCGATCGGGCGATGATCTGCGAGGAGTTCCCCTCCAGGAACCCTTGACTAGGATTCCGACGAACTGGTAAATGAAATATGATTTCCCCGTGAAACAAAGTATTGACTGCGAGCTCAACAACCTAGACAGGCCCAATTTGAATATGTGAGCGCCCTACGGAGGAATTGACTGCCCGTCCTGTGCCACACTGCCACCTCCCTCCCAGCATTCTTGTTGAACTCCTGCACAACATCCCATTGGCGTGAAACAGGCCCAGCAACCGGTGCTTGGGGTGCTCCACATGGCCTCGTGTGTTTGTACGGACTGTATATGATCATCTTCTTTCAAGTCTTGTAGGGGCCTGTGGGTGCAGAAGGGTTTGAATGGATTAATGCATGAGGCTCGATCGGATTTTGCCCGCAAAGAAGGATGACCTCCGCTGGTGGAGTGAGACAAAGAAACTTCTTTACAGGGTGAATGACTGCCTCGAAGACTGCCGTCTTGTCAGTCCGGTTCAGAATGGCTGAAGCGGAAAGGAACTGAGAGCCCTCAAATAGGAACAAGGGATTGGACCAGATCTTCTTGTCATCTACAGACCTGACATATAAGAGTCCTGATGGCTGTTATCACTGCATCTGTAGAATCTAAGACTTCCAGAAAGATTTTCAACCAGGAATGAAATTCTACCCTGGCCTTAACATATTTTCCATGGAATGTCCACGGTAGAAACAACCGGAACATGCTCAATCCATGCCATGAAGTGATATTTTGTATACACGTCGTACGCCCAGATAATCAGAGAGCATGCGTCGTGGAATGATTCAAGATTGAGAAGCTTTCTTTGCATTAACCTGACCGTCACAATGGAATATGTTGAGTCCACTGAGACCTGACGGCGTTTCAAAGGGCTTCTGGATCTCTTGTTCTACGACCTACATCCAATCTGTATCGTTCTTTGGATATCCCTGATCCTGGCTCTGTAGCAGGTGGCCTAGGCCCTCCCCCCGACCTACATACTTCAACGTGGCAGAGGACTTTGCTTGACAATCACAATTAGTTCTTTTGCACCATAATATCTAGGTTGTCCTGGATTCACTTTACATCTTAATCAGGTCTCAAGACTGAACATATATGCTCCTCCTGCGCCAGAACATTGACTTGAGAATCAGCAAGTGATCTTGATTAATCTGGCTCACTTCACTTGCGAATATACTTGGCTGGCCAATTAGAAAATCAACACTACCTGATTGGTGATTTGTTGAATCAAGGGCCGCCGTAGACATTACCGTGTATACCGTACCATATGTCTGTGACCGGCGGCGGCATTTGCGGAAATTATAGTGAGCGCGGCACTTACACGTGGCGATCATAGTCGGCAAGTGCGCTTTCTCGCGTACTGGTAAGCTTATTTGAGAGTAACTTTGATAGAATCATGACATCTGAATGATATTCATGTTGACACCAGATCTATCTTGTCTTAGTAACTCTTCGAGTGTACCCAATCGGAACGTAGGAGAGACGCGAGTATATATTTAGTCGGGCGATCCTGAGGCTAACTTGATTCACAGTTGATCTTGTCAATAGAGTCAAGTCTTTTATACATTGGTGTATTTTTGCCCTCCACGTTAGATCCTGGTCACTGTGATTTTGTGGCTTGGTGAAGACATCTCTTGTTTGTCTAGGCTTATTCGCGTGCTTGCTCCCGGAAGGTTCTGTCTTTCGTTTTCTGCTGTACTACCGGGACTGTTGTGTACCCACTGAAGGTGACTGTGCCAGCTCACTGGAAGGTTCCGTCCATCGTGTGTAGCCTTCTGTCAACGCTTCGCACCGTCTCCCTCCCTGACCATGGTAGCATTTTGCTAACCTGCTGCCTTTCTGTGGCTGGTCTCGTGTGGAATATGTAGCCAGTCGGTCTTTCTTGAACTTGTCATTTCTTATCTTGGCTTGGTGGGATCTCGAGTCGCATCAATTCCTATCACGTTCTTGGGAGGATTTGTCCATGGAAAGCCTTCCAATTTGGCTGCGGGACGGGCTTTAGCCCAGCCAAAGGGACTGGCCGACAAATCCAGCCTCAATAGTGCGCTCATTGGAGGGGAATTTAGGCTGCAATGAAGGAGCAGGTTTTCACCGACAGTTCAGTACATTCTGATAACTTTGAGGCTTTCCAGGCGAGAGGTGATGTGGCGTGGCGGGAGCATCAGGTCGATTAGGTGGGGGTTGGCCCCCAATATGGAGCTTGACTTGCTGAGCCAGAGGGGCTCCGCTAGATTTCCTTCGCAGACTATGTGGCTTTGATAATCTTCATCCCCTGTTTGCTAGGTAAGTCTTGGTGGGTATGCCCCAAGGCTGCTGCATAGGGTTGGGCTATTCATGCCGTCAGCCAAGATTCTTCGGGGGCGTCTCAATCCCATTAGTTGACCTAGAATCACCAAGAGGGCTTATGACCCGATAATACAGTAAGAGGTGTCTGGGCCATATGACCGTATCTGGTCTCAGGAATTCAGATGTCATTTCAATTGGGTTGTTTCAAGATAATTACGAGGCAGAGGGAGATAAAGTAAGGTTTACGGGTGAGGATGCTCCGCGATGTTGGTAGCCTTGTGCATGCGTCGACGACACAAGAAGCGAGATGAAATTTGTTCAAAGTTACACAGTGTCAAATTTCCTCATCATAGTAGAAGTTATTTGTCCGCTTTAGTTTTCACGACTGCCTAAAATTCAATTGTGGGTCATGCAACGCAACGAGAATACGCGACCTTTCTCGCCTATGATACTCGAAGATGGCGCATTGCGAACTGATGAGACAGCTGGAATCAGGCAGAGCGAGAAGATCTCCATAAATCATTCAAGGAGTCATCCCCATAGTGCCACAATGATATGATAGGTAGATTGAGAGGCCCTGTCCTCGAAGTGCTGGAGTTTGTTGCAGTCGAAGATAGACGACCCAGGAAGTCGTGGATCATCAGGAATCTACGACTCCTATATGCAGGCTTTGCCAGCCATGAAAGTTGTAGGAAGCCCGGAATAATGATCTGAGAGGTGGCTGTCAAAGACCTTGGCGTGTCCAGCCTGCTCCTCCCGATCAATGATTCCTGGTGCCTGCACTGTGATCAGGAAACTACTCTTTACTCTTGGACCGGTCGCTGTCTAAATTTTTCCTGACATCTCATACGTGCAAGCATACCAAAGTACTCTTGTAGCCTCCCGTCCAGACGTTCTGTTCATGGCAATTTTAAACTCAAGCTTATTCACATCCGGAACTATAGTAGCAACCGCTAGTTCCTGGTGGTGAACCTTATCGCCCGTTCGGATATCGCGTTAGAGAGAAATTCAAAACACGTAGATTCCCTCACCCAAACCACTAGTGTTCGAACTAGGAGCTATTGGCACTTGGGTGGGATCACCTTGCAGAACTACGATCCGTCTGCTCCAATCAAATCGCTCAGCGGATTCACCGTAGGCTTTGCCCACTTCCTGCGGAATCTGACCTGTCACCCGATTGACATTAAGATTGCCGTTTGCTCCAGGGTTTGCAGATCATTAAGCTATCGCCATCGTGCATACGGGAGGATTCGGCCCCGATTATGGCTGGGCGCTAGGTGAAAGCCTAAGTCAAAAGCGCTTGAATACGTCAACCAGTCATGAGTTACACCGGACGCATGGTCGGACTCGCCTAAGAGGTCCTAGAATGGATATCGAGCAAGCTTTATCGGGTCACACAGAGCCTAGAGCAACATGGATTAGCAGAAGCAGCTTTCTATCGGCAAGTTTTTGATCTCTGCATTTCCTGGGACTCGCCCAAAGGCTCTGCTGGAGTGGACAGAGTATTCCGGGATGCAAAGGTAGGGATGAACCGACTTGGACGATTCACCTCCAGTCCTGAATCTCCCATTATGATCTGCATTCCAAAGGCAACTGCCATCGATCTGGGTCAACAGGCTCGGCACTCCCTTGCGTCCAGACCACCATTCCTCCTTGCTTGTTATCCAGCCCTTCCAGCCCAGCAGTGACATTTCAAAAGGCAAAGATGCATGGCTCTGCAGCCTATCTTCGCTTAGCGCCTCCGCCGATTCCCTCAGGACCCGTCAGCATTTGAGTTTATTCATGCTCAGCGACTGCGGAAAAAATGATCAGCTTCGTTCAAGTTTGGCCTGGCCCGCCTTAAGAAACAAAAGCACCTGAATATCGATGACATACATTGTCCGGCCATGGCCTCTCAAAGGAAGTTCCTTGCCAGCCTTGAATTCTGATTTGCAACTTCCTACACACCTCGAGTCATCTATGGCAGACTGCTCTCTTCAACCTGCAGACTTCAAGTCAAGTTGACCTAGGGAGCGACCCTCCCTCCTTCCGCCAGGATGGGAGACGTTTCACCTACTCCACATCAACTTCTTGTCGAAGCTATTGTGTTTTGGAGTATAGCTGTTGTGATTTATGTAGGCCGGATGTATGTTGGATCTCTCTCGAATGCGCCCAAGACAAATTGCTGATTATTTCCAAGGATCTCACGAACAATTGCGGGCGGATCAATTAAACGCTTATTCTGTACGGCATTTGAACTTGATCCTAACGTTCTATCACTTGCACGCTAACTGAAGACTCCATGGTTTAGGGGATGATTATGTCATGACAGCTACTTTTGTAAGCCCAAAGCTCCACTAAATGGCATACAACAAGGGTGATTTAACTAATTGGCGCTCGCTGTATAGATGATATACACAACTCTCCTCATTCTCATCCAAATCTCCGCACGCTATGCTACGAATCTCATGGATCCGAAAGATTATGATGAGGTGTTAGGAGACCCGAAGCAAGTCCGCGATCGCATCTATGGGAGCAAGATCGTGATCGGCTTGGAGCAGTGCATGTTATTTTTAACATGGGGTGTCAAGACATGCATGTTGATTCTATATTGGAGAATCACCCAAAATCTTCGCTCCAACTTTTACGTCAAAATTCTCTGTGTCTACGTGGCACTCGGTTTCGTTGTCATCATGATTACCTATTATGGAGTTTATTGTCGGCCATTCAGCCAATATTGGGCTATGCCCGTGCAAAATATGCAGTGTGCGACCTATCAACACTACTCAATTACGCAAGCAGTTTTCAACATCTCATCAGATGCCATAATGCTCGCCATTCCAATTCCACTCCTCATCAAAGCCCAGCTCAAACGTCGTCGAAAGATCTTGCTGCTGGGTGTCATGAGCCTGGGTCTTTTTACCATCATCGCCGCCATTCTCAACAAATACTTTAATTTTGCCTCTCCACTCACCACCACTTATCAAATCTGGTACATCCGGGAAGCGAGCACCGCGATCTACGTCGCAAATTTGATGTGTTGGTGGCCGCTATTACGAAAGCTATTCGGCCTCAAGGCCTTCTCTTACAACAGTAACCGCGGCAATCGAGCCCGGAACCCAAACAACCAGAACAAGGATAGCAGCAATGGCTATTCAGAAGGATCCCGGTCTCGACCATCTGTCTCTCTGCCATGTCCATTGAAGTTTATCCGACCCAGCTTCCGCAACGGGGGCCAGAACGCGGACATAGGGGTATCAGGGGATACTCGTCGGTCCAGCCAGGACCCTATAAGACACGCCTCGGATGATTACATGGAGGAACTTCATCGAGTCGATGCCGTTGCATTAGAAGACTGGAATGCGAAGGGCCATCGGAACATCGATCTCGAGGATCAAAAAGGAACCAGCCAGGATTCAATCACAGTATTCGAAACGGACCAACCTAAGAGCTCATCTCGACAGGAACATGTTGACACAGTGCCATGAAGGCATACATATCTCGGTGTATCAGATTGCTTCTCTGATGAGCGTTCAACTGGGAATTTCATTGTCATCCACTTCTCTTTTCTTTGGTTAGTTTAAGGGGGCGTATATTTGTTCGATACCCCGCTGAGGTACATTGACTCGTTCAATTTCCCTCGCTACTCTGTTAATATAGAGCACATGGTGTGCCCCTAATTACACATCTCAAATTTACCTTTCTTTGAAACTTGACAGTTTCCTTCAAGTAGGATCAACGTATATTTATACACTATGTGTACGGAGAGGGCAATTACACGAGTGTTCGTGCTTTCGCAAGACAGTCTCCGCATTCCATGGTGGATATAGCGAATAAAATTTATGTTGAGTGCCCAGCAGGTCTATTTAAAAAAGGATTGTTGTGATTACACCCTGCGTTTGACGTAAGCTCATTGCTCAAAAAGGTACTATCTTGAGTCCTTAATTACACCATTGTAGCTAACGAGTAATCTGCTCTGCCGATGAAATAGTCAGATGTTCAAAAATTCTAAATATCGTAAGTAAGTGGTGTTAGTGTTAATGCTAGGTTACGTGAAATAGCGAAATGTCAAAAAATAATGTGTGTGTATCCCTGGATACAAGCAAAAAGATTCGCGTGCGCCGACCGGGATTCGAACCCGGGTTCCTGTCTCATCTCTAATTCCTTGGGAGGACAGAGTCTTAACCACTGGACCATCGGCGCAGACTTAGTCATGGAAATAAGAAACTGATTTCATGTAATCACCATTCAAACCGTATTTACAGGTAGCTCTCAGGTTGCAACCATGGATAGCTTTTGATTTTCACAAAGGGGGTCCACTACGTTCAATTTGGATTGTGCATAAGTAGAGAAGCGCCTGACAAGGGGATATACGATAGGATCGCAACAGACAATTCAAGCCTTGAGGCACGAGAGATAAGCAGTTTCGAAAGGACAGGAAACCAGAGAAGCTATAGCAGGACTGGTAGCAAGGCGGCCCTACTATATCCACTAAAGGGCGAGAAAGAAAGTTGCCCAATTTGCAAGTCAAATTGCGTTAAACTGATATTCGATGTCTTATCTTTGATATATTGCGACATAGAGCCTCGTCTTCTGTACTGTCTTTTAGTTTGGAGTAGGAACGTTTGGCCGACCAGATGTTCCCGATCGGCTCTGATCTACAGTACGTTGAGTATTACCTCCCTTCCTTGGTGGCACCGGTACCGTCCAACTGGTTATACCACGAAGTCAAATTAGCGCAGGCTTCATACTTATGGAACGCTACCGTAGAACATGGTGATGCTATTACCATGCTAAACCAGATGCAAGGGTGTATCGACAAATGAGAAATCGTGTATCGTTACTGTAGCAATTCCCTACCAATGATCGTTGAAGTTGGGACACTCTCAGACTCATCGCTAGCAAGTCCGAGTCCACTCGGAGTTAGGTGCGGTTAAGCCGGCACTCCACTCGCCATAAACGGGCCAACCCGCCGAGTGTGGGGGGCGGGCATCGGCGATGGTGTCAGAACCCGAGACTTTTTGCCATCGCTTTGGTTTTTTTTCTTTCCTTACTCTATACCAAGTAGCACCTCGGAATGCACACTCAGGTTGCAGAATTTGCGCATGACATAGATCAACATCGACTGATCGACACACCACAGACTGAAACATTGGGATCCTTAGAAGTCGCGTGCCTCCCGGGCTTGGCTGATGGGGTCCTCTCCGCATCACCCTGCGGGCCAACCCCAACCACAGGAAACGGACGTCGTTCAACTTCCGAGTCGCGACAGTCTGGACTTCCCCGATACCGACTCTTCAAGTGAAAGTAATGATGGTGACAGCGTTGATACTGCTATCTTTGACGGCGGTCGTGCACAAAGCACACTACTCCCGGCACCGCTTCTCATAAGCCCTCGACCCTTCTCATCAGCGGATGAAGATGATAGCGATCACGACCATGATAGCGTCCGCGCCCCCAATGATGGGATCCAAGAAGAAAAGCCAGTGACATGGAGCTCTTTGCCCAAAAAAGGGCAGCTAGCTATCCTGACCTTTGCCCGGTTGTCGGAACCTCTCACTCAAACTTAATTACAAGCCTACATGTTCTATCAACTCAAATCATTTGATCCATCATTACCAGACTCCACTATATCGGCCCAGGCGGGGATGATGCAGGGTAGCTTCACTGCTGCCCAATTTCTAACTGCAGTTTGGTGGGGTCGACTGGCTGATGCGGAATGGATGGGCCGGAAGAGAGTGCTGCTCATCGGCCTGTTGGGTACTTGTATCTCTTGTTTAGGGTTTGGATTCTCCCGATCATTTACAGCAGCTATCACCTTCCGGACTATAGGTGGAGTGCTGAATAGCAATGTCGGTGTGATGAGAACTTTGATCGCAGAAATTATTGCTGAGAAGAAGTATGTTACACCCGCCTGCACTAGTGGTGAATTCCGCCAAAAGCTAAGACGATTCCAGGTACCAATCAAGAGCCTTTTTGCTGTTGCCCATGTGTTTCAACATTGGCGTGATTATCGGCCCGATCTTGGGAGGCTCACTTGCCGACCCTGTGCATAGCTTCCCCTGGTTGTTTGGTCCTGGGTCTACCCTGGGAGGTAAAGATGGAGTCTGGTGGATGCAACGCTGGCCGTATGCTCTACCAAACGTGTTGAGTGCGATATTCATCTTCGTATCGTTACTCGCAGTATTTCTTGGCCTCGACGAAGTAAGTCCTCGCACTATAAACACAACAATCAGGATTACGGATCTAATGGTACTTCAGACACACGAAGTCGCTCGTGATCGCGGTGACTGGGGCCGCAAATTAGGAAGGAGGATCACGCGTGCCTTTACCAGACGACCTCGACACTATCGCCCGCTGCAGACTGACGATAATGACTCTGTGTACCTCGACGGCAGCGTGGGTACGTGGTCCGCTCCCTCGAGCCCAGCCCGCTCACGCACGAATCCTCGGCCTCGCCCTCATAAACGACCTGGCTTCCGACAAATTTGGACCAAAAATGTAATGCTCACCTTGCTGGCCCATTTTCTCTTGGCTTTCCACACGAGCGCTTTCAACGCCATGACATTCGTGTTCCTCCCAACCCCCCGCGCGCCGGAAGGCTCTCGCGATGGCTTCTTCCACTTCGGCGGCGGGTTGGGCTTACCGTCGGCCCGCGTCGGCTTAGCTACAGCTATAATTGGTTTTATCGGTCTCCCTCTGCAAATTTTCCTTTATCCTCGCATCCAGTCTAAACTCGGAACGCTCACCTCCTTCCGCGTGTTCCTCCCATTCTCGCCTATCTCATACATGTTCATGCCGTTTCTTGTCGTTCTTCCTCGTCTTGTGTGGGTCGTATGGCCTGCATTTACCATTGTGGTCTCTTTGCAGGTTATTTCCCGCACCTTTGCGCTCCCTGCAGCTATCATTCTCGTCAACAATTGTGTGACCGACCCTTCTGTTTTGGGTACGGTTCATGGCGTCGCACAGAGTATTGCCAGTGCTGCTCGCACCTTGGGCCCTTTCCTTGGAGGCTGGGGTCTTGGTCTTGGTCTCGCTAACAACATGGTCGGGGCTGTATGGTGGGGGTTAGCTATTGAAGCTTTCCTTGGGTGGTTTGTACTATGGACTATCCATGAGGGCAAGGGGATAGAGCGGCCAAAAGAAGAGAACGAAAATGAGAATGATTGAATCACGGAGCGAGGCTCTTTGGTAGCTGTTATAGAATCCACAATATCATTGATACAATATGTTTGCTTGTGAGATATTTCTTCTACTATTTAAAGGTACAAACTGATGGGAATTACATAACATGGTCCTCCCCATGACTGGTCCTGATTCAAGGCAAAAGTAACGTGAGTTTGCGATGACCGACATAAAAGGCTTATGCAAAATATCTTTTTCATCGTAGTCCATCTGATTTCGTGTAAATATCGTTCAGTCATGATTTAACTTTACATTTTCCAATGAAAGTATCCTCTTCTCCACAAGAGTGGTGCGGCCGTGAGTATCAAAGCCTTTCTATCGAAGGAGTAGGTGTCGAACACTCGAAGTCGCTTGAATATCATGCCCCCTTGAGCAGTGTTATCAGGCCCGAGTTGAGGGGGCAATGAAGGCCCTCAGGGCGCGTGTCACATCCCCCTCGTGTGTTCTGAGAAGTTCCGTTGCCTTACTCTTATGCAAATCCAGCTGCTCGACCTAGTTCAAAAAAGCAAAGTTAGAAAATATATTCAGGTGAAAGCAATCTATCAAGGCCATATATCGTAACCTCATACCAGGAGGGTAACATCCGCCGTATTGATCTTAACCACCTTCTTCTTCACCTCCGCGTCTTTCTTTTGTGTCTCGGTCGCCGTCTTCTTTCCGGAGTCATGACCGGCCGCAACCTCTAGGCGACTCATAGCCTTACTCAAAGCTTCTTGGTCTGCGCTTGAGGGCCCCTTGGAGGGAGCTGCATCACCAGCTAATCCTTCTGTATTCAGCGAGTTGAGAGCAGCAGCCGCCTTCCGGTCTTCAGCGTTCGCGGGGAGCGTTTGATCCATGGCATCTGGATCCGCAGTAGCAGCGGGAATAGATTCCGACATGGCAAAAATATTAATCAATCTCGCAAACCGGTCAACGTTCAAGTGTAAGTAGATCTACAGTGTCTCAGCGGTGTCGAGGTGGTAGGATGAACAACAACGTCACTGATAAGCGCTAGCCGCATGATAACAGCTTATGTCATTGTTGATACCTGCATAACAAGGCATCAAAATGAGTCACCCGGAACAGCCGCGACTAAGCGGCGGCAGAGCTGAATTTGTTTGTCTGGCCTTTTTCAGGTAACTGTGCGGCCTTTTATTCTTTGTCTTCGAATTCAAAAAGATACTCGATCGATACCCAATTGAGACATCAGCCTGTTCAATTGGATACAGCCCTCATTCGAGGACCCTCTCCCAGCGCCATCTGCCCTTTATCGTCCCACCTTCCCGCACGCGGGGCAAAATCCACTAATTATGTCCGCTAACTGGAGCCCAAGTTGTAAGTGTCAAGTTCTCACCAGCTGTCGTCGTTTTGAGGCGATTCCCAGCAAAATACTCACAATTCACTTTCAGCGTGGACTACCAAGCCCATCAAGCAGGATGTGATCTACGAGGATGTCCAGGGCATGAATGACGCTCTTGGCAAGCTACAGAATCTGCCTCCATTGGTGACAGCACAAGAGGTAAAATAGATCTTTCCAAAAGGAACCGATCCGTGCGATCCAGCCTCTGACTTGAATTCAGATCAATAATCTCAAGAAAAACTTGAAAAATGTGGCACTGGGCAAGGCTTTTGTCCTCCAAGGCGGTACGTTCTGTGTTACTCCTCCCATATTTCACCCATGCTCATGACTAACTTTGTCCAATAGGTGACTGCGCTGAGCTTTTCGATTACTGCAATCAAGACATGATTGAGGCTAAGCTCAAGCTCTTGCTACAGATGAGTCTGATCCTAATTTGGGGTATGCAAATTGAACGTTCCTCCTGGCAGAGTGCACGGATTGATCATCAAGTATAGGTGCGAACAAGCCTGTCATTCGTATTGCACGCATTGCAGGACAGTTTGCCAAGTATGTTTTGCTCCTATCTACTTGCACCTGAGCTACTCTAATCTCCAACCTCCAGACCGCGATCCAGCCCGACTGAAACAGTCAATGGAGTTGAGATGCCCTCGTTCCGAGGAGATAACATTAACGGCTTCGCTGCCACCCCCGAATCTCGAAAGCCAGATCCATCACGTCTGGTATCGGCTTATTTCCACTCAGCCGCAACACTGAACTACATGCGAGCATCACTCTCTTCGGGTCTTGCGGATTTGCACTCCCCCATGGACTGGGGCCTCGGGCACGTCATCGAGCCCTCAATCAAGGATCAGTACTCGAAGATCGTTGCCTCTGTCCAAGATGCCTTGCGATTCATGCGCACGGTAGGAATCGACAAGGATCGCGGAGTTGAGACCGCTGATATCTACACCAGTCACGAGGGTCTCTCACTAGAGTACGAGTCGACTTTGACCCAAAGGTTGAAGCAACCACTTCAGTCTACTTCGTCTGAACCCACCTGGTACGCTACTTCTGCACACTTCCTCTGGATTGGTGATCGGACACGGCAACTCGATGGTGCACACGTCGAATTCTTCCGGGGTATTTCCAACCCGATCGGTATCAAGATCGGTCCTACCATGGTCGCAGAGGATCTCGTGCGCTTGTTGGACGTCGTGAATCCCAACAAGGAGATTGGCAAGGTCACTTTGATCTCGCGCTACGGCGCCTCAAAGATTGCCCAGTTCCTCCCAGGTCACATTGCTGCCGTACAGGCCTCTGGCCACATTCCCGTGTGGCAGTGTGACCCCATGCACGGTAACGGACGAGCAACCCCTTCAGGAGTGAAGACACGCCACTTCACCGACATCCTCTCGGAGCTGAAGCAGGCTCTGGAGATTCATCGTCAGGCTGGATCTTTCCTGGGTGGCATGCACCTTGAGTTGACTGGCGAGGCTGTGACTGAGTGTGTCGGTGGTGCAGCTGGTCTGACCGAGGAGGGGCTTGGGGAGCGGTACACCACTTTCTGTGACCCCCGCCTCAATGAGAAGCAGGCTCTTGAGCTTGCATTCCTCGTAGCCGGATTTTACCGCGAGGAGTCAGAGGCATGAGACAAAACTTACAAACAGACAGATGGTTCCATTCCCGGGTATTTGTGGGAGGGAGTTAAGATGATTCTAGAGCTGAAAGTTTCTTGTGCTCGGAAAACTTACATCCAATTTTGATGACAAAAAGAAAGATTTTCGTTCAAATAAAAGGCTTGAATTCATGCAAGAGGTAGACATCCCCGGTCAACACCATACCAACATAAAACTCCAAGAAAAAGTCTCCCATATGTACAATAGACAGGAAATGATGTATGAAACAAAAGGTATCACAAATGGTAAACTCAGTCACCTCCCTAGCGGACTTTCAGCAGAGGGCTTGTAGAAGTGACTCTTACGTCGCGCAGCTTCCATACGAGCGCGCTGTTGACGTCTTGACTCGGCTTCATCGTCTTGTTCAAGACTAAAGATAGGTCTGTCCGGCCCTCCAAATAGACCACGGTTGCTCTGCTTGGGCGGGCAAGATTTCTGTACCAACTTGGCACGGTTGGAGAGGAAGTAGGGAGTGGCAGGGGACATGCCAATTGCGTCGAGGTTGTCAAAGTTGTAGCCCGGAGTTGCGGGAACCTGATAACGATCGGATTTCTGAGTAGGGGTCGATGGGATCCCAGCGAGAGGGGTTGGGGGAGTGATTTTTCGGAATCCTTCCACCGCACCTCGGTCTGCACCGCAGCGGCGGCCACTGGCAGAGGGGGTAGATGGTTCAGGAACGCGGACGAGAGTGCCGTTGACATTACTCAAGGCACGAGGCTCCATACTCTTGCGGCGCTTCGCGCCACCGCGGGGAATGATAGAGCTGTCGACCATATACGGGGTCTCGTCAAGCCACTTATTTTCTCTCTCGCAACTAGAAGCCTGCGTTAGTGTTTTCACTCTATTGATTATGTCGCAGGAACTTACTCAAGAACCCAACCAACTCCCACACATTTCACCAAGCCACCAGCATGCTTGACCTTTTCCAAGGTGCGAAGACCACCATCCTTGTACACGACATGGGTGATCCCCACCTTGGATTCTTTGGGATCGGCGCCATCGACAGGCGACATGCTTGAACGAGGATTCCATGACCACGATCTGAAACAACGAGCACCCATTTGCTGCAAAAGCTCAACAAAGATACCGGACGCATCTTCACCTTCGGTGGTATGAACATCCACGTACACAACAGCACCACGGAGTGCTTGCTGGCTGGGAAGACTCCTCCTGCGAGGAGTCTTGCCGGCGCTGGAAGTCACAGATGGAGACTGTGGAACTTGAATATCAGAGTGCGCCCCAATGGAACGCCTAGGGGTGCTGCAGCGACGCTTAGGGCTGGGGCTTCTCGAAACTCGCGGTGCTTTGTGCGGGGAAAATGTTGGCACAACCTCACTGCCGTAAAAATTGACGGGCTTACGCATGCGAGGCGATGCGCGCGTAGGAGATCTGCTCTCGAGCGAATGGCCTCGCTTGCGGGGCAGCTTGAGAGGAGAGACCTCGCCTTCACTCTTCAAAGGCACTTTTGACACAGTGTGAACCGTTCGAAGGTGATCGATCCCTTTCCTGATGGGAGTAGCAGGTAGGAAGACGGGGGAGTGACAGTTCTCTTTATCATCGTCATCAGACAGCGGACCGTCGTCCTGGGCTTCAGTCGATTCGGTGACCTTCACCCCCTCGTCAATCTGCAGCTGCTGTGGCACCGTTTCCTCAAGATCAGACAATTCGGGGTCTTCAAAGATATCGAGTCGGATTGGCGAGTATATCTCAAAAGGCTTATGCGCCACGGCCGATGGGGGGGTACGGGGGGATTGAGAGAGTGTGGAAACAACATCGCTCGCAGTCTGAAGGGGTGATTCTGCAGATAAATTGGGCGTATCGGCAAGTGGAGTCTTCGAAAGATCAGGGTAAGACACATTCTCTTGAACCGATGGCGCCGTTTCCGCGGCCTTCTCCAAAGGCCCAACAAGAGAGAAAACGCCACGTCGACGCGTTCGGTTTGGCTTGTCTTGAGAAGGAGTAGTGGTATCCCAGCTATCGAACTTGCGCGCCAAAGGTGTAAATCCGATGTCAACATTCACGAGCGACATTCGCTTCCCAGCATAGTTGGGAGTATCGCAGATGGCGTGGCTGGTAGGTGAAGGAATCTCGGTATGAGTAGTATCCAGAAAGCTATCCTCGGCGGATATGCGCGGGTCAGTATTGATGTCGAAAAGCCAGTCTTTCGATTTGGCGCTATCCTGCTCGTTAGGGGACATGATGCTCATTTCACGAGTAGGAGGAGTAGGGGCCGCGGGTGGGATCGATTCTGTCGACCGCATGGGACTTTCGATAGCATCAGCCTCGTGCGCACCCTGAGTTGTATCCAGCAGGGCTGAGATTCGGACAGTAGAATCATCTTGTGTGAGAGATGATTCATCATTCTCCGATTGATCAGATTCGATTTCAGCCTCTTCCGCGTCATTCTCTTCGATATGTTTTTGTGCATAGCGGGCGAGATCAGTACATTTTTCTAGAGTGTGTGGCATATGTGTGGGGGACTGCGGCTCTTCCAGATCAAACAGTAACGGAGTCGGCTCTGATGGTGGAGAGAATCGTTGCTCTGGTTCGTCATCTGGTGTGTCGTCCATTCGCGCCACCTCTTCGGGACGAAGTTCTAGGACAGCGCTTGATTCTGCTGCGTCTTCTGCCTCTACATCCGTCTCCATTGTATCATCAAGATCACCCAAGATAAGATTTTCTCCCACATTTTGCACCTCAGGAAGGTTTTCGAACGGCTTCTGAAGCTCTTCCATATTATTGAAGCAGATTGTCCCAAAGTCATCCGGCTCCCCGCGGATCTCTTCTTGTAGCTCATGTATTTTTTCTTCGACATCGATATCAATCTCCTCGGGCAAAGTCTCGACAGCTTCAGACTCATCGAGGTCGTCCTTGGCCGGTTCGAGCTCAAGAGGTTCTTCAGCTGCAGGGGCTTCCTGCGGTGACGGTGAGATAGACGAGCTTCTGCCGTAAAATTGCAGTTCAATACCGAAGATATCACGAGCCACTTCTTCGACCATTTCAATATCTTGATCCACAGCGAAATCTTCGTGGTCAAAGCCTGCAGTGGGGGATACTTGCTGCTTTGATTCGGAGGCCGGGAGGACGGTAATAATGTCATCGTCCAGGACTAGAGGTTCATTGATTGAGCTTTTTGACGAGAAAAGAGAGCCCTTGAAAGGAGAAGGAATTCTCTTTGGCGGGCTTTGAATCAGAGATGTCTTTGCCGAGAACGGAGTGGATGCCTTGTTCGGAGACTGAGAGAACGATGCACCCATATTGGCCTTCTTTGGCGACATCTTGAGCGGCGAGGCTGGAGCTTGACCGAGGTCTGCCTCAGCAGCAGAGTTGGCATCTTCTCGGAAGAGCAGGCCACGATTCGGTGTATCCCGAAGAGAGAACTGGAACGGGGAAACCTCCGGTCGTCTAGCAGGACTGGACATAAACACCGATTCGCTGAAATCAACTGACTTGCCAGGAGGCAGGGCCAGATGGCCGTTGTCGGTCACCGCATTGACGCTGCGATTGGGTGTGAAGTTGATTTTTCTGACAGGCGAGCTCAACCCTGTCGCCGAGGACCCGTTCTTAGGCGTAGCAGGTTTAAGTTCACCATTCTCATCGACTAGACTGGATACCTTCTTGGGGGTAAAATTTATCCTGCGCACAGGCGAGCTTAATCCTGTAGCTTCTGTGCCCCCCTTGACGGGCGAATGAATAACCAACTTGACAGGACTCTTCAGGTCGTACTTGGCTGAACTCAATTCGTCCTCTTCGCCATCAGAGCTGGCGTATGCGGAGAGTGACTTGGCGACCTGCTTGTCCTTCTTAGGAGACAGAGGTTTGGTTGCGCTCTTCTTCACTGTAGCGGGCTTCCGTCTACGCACAACTGTTCCCGTAGTCTTGCGCATTGGTGTCGCTCTCAGACCAGCTTTGCTAGGAACGGTTGCATGGGACTCTTTGTTTCCACTCACAACCGCAAGGCCTTTCAAGTCGTCCGATTCGGAGTCAGATGGCTCTTGGAAGGTCACGGTTTTCTTCTTGGCGGGCCCGCGTAGAATATTCGATCGCACAGTCGTCGATTTGGTAGCAATGCGAATGTGCCTCGTGAGAGCATTCTCGGCCACGGTCTCTGGCTCGGGAACAGTTCGAGTATTCTTGCGGGTAGTTGCAGTGGTCTTGGACGCTGTTGATCCCTTTGGTCTCCCCCGGGGCTTTGGTGCTGTCTCGGTTTTGGCTGCGGTGACTGTCTCTGCCACAACGTTCTTCCTCGGTCTACCGGCCCGCTTCTTCACTGGCTCTGATTTCGAGGCCTCGTTATCGTCTTCATCGCTCTCTACGGAGGGTCTGGGGAATGCTGCCGCTGGCGTAGGTTTCCTGCCGCGAGTGCTGGTGGTTGCTCTTGATGATGATGATGCTGTGGAGGCCTTGGTTGCCGAGCGAGCTGATGGCCGTCCACGAGGTTGTGTTGGCTTTTCATCTTTTTCCTTCATCATCATACCAAGCTCATCCTCAGTATCATCTGAATCCATGTTGACATTCGCTAGCGTATTTTTTCTAGCCGTCGTTGTCTTAGTCACACCTTTTCTCTTCGGCTCGGTCACAACTTTGGCCTGAGAGCTGGCAGTAGTCTTGGTCAAGGTTGATCGAGGTGCCGTACGTGTCCCACGCTTGGCAGGGGAGGGAGGGAGGACGGCTGCTCGTGCCATCGCGGCGGGGGGAAGGGCTGTAGTATTGTTGTTGTCGTTGCGCGTAGGGTTCCTGATGTTGTTGGTAAGTCTTATCGTCATTGACGGCGCAAAGCACTCATGATGGATATAAGTATGTCAGATTAGGGTCTCCGTTGCGGCTGTTGTTCGATATCGTGGGGATCGCATTAGATTGAATGTCAAAATGATCATGCGGGTGGAGCGTTGTGTTTGGGCGAACTCGAACGGACCCGCGCGGTTTCCAGGGTAACAATCACGTGATTGTGTAATCGTCACCAGGTTCAGGCCACAACAACGGGAATCAGGTGGTACCAAATGTTTAAATCGCAGCTTGTGCGAGAAAAAGCTGTAAATGGCCAATCTCTTGAACAATGATATCTGAGTTTGTTGTCTCCACTTATGGTGGAGGGTTTGTTGAATCAACATCCGCACTTCCCAACTTGAAGTTATATATTGACGGCCAGCTTCTGCAGCACCTGCGAAGTTTGGGTAGATTAGCTTAGATGTGGCCTTGGATATTACCCTTGGTTCGACAACCAATCTCGATAGAATCCTGAGGATGCTAATCCGTTGGGACAAAATTCTACAATTTAGGTCGTAAGGCGACCTGACCGCTCATAGTACACGAGGGAGGCCCGCTTTGGCCTTCTCCCGTTTACAAGTTATCTGTTTACTTCTCAGGTAAGTGGAACAAGAAACAATAGCTCAGGTAGCTCATACTCGTCAATATGATATTTCACCGGCTTTGCTTTCAATATCGGGAGACATCGAGGGTGATGGAACAATCCGGGGACCAAATGACTCAGAATATCACCTACGGCGCATTTTTCGTCTAGCGGTATTTCATGCCCCATCTGTGTTTGACATATATACCTTCCGCATCCCAATCACACGATGCGCTAGCTCCAATAACTTAGCGTGGGATGAGCAACTCAGCTTCAGTCCAATAACATTTCAAAATGAGTCAGTCCATGCAAACCGAACAAACTAGGCAAACGCTCAATCTGGCGGCCCCCATCAGTTGCTTCACGTTAGTGGATGTCAGAAGCCGTATTTTGTCAGCGCGATGAGATGGCGTAAAACTGTTGGAATATTTATACCCCTGCCCTTGCCTGCTGCTTTTTCTACTTCTCGTATATCATCAAATTCGTTCTCTAGTAAAATAATGGCATCAACGCTATCTGCACATGAAATCGGCGAAGGCCTGCCCATTCTGATCGTCCATGGATGGGAGATGGACGGCAGAGTCGAGGCGCTGGACTTCGAGCCGATTTTCAGCAAAGTGATTGGACTTCGTCGAATTTACGTGGACCTTCCGGGCATGGGCACGTCACCTGCCAATAATATCAAGGACATGGACGATATATACCATCGTTTGGTACAATTCATCGATTCTCGACTTGGACAATCGAGATTCTTACTTATCGGCACATCATGTGGCGGCTACCTTGCGCGTGCGATAGCTCAAAAATACACCGAACAAATTGATGGCCTACTCCTACGCGTACCGCTGATTGAGCCAGCGGACATCAAACGCGATCTCGATGATTTCAAACCTTTAGTTGCAAACGAGCAACTCATGTCAAATATGTCAGCCGAGGACAGCTCACGTCTCGGAAATGTCCTCGTTCAAACTCCTGCGTACGTCAAAACCCTCAAGGCAAAGTACGATCAGGCTGTCTTTCCAGCAATGAAAGCAGCAGATAATCAAGTGCTGGATCCGATCCGAGCAGATCCAAATCGATATCAGCTATCCTTCTCACTGGACACTGTAAACTCCAAGTTCTTTGCACCCACACTTATTCTATGTGGTCGGCAAGACGAGGTCGTGGGCTATCGGGACAGCCTTCGCTTGCTAGAGCTTTATCCCCGATCGACCTATGTGATTCTCGATCGCGGTATACATGGCCTTCCTGTCGATGAAACTGGTGTTTTCGAAGCTCTCGTTCGTGATTGGATCACACGGGTTAATGAATGGCGCAGTCGCACGGAAAGATGAGGGCATCTATACCGATTGTATATATACCAACTCGTTTAACTTGATTGACAGTGGGTGTTTGGAAAAATAGGATCCATTTGATGCCCAGTCAAGCTCAAATATAATAATTTCTCGCGGTCGGCGGGCAGATATTAGGATAATAACTTTTGCGGGTAGAGTCTGAAATGTTTCTTTATGTCCAACTATGCCGATTGGGTCTTCAAAGAGAACCTCCTAGATTTTTTAACATGGAAGACGAGAACGGTCGGCAATGTCCCGCGGAGTACTAAGCATGACAGTGCAGGGCACCCAAGGGGCCAGATCCCTCCAGGCCAGAGGCGAAGAGTTCTAGAAAACCAGGTATTGATGTTTATTGCGAATTAGCTCGCTAGCTCCTTCAGACACTTGGACGAGTGCTCACGAGAACAACAGTGGATTGGGTTGGCCTCGGATTTGCCCGAACGGGTAAGGAGGTTCTAAGCACTCTGGGCCGGGAATTGCCCGCGAGAGATAGAAACATACATGCAGCAATCTCTGCTGGTCACATGGATGTTGGATCTAGGGAAGTTGTGCATTGTCGGCTTATTTTGGAGGAAGAATTGCTGTCGGTGAGGAGGGTGTTCGAGACTACGAGAGCTGGCAAACAGATGCACGGCAGTTCCGTATTGTAGCAAGACACCACCTCTTAGGAGTACATCGGTCGCACCTCACCGAAGTCAATAAGGATCAGACACATGGCTACTGTCCCTTATCTTATGATCTCAATGAAGGACATTTGACTTCGTTTTCGATTTTTGATGACCATCTGGAGCCTTTTGAGTAAAGGGAGGAAAAAGATCGGCAGATGCTTGGAAGATATCGAGACTGTGCCATTGACTTTCCTTCCTGTGTCTAGACACAGAAACCACCACACCGGGTGGAAGCGCGGTCATTATTCGCAAATAACACTGGCCACATGACCAATAGGCGATTCGTAGATCTGCCAGAGAAAGCTGGTCTTTAGTGCTTGTCACTCGTGCCGAGTCAGAATATCGAACAGCAAAAATGTGTATCTGGGTCTCATGTACGGAGTATGCTTCCCCGGAAGAAAAGCTGGGTCACCTGAACGGGAGAGTGGGGAAGTCGATCGGCTTACCCAGATTGGGCATCCGATCTCCTATCCCTTTGAAAGTTTGGCTCCCCCGCGAACTCCTCCGTGTCAAAAGTCAAGATTTAGCCTGTGGCAACAACGAACCCAAGGCAATGGTCACTGCGACCGGGATGCTCGCAAGATGGCCACATTGATTGTATCTGACTCTCATCCAAGGTCATCTATACATCATTAGGCTTGGGGACGGAGCCGGGAGTCAGGATATACCTTGGTATACTTGGTTTGTTTGGATAGTAGCTTGCTTGGCCAAAGCTGGTTGACGTGGGAGAGCCGTAAATAGCACTCCCGTTGTCGCCACGCCCAGTTAGGCTGCGCCAACCCCCATTCTTCTGCCGGAGGGTCCAGAACTCTATCGTCCCACGATGTCCCACGACTGAGAATTCCCCATTTAGGCCGACTTGTTAGTTTTTGCGTGTTCACGAGACCATCGATGGTTGGGGGACAACCGTTCCATCCAGTCATGCCTCGACTCGAGTCGATTTCTTGTGTTTTCCTACAGTCGTGGTGGGACAGTGCCGGAGGCCACGGCATCGTGAGTCCGTTCCAAGGGAGATTCTCTCCCAACTTTTTGTCCTATAAAGCAGGCCCTGCGCTGGTCCATGGTTCCTTCATTGACCATCTCAATTGTCTTCTTCTTGTGAATTTAATACCTTAATTGCCTCACGACTATTCTTCGACATTTGTCTGTATTATCATACCTGTTTTGGTCTTCCGCAATACTTGACGGTTCACACTCACCTCTATTGATACTTTAATTACCAACATCCATCAATATGTCTGTCGCAATTGAAACAACCGAAGCTCCCACTGCCCCCAACACTGCGCAGCCCGTCATGCTGGGCCTCAAGTCGCGCATGCCCGAGTTCAGTCTCGCCGGCAAAATTGTTTGCGTCTCTGGCGCCGGTCGTGGCCTGGGTCTGACCCAGTCGGAGGCTCTGTTGGAGGCCGGCGCGAAGGTGTACGCCCTTGACCGTCTTGAGGAACCAGTACGTGCTCAATTTCAGATCTATGATCCCAGTCCGCAAGCCACCCGTCGCTAACAAACCATCTTCGCCTCCACAATAGGCCCCAGAGTTCGCACAGATTCAGCAAAAAGCCAAGGAGCTCGGCACGGAGCTGCACTACCGTCGCATCGATGTGCGTGACACAGAGTTGCTCAACAGTGTGATTGAGGAGATCGCCAACACTGAGGGCCGCATGGATGGTCTAATTGCTGCGGCGGGCATCCAGCAGGAGACCCCGGCCTTGGAGTATTCGGCCAAGGACAGCAACACCATGCTCGAAGTCAATGTGACTGGTGTGTTCATGACCGCACAGGCCGTGGCCAAGCAGATGATTCGCTTTGGAAACGGGGGCAGCATTGCCATGATTGCCAGTATGAGCGGCACAATTGCCAATCGGGTAAGTTCCCAATTCTCCCACCTCATTACCATTTCTCTTGGTGGTTTTACTCCCGGGCCGCGCGGTGCTGCCACATCGGTACCCCACATTCATCATCCCCCGTTGGGCATAATCGCTCAAATCCCCCGCAAAACCGCCCATACATCGAGCCCTCCCCCGCAGTTTCGCCTGTTCAATCCCAGACTAACACAGCACTTTTGATTCTACTCAGGGTCTCATCTGCCCCGCCTACAACGCCAGCAAAGCAGCTGTCATCCAGTTGGGCCGCAACCTCGCCGCCGAGTGGGGCCAGTACAACATCCGCGTCAACACCATTTCCCCCGGCTACATCGTCACCCAGATGGTCGAGAAGCTGTTCGTTGAGTTCCCCGAGCGCCGCGATCAGTGGCCCAAGGAGAACATGCTCGGTCGCCTGTCCCGTCCGGAGGAATACCGCGGTGCCGCAGTGTTCTTGCTCAGCGATGCTAGCAGCTTCATGACTGGAAGCGACCTGCGCATTGACGGTGGCCATGCCGCGTGGTAAATGCAACGAGGGGAGGAAACTCGACGAATTATAATAATTTGATTCTAGGCTGTGGACCTAGCGGACTGGGGGTGGTTCTCATTTGCAAGGCGTTGATTTTCTGAGCTGTCCATTTTCATGTTGTTTTCTGGTTGCACCAGCGATACCGTGAGGCCTTTTCACATCGAGAAGACTTTTTTACTTGATAAATATCCTTTGGTCTCTTGTTTCAGTGATGTTTTCAAAATATTTGATTAGACTTCTATCGATCGCTCGTGTTAATGCACCTCTAGACGTGATATGACCCACTTGCCCACTTTTGACAGGTCGGCTCCACAGAGACCAGAAAATCTGGGGATGAAACAGTTCTTATTAGCAAATTATAGCGTAATCGAGGATGCAGGGATGTCTAGGATGAAATTCAATGCCAAGGACGTCAACTGATTATGTAGAGCCTGCTTGTCACTGGATCCATGATGATATGAGACGCATACTAATCCCCCCTGAGCACACAGTGAAATCATTTCTGCCTTGCAATCCCAATCAATACCACATGCTCTCGCGCTTGTATTACCCGAGTACCCCACCCTCGCAATCAATTTCTCAGTGCTATCAAGAAATCTTCCTCTCTTAAGCTCCATGCACCTACCCTCCAACTCATGAACAACTCATCTTCAAAGAACGCCAAGCCGAGGGCACTGGAGAAGTCCAACAGTACCATCATGTATTGTACCTGCGAACTAACTTACCCACGACCAGTGAAACTCTCACATATCACAATAGTGCTTTAATTCATCTAGACGTTTAATCCCGTGAGCAATAGTACACAACCTCCCCCCTCCCCCCACCTCTCGAACCGGGTCGCGGTCGCCAATCACAAACAGGCTTTTTCGCTCGGTCCCTCTGGGTTCTGTCGATTACTTCAACTTTTATTCACTTGCCAGGTGAGCCGAATTGAAAATGCACCTGTGCTTTTTTCGAATCCCTCTGATCATCGTGGAGTATTGCATGGGTCAACTCTTCCAAGTGTAGGTTAGGGTTAGTATTGCTGGACAACTGTTTAGGAAGGTCGTCGTGATAGACTTAGCGTTAGCCCGGCCACTGGCGGTCTGAGGAGAGTTTGAATTCCAGAGTCTCTTTCCGCGTGCTATGTGGCTGTTGGCTGAAAGTGCTGGAGGAGCAGGTGAAGTCTTGAGGAGGTGGCAGGTCGGGCGCGGCATGCCTGATCTGGTGCATAGGATAGGACCCGCCAGGTAGAGCTAAGAGTGCCGGTGTTCAGAGAAGAATCTTGTTGAAGACATTTCCTAGCTGATTTGGTTATGCTCGGTAAGTGCAACCGAGTATGAAGTGGAATGACCTTGGATGGGAGTCGGAAAAGTGTGTACTATCTTGTCCCTGCTTGGTCTAAGTCTAAACAGAGAACATAGCACAACCACCGGTTTTCACGGTCGGACTACATCATAAGCATGACAGGTTGACAGATGGCATGATCTTTGAGTCGTCAGACAGTCTCACCCCGGTCGCTATGCGACTTCCTAGACTCGCGATGGTGGTTTGTATTTACTCTTGTTTGTCGGACTTTCATTTTTCGGGAATCCCTGATTTGCTTATCTACAACTTGTATTCTTCTACCTACTACGTATGTGCATCTGTTACCAACCACAACCTAGCTAGGGAACTGTTGCGAAACAGGTTGGTCAAGCTCACTGAAGCTCACCCTCTTGAGTGGCAACTAGCCCTAGCGGTCGGCACTGTGGCACATTGCCTACTCATCAATGACAAGAAACGGTCTGATGAGAGATAAGCAAAAAGACCTACGACAGTCCATTGTCGAAGGAGGCACCATTAGGCCCGATAATCCCGATCCCTGTGGCTGGTTCGGTTGTCGGGTGTGGTCGCCACCTGTGATTTAGACAGGAGGAAAATCATGTTTCTTACTACGGAGTACGGAGTACAAAGTACTCTTTTTACTATCTCTGGAGTACCTACAGACACTTACTTATCTTAACTACGTCAGATTACTACTCTGCGGATATAGGTGAGATAAGGTAGAATCTCGTCAAATGCATTCTACGGATACCTTTTGTCGCTACTGATCATGAGGCACGAGCAATGCTCCCTCGTGCCCCGTATGTACTCAGCACTTCTGCCTGTCTAATCATTGCCACTGCACGTAATATGTACTGTCATGGTCATCCCCTACAAAGAATGACCCGTGGCTTCGATGCCAAGACGTAACTGAGCGATAAGTCACGAACCAATCCGACCCCAGGAACTTCATTTCGGGAGCATCGAGACCCCCTCCCTCGCGCAAGCACTTACTTGATAAGGAGTTCTCCACTGGAACAGTGGGAGGGTGACCGAATCGAAGCACGTGGACTCTGACTGAGATTTGGAACCTGGAGCGAGCAGATGGGGCCGTCCGGAGACCTATGGGGCGGGCGGACTCGGCTTCTTGGCACGGATATTGTCTGTTGTCGAAGTCGACAAGAGGCTTGTTCCGCTGAATGACTCGGTTGGACTCGTTTATTGCCGGTTGATAGTGAGATGCTGCTACTACGTTCTGAGGATAATACGGTAATCGGTAGGTTGTGAATGGAGGGGCTGATCCGCCACCAGAGGCTGTCAAAGATTAGTCTCGAGGGGTGTTTCACGGAGGCCGTTATCGAGGCGATTCATTCGGTTGAGATAACCCAAGTGTCCGCCCGCGGAAGACTCAGGACCGTGCACCAGGTACCTAGTTCCTGAACCAAGTAAGCAGTGGTAAAGTTGGTGGTGGCCCCAATGCTGAACCAAGATGAGTGGAACCATAAGCGCAGTGCCAGACAAACAACCAACCAGATGCACGTACCGTTGATGATTAAACTATCAGGACCGGGGTCAGCTCCCCGATTAGGAAGGTACGTAACGTGGTAATTATCTCGGCCTCCACTCTCAGCCATAGCTAAAGTAAACCTTCATCAAACCACCCAGCCAAACGCCAGTGGTAGAGGCTACTAGGGGTTGAGCAGCCAGGAAACTCAAAGGGGCTCAATGCCACGATGAAGATTTTCCATCAGGGGATCAACATGAGCCACCAGGGGACCAACAGGGACCAACAGCGACCAATAGCGACCAAAGGTCAAAGTCGGCTAAATGAACTCAGGACGTACCACAATATACTGTGTACGGAGTAGGTCGTACTGTACGCTCCGAACCACGGGGATTTCCGACTCATCCAATAACGATAAGCAAGTGCCAAGCCAAGTCAAGATGCCAAGTAACACTTAAGCAACTTCCAAGTCAGTGTAAGCCTTTTGCAGCCTTCCGCGGTCTGTGTGTTCGCATGCTCCGTCGGACCTCCCATGCCCTTTCAGCCCAGTTCGTTTGATAGCTTTTCGTCTGGCCCCATTTGGCGACCGTGTTTGCCCCTTTTCTGCTATTTTTTTCGTCTCTTTTTCCCGCGCTTGTCTTCCCTCCGGAGAAGGACATGTCCTCCGGGGCTGGTTGCCACCCATCACCGTCTCCCCCCTCCACTCCCCAGGACAAGGCAAATGTCTGTAGCCGAGGCCCCGCGGGTCCACGACGGCAAGTTTAGGGTTAAGCTTCTAGGTTGTGTTTTTACTTTGGGCAAGCCACTCACAAGGATCAAGGTGGATGTCATGCACAAAGAGTTACATGGCGCGGGACGGGTTGCATCCACCTGTGAGTGTTAGACCTGGTCTAGGTTCGCCTGGTCCGGTTTGGCGTAGATTGGCGTGCTCTGATTGGGATCTTGCTCGATCTCAGGGGAGTCCTGATTCGTCGCGCATAAAAGCCTTATCTGCCATGATCACGGGTGACTTGCCTGTCTGGGACTAGTGCTGGTCACTCTTCTTTGGTGGATGGCGTGATAAGTCTGGGGTAAAAAAAAACATGGTCTCTGCCACCACTCTCGTGTGTTTCTGGATGATTTCTGGATACAGTAGGTTTCTTTTCGGAATTGATTTTATTTTTTGATTTTCTCTTACTTTCTCTGATTTGTTACCTCGTGAGATATGGCGTGCCAAATTAATGCCACAGCGTAAAATAACAATAAACTAACTTTCTGACCACATGGAGTCTGTTGCGAACTCGGTTGTATACTCCGTAGATGGTTGTTTGTCCTGGGACACGACCACCTGGAGAGACCACTATAAGATTGCCTCACTTTCTCCTTCCCTTTCCTTCTTTTCTTCTCTGACTTCCACGTTCTCCCTTTCCACCACTTCCCCCCCTCCTCCCTCCCTGTTTTCGCCTCCTTCCTGCCCTCCCCTCGCAGGCCCTCACCATGGCGACTTCAGCTGAGATCCGTTCCAGCTCCTCGGACATCCACGAGTCTGATCGTGCCATAGTCCTTGCCGATGAAAAGCTCTCTGACCCTGGTCGTCCCGAGAAGAGCCTCGTCTCCGCCGCCTATCACAATCAAATCGGTGACGAGGATCCTACTGCCGATGAGCTGCACGGCCCAACTGCCTTGCGCCGAATCTCGGCCCCGATCCCTTGGGCTGTTTACACTGTCGCCTTTGTCGAGCTGTGCGAACGTTTCTCCTACTACGGAACTCAGGTCCTGTGTATGTTTCAATTTAAGATGTCCGTCTGATTTGGTGGACACGTGCTGACATCAACTTTGATTCCTCCAGACTCCAACTTTGTGAACCACTCGCTGCCCCAGGTCAACGGCCCACCCGGGTCCAACCACAACACTGGCGCCGGTGGTGGTAGTTCCCAGGGTGTTTCTGGTGCCCTAGGCAGAGGTGTGGAGACTGCCAACGGAATCAACACCTTCAACACCTTCTGGTGCTACGTGATTCCCCTGTTCAGTGCCTATATCGCCGATGAGTATTGGGGACGATACAAGACTATCTGCTGGTCTATTGCCATCGCAATTCTCGGTCACATCATTCTGGTCCTATCCGCCATTCCTCCCGTCATCACCAACGACACTGCCTGCTTTGCTGTCTTCATGCTCGGTGTCATCATCATGGGTCTGGGTACCGGTGGTTTCAAGCCCAACATCTCTGCCCTGGTCGTCGAACAGATTCCTGCTGTGAATTTGAAGGTTCGCACTCTGCCTTCTGGAGAGCGTGTCATCGTCGACCCTACCATCACTCAGAGCCGTATCTACCACTACTTCTACCTGTTCATCAACATCGGTGCTCTGGTTGGTCAGATTGGCATGGCCTACGCTGAGAAGTACGTTGGTTTCTGGTTGGCCTACCTCCTGCCCACCATCATGTTCCTCACTACTCCCTTCGTCATGTGGTGGGGACGCAAGCGTTACCGCCAAACCCCTCCCCAGGGCTCCGTAGTCTCCAAGGCCGTCCGTGTCTTTTTCTTCGCTCTGCGTGACCGCTGGCACTGGAACCCCATCAAGTTCTGGAAGCGTACCCACGATGGTACCCTCTGGGATGCCGCTAAGCCCTCCCACATCGCCCCCGGCTCCCGCCCCGCTTGGATGACCTTCGACGATGCCTGGGTTGACGAGGTCCGCCGTGGTTTCGCCGCCTGCGCCGTCTTCTGTTACTACCCTCTCTACTGGCTCGCCTACGGTCAACTGACCAACAACCTGACTGCGCAGGCCAGTACCATGACCCTGAATGGCATCCCCAACGATGTTGTCAACAATCTGGACCCCTTCGCGCTGATCATTTTCATCCCCATCTGTGATGCCATCCTCTACCCCGGTCTGCGCAAGATGGGATTCCAGTTCACTGCCATCAAGAAGATCACCGTTGGTTTCCTGCTCGCCGCCCTTGCCATGGTCTGGTCCGCTGTTATTCAGCACTATATCTACCGGGACTCCCCCTGTGGGTACAACGCCAACAGCTGTGAGACTGACAACGGCGCCGTCATCCCGGCCCCCATCAACGTCTGGGCTCAGACCGGTGCCTACGTGCTCATTGCTCTGTCTGAGATCTTTGCCTCCATTACCTCTCTCGAGTATGCCTACTCCAAGGCACCCCGCAACATGCGTTCCCTGATCCAGGCCATCTCCCTGTTCACCAACGCCATCTCCGCCGCCATCGCCGAGGCCCTGAACCCTCTGTCCAGCGATCCCCTGCTCGTCTGGAACTACGGTGTGTTCGCCGTGATCTCGGGTGTTGGTGGTGTGCTGTTCATCATTCAGTTCTGGAGCCTGGACAAGGAGGAAGATGAGCTGAACAACCTGCCCGAGGGTCGTGTTGAGGCTGATGAGAAGAGCACCCAGGGTATCCTGGACGCTGCTGAGATTGGTCCCGTCCGGGGCTAAACGAGATGCACAACAGGAAAGTTGAGGTCTCTAGAAGTTTTTTTTATCTTAATATCTTTTCTTTTTTGAGTTTGGGAGGTTTCTGCTGCAGTCCATTCTGGACCTGGCTCATGATATCCACGCTGATGTTCCGATACGACGGGATGCTTCGATGATTCGATTTTAATATCACTTACATAAAAATATTCTAAGCTCAAATCTTTTCGATTCCTGGCAGAAACGTAGCGTAGAGTGAACCATTCTTGAGGTCAGTTCTTCTTAACAGTAGAGGTGACTCAACCGCCTTATGCTAGGCATGCATTACCTAGGCCATAAAGCCTGGTCTGAAGCAAGTCGCCGGTCTGAAGCACCATGAAAAGAAGATTGTCGGCTTTGCAACTATCCAACTGGATGCTTGCTATCCCAGCTACTGCAGATTCTCGACATGGCGACGTGTATTCATTTTGACGGAATCATCCTGCAATTTGAAGGTTCATAGTGCATTTAGTGATTCCCCTTCTCTCAGGCATCTACATGAAGCCTCCCCCAATCTCTTCCAGGTCAAAAAGGTCAAAAGACCATCCATCTCTCGATCACCCTCTCTTTATATGGGCGCTCTTCCCGATTGTAATCCTTAATATACTACATCTCTCACCAAACCTCCAAGATTGAGGGAGTGCGCCCAAGGCAAACTCAGCAGCGAGATTGGTGGGATCCTTGACGATCAAAATCTTTATGAAAGTCCGCTCGCCAGTTCAGGAAAATTTACTCACCGTTGATCTGGAAATACACCGTCGACCCTTCCGCTGTTCCAATGTACAACGACCAAATCATGATTTCGCTACCTAACATATCATAGATGTCATATCCTTTCACCTTGAAAAACTTATCGATGATTCGGCTTTCTCAATCTTATATTGATGCAGCCTGGCTCTGGTGTGTAAATTCTGTTGATGCCCAGATTTTCCTGCCGTAAAGCGAAATTGTCGGCCTCTGAAGCAGTCTTTATCCAGCAATTCATCGACATTTTTACGGAATTCTTTGAGAAGCAAATAGACCTTTTCATCCCGGGACAGAAATTTAAATATCCTTCTGCTTGGAACTAGTCTTTGGGAAGGAAGATGTCAGAAGCTCACCCTTCATCAAAGTTGTCCTTAGCAAGCCAGTTTTCGGGGCTGTGCCTACGTTGAGGATGTCTGTCCCTCGCGAGACCTTCCAATCATCGGCCTACTGATGTTTCGGCATCGCCATTTTAAGGTTCTTTTCCCAAGCAGAAGGGTAGTATTATTCTCTGCCAAGCGATGAGTATGTCTGCTTGCTCCTGAAAGAGCCCCGGAAAAACGTCTTTCGCAGTGAGTAACCACCATGGCTCAGTGAACGCCCTACAATTAGCTCAGCCACTCCTTTGGGGCGTGCGCAGGTCTAACATAGCTCTGATGGCGATACCTAGCCATGTGTCGGCCTTTGCACGCCCATAGGAGTAGCGGAGCTAATATTTGGGCATCTACTGAGGCATGGTGGTTTCCACCTCCAAATCTATGCAGTGCGTCGTAGCAGCGCGTGGTAGCAGAAAACTCCCTCAGAAGCTTTCAGCATCAAATTATCGAATACTGTGCTCGCTAGTCCTCTGCTGTGTCTGACATCCTGCTGTGTGGAATGGCAAGCAGCCACTACGAAAGTTTTTCAATACAAATATTTCCTTCTTGACCAGTTCTCAAGCTTCGGGATGCTTCTCGCAGTCATCAGAGACAATATGCAAGTCTCCATGGCATCATCTAGGCTTTGCATACATGATCCTGGCTGTTCAAGCAACATTATCAAGATCCACATGCTGAGTGCATTATGCACCTTACACTTGATTGACTCTCGCGTTCGATGATAATGCAGGCTGTGGTCGGTAAGACTTGTCTATTTCGACTTCTTACCTCGTGCAGTAGCTCACACTCTTTGAGTGATCGTCGGCTACCATGATCGTTCCCTTGGCTTCTCAAGCCTCTTCGTTGGCCCTGTCTGATTCACGCTCACACTCTCACCTGGCTCGAATACAAGTTCAGCTGACGAATGAAACTCCCACTGACACGAGTGTCACATGCCACTCAAGAATTAGAATGTCTTCAAAGATCCCCAGGGGAAAATTGAGCAACTAGATCACTCGTGAGTACAGATGCACGAAGTCGCCCAGAGGCGAGCAAGCATGTCTAGCTCAGCCTGGATGGCGTAGGCCAGACACCAAAAGGAGATGAAAAAGACCATATCTGCCCCACTATATCTACCCGGTGTTATCTATAAAGCAAGCGAATGTGCTGAGTTCCCCCTGACCAACGCTGACGGTAACCCCCGTCCTCAAGTTTCACGGGCGTTCGAAGCTAGAGACCGTCCTCCCTCCCTGGCATGGATGACGGGCCAGGAGGACATTCCTATCCGGGCAGATGCATGTGGGCATGGGGTCTAGGTAAGACCCTCCCGGCACGATGACTGAGCCACTTCGCCACAATAAGGAAGGCCCAGCCATAAGCCCAGGATTATACGCAGAGTGTGCAATACCGCCCTATATTTATCAACATACCTGCGCATGTCATCCCAGAGTGTTTAGGCCGGATCAATCACGTCAAAGTAAGCTCAATAATCATTCTCCGGGGCCTCTCGGAGCATGGCAGTGACGTTCGCGACAGGAGCGGACGATCAAGTACCTGGACTGGCGGGCGATGCAAGTTCGGAGGCGACCGCAGTCAATATGGACTCTTCTCAATGAGTTCTGTAATACCACATAATATCTGAGAGTACCTGCCCCTTGAACAGCTTCTGGAGGGTTGAGTGGCTAGATTGTGAATGGAATGGGGATCCTTTTAAAAAAGCGAAGAAAATCGCCACGGCTATAGCATCTCTCCCTGTATTTCCTCGCGCGATGCTCTTTATCCTCCATGCATCACTTCAAAAACAATCAGCCCAAGTGGGCGCCTAATCTCCACAGTTCGCGCTAAACCCACTCACCCAGTGCGCTAGCTGGAACCAAGTCCTTCAGCCCCCTCAGCCCAAACAGCCGGGCTACCCGGCAAGCCACAGCCACTTTGCTTCATCGAGGCAAAGCTCACGCCCCCAGGGGCACCTGCATGACTTGGGCGCATCAACAGGGTAAGGCGCACAACCTCAGCCACTACCGACCCTCTTTTATGCCCCCCTGGTACTCTGTGCATCTCTCGGCACATATTCAGGAGATCCAATGGCTGCGAGGGAAATTCCGCTGCCTGGCCGCGGAGCCCCCGTGAAGGGGAGGAATTGCACAATTTCGGATGTCCACGGGCACCGATGTTCCCCATCAACCCTTCGAACGTGGGGCTCCTGTTCGTGCCCCCTTGTGCACTCCGTAGTCATTGGGTTGAACCATTCATAAATGGCATATTTATCGGGAAGATCTCAGCGTAGCTTTCGGGTGGATTGCCGGTCGGAGGCTGAAGATGGGCTGCGGATCGATGGAATCCAGGGGCCGAAAGACTTGGTCCGTCGATGAATGGCTCGGGCGATATCGCAGTGCGGAATGGTCTCTGTGCGTCCGGTGTAATGATATGAGTGTTCTTCCCATGCACTTTGTTAATCTCCTGGTCGGTGGGGCCCTCAGAGACCCATTTTTCAAGGATCCGTCCATTATGGTAATTTCCTGCGACTGAATACGGCAGTACGAGGATCCGGGGGGTACGAGAATACGGTGAGAGCGATCGAAATGCAGATGCCTGGCCCGGTGCGATGATGATGATGGAGTACATACGACAGTCAGGTAGCATAGGAGACAAGTTCGATTTCACACCTCCTGGATGAGCGGAATCTTGATCTAAGGCATGCAGTCTCCACCACCGGCCTCATTATTGGGGGCCTCCATTGGGTCATTATTTTCACAGAGCCAAATTGCTCTCTTTCCAGGATGCGATTGATGTACGGATCTTTCGCACATACGGAGTTCAGTCAGATTCCGTCTAGAGAATTGACCAGGCACTGTCCAGGACCCAAGCAGTGCGAAGATCGACCGGTCGATCCCGTAGTCCATGGGAGGGCGATGACGTTTCGTGCAGAAAGCACGAGGGGACGAAAGGCACCGAGGGTGTCGTGAGAGGGCATGGCCGTGGCTCAGGCTCATCTCAGCTCAGCCCTACAGGGTGCAAGAATCCCCCATTCAGATCCAGGACAGCCGTGTGGCTGTGATCGTTGCCTGGGATGGAAATAAGCCAGGTGAGAAAACTGTAATGACAATAATGATAATATAAAAATATGATAATATGATAATATGATAATATGATCATCACAATGCACGGGACAACTTCGGTTCCCGATGTGTTCTCCGTACTGGACGGATCAATGGTTCTTTAGACGTCACCAGCTCCACTACCAACATCACCTCCACTGGTGCTGAGCCACGATTATTATTCGTTCCTCGGACACCATGTTCAATTCGATCCATTAATTTTAAAAATCATGCCCAGATTCAGCACCCTTTGAGACCCTCCAGAAAGTCGGGCCTTGGCTAAGCTTCCGGCGTCCCCGGCCTGCATAAATAACAATCCTCGGCTCCCCTTCGCTGCCGCTGCGCGACACACAATATTCCCCGGATCGTCACCTTCCTGTCGATCAATCTCCTCAGCTTGTGCAGGCAGAGATTGTCAAACATCATGAAAGTCGCTGGAGTAGTCTCCAGTCTGGCGCTGGCCCTCTCGGGTACGTCGTTGGTCTTGCCCTCGGTCGGGCTTGAGCTCCGGGACCTCCTGCGCGTCTGCCAGGTCGAACCGTGCCAACATGTGCGATGACAAGCCATTTTGCTAACATGCTAGGAATTGATTAGGTGCCATCGCAGCCCCCGGTGCGATCGACCCCTACGAGTTCTCGCTGGCTCTGGCTGGCCGAGCGCTTCCCAATGCCCCGGATGGATACACCCCAACCAACGTGAGCTGCCCAGCCAGTCGTCCGACGGTGCGCAGTGCTGCGAAGCTGTCCCCCAATGAGACCTCATGGCTGGACACTCGTCGCAATAAGACTTTGTCGGCCATGAAGGATTTCTTTGGCCATGTCAAGGTCGGCGATTTCGATGTGACCTCATATCTGGACCAGCACGCGAGCAATTCCTCTAATCTGCCGAACATCGGTATCGCCGTGTCGGGTGGTGGTTACCGCGCGTTGATGAATGGCGCGGGTGCTCTCAAGGCCTTCGACAGCCGCACTAACAATGGAACGACGACGGGTCACTTGGGTGGCCTGCTTCAATCGGCTACGTATCTCTCGGGCCTGAGTGGTGGTAGTTGGCTGCTGGGCTCGATCTACATCAACAATTTCACCACCATCTCGTCGCTGCAGACACATACGGATGGGTCGGTGTGGCAGTTTGGCAATTCCATCCTGGAGGGCCCAGATACCGGCGGTATCCAACTTCTGGACTCGGCCAGCTACTACAAGGACTTGGCGGAGGCCGTCGAGGGAAAGAAGTCGGCTGGCTTTGACACTTCGATCACCGATATCTGGTATTTATGAATCCGCCGTCCATCTCCATACATTCGTTACCATTGTTCCTAACCGTTGTCCTCACAGGGGCCGAGCTCTGTCCTACCAGATGTTCAACGCAAGCGGTGGAGGTATTGACTACACATGGTCATCCATTGCCGAGACCCAGGACTTCATTGACGGCAACTACCCCCTGCCGCTCGTTGTTGCAGACGGTCGCAACCCCGGCGAGAAAGTCGTCGGCAGCAACTCGACCGTGTATGAGTTCAATCCCTGGGAGTTTGGTACCTGGGACCCGACCATCTTCGGCTTCGTTCCCTTGAAGTATCTCGGTTCCAGATTCGTAGGCGGCTCACTCCCCAGCAACGAGAGCTGCGTCGCCGGTTTCGACAGTGCCGGCTTCGTCATTGGAACTTCATCCACTCTGTTCAACCAATTCATCCTCCAACTAAACACCACCTCCCTGCCCACCTTCGTGAAGAACATTTTCAACGATATTCTCGAAAAGCTGGACAAGGCCGACGACGATATTGCGTCCTATGATCCAAATCCCTTCTACCATTACAACAACCACTCCTCCCCGTACGCCGCGCAGACGGCCCTCGACGTCGTCGACGGCGGCGAAGACCTGCAAAACGTTCCTCTCCACCCTCTCATCCAACCCGAGCGCCATGTCGACGTGATCTTCGCCGTCGACTCCTCCGCCGACACAACCTACAGCTGGCCCAACGGCACAGCCCTGGTAGCCACTTACGAGCGCAGCCTCAACAGCTCTGGCATCGGCAACGGCACCGTCTTCCCTGCCATCCCAGACCAAAACACCTTTGTGAACCTCGGGCTCAACACACGTCCAACCTTCTTCGGCTGCAACAGCTCCAATCTCACCGGCCCCGCACCGCTGGTCGTCTACATTCCCAATTACCCGTACTCGGCCCAGTCCAACGTCTCCACCTTCGACCTGTCTTACAACGACACCCAGCGTGACGAAATCATCCTCAACGGGTACGAGGTCGCTACCATGGCTAATAGCACTCGCGACGGGAACTGGACTGCCTGCGTGGGCTGCGCTATTCTCGCCCGCTCCTTCGAGCGCACGGGCACTACCCTCCCTAGTATTTGTACCCAGTGTTTCTCGAACTACTGCTGGAATGGAACTGTAAACTCGACTACGCCTGCTGAATTTGAGCCTACGGCTCTGCTGGGAATCAAATCGAGTGGGGCCGGTGTTTTGATGCCCACTGTCTTGTCAGCCGTTGTGGCTACTGGTGTGGCAATGCTTGCTTTGGTGTAGTAGATTAGGAGGCGCATATTGACGTCAAAATTCTTTTTTGTCCCCTTCTGGCTGGGGTTTCTGGCACTTTCACGCGGGCTTTCATGATGTTACTGAAAGCCATGATGAGCATTCTCTATTTCTTCTGGTTCTGGACACCGGGTTGTATTTGCATCAAAGTAGTTCGGTATCAAAATTCAAAAATTTTGTTCTGATTTTTGCGAGGCTAGTCAATTGTCATAGATAACTAAGGCAGCTTTTCAATAGGTGAATCCTCTGAGACTCTGTGAGATTGCTGCCGCAAAGATGAACAACGATCCTTAGAAGAGAAAAAAATCTGTACCTCTGTACTCGGGGAGCTTTCGGCCGAATGGCATGATCGACGGAGTGCCAAATGTAAATAGAACAATTCTTTTCGTGATAATAGGCTCAGTCTAGATCCAAACAAGTCGATATAGATTGAAGTGAGACGAAAATGGGCTGTTTGTAGATGGATACCAGAGTCTAGACTCTACCTCATCCGATATCATCTCTTAGGCCATTCTTCACCAGTGCCCAGTCGTCCACTTCCAGAGATTGTTGTCGACTCCTCGAGATGGCAATCTGATTTTTCAAAGCATGTGTAACCAAGGCTCTATGGTGATTGTTTAGAGTGTGCAGTATACATGGGAAGTCATCCGTAGAATGGTCTTTGTACCTACAATTGAAAACCACGAATCCATAACGTAGTCCACAGCCGATCGGGACACACGGCCGTGCGGGACACTCCAAACACCATACTTGAGCGCAATTTTTAGTTCACAATATATCAACAACGAGAAGATAGCTCTCAATGAAACTTTTTTAGATATGCTTTTCCTAGTATTAGAACCACTCTAGCGTAGCTTATATATCTAGGAACTAGTTAATTACTGCTATTACCAAAAATACGCTCTAGTCGAGTAGAAGTGATTTATATTTATATAGTGATACCCTGTGTTATATTTCTAGCTTCGGAAAATTACTTCACTTAGTATTTCTAACTCTAAGACATCGTAGTGACTTGTCACTTTCTTAAGACGTTGAGATATCAAGCTGTAGAATATTGCTTTTAGTATGGTGGTATAGGGTGTCCTGCACGGCCGTGTGTCCCGATCGGCTGTGGACTACGTTAATCTTACTTGCTTACTTGAGAGAGCACTAGGAAAAGGGTTGGGAAAAGTGCTGCAAAGACGATTCGATAGATAGAGCACTGCCTTCAATACCTTTGAAGGCTTGGAAATGTGTATGATCTGCTTGAATTGATTGACAGTTGTTCGCACAAAAAGACCTGTCGCCGGACAGAGATATGGTAATATGAATTTTTAGTCCGATAGACTTGGATTTCTAAAACCAATTCAGGCGGCACAGATTTCTAGACAGAGGGAAACTTCTCTCTGAGAGACCTGTTTGATGTCAAGGGAGTCTGTGACCCAACTCCCACGAGCCAAGCGCAGAATAAACCGTATCTGCAAGATATGGCGACTGAGAAAAAAAAAACAAAGACAAAAAGGTGAAAAAAGATCACTCAGGGCCTGTAAAACCACGAGTTCAGCTTCACAATACATAATACACAGGAGAAATAAAGACAGAGGGACGATCAAAAAAACCACTACAAGGAAAGTTCAAGGTGGTACGGCCCGTGCCAAAATACGGATGTTATCCACAAAGCCCTTGACCAAATCCTCATACTGGTTCGACGGATCCCCAGACATGGCAAGATTGCCTTGGCGTCGGATTTCCGCAGCAGAAACTTCGACCTCGAGCTCGTGTTCGAAATCATTTTTAGTCGGCGCCTGTATACCAAGGTCAGAAGATCGGTTCAAAGTTACACAGGTGGCCCATAGTAGGAAATCAGCAAGAAAACTCACCTCAACCGTAGCCACTTGTGTCAGGTCGATTTGATAGGCCAAGTGTCGGTAGCTCATGCGATCTTTGTTGCGCTCACCGCGGCCGCCCTTGGAGGCGTCTACCATGGGTAGGTTGGTGATATCGCCATCGTACTCCATTTCGAGATTCACAGAGACACGCCAATCGACATGTGTGCGGGGACTGTACACGTCGATGTCGGCGACACGACATTTGACAATCTTTGCGAGGACTTCGCCGGTCTTAGCATCGGTGGTCACACGGACTTTGGGTTTGTGTCGAGGGTTGAGATTTTGCCGAATCACGGGTGGGAGTTCCTGGGGCGAGACCTCATAGAATGTATCACGCTCCTTTTTATGGGCATACGAGATAGAAATGCGAGATGAATCCTTGGCCATGGACGCCTTGACTTGCTCGTTCAAGAAGTTGTTCATAGCCCGATGTTGCTCCTGAAAACCATTCAAGTCAGTTCTGTTAGATGCAAATCTACGAGGACAGGATTTTACTTACAACACTCATGCTACTCTCGAATGAGGTGCGCAGCCGAGACTCTCGATTGATGACAGTTTCGGTGAGAACGGGTAGCACGAGCCTCTCTCTGCGATCCTGATCCACAAGACGACCGAGCTTTGCTTCCACTTCAATGATGGCACCTTGGCCCGCGGCCGCCGAACCCGCGACACCAACTGCTACGTCGGTCCTCACCACCACATGCTGGAAGAGGAAGTCACAGAGCTGTTTTGTGGTTTCTTCAAACGGGATGAATCCTGTGATTGAAGGCTCCCACGGACCGAGCGAGCCTTCTTGGTGCATGCGGCGAGTAATAGGAGCAACGGCAGGAGGAGGTGGCGGAGGAGGGCCATTTGCGCTGGCCGGGGGAATCGCTGGCCCAGGTGTCCGAGCAGAGCGTGTTGTTGTCGTTGTGGACCCAGTAGTCGATGCTAAGGACTGCCTGCGAGAGGCCCACGGATCCTGGCCTGACCGTCGTGCATGTTTTGAAATTGGTGGCTGGGGGTTGGGAATCACGGGACACCTGCCCTTGGTACGGACTGAGCGTTGAGCGTAGATCGGAGGTTCATTGTATCGTCTCCGCTTGGCCTTGGGTTGTTGGGTCTCGGTGCGATCCGCGGGTTCCTGGTCTATCTCCATTTTCAGGGGATGTGAACCACTTCTCGAGGCTGAGGGGGAGCTGGTAATCTGTGGATATGTGGTGGCAACCGGCGAGCCGCGTGAATCTGACCCCGGCCCCGAGGGAAAGGCTGCTGTAGGGCTCTCGTTCCACTTTCGGTCTTCAGATGAACGGAGAGGCGCTGTGCCAGCGATATCAGACGTAGTAGCGGTGCTGTTTTGCCGAGAGGCCTTCGGACTCGCGATCTCGGAGGGCTCCGGTTTCACGCCGGTTGAAGGAAAGTGAGGGGCCGAATCGGAGTGGCGAGAGGAAGGTGAGATCTGTCGTGAAGTGGAGGGAGATTGTGTCTTCTTCGTGCTCCGTCCTTGAGCTTCATGCACGGCGTAGGGACTAGAGTGATTGTTGCGCGGGGAGTCGCGACCGGAGGACCGTGGGCGCGCAGAGGAAGGCGACTGCCGGGAGGAGATAGTAGGAGGTGGACCTAGGGGGGTTCCTGGAACCGAACGATGTGTGGATGGAGAGAATTGATGAGAGGAAGGTGGTTGTGAGGCGGACGGGGGGCTATCTCGAGGGCGGAAGGTTTCACCCGCGCCGAGCGGGTTCGTCATCACCGATTGCAGCGAGTTTGTCCGTTGTTGCGCAAAATAAGACTGCTGCTCCACATGCTGAGGCCCTGCACTCATGGCCTGCTGTGGCGTGTACGGGGAGGTGGCTTGGGGATGCGAGTTGTAGGCTGACGTGCCGTATGGATCACGCGCACCGGAACCGTATGGAGTTGACACTTGCTGGGGGCTTTGGCTTGGATGCGATTGTACAGCTGTATTCAACGGCGGCGGTGCCGGGGTGAACTGCTGCTGGTAGGGCGACTGACCAGGACCGAATGACGATGATCGAGCGGGCGAGGCGTGCTGGGCGTGTTGAGCGTGTTGCAAGGGCTGAGAGGACCGGCTCGCGAAGTCGGCGTACTGCTGCTGCAGTGCCTGCTGTTGCGCCTGCTGCTGGCGAGATGAATCGGACGGTGTACTGGACGATTGACTGGCTTGCGAGGCCTTGGAGGCCCCGCCGCCGTCGGTGTTCATGATCGTGCGCAAATCCATCGCGACAGCTTGCCCACTTTTTTTACCCGGTTCTGAACCACCACCGCGATCCCCAGCGCGAGCACCTAATTTATTATCGAGAAGAATACACAACTGGCGATCGCGACATCCAGACCGTGGAGGGGTCGCGATGCTGGCGGAGACGTGGACAATGACTGAGGTACAAAGAAGGAAGGAGAAGTTCTCGGGATGGCGCGAATCAGGGAGCTTGGGAGGATCATCGCCGCTTCGGGGCAGGGGGCCAGCAAAAAAGCCACGATTACAAACTACAAGGGGAATCAAGAGGGCTCTCAGAATATTTCAATCGCGATGGTGATATTGAGATGGACATGTTTCTGACAGATCTGTGGGCGTTTCAAGTTCTCTCCAATCTATTTCCCCCCTCGGTGCTCAACACTATCGAAGCTCAATCCCAAAAGGGGGGAGCTAGTGCAAGCTCCCACAGCTGTTTGCTGCCCATTAGTTCTCAGATCTTCCCCAATCCTACCCAGAAAGGAAAGTCTTTGCTCCATCTGAATACCCTCGCGTGTGAGATCCATCCAAGGTACGAGTGATCATAGAACGAGTCAAGCAACAAGCTGCCCATCTTATCTTCTTCAAAAGGCCAAGTGGAAGTTCCAGATGCAGTCACGTGTTGAAAGTGACTCAGCAAGAAGGATCAAGTCACATGATTTGACGCATGGACAATAATCCCAAAACAAGGGCTGATGGCACACATCACAATGAAGAAGAAGAGTCCATGTCTGACAATTGCTTAAAATAAATAGTGAACTATTTCTACCACATGATCATTGGAACTCTCAATTCATCGAGTAGCTTCTGATATTGATTTTTGAACCTGAGTTACAAGCTCTGGTACTGTCTACGAACCTAATTTTAAGTCCATCTACCGCAATGGGGCCAGGGCACCCGCATTAGGCTGATTCTGTTAGATAAACGGTGACATCCTCCCCTTCTCTTCCCAACTCCTGACACCCCCAGTTTCCAGGCCTTTTCACTCTCGTCGGCCATATACCATTGCCGCTGACAATGATCCTATGTATCGAATTGGCCTGCCAAGAAGACGACCCTCAATTTAAGCAAACGCCGCCCCGGTGACGTATTCTTCCGGGGCTTCGGGGCATTTCCGACCGCGTTCTGGCTCATTTGACCTCGACCACTACCAGTTGACCAACCACCTTACAACCCCTCCTGGTTGGCGAATTTAACCCCACGGGACTATACAACAGCTTAGAATCAAGCTTATTCTATCCACTGAACATACCGAATTCACGTCCAATTTCGATGCGCGACTCGATTTAACAGCCTCCAGTGCCAGGCTCCCGCCGCACCATTCTCTCCTCCGAATCCATCGGTCTCTACACTATGACTCCACCACTCCAAGATCGTGCCTCGACATCGGCATCAGATATCCCTCTCGCCGACCTCGAAGCTGGACCTCGAGCGAAATCGAACCTCACTGGCACCAGCCGCTGGAATGGCTTCTCCCAATTCCACCCATCCAATATTCTCGCGAACTCCAATGGGCTGGCCCCGAAGTTGTCGCAGGAAGACTGGGTGGTTTATAGCGAAGAGCTAGGGCATAGATTGACGGTGGCATTGACCCCAAGCTTCCTGCAACAATATGTCGGTGGTGGCGCACCCCAACCTACCAGGTTGCATGCTATCGCCGCACTCGATGGACTACGCGGTTGGGCTTGTCTGCTGGTCTTCAACTTTCACTTTCTCTTTACGTATACCTGGAAGGTTGCAATCGGGTGGGGATTTGCAGGCGATAACTTTGGAATTCACCAACTGCCCATCTTGCACATGTTAATTTCGGGCCATATTATGGTGGCTATTTTTTTCGTCATCTCCGGCTACGTTCTCTCCTACAAGCCCTTGAAAACCATTCGATCCCGGTCATTCGAGGAGACCTTTACCGTTCTGGCCTCGTCAACCTTTCGACGAGCACTTCGTCTCTATATCCCCTCCATCATTGGTCTCGCATGTGTCTTTGTGGCTGTCCGGCTTGGCCTATACAATCACTCGTGGAGTGTCATCAGGGAGGGCCATACCATTGTCGGGACAAACGAACAACACCCGCCTATCTACCGATCCGTCATTAAGCAATTTTGGGACTTTTATTATACAATCGGCCATCTGCTGAACCCGTTCGATTGGGGTCTCTACTACAACAACTACAATCCGCACCTATGGACCATCCCTGTGGAGTTCCGGTGTTCACTCGTGCTCTTCATCACAACGCTGGCTACCTCTCGCCTTAAGTCGGTCATCCGGATATCCCTCGTCGCTAGTCTCATTTGGTTCTGCATGCGCTACGGTCGATGGGATGTCGTTCTTTTCTTGTGCGGCATGGTGATGGCCGAGATTGATCTCATCAATGGGACATGGGAGCGCCCTGCAAATTCAGCAGCCAGGAACGATAGAACGCATATCCGCTTTCGCTTTGGCGGCAAGATCGTTGCTACTGTCTCCCGTCGACGCTTGTGGGTCGCCATCTTTGTTCTGGGTCTCTACATTGGGTCAACCCCAAATCTTGGATTCAAGTGGACGCCCGGTTACATGTGGCTTTGGAAGATCACACCGTGGACATACCCAGAGCCACACAGATTCCCACAGACCATCGGCGCAACTTTGATTGTATTCAGCATCAATCACTCCCCGGAAATCCAGAAAATCTTTACCAATTCGCTGTCCCAATATTTAGGCAAGATCTCATTTGCTTTCTATATTGTCCACGGTCCTATTCTGCACTCACTCGGCTATTCGATCATGCCTAGTATCTGGGCTATGACGGGCAAGGAGAGCAATTTCCAATACTGCTTCGGCTTCTTGATTGGCTGGTTGATTTGTCTACCGATATCCATTTGGGCCGGCGATGTCTTTTGGCGAGCCGTCGACGTGCCGAGTGTGAACTTTGCACGCTGGGTCGAAAGCCAGGTCATCGCGAAAGCCTCCCCAGTCAATGGAACACCGAGCTTGTTGACTCCCAGAGTACAAACTCCGAGGAACCAGTGAGTTTCAGAAAACTGTGGACTTCATCTTCCTTTTCGCGCGGGGAATAATTTTTGCGCGCCCATCTCTCTTGTGTACCTCCTACCTGTTTTCTTGTGTTTAATTGCCGACTCGCTGGACGATTTCATTCTTTAATAACCTGTACAAGTATAGACCGCAATACTCATGTCAATAGAAGACCTAAGATACAGTTTCGACCTACTGAGTGCACACTCCAGTCCAGCCTCATCAAGCTACGATAAAATTAATAATCATACGCTTTACAGGGGGCAACGGTGCACCATGACTGTCACGACCAATATTTCCATGTATCGTATCGTTCATTCATTCACTCATACCAAAGTCAAGAGTAGTTCAAGATGCTACTATCCAACACCTCGCAGACCGTGGTCAAACCTCCCCCCACGAAAGGATTTGAGGAGTGAGGGTAGGTAGACAAACTCGATCGGCCGTCCATCAGTCTGATGCACAATATGTTGGAAGGCCGGGGGCAAAATAGACAAATGCACCGATCTAGCAAGCAGGGAATATGGGGAGACTGGATGAAACAGCGGAGCAAGATTGATGGTTGACCGAGGGCCAGATCAAACCGTCTAATGCAGTCAAATCAGGCATGACAAAAACGGGGTGAAAACGGAGGATCCTCGCTCACAGGAAAGAAAAATTGAATCAAAAGAGGAAAGTAGAACGGCAAGAACGGAATGCAAAAAAAGACATGGCCCCGCCCCCAGATGCTTTCTTTTTTGGTCCCCCTGTGTCCTTTCCTTATAATGAGACACCCCAGATCCCTCGGCCACCGCAGACACCGAGCCATTCGCGAGGTTGGCCAGAGTGGTTAGGTCCGCCCTGTGGGGACCAGCTGATATTCGAGACTTCGTAGTCACATTGCCATGCAGCAGCGGGACCGCGCTCGGAGGTCGTGGCTTGAGCGGGAGTACCAGGAGCCTGAGGTTGGGATAATGGCGCGGCGTTATGTTGGTTAATGAGATCCCAGATCAATACGAGGCTGTCGTCGCCTCCAGAGGCAAGAACGCCACGTCGGTTTGGAGACCATTCGACGCAGTTCAGGGAGGCGGAGTGGCCCTTGAGCTCGAGAAGGGCTTGTCCAGGTTGCCGGACGTCAAGGACACGAACAATATTCGAGTCCTGAGAGAATGTGGCGAGAAGGTGGGCGTCATGAGGGGAGGCTGTTGCAAAGTTAGTGGGCCGCTAGCGATCAGGGACAGAACATGAGCATATCCATACCAGCAATTCTCAATAATGGCGGAGGCCAGAGGCCTGACTGTGATGGACCGGACGGACTGGAGTTTCCAGGGCTCATCACCGCTGGAGATGTTGTAAGTATCCATCCAGAGATCAGACCAAGGTATCATCAGGACTTACGCTTCTCAGTCTTTTCGGATGGCTCGTAAATGATAGTGCTATGCTCTAGGCTTCGCAAGTCGAACATGCGCACACTTCCATCAGCGCCACAGCTGACAAAGACATCCACGCTGTTTGCGCAGAAGCGAACATCATAGACTTCCTTGTCGTGAGCGATGAGCTGAGTCTTTGCTGTCAGGGTCGGAATATCCCAAATCGTGCAAGTTGTGTCAATGCTGGACGTGATGATAAGACTCGGGGAGATAGTGTTCCAATCAAGCGAGGTGATCGGAGCAGTATGCTCAGGAGATTTAGAGTTGGATAAAAGCGCCAATGGAGATAGCTTAGCGGGGGGAGCGTCTCTTGGATTGGAGGGCCGGGTAATCGAGTTGGAGCTCTGCAAGGGCTGGGTATTTGGAAGTGACCACAGTCGCAGATGATCGCCCGAGGTTGCGAGCAAATCGGTAGACTGCTTTTGGGAAGATGGAGGTTCCCAAAGAATGCGAGTCACGGGATAAGAGTGTGTAGCCTCAGCGGTCTTGACATAGTCCAGCTTAATCTCCCCCGCTGCGGCGTCTGGGGTATCCGGATCGGGTTGCGTCCAGTGTGTGTCGATGATTTGGATCTGAAAGTGCGGTTAGTGTGAGTTATGCAGAAGGGTGCAAGATAGTCTCACATAATTATGGTTGTCCTCTAGATAGCTCCCAAGAGCCAGCTTGCCCCCAAACGAGCTCGAGCTTCCCGATATTGGCCATTTACACCAATCAACCGCGTAGATAGGCCACGGTGCCACGTAGTTGCTGTTGGTGGGGATCTGAGTATCTCCATTGTAGGGAAGCGACCCCGGGCTCATCAGCGATTCACCCAGAAGATGGTCACCCGGGGGTCGAATGTCTGCCAGCCCCAGCGGGGAGTACTTGGAGCCCTGCGGGGTGTGTGGCGCGAACCCAGCACCCGGGGACGCGGGATACTTGGATGCTTCCGATGCCCCATGTTGCTTATACATGGGGGATTGATCAAGGCCCGCAGGGCTGGACCTTGAATGGCCGTGAGAGTTGATCATACTGGCGCGATGGCTGGTTTGTTGTGCTGTCGACTGCGGCACGGTGGGAATCCCCGATGGAGCTGTGTTGACCGAAACAGCAGGCGGGCGATGCTGACCTCCGGGGGTGAGCGATCCAGGTAGAGTCGCGCCAGAGTGTCCACCAGCACTCCCACTGGTCGCATACTGCATGGCGGCGGCGCTGGAGTGGACGTTGATCGCGGGGACTTGGGTCGAAGCGCCCGCGTCAGGCGTCGTGGGGTAGTCGTGGGATGCCGGCTGGCGAGAAGCAAGATTGGGATTGATCAACCCCGTCGAGGGAATATGCAATTCCTCGGGCTGACGTGCGAATACGGCCGACCGCCGATGAGAGTCGAACGACGGTGCGGGATTCGACATGGTGCGGAGGTGCCAACCGAGCTGGCTGGGTCTAGGGAGAGGAGAAGGGTCGGTGGTATCTCCGTGAGCTCCACTCCCCCTGAAGGCGAGGACGACGAGTGGGAGAGGGGCTCCGAATTGAATAGCGGATGAGCTGCAATCGAGCTCTGGATTTTTGAGACCGAGGAGAGCAGTGAATCACATCCAACTGGGAGTTTCGCAGTAGGCGCAGCTTCTCTAGTCGAGGGCAGCTGGTCCCGCGCTGACTCAGCTAACCCCGGCTTCGGGCAGATCGCTATCGAATCTGGTCTGGGGGAGTATGGAGTATGGAATAGTGGCCCATCATGCTGATTTCTACTTGGGCATAATCAAGGAGATGAACTATTGGTACAATAGAGACGATTGGGCTGTCCACGCGAGATCATGTCTTCTAGCAAAATTCTCAATATCGTTCATCTATCTCCAAAGGACAGCTAATACAGCCTGACATCCAACCATCCCGCCCAGCCGCCAATGGCCAGATACCGTGAGAAATATTCAGAGGTCGGTTTGACATGTACTTGTCTTATTCCCTTGGAGGTTGCTCCTATCGCAAGATTCCTGTACTTCTGCCCCAATGCCAATTACAATTGGCGACTCAGGGTTGTGTGGGTGGTGCTCTCTTGTCACCAACAAGACACTCCTCGCCAGCAACGCAAAACCTATGCCCCGAGGATGCCACACTCAGATCTCTCAGACGGTATTGTCTCTCGGTACTACTGGATGACACGAAGCGCTGGGTTTCCAATTGTTGAGGACGAGCTTCTCGTCCGTTGCAGCATTCAGGAAGGCCTCCGAAGCACAGATTCTCAGTTTCTACTGCTCGCTGCACTGGAACCTGCCGGGGATTGAACTGAAGACCCAGAATGAGACTGTGCAGACTAGCCAATTGGTTGAGAGCTGTATGCACCTCGGCATCTTTTTGGCTCTCTCTTGAGCTTCTGATCTGGACGCTGAGTTCTCCCACTTTGGGAGGACTCTGCACTCTATGACCGATATTGGCAGTATCCAGCTTGGGATATCATTAAACAGTAGGGGCTTCTGTGCATATGGGCCCCTGGTCGATGGTTCTATATCGTATAGAAATCAACGACCCCAACCTTCAGCGGTCTCTGTCTGCTGGGACGGTCGACTTGTGATACCACTATTGCGCTGCGAAATCCTCATCCTCATCGCCCGCGCATTTGTCACCTTGGTTGAATACGTAGTATATAGAGCTGGTCAATACATCTGATTCCTTCATCACCTGCTTCCGCCAGCTCCAAGGAGTAAACAAAGACGCAGATTGGCTGATTTGTACAGTGGTCAGTACATGCAAATGAGCCAATCAGAGCGACAGGTTCAAGCCAGAGAGTCGGATTTGGTAAATTTTCGAGCTTCTCCCAGACACATCAACCGAGAAACTGGCCGCTATCGCCCGCCGCAGCGAGATCGTTACCCAGTTGGACAGGCGGCCACTCCACCGGGGCTGGCAGGCTGGCAGGCCGAGGCTGACTAAGTGCGACGAAGCGGGGGAATGTTCATTGCCACTGAGAGCCGGAGACGACTATGTAATTTTGAGTGCCTGGGCTTTTGGACCTTGAGACCTTCAACTCGTCAAGAAATCTATTGCTTTCACAATCGTGGGAATATCTAGACAGATTCTCTTGAAATAGGTCCCGCTGAAGCCATCCATTTCCGTTCCCTTCCTCACTGCCCTGTTGGTTTCATGGCATCTGATTCCCCCACATCACCCGCGGCTCTTTTGCTGGTTCCTCCGCCGCCATCCTTCTCCCTCGGATCAGTCAAGGACGTTTTCGAGAAATCTCTCGCCGATGTTTTGGTGAATCTTGTGAAGGCTCTCAATGGATCTAACTCTATTGCGACCCTTGACACAGTCTTACAAATTCCTGGTCTGCTCTCGCCGTCCGCCAGGCCGCAAGCCAAAGTCTTTGCTTCATTGCAGCACTATCTCACCAGCGTCTATACTCTCATTGGAGCGGTTGCGGCCGCACACAACATTGAATTAGATTCTCCAGGGGGCATTGATACCCGGGTAGTATTCACCGGAGATGCCTCTTTCAACCCGTCTACTCCCTCTGGCCTGAGGTTCGGACCTATTATCGATTTGCAATCTTTAGTGACCTCGGGCCGACGGTGGGACCATGTGTACTACCTCAACAACGAGGCCGGTAGCAGGCTATACAAGGAATTTGCTCGCAAGCGCGAGGCTCAGAACATTCCTGCTCTGATCAACGTCCACCCTATCTCAAACATCTCCAATTGGACTGCTCCTGTGTCTCTTCTTCTTCCAGAGGGCCATGAACGACTCTCATTTCAGCCCCACTACTCCGTGATCGTCGGCGGCACTTTTGATCATCTTCACTTGGGCCACAAGCTTCTTCTCACTGCGTTGGCGCTCACACTAGAGACACCGAGTGAAGCTGACCAGAGACAGGAGAGGATGCTGACCGTCGGAGTCACGGGAGATGCCCTTTTGAAGAACAAGAAGTACGCCGAGTTCCTCGAAAGCTGGGACGCTCGCTTCCAGAGCACCGCAACCTTCCTCCGGGCGATCATGGACTTCTCTCCCAATAATGCGCCCCGCACTGAGCGCACCACAGCACCCGGTCCCAACGGCAACTTTGTGGTGATGAAGATTCAGCCCAATCTGACCTTCAAGTTTGTGGAGATCTGGGATCCCTTTGGACCGACAATCACCGAGGAAAGCCTCACCGCACTGGTCGTCTCCAAGGAGACTGCCTCTGGAGGGGCCGCAGTGAATGATGAGCGGGCCAAGAAGGGATGGAAGAGCCTGACCATCTTCGAGGTGGACGTGCTTCAGACTGGCGAGGTCACGGATGTGACAGATGCCAATAACTTCGAGTCGAAGATCAGCAGCACGGACATCCGGCGACGACAGATGAACTTGGCCAAGGTATGAGGACAAGTCTCAGAAGAGCCGAGGGGAGAAGGCGATGGCGCACAAGACGTGGTCCTTGTGGAGGGCCCTGAGGAGAAAGGAGATCAGCATGTTCCGGGAGTTGTTCTTCTCCGAGATGTAGATAGTTTGTTCGCTATACCTTGCCTCTGCATGCTTTGGGGCTTCTGGGTTCCCTCCAGGATTTCCAACCGATTTCCAACGGGATTCCAATCGTTGGGTGTTAGTTGATGCTAGATTCACCATCAGGATGGCATCCTCTGACGATAGCCTATAGTTAAGACCTGATAATGCGTCCGTCAGACATTACCACCAACAACACACCAACATCGCAGTTGCAGCTTCCTTTTCCACTCTGCATTCTACGCCGTCTTCGATTTCGGCCAATTTCCCTCCCCCCGATGCGCACTGCCAATTGCATCCATTCCCAACGCGAGTGCTTGTCACTCTGCAGAAGATGTGACAAGAGGAGCGGGGGCCTGCATTGGCCTGTTCTTCATCAACGACTTCCGACCACTCAAACCTCGCAAAGCACCGGCACTTTCCCCCCGCCCCCCCCACCATCATCCTCCGCGCTCCCGACGCTGCTATCCAACCACCCATCGTACCCTCCCTCCGTCTGCATCATCCACATCATCCGCATCATCCACTCCCCCCTCCTTCCCCCTTTTAACCCTATCCAACCGACTCGCTGCTGGCCTTCGTTCTGCTGCAGGTTCGCGCTGGTTGCGCTGGCAGGCCGCAGCCCCGTTTAATCATGTGATTCACAATCAGTCTCTCGTCGCCAATCGAGCTGTCAAGATCGTGATGCATAGGCCCGACCGGGAGAGCGCCAAAGCGCGCTAAACAAGGGTCTTGATGATCATCCCGGTCGCGGTGAGGCATCCTGAGGGCGAGAACACTCGCTCTGCGGCCATGGTGAGACAAGGCCTGGAGTTACGACGAGTCCACTCGAGCTTGCGATGGCTTGCTTTTTTTTTTTTTTCGCAGCTTCGGCTCTCGACCTCCAGTCGGGGCTTTTCGAAGGTCATGGATTTGAGACTGGGTGTTCCTCGAGTAGTCGATTCTCTCTTCTTTTTCCTTACTTCTTCTGTTAGCTCAATTTTCTTGCTCGTCTTCTACGTCAAGTTCTCTTTGCTTCCTCGTTGTCTTAAATCCAGCGCCATTCCCACCGGTCGTGCGCCACCGAATTCACAGCGCGTCATTTCTCCTTCTCTTCCTGACCTCCTGCACGGCGGTATTGTAGGACCCAGGCTGCCAGCGAGCGCCTGTCGCTATCGGCGTACTCTTTCGTCTTTCCATGTTGCTGTTACTCGTCCAAGCAGCCGAGTTGTCGGCTGCCGTGCGCGCCAATCATGACCCAGTCACGTCACATTCAGGATCTTGCCGACGAGCTGTTGAGCGAAATTCTAGCCTTCTTGCTAGAGGAGCCTGGATTTCGCGCCTCTAACGGCAATACCGGCATAAGTAGGTGTAATAGCTATTGCTTAGGAGAATTCAACGACCACAACGCGAGTGCCTATGGCGAAAGATCCGAGCTGGATCGCTTTCGACTTGTTTGTAAACGATTCATGCGCATCGGTACCCCACGCAAGTTCTCGAAGTTTGTCCTGCGATTCTCCGAGAATGGCTTCCGCCGACTAGACGATCTGCTGGAGATGCAGCTGGCCTGCTACGTGAAAACGGTGACATATCTCGTGCGACCTTTCTATCAAGGCAGCGGTACCCAATGACTCTCACCCCTGTCCACAAGTAGGAAATGAACGTGAACAGAACTAGCTAACAACCCTTACTCGTTAGACTGGGCACCAGTACTTCGCATGCTCGGCACCGAAGCCCCTAAACTCGCCCAATTGCACAGCCGCCGACTGCGCGAACAGACTACCCTAGTCAACACCAACCGTGACCTAATGCAGTTACGTGCTGCCATTGCGGCATTCTTGGAACTTCAAGAAATCAAACTTCTTCGTTTACAGGATGAAGCTGACGAGCAAATCCTCGATTTCATTCGCGACCAAGCCATCGGCCACACTAGGTCTGACGCTCATTTCAACTGGGAATCTGCATGCTCACGGGCCGTGACCAACTTAGGTGTCGCCCTCCTTGATTCCCAACGCACCTCGATCCGCTTCATTGGGCCGCAAATCAGCCCCGAAGCAACCCTCCAACTTCTCGAAGCTCCCTCGACCACTCTGGCCGCAATGGGCAGCCGCCTCACCAGCCTGGACATCAACTTCCACGCCCATGTCGACATCACCGCAACCATGTCCAACCTGTCACCCATTTTCAACCGATTCTTCACCGAGGCCAGAAATCTCGTCGCCATCCACATCGGATTCCCTGCCAAAACCCCACTCAACTTGAGCCTGGAAGAGATCTTCCATGGCATCAGCTGGAAGACCCTACGCACGCTGAGCCTACAGGGCTGGCGTCTCAGCGCAGATGAAATCATCTCGCTCGCACGCCGGCACCGCTATCAACTGCGCGAGTTGCGCCTCTACGCCATCTACCTCCGAGCTGGCAGTCGCTGGAGTGACGTGGTACGCATGCTCCGCGCAGAGATGGAGCGACTGACGCGGCTAGATCTGCGCGAGATTGACTATGCAGCAAACTTTGATGCGCTGGCTATTGATAGCGGGGTGGAGATATACGATCCTCATCCCGTGAGCCCGATATCCTCGTCCCTGTCCGTCGCTGCGGGGACTTCCCCGCCAGAGAGACCTTTGCTCCCTGCCTTTGGGACCAATGGGCTTTGGCATCACCCTGCGCTGGCTTTGGGTGGCAGACTGTCAAGGCGAAGGTCGTTGGATAAAGTTCGGAATTTGACCGTAGAGGAATTGGGGGATGATGGGATGCGTGTGCATCGGGATCAAGTGCATCTTTGGGAAGCCTGGGTTTTATCGGGGATGCAGCGGGAGATGCAGAATGAGAAGTCTCATCGGTATTCGCGGTAGTACAGTCACTGGCAATCGCCGTTGCATCTACATCGATCGGATGCTTGGGTGATTGAGATCTGGGCTTTGCAGTAGAGGGTGAAACACGACAGTACGATTGGGAAGGGTTGGAATGGATTGGATGACAGTACGGAAGTTAAAGACTCTTGCCAGTAGGATCATCATCATACGAGGAGTTGGCGGCTGTTTGAAAACCGATTGGCCTTGAAGAAATGAATTTTGATTTTGGTGAAGGTTTGACGTGTCACGCATTAGCCTGTTCTGTCTCCCTTGCACGTTATTTTTCTTTTTCCAATGGCCACTTGGCATTGTCCAAAGGGGCCCCTTCGTCGATTCCCCATCTCAATCATAGGTTGGTATTTCGAAGAAATTGTGAGCCTTGTAATCTCACAGAGCAGAGGGCCTAGGAAGAAAAGCAATAGTATGTGCTTCACATGCCCGATTGGAAAATCTCGATACAAGATGTGAGCTATCCAGCCCATGAGCCCCAAATATGAAAAATAAAAATAAAAAACCAAAAAAGCGGGGCCTTCAAGTCAAGCTCGACTTGTCTAAGAAGAATAACAACTTGCCCAATCCCCACCGCTCTGCGCAAAACTCAATGCGCGCACAAAATCGCTGCGTCGGCACCGACCCAGCGCATCAGCATTACACCCATGCAGAGGGACGACACGATCATTGACCAAGACCCGGACAAGCGGCTCGGATTTATGCGAACACTGCATCATTTCGATATACGCGCGGGCAGCGAACGGCACGGTCCACGCCGCAGAGTATCCATCTGCCTGCGCCGCTGACTGTATATGGTCCTGCGGCAGCGTGGCAGTACCATTATACAAGCCCAAGGCAAAGAAAATAGGGATCATGCCATTGTCGTGCGTAAAGTCCGCATATAGAGTGCGATTGACGGGGAATGAGGCAGCACCCTCGGCGTCGAGGGTGTGGTTTGTCGATGTCTCATCATGGACGGCGGTGTGTGTCATGCGGGCGATTAGCTCGTTGACAAAGCCGACGCCTTGAGTGGGACCCAGGGGGTTGCCGGCGCCGTAGCCGTAGTATTTGCCCAGGGATTGGAGGTAGTTGTACTGCGACCATTCAGCGTCGGTGAAGAGGGCGCAGAAGGAGGATTCCTGGCTGGCGTCTGGGGTGGTGGAGACGGTGTCATAGGCGCACATGTCCATGAGGTAGATGACCTCGTCGTTGGAGAGGGAGACACCTGGAAGACTGGCGTGGAGGCGTTTTGCCATGGAAGGTGCGATGATGGCAGTGTAATTTTCCGAGACTTGGTCGCCCAGCTCGCTGGCCTCGAATGCCGTGCAGGTATTGTGATTGAGGGTGTTGTTAGCACCGGCGTCTTCAGAGATGATCACGCTGATCGTTGCATTGGCTTGGTTGTGGTCTGCAGCCTTGTCTTGGAGCTTGGACTGCTGGAGACCCTGGATGAAGTATCGGCCGGACTCAATGACACGCGAGGAGTCGGAGGAGCGAATGAAGGGGACATGATCCCGAGTCAGAGATTTGTAGCGCTGGTAAAACTTGATGCCGGAGTTGACCATCTGGCTCGCACCAAAAGTGGTTAGGTCATCGCTGCCCAGGGTGTAGTTATACGATTTCAAGAAAGCGGCTTTGCCGTTGAATGCAGTGGCATTAGCTTGGATATCCTTGATGAGCGTCTTGTACTTCTTGCTCTTGGATGCCGTTGGGTAGCGCGCGCCATGACGAGACAAGACTTGTACGAAGGTGACGTCGCACTTGTCCGGCACGGTATTTGAGACGCCTTCACCCGCAAGAGAGAAGTAGGGGGAGTATTGACCCCAGCGGTGCGAGATGCTCGAAAAGCAATTGTAACCGCCGTCGACAGTACTGCAAGCTTTCGAGCGGTGGGCAATCTTTTTGGATTGGCTAGATGTTGAGCTCACGACCAGCAAGTCAGGACGTCCTCTTTCGTCAACGATTGGATCACGCGACGGTTCATACCCGTTGACCATGTATACCGCTGCCACGGACAGCAAGCTCAGGAGCGCGACGAGGCTCACTAAGGTCCGATGACGCGATTTGACCACGGGCGACGACGTTCCCGAGCTCCATTTCTCGCCAGCACTACCCAAGAGGCTCTCCTCTTCCAGTCGATCTTTCTTGCTATACTCCGCCATTTTGAACTAAACTTGGCAGCTGCTGCTGTTGACTGGGCTCCAGGTGTCTGGGAGAGGCTCCACGAGTCCGGCAGAGGGCATCGCGGAAAGAAAAAAGAAAGATGAAAGTCGGGGGGTACACAGGATGTTATACAAGAGAATGGGAAACACGAGCTCGTCTAGTAAGTAGTAGTTGGCGGGCCGCGTTGTCGTTGTGGTTTAGTCCGCCTTGGCCTGAAAGTTGAGGCTTGCTTTCACCACATTCTTCACCCCTCGTGAGTCGTTCCAGGGCTCTGGTTGGCTAATGATCTGCCCTAAAGCACGTGGGGCATACTTGTAGTGTAGGATGAATAGTGACCCAAAATACTTCAACCCACATAGTATTTAATAGGAGAAGCAACGTATATTCAAGTATTTCTCCACCTTCGTTTCACATAAGAATTATCTTGGTACCCGAGATCAGTTTATCTCCGACGCCACTTCCCTTTTGAGTCTCAGATCGGGACCTCCTTTCGTAACTATACCCACTTATCTTGTATGAGCCTCTAAAACACGGAGGAACGTCGGCTATTCCTCTAGGGCATCACTTAGGTCCGTGACTAGGAGAGTCCCCGACTGCGCAAGAACTCGGAATGTCACTCGAACTCCCCGGCTCCACTGAGTCGTCGCTAATGCATGACATTTTCGGAATAGCCCCTTAGCTCTTTGCGCAGGGTCAATCGTCACCGTAGATCCTTCCTTGGACATTCTCGCTACCCTCCATCATATATCATGACTGTCGACCTAACGGCCCGCTACACATTGACCAAACATGTGGCTTGCAAATACGCTACTGGTCCAACTCTGAGACTAATCACTGGCGTGAACTGTCAAATGTGTCACATTCGGGCCGGATCAACATACGGTAATCTTATACCTGTAGCGCAAGGAGGCTGCTGGGGGGGGGAAGGGGGTTGGTATCAGGCTTTGAGACTTTACAGAGCCATCAAACCGAATCATTCTGCATGTACAGAATGCATAGCAGTAGACTAGTCATCAATTTATACGTCAACATACGCCGCAGTGCCCTGGTCCTTCGCAAAGATAAGGCGTAGTCAAGACCCGCTTGAAGATCTAAGCAAGCTAATGCCGGGCTAGACTAAGTGTGTTTTAAGATTATCTTTGTTAAAGGATGAGTTACAGTAGCGCTCGCTCGGAAAGGGTCAACCGGACGTGATACATCAATTCTTACCCTGTCAACGGCTGGCCCCGGACCGCGGAATCGGGATGAGGCGAGGGCTGCAGATGTGTGCGCCACGCAGTCATGATGGGTTAAAAAGCTATTGGCGGATGACTTGACGCAGAATGTAGTCTTGATTCATGGGCGGGCCTATCCATAAGTGGTGGGCTGGTTCCCTGGACGACGCCTGTTTAAACCTCTCAGATGCAGTATAAACAGCATCATTCAACTCTTGTAGGCTCGGTAGTTACCGCAGTAGTTATATTGAAGAAAATTGCTCCATCTTGCGAGGTCACATCAGAAGAGGTCTCAGTCTGGCGAGGACTCTTCAAGTGACAAGAATAGCTCTTATAGGCCGAAGGGGGAAACGAGGATCACAATGCCAGAGATGGGAAAAAGCGGGAGTATTCAACTAAATATCAATATCGCCAATGGAGGTATCATCGCTGTGCAAAACAGAGACCGAATAAGTGGGCAAATGCGAAACGGGATGTACAGGGTTGGTTTCTCCCTGGGTAATCCCGGGTATATAGAAGGCAGCTTTTGGTAGGTCAAATGTTAAGTCCAATCAAACTCCGGGATTGATCAGGCTAGGAAAAAGGGCAAATAATACGTGTGATAACCAAGTTCCACATGTCCGTACCGAGATCCAAGACCAACGCACTTATAATCACCTGACACAAGACATGCAATGATAATACACCAGCCAAAATGTCAAAGCGTGCAAGTAGGAAAAACAGCAGGATAACGATGGTTCTAATGCTGGGGGAGTCGGGATACAGCCATACCAGTGACTGGTTGCCCGAGACAGGAAATTGAGAGGAAGGATTAATAGGAGAGGACGCAGGAAATGCACATAGCAAATCAAATGTAGGAAATCAAGACAAAAGAAGAATCAGAATCAGTCTCATCGACTGTTCATTTCCCAGATATCAGGACCGTGACCAAGGTCCCTGAAATGGGGGCAGAGATACACCAGCCACCGACTGCGATCCCGCGTGCGGAGGTAGACTCTGCCCTGCCGAGGGGCCAGGTGAGTACGGCGCCGGACTGCCAGTACCAGACCAACTAGCCTGTGACCTCGTTGAATCCAAAATCCGGCTCAATGCAGGCTGACCCTGTCCCGCAGTATGTCCAGTCCCTGAATTAGGCGTGTCCAAGATAGGGACCATGTTGGGCTGTGTAGGTCGAGGAGTAGGCGGCCTTGGGGACGAATATGTAGCACTCTTCGAGCGATCAAGTGTATCACGGAAGAAATTACGCTCAGAGCGATAATGATCTCTCTGCAAGGCGAGGAAATGAATCTCCTCGCTCTGGCGCCGAATAGTCTCCGTGTGACGCTGGATCTCCTCTTGCTGCGCGCTGAGCCGCTGCTCAAGCTGCATCTCGTTGCGCTTGCGGTTGCGGAAACGCCTCGAAGCATCACTATTCGCCTTGCGCTTCTCGGCTTGTGTCGAGGAGCCTGATTTCAGGTCTAAAACGCATGGTATCATGCCCGGAGCCCCCGGTATCTCCTCAGCAAGGCTGCTGCGTGGGCCCGACGTGGCTGGAACCCCACGACTCATCGACTCTACGGTCATGTAGGGTGCTGAAGTTGGGTACGGTACCGCATTTGGTGGGATGGACACGTTTGCAACGGCTGGTGAGCCATGGCCAAAGTGACTGAATGTTGAGTGCGGTGTGGATGGGCTTGTTTCTTGTGAATTCGGATTTGTCAGTAGCCCGGGGCCGACACTAGTACGCCGTGAGTGGATACTGGATGTGGAGTGTAGCGATGCAGATGTGGGAGGCTGTGTGCCTGGTAGTGATGAAATGGGTCTGAGTGTAGCATCCAGTGGAAGAGGGGAGCTGACAGGAGGTTGACGCGGGCCCAAAGGTAGATGCAGTTCATGAGGAACCAGTGGGGAGTGAGCGACGCTCGACTGGCCCGATGTCCCCCCGCTGGAGCCAACGAATCGCGCAGAGGGTGAACTCGGGTTCATCAGAGCTCGTGGGAGAGATCTCGGAGACAATGGCTGCTGTACAAGCGGATACGACGGACGGGGTGCTGGAGAAGAGCGCTGCCGGGCTCTAGGCGAAGATGATAATCCAGGCCGACCTAATTTCTCACGGCCCGTGCTGCTCCTCAAATCGGTCGTCCCTTGTGTGGGAGGATTCAGAATAGCATGGACACCAATGGGCCGCGCCAATGAAGCTTCCAACGGTGGTTCAACTGGCCCGTATGGATGCCATGACTGCGGCCGCGCGCGCAGCGGCGGCCGACGAGCCGATTGACTATTCCCCGGAGTCATCTCATCAATCTGCCTTCGGTCATCAGAGGAGGAGTGAGTCGCATCGTCGGACAATGGACCAGCGCGCAGAGTCTCCTGCGACATAGGCGGAAGTGCTTGGGCAGGCTTGGGGTTAGGGCATGACCGAGTCCCCCCTCTCTCTGTGTCACCGGAGATCCCACCGAGGGTATGAGAGAGGGAGGAGGCCGAATAACGAGAGTCTGCTGGTAAACGCGACAGCTTTTGGCAATCGAGCGGCCTCGAGTAAGGCGCAGATAACACGCTGAGGCCTATGGTCGCCACGGTGAATTAGAGGGCCGAACGGACGTAAGTAGAGCGAAAATTGCCTTCTGAGAAGGCAACAATCTGATCTCCTTCGAGGTCGTTTTCCTCTTTGTTTGAGATTTCTCTCTTGGGTTGGACGTCTTTGATATGAGCCCAGGAGAAGAAGTATGCAGCTCTCGCTCCCGCTAGGACTGCAATGGTCTTGATCCTGGGGTACAGTGAAGTATAGAGAAGAGAGGTCGGGATGACGCGAGATCCACGCAAACGAAAATCCCCAGCTTATCACGGTGCCTCTAGACCGGATGAGTACGGGATTCGAAGTGAGAGTGCTAAATGCGGTGCGATCAGATACCCATGTGCAGTACGGGAGCGACCCGAGGCCCCATTCAAGGCGAGAGGGGTCCAAGCTGAGCGAGGTAGACGTGTAGAGAGAGATGCGATATGGAAAGTTATTGAAGAAACCAGAAATAGAGGTCCAATAAGAGACGATGGCTGACAATTAGGGCCCGAATGGAGGCAGTCGGGAGTACCAGGTACGAGGAAGAGAGAGAGGAAGAGGGCGTGAGAAAAGTGAATGGGATTTAGAGCAAAATAAAAAAAAATTGAAGGTCAGTAGATCTCCAGAATGAGGTAATGACTGAAATAATTCACCAGATAAATGCAAATTCCACGCCGTTGAGATCCAGCGGTGAGAAGTGGGCAACGAGGCACGAAACGAAGGCAAGGCAAAAGAGAGAACCACCACCAGGGCCGTATCCCGAAAGCGTACTAACTTCTCGAGTGTGCTTCCAGTCGTTAGTCTGTAAGTGAAGAGGGGCATTGATTCATCATTTTCTTTTTTAATTTTCCTTTTCCTTTTCCTTTTCTTTTTTTTTACCTTGCTTTTTCATTTTGGTTTCTGACTGACCCAGACTGTCGGATTGAATGTTGGGCATTGGGCAGGGACCGGCCTTACCTCTTCTCCTAATTCTTACCTCTCGACCTTTGGTTCCTACATCGGTCACTTGGTACTTTGTTGACTCCTATACTCATCCTCCGCCCCCATCCACTCTTACTGATTCCTGACGTTCTGTCGTCACAATAGGAGATTGGTCGTGCTGCGCAGGTCTAGAATCCGGGCAGGGGGATCCGGTAATTGAGTGCCCTCGGGTAGCATGACATGATCAGGGGAGGGGATTTTATACATTCATAATTCTTCATGCTCCATGGTCGTACAAGTTTGACCAGAGCGGCGGCAAATGCTCGTCGCCCTACTACTACGGAGTACTCCGTACAGAAATCTGTATGACATCTTTTATCTAGCATCGCCGAATTGGCGCCCTGCCCGTCTCAGCCTCGATGGGGCGGAAGGGTTTGCCTCTCTCTAGTCCAATGCCCCAATGCCCCAATGCCCAACCTCGTGGCCAGGCAAGACCAAACCAGACCAGACCTAGCGCCAGACACCTGGACCCGGGAGACCGGGAGCACAAGATTGGAGGTCTCAAGCTATGTGATGGGCCAAATGGTCCATTCTCCACTGCCATGCCTTCTCGACCCTCTTGTCATCCACTCGTACCCACAATGGGGAGCTGCCTGGGGAACTAACCAGTGATTCCAGGTACACAAAGCGCCAATCACCGCCAATTTTACGGAAGGGCGGGGAGGTAGCTGCAAGTGTGCAGGCGCCGTCACCATGGACATGGACAAGGGACGGGTGGAGTCTGCTACAGAAGGTTGTCAGGCTGGTGGAGTTTTGAGACAATTTTCTTCATTTCTCCTTGATCTCTTTTGTCGAAGATTCTATTTACAGCCATCTATTTTCGATGACGATGAACGGTGGATAATTGCGATTTGTGTGGTTCAACGAGAGAGGAGGCGTACGGAGCTTTTGGTGGCTTAGCGGTTTTGGTCCAAGTTGATGTACATTAAATAATATACGTCGCTAGCTGGCTTCATCTTCTCATCCGTCCGCTCTTGCGCTGGCCTTTTAATGATTGATGATTTTGTTTTTTCTTTCTATCCATCGGGGGCGCAGTCCCAGCGGAAAGAGAGAAAAGAAACCATGATAGCAAGCTAGGTCATCAAAAGAAACGACCACGACCATAAGCAATAAAGCTACCCTTCAAGACCCGGAGAGCTCTTCAAGGCCTCCGGCTATCGCTGTCAACTGTTTCCCCCCCCAAAAAAAAAGCAAAAAAAGCAAAAAAAAAAAAAATAGATGGTGTGGCTCCCTTGGGCCTTGGCAACTTGATGTGCGATTTAAAGGGGTGGGCCGTTCGTTCGATCTGTGACGCAGAACACTGATGACGGTAGAGGAAAGATGATTATTGAATCTTTATGCTGGCGGGCCTCTGATCCCTACTTGATAGGGCTTAGTGTGTTTTTACAGAGGCAGTGAGAATAATCCTCCAAGCCCGAGATACTGCCCTTTACTCGGCCGGTGGCCGTCGGTTCCCAAGCGACTGGTGCTGAAAAACTAGTCTCGAAGAACGAGTCGGGAGGAGAAAAATAAATTAAATTGAACGTAGGTCCACATGGCATTGGCCGAGCAACTACGGAGTACCCCGGACATAATGCGAAAGGGGGGAAAGAAGAAAAGAAAAGAGAATAATTAAGATCCAAGCGACACGTTCGTTGTACAGACTGGAAAAAAAAAAGGAATCAATCATTTCAAGCTCAACCTGCATGCAAAAAATTATTTTAGACCAACACAAGTACCATGTCAACCTTAGAAATAGGGGAAGAAAAAGGGCGCACAAGAAAAAAGAAAAGAAACAGCGCACAGTCCCCAATATGCAGATACAAAGGGTATCGCTCAAACCTTAATGAGTCCGTGGTTCAGTCTGAATGATATGCATGCATCACCAGCGTTCCCCGTGTCCCGGTAAAAGGGGGGCCGCCGTTAATGGCCGTTAGGGATGACTTCGGTGGGGGCTCCTCTCTCCTTCAAGACCCCAGCGGTCGATGCTATTGGAAACCCCCTTCACCGTTCCCTCGGTCCTTCTTTTTTGCCGAGGTCAGCGGCGGAACTCGGTGAAGAGAAATCGAAGAAGGCAGAGGCAAAAAGACCCCTCAAGAAGGAACGAACTGAAGCTATACGAGCGACCTCCAGCATGGACGGTTTGGGTGAGCAAGCCCCGTGCAAGCACGGGCCAGGGCTGCTGCTTCTCTAACGCGATGCTGAACAATACTGAAGGCGCCAAGACCCGCGCGAGCTGGTACATCGGCGGATGACTCCGTTCGATTCATGGTGGTGCGATCGTCGACTATGGAGTATAGTGCTCGATGTTGAAAATTAACCTCGCAAGCTAAGCCCCCGGGGTGATACTTCCGTACCCTACGCCGCCAGTCAATTGATGGTCCGTCGAGGGTAACGATGTCGGAAGTTTGACCGGAAAACCGTATACAATGGTTATTGATCTTTGATATACCTCGTGTCATGGTAATCTACTGCGTACAAGACACAGAGGAGGGTGTGAGCACACCCCCAAAGCACCCTCCAGCGAACAGGCAATAGCTTCGGTAAAATTTTAGTCCCAAGTAACTAGAGTCACTACTGATTTAGGCTATGTGAGGCCGTTCCGGTAGATATCAGAGATGGTCGGCATAGCAACTTGGAGCCTCGCATCTTCACAACGCCATTGACGATCTATCAACCCGAGTCCATGGCCGCCAGATTCCAACAAAGAGCTCCGTGGAAGCTTCTCTATTCTTGCATGTCATATGCATAACTGAGCCGGAGCGAATACTTTGAAGGGGGAAGAAAAAGGGACAGAGAAAAAAAAAAAAAAAAAAAAAACAAAGTGGGTACCTCAGCTTCCCCGTCCAAAGAACCATGACAACCAAGTCAGAAATCTGCATCTCGGCCTAGCATTGGAATCCACAATGCGACCCCGTTAGCGCGGAACTGAGCTTCCGCGTGACCGGGTCGAATGATAAACGATGAGCCAAACTAGCGCGAAGGCGGCTGCAGGCGAAATGTGGATGCCAGACTTCCTTCGGCTCTCGAGTGCACCTGAGTGACTTGACTGTGTGGGCTTATTCACAGTCAAAGCCGCCTGAATCAGGAAGGTTGATATGAGATGGATCGCAGTTCAGCCAAGCCAAGTCACCCATCCCTGCTGAACGTGAAATTTTCAAATTGAATTGCCTGGCTAATAATTGTTGTTTCTGAGCCCTTGGAGCATTGCGAACCTACCAATCTAGCTTTAAAAGGCTAGTTTGTTTAATTATACGGGACTACTGTAGTCCGGGGGCGTAGTCACGATGCGATGGCTTTTCCCCCGATCGAGCCACAACCATCGGTGTGCCACGCGGGATCGACAGTCTGACAGTGACAGCTTCAAGGCTAGCTCTGGTAAGGGGGGCGATTACAAAAAAAAATAAAGGTACACAGTGCCTCGTGCGACTAAATTAAAAGTTTCTAAGAAAAATGGCTTTGTTGTCCGGGAAGCTTGCTTTGGCGTTCCAACTTCGACCCTATGTATCGACAAAATATGGTCCATGAACATGACATGTCCAAATAGACCGTCATGTCGTCATCATACCAGCAGATGAGCCAGAGCAAGCTAGAGCTCTAGCTAGAGCTGTCATCAAGGGCGTGAGTGATTTCACAATTGCCTTTTTGCAACTCGAGCAATCACTAGCCGCCATTATGACAGTGCGACGAATCACATTGCGTTGCCGAGCGACAATTGCGGTCTGATAGATCCAGCCGCTCTGACTGGTCTACGGCCTCTCACATTTTACCCAGTCACCTCGATCTCATTGGATTCTTGGAATTAGTTCGGGGTGCGAGACATGCAGGCGGGCAGCATGCAGCGGCGCCTTAAAAAAAAGAAAGGATAATCATCAAGACAAGAAAAACAAAAACACAGGCCTAACATTTCCTATCTGACCATATTATCCCCCTCCCCCGAAGATGATGAAAATCACAGAATCCTTCGGCCTCATTTTCATTCGCTAATGCATTCGCTCACCAGCAAGTCGGTCAGATGTTTGTCGAATCCTTCACTCCAGTGCCGAGTCCCGAAATGAGATCTTGCCATCGACCGGTCTGACGTGGTCTGCCTATCTCGAGCCGCTATGGTGGCTTGCAATCTCAAACCACAATTACCAAAATCTCGGGTCGACTATACAGTAGTGCCGCTGGGCACATAATCGGGGCTAAGCAGGTGGTTATTCAGTCTCCGAGATCCCGGTTCGCGTGATGCGTGTCATAGTCAGAATTAGCTCCGTCTTTTGGTGTTTCCTGCGAATGATGCACGATGCGGGTCAGGGAAGGGGGCGCGAAACAGACTCAGATGGGGGTGTGCTTGGTTCGGGTGTTTGGGCCCAGGTGCGTGGTACGTGGGTAGCTGGTACCAAGGTTGAGGGCAAGAGGTACCAGTGACTGATGATCACTGAACGACCACCACTATTGATGTCATTCTACGGAGTACAGAGTTCGGAGTATAGCTAGCTATTCCGGGAGGATTGATAACTACATCGACCTATATACAACAATAATGATGAAATATCGATCTAAAGATGTCTAAAATCTCACACCTACCTTTGCAGGGTTTCATTGAGTCCTGACGATTCTCCAACTAGTGGGGCCCCTTTTCCACATCCCATCCGTCAAGTATTGTTGCTTTTTCCCTCAAATCTGCGTGGATTCATTTAGGGTTTTCTTTCCCTTTCGTCACCCCCCTTCACCTTTCCCTTGACCATTTTCCAACATCCCGCGATCTACGGAGACCTTGGGGGCAATCTAGGCGCAATGCAGACGATTCACCCTTTATCTCGTGTCCGCTGCAACCGCGACTGGGCAAATCAGCGAACAAAAGCAAAAACAGCAACACACAAGACAAGGCAGAGCACAAGGCACACCCCTGAATGTCCCGATTCAGTGAGGTCTAGGCTACGGATTTGTTTTCCGAGGCTCGTATCATGGTAATGCGAGTCACGACTAGAAGGAGATAGATCACTATATATATGTACGGAATGTATGTACGAAGTAATGTAGATGAGTAAATTCAGAATGGCTCATGTTTATAGCGCATACTGCACAAGGTCCCGCATAGTCTTACTCTTGGTTCTAGCAGAAGGACGAAATGATACGATGTATACCCCAGGCCCAACTTGCCCCTTTTCCGCCGAGGACTCTCCGAAAAACATGCAGAACAATAGAGATCAGCCAACCTTGAATGCACATGCGCGGAAAGACATTTGTCGATGACTTCAGTATCATCGGACTTTTCACCCTGTCCCTCGCTGTCCCGTAGCACACCGACAACACACCATCTGCTGCAGTGCCTGCATTTGCCCCGCAGGGCAGACTGACTGCAGAAGTACCAGTGTCCACGTACCGCATAGATGCAAAATTAAAGCGGGCGATCGGCCCCATTCCGAACCTGACTGACTGAGAAGCAATGCACTGCACTGCACTACAAGTCCTCCGTCCTCGTCAAGGTACAGCGCAGACTGCTCTTTGCAATACTGACAGGGCAGTTCTGCGAAGCTTGCTTTCCCGGTTGACTAGCCCTGTCTTTGCCTGGGGACAGTCCGCTTATCTGCAGGCTAGTCAGATCTGACGATTGTGATGGTATCACGGCCCAATTGATCCTAATATAGTTCTGTGATCTGTACTCGACGTGTCGCTGGACTTGACTCTGTACCTCGGTTATTGGATGTTTTTTCCAGCGTGGCCCACTGTGGAGGATAGACACTGTACCCTGGCGATCTTTTTTGCCATCCCTTGCGCTCTGCAGAGCCAGACTGAGAGGATTCACTTAGCGAGCCGGTCCGTTACCTTCTTGTCCGCCGGTTAGTGATCGACGATCCCCACTCCGCGCCAAGCTTGGAGGCTGATGGGTCGCGAATCGATCAAGTCTCTTTTGGGACGGAGTAACTTGTTGGGAAGTATCCGGGAGGGGGAATTGAGATAGATATATATCGATTTTGTCGAGGGGACTTCTGGTAAGGAGGTGCCTTCTCGAATTTTGAGCTCTCCGCAGTCTACTTGGTGGCTACTATAGGTGGGAAAAGTACTACACAGTAAGCGAAGAGCTGCACAGTCGATCAATTTAGGTACATGTGAAGTATTCCGAGTCGATCCCTCTATGTATGAGCGTATTTACGCATAATCGGAGCAATGATCTCGACTGTACGCAGCGTAAGCGTACACAACAGACGCTGACCAACCTTATGGACCATCTCTACTGATACCTCATATTTAGATCATACGTTCATCTTCGCAGTCTTCACTTCACTGCTGAAACCGAAACTCATTCTTAGGCTTTCCTCGCACACCAACGTCGACCTTGAATAGTCGACCTCCGTACCGCACCGACTGCGGAAGCTTCTCATCATCCCGATCATCCTTGGCAGAAGTGATGAACAACTCCGTGCCCACAAAGGCCGGACACGTCGGGTTTCGCGTAGGCAAATCAATCTGACCAATGACTTTGCCCTCGGGCGAAATCCGCAGCACCTTACCGCCACCGTAGATGGCAGTCCAGATGCAACCTTCAACATCAATAGCGAACCCATCAGGCTCCAGTCCGTTGCCGATATCAAAATGCACACGACGATTACTAATAGAGCCCGTGGCGGCGTCAAAGTCAAAGGCAAAGATCTTGCCGGTCGGCGAGTCGGTCCAATACATGGTGTCGTCGGCATCGTTCCAGCCCATCCCGTTGGGAATAGTGACTGGGGCCAGCATCTCGTGCAGAGTGAGGTCCGGGTCCAGGCGGAAAAGGGTGCCCTCTGGCTGGGGTGATTGGACCTTGGGGTCGTTCATGGCGCCGGCCCAGAAGCGGCCGTGGCTGTCGACGGCGCCATCGTTGAAGCGCATCCTATGACGGGCATGCTTGTGAGTGGGTGAACATGCAATGCCGTGAACCTGACGCTGGAGTTGGATATTGGTTGCTACCGTTCGATCTATTGGGCCCCATGGATTCGGAGCCACCAATTGAAGTCTCGAGCAGTGCATCCACACGCCAGCCCATCCAGGCCCAGCTGGGGGGAATGGGGAACACCATTTATTTCAAACAACCAGGCAAAACTTACAACTTCTGCTTGGACGCATCCTTTTCCCAGGGCTGGACGAGATAGGAGAGTTTCCCGGTAGTTTGGTTCAGCCGGGCAAATCCATGCTTGGCTCCGACAATGAGCTGATCCTTCTCGTCCTCGCCCGCAATGTTGGCGGTGACTCTAAAGTTTCCAAAGTCAGACGACAAAGACCGTGCCAGAATGAATCCTTTCGTATTAGAGACAGAGGCAGGGGGTCCTGCGTATGAACTACAATGGAACCTACCCGATTGAAGTATCTGTATCGATGACTGTCAGCGACTCGGGTCCCTTGGTCAGGTCAAGCCGATAAAGTTTGTGGTCCCAGATGTCAACAAAGCGGAACTCGTTGGCGGCGGCATCGTGGTATGGGCCTTCAAGTAGTGTGCCCGCTATATCGAGATAGGGCTAAAGTAGGTTCGTTAGCATGATGAACATTACAAAAATCTGAGTCGCCTGTTTTGTGGCGCTGTAAATTTCATGATTGGACGATCAATGTGAATTTTCCCTTTTCTTTTCTTTTTTTGAGCTTTTTTTTTTTTTGCTTTTCTCTCCTATGCCCTTGTTGGTTATTTTTTCCCAAAGATTGGGGGCCAACCGGAGGAGCACAAGCTGCGTGACGACAATTTGACTCCAAAAGGAAAAGGCGGGAAGGAAACAAAAAGTGGGACGAGACACCGGCAAATCACGAAAGAACAAAATAAGCAAATCGGTCCCAAGAGCAGGAAAGAACCACAGGAATATGCCGGAAGCCTGCAGAAAAAGATACGAAAATTCATCGACCGACCTCATTGACCGTCCATCTTTGAATTTCGGACATGTCGATCCCGGGGCGTGCAACTGGACCAGAGAGAATCGAGCAAAAAGAGCGAAGTACTAATGTGCTTAATGTGTCAGGGTGGGCGGGGGGTTGAGTCGCAGGCGATCACAGAAGAAGTTCGGAGACGACAGGATAGGATGGATGATGGACACCGCTATTTGGAGGGGGGGGGGGGGGGGATATTTGGAGGCTTGCGAATCTCGGGAGAATGGGGGGAGACTCTCCGGGGAGCGGGGGGGGGGAGAGGTGAAGTAGGAAGGTGGACAGATTGAACAGAACTAAGTCTAATTGGGTTAGAGATGAACGGGTCCGGAGCCTAGAAAGAGCGAAACGGGCATATGGTAGAATACGGCAGAGGTTCAACTGGTTGAATTGCTCACTGGGCTCTCTCCGGAACGACTACTTTCCTTCCAGCCACCATCAGAGGACCCTATCCTCAAGACTGCGAACGTCCCAACGTGATATGGAAGCTATCCTAGGGCTGGAGATTGGACAATCTGGGAAATAGAGTACACCGTGCGAGTGAGACTGCTCGAGACTCCACCAACTCAAAAACTTGCGGGCAGCGCTGATCGCCAAACCGATCCTATCCATCATATGGCTCGAGGCATCACTAGTCAGCGGGGAAGATCTTCCGATTCCGCAGATTTCACACCCTCTGTCGACTTGCTTGTAGAGCCAGGACAGGACCAGAAAAAAGAAGAAGCGGTGGATGAAGAGGAACAGCGCGCCCCCACACTACCGGGGATCCTCCCGGCAATTTCGGACTGCTATCATCCTCCGGGATGTCAACGAGAGCATCGTGCGAGTCGTCAAATAAATCCTCGCCTGCTGACTTGCTGGGCCAATATCAACCCTGCAAATGAGGTTCATCCATAGACCATCGTATGCAGATTCCAAGGCAAGCTCATCACACCTGGCACATGGTCACTGTTTCACATTCCACTCGGCACTGCAGGGGTTCCGTCCCTAGATCTCACCCAGAGTGTCGGTCTTTTCCTGACCAGAAAACAATAGATGAAGCATCTGCATAAAATACATCAACAAAGTGTATAGTGAGGCCCCTGGTCATGGGTCCTCTTGCGTCTGCTCGGAACCCTTATATCATACTTCACCCATTGCGCTGAACAGCCACATCTAGGTGCATGACAACTGACTTCCTCACTTTCACGCTCTTCCCAATCCAGCCCAAGTGCCCACATGACCACATCTGCATGCAATCTGCAAGAGGTTGATGTCCGTATGTGCTGGTGCTGGGCCGGGCGCTAAATCCCCCTCTCCTCCAACCCAATGGCCCCAGATTGCATGCCTAATCTTACACCCGCGTGGGAGAAAAAAAACCCCCAATCAAAAAAAGGAGATTGGGCATGAAAGCACGACCAACAGTCCGATTAGGAATGGCCCATGTCGAATTTGCAAGAAATTGAGAACGGAGCCAGGGTCGGAAACTCAAAGATGCATTCAAATTAGGTTTTTGATGACCGATTCTCCGGAGAGCACAACACTTCTGGACGTGGTGAACACACTAAATACGAGAATATGTCTCCCAGAATCTAGATTCTTTCGTTATATATTGACGAACTTTAGATCAAACCCAACGGAACAACCCGACTTCACTTCAAATTCCAACATATGGCCCATCCATGCGAGCTCCCCTCTGCGCCGCCCGAAAATTTCCATCACAGCCCCCAGCACAGCACTAACACGGACATTGGCACCGAAACTCAGTGAAACTTCGTCCTGCAGGAGACTGTCTCATGTTGACAACCGTCAGACAGACAGAGCAACCGAGAGGAGAGTGCGGTCCGGGCCTAACCTTGGAAGGACCCCATCATGTAAAGCATAAATAATCCTGTCGCTGTACACCCACGGATCGTCTTCCGTGACATCGATCCATGTATATAGTGATGTGGTTATATAGAGGAGGGTTCTCAGACCTAGTGGCTATCCCCGCATATCACCCGCCTTCCCTGGAACGGGACATACGGAGATTCCAACAATAATCTAAGAGCAGCAAGCCCCGGTCAGGCAAAGAACATACCATTCGTAGGTAGACGACATTCATTTGCCAGGGTGTAAGCCACCGGATGAACACCGCACTTTTTCCATTTATTGGAAAATCTCCTAAACCAAATCCAACACCTGGCACATATACATGCTCCAATCATACCTGAATACTATTCCAAGGGCTTAATTCGCCGCTGGTTCTTTCTTCGAAATTGACCCAATCACGTCGTGCGCACGGCACCGCAGCCGTGGACCATTTCCAACGCAATGCATCCCATTGCTGTTCAATTACGTCTGTTGAGTCCCCGGAGGGAACCTGGAAGAAAGGGTAAGGCTTGTATGCATGCATAGGGTATGTATTCAAGAACTTGGTGTCCTGCCTGCTGAGATTGGTATATTGTCTCGCCTATCTCGCCTTACATGGAGTGAGGTCTATTTGCAGAGTGGATTTGCCTCTGGCTTGAAATTTAAACTTTCCATCTTGATATCAGACTACTTTCAGGGTGAATACATGGGGTTCAGTATTTATGGATCTAAACTTCCAGCGTGTGCAGCTTTACGACATCGTAAGTGCGTACATGAATACACACATATATACATAAATGCATGCACATCTACGTGCATACTGGAGTAATATATGCTGACCTCAAATCCACGGTTCCTGCTGTACAAATTGCCCCGCTAGAGCCGGGTATGCGCGCCAGCACCATGATATGTAGTTCCCAGCGACTGCGGCAGTGTACGTGGCTGTCTCCAAGTGGAGAATCGGGCATCCATCAAAAAGAAAGAAGAAGCGTAGAGACATGCAATGGCGCTTGCGTCTAAATCAGCGTGCAGTACTGTATCCCGGGCGAGTCATTAGGTAGTAAGATTCCTATTTCTTCAGGTTCATCAGCAGGATGATCAAGCTATGAGATATTGAAAACTTGTCATACAGATACAATGGTCATTAGACTAGAAATTCAAGGCCAGTAGCAAAATCGATTCAAGAATAAACTTGCCTGTCCAAAGTGAGAGACGGTTGGATATTTGGTTGGGTCATCAAAACGTTAATAGTTGTCTAGTTACAAGCAGAAAAGAACCAAGCTCAATCTCCCATACCGAAAGATACATATATCGAATTGACATGTGATATGATTCCCTACAGACGGCTGCCCATGTTCACGTGGACCGCCTTGATCTGCGAGTAAGCGTCGAGGCCAGCCTCGCCCAGCTCACGACCGATTCCGCTCTGCTTGACACCACCGAACGGTACCCGGAAGTCGCTGTCGTTGCTGCTGTTGATCCAGACCATACCAGCCTCAATTTCCGAGGCGACGCGGTGCGCGCGCTCGATGTCGCGCGTGAACAGCGCAGCACCCAGACCGTAGGTTGTATCGTTGGCGCGAGTGACGGCCTCGTCCTCGGTGGTGAAGCTGGCAATGACGACGAAGGGACCGAACACCTCCTCGCGGTAAATACGCATGTTGTCCTTAACGTTAGTGAAGATGGTAGGGGCGATGAAGAAACCACGGCCGTCACCGACGTTCTTGAACGGCTCGCCACCGGCAACTAAGGTTGCACCCTCAGACTTGCCGGCCTCGATGTATGACAGAACACGGTCGTATTGAGCCTTAGTGACCTGAGGACCCTGGAAGGTCTCATCCTCGAAGGGATCGCCGACCTTGCTGGTGGTCTTGACCTCCTCCTTGAAGAGCTCGACGAACTTATCATAGATAGAGTCGTGAACTAGAATCCGCGAGGTCGAGGTGCAGACCTGACCCTGGTTGTACATGATACCGATGTGGGCCCATTTGGCGGCCTGCTCGATGTCGGCATCCTCGAACACCAGCAGGGGTGACTTGCCACCAGTCTCGAGGGTGATGTTCTTCAGAGTACCGGCAGCCATCTTCATGATCTCGCGACCGGTCGCGGTTGAGCCGGTGAAAGCGACCTTAGCCACGTCGGGATGCTGCACTAGGGCAGCACCAGCCACGCGACCGTGACCGTTAATAATGTTGATGACACCGGGAGGGAAACCGGCCTCCTTGATCAGGGAAGCCAGGTAGAGGATGCTCAAAGGAGTCTGCTCGGCAGCCTTCATCACGATAGTGTTACCGCAGGCGAGAGCAGGTCCAAGCTTCCACGCGGCCATGGCCAGAGGGAAATTCCAGGGGATAATCTGGCCAACAACACCGATAGGCTGGCGCAGGGTATAGGCGAATTTCTGGTGAGTAGTGCTAATGGTCTGGCCGCTGACCTTATCGGCCCAGCCGGCATAGTAGCGGAGGGTGTTGGTGACCTCGCCGAGGTCATCGTTGAGGGAGACCTGGTACGGCTTGCCTTTATCAAATGTTCGTTAGCCATCATGTCTCGCCCTTCTTCTGCCCTTACCATTTGAAATCGCTACTCACCGTTGTCCCAAGTCTCAATAGTGGCTAGGGTCTCCTTGTGCTGCTCAATCAAGTCGGCGAGCTTCAGCATCAAGTGACCACGGTCGGTGGCGGGCAGATGCTTCCAAGAAGGGTCCTTCAGGGCCTTTTGCGCAGCCTCCACGGCAATGTTCACATCCTCCTCACCGGCGGCATAGACCGAGGTAATTTCGGCTTCGTTACTGCCAGCGGGTCAGCATCCCGTGTCGGTGTGGACAAGGTCACCCGACCTTTTGAGGCAGGGAGGAACCTACGAAGGGTTGATAGAGGTAATCTTCTCGCCAGACTTGGACGGCACAAACTCGTTGTTAATGAAGAGACCAGTGGGCTGGGTGTAGGAGCGCCCGTTAGGAGCAGTCAATTGCACAGAGAGGTCCGACATGATGGCGGAATGGTGTAATCGACGAGATGATGAAAAGGGTCTACTTGACGCGCAAAGAACAGAAGACGATTTGATAGACAGGCAGCGCCAAGGTCGAAGTGTGAACAAGGCAAGCATCTCCAAATGAGGGGGAAGGGGAAGGAGTCGACCTTTAATAAGGAGAGCTTCCCAAGTCCAGGCCCCCCGCCCACGATAACGATAGCGATAATTGATAATCGGAGAGGATCCACAGTCTCTGGTCTGGTTTAGTCGGGTGCACTTACTCTTCGTGGGTAACCAGATGAGCTTGAGAACCAACGAGAATCAACCAAGGGGGGACAACTGGCTCCATTCGTCTGCTGCTGGAAACCCCGCCATCCAGTGGTTGGCTGCATCCGCCGCTACTTTGCTAGCCCCTCCTGGTCAATCATTCCGAGGTTATTAGAAGACCCTCCGCAATACCACCGACAGTGATTAATATTATTAAGAGATCCAGGGATTGAGCAGGTTCCCCCGATGCAAGCACACCAAAGGAGAGAGTCGGTGTTTGTCGGCCGCGGCCCGGTGCATATCTTCTGCACGTCAGTGATTCCGCGTGGAGCGATCAGGCTATAATGAAGATGGCGGCCGCGCTTAAGCCTACACTACGACGGAAAGGGAAAGTAATTCGTCCAGCCCAGTGAAATATCCGAATCTGGTGCTGATGCCTTTAAATATCACCCGCAACGCCTCCTCTCCAGAAAAATAAACCCCAGTAGATTCTGCCGAATGGCAATTGCGTCGTTATCGCCTTCATTTGGATGCCTAGGCATTCGCTTGTGGATCCTCGCCTGCTAGTTCGAGGATGTACTTCCATTGTGCTGGGGTCACCGAGGATACACTGAGGCGTGATTGCTTGAGAGTCTGGAGGTTTTCCAGGCCCTTGCCAGGCACGGCATGCTCCTTGAGGTCGCTCAGGGTGACTTGCTTGTCGAACTTGCGGCGGAACTCGACGTGCACCACCACCCACTTGGGGGCATCGCGGCTGGACTTGGGATCGTAGTAAGGATGCTTAGGATCAAAGGCCGATTCTATGGGTCCAAAAGAGGGCCAAACGTCAGTAACCGTTTCGACTGGGATGGAAGGTTAGGCTTTCGAACCGTCAACCGAGTACTCCTTCACAATTTCCATCACTCCCACCACTCCGGGGACCTTGCAGTTGGAGTGATAGAAGAATGCATAATCTCCTTGCTTCATCTCCTTCATGATGTTCCGTGCTGGTCCTCATCGTTAGCCATCTGGACCCGAGAATATCGTACCGAGCCAGCCTTACCAACAGGATTGCGAACACCTACATCCAGTCGTTAGTATTTCCGCAATTTTCATGTCACCAGATGAGTGTAAACCTACCATCCCAAGGCTCTGGCTCCTGCGCGGCAGCCAGATCATCAATGGAGAATTTGACATCAACCCCCTTCTCCAAGCGCGACTCCGGCTCCGCCTTCATCAGCCAGTATGAGCGACCAGTATCGATCAATGGTGCGTTATTGGTGGTAGGTTCGGGGTTTAGCTTCGGCTTCGGCTCCTCGTCGACAATGCTTTCCTCGGTTTTAGGCTCAACAATACCCGTGGCGCCATTGGCGGGCAGGCTCTTGCGCGGTCGCCCGCGGCCGTCCTTCTTCGGTACTGCTGGGGATGTCGGTGCAGACGCTACCAAAAGATCAAAGAACCCTTGGTCAGCAGCCAGAATTGCATACAACTCAAGAAGCCTACTTACCAGGAACCTTGCGGGGACGCCCGCGACCATCCTCCTTCTTAGGAGCTGTAGAACTAGGTGCTGCTGTGCCTGAACAAGGGAAAAAAGACTTGCGGTTAGCGACCAGTTTTGAGCGAGTTCCAGAGCTTGACACACCTGGCTCTTTACGGGGACGCCCACGACCATTCTTCTTGAGTGTTGTTGACGGGGTAGCTGTCGCGGTGCCCAAAGTAAGAAAAGATGAGCGTTCAGTCAATTATTTCCAAAATTTACATACCTGGCTCCTTGCGGGGTCGTCCGCGCCCTCTCTTCATCGCCGGCGAAGCTGCGGCTGCGGCTGCCTTAGCGAGATCCGCCTCGGAGAGAACCTTGCGAGGACGTCCTCGTCCACGCTTAGGTTCATCAGAGGGCTTAGGGATCGGCTCCTCAATACTCTTTCGTGGGCGACCTCGCTTTCTCTTCTCACCAGTCTGGGGGCTACCAGCGATCTGTTCAAGGACAATTGGGTTAGTAACGTTTGTGGATCTCGGGTGAAATGATGAGGGGGTCGAATCGTGACGATCAACCCCCTGGATGATGCGCTCACCGAGGAGGCCCCATTGCCTGAAACTATAGGCTTAGTAGCAGCATTGCGAGCGCGCTTGGAGGGTGTGTTTGTGAGTTCGTCTGCCATTGTGGCTCCTTCAGACTTGCGCTTCTGTGGCATCGGGTAAGGATTGATGGAGCGGGCGGCGCGGCTAGAAAGTAAACAGGGACCAGGATGCGCGAAAGGCTTTTTTGCGCCCCAGGTTTTGAGCTCACCAATAAGGCTGCGCTCAAAGTTCTTGCAGATTATGCTTTCTTTTGATTTTGCTCGAATTTCGAAATGATTGCAGGGCAGAAATAAACCCCTCGCAGGAGCTATTGCTTGCCGGGTTGAGCTCGACGCGACAGTGGGTCTCTTGATGCTCCACGTGACACAAGCTTGATTGTGATCTCCACGAATGGAATCAACCTCGCAGGTAGTGATACCTTTTGGAATAATGAGGACTATGGGACCACTTATTAGGTGGTCTGTCATCTTCACGTCCCCTGTCTTTTTTCTAGACGTCATCAATTCTGGTCAAAGTATTTTACTTCCAACCAATAATAGCTATGAAGAAGCGTCAGTACGAGATATATGTAGACACCCACCTAACTTGCTACAGTGTGAGATCTCAATCGACAAGAGCAAGGTCAAAACCTCTAAACAAGGAGTATTCAAGACCAGCCTTTTTTGAGAATTTTATTAATGGGATTCGCTTTTCTAACATTTGAAATATATAGATAAAGAGGGAATTATTCTGATTAGCAAATGGGTTCTCGCATGGAACCTGTCACAGCACAGAAAAGAGCTATGGCGCATATCATGGATGGGCAGGCACACGCATAAGAAAGTTTGTTTGTCGAAACATGTGTAGCACCATAAGATTAGGGACAATTCCATTAGGCTTCCATGAGGTAGCCCTAAGTGCACTAGAAGTTCTTCGTCAGTACGTTACCCCCAGGATTAATCTGCGTATATGTCCACTACCGTATAGTATCGCACCTGAGCCAATTTTTTTGTATAATTAAATGAAATGTTCGAGAGAATTCGTGGAATGGCACAGTGACTCTCAAATAAATCAGTGAATTTGTTGTTAGATGGGCTCTCTCAAACCCTTGGCTGTCAAGAGTATCTTAAGAGCACACAATCCGGGTGGCCGCTCTACGCCGTCATCTTCGGATTGGTTCTATCACCACGCAGATTATCTTGCGAGATATGCGTGATTAATATGATGCCGACTTACCTCAGTGGTCCCAACAGACCAAATGACTATATTGTGTCATAAATAATCCTAGCATTAAGCTTGAACCATCTACTTTTGCTGCTGCCTAGTAGAGTCGCTCTCAGAACTCTACGTATCTCAGCAGACAGGACGTTATCTACGTGTAAATCTCTGCATAATGGGCGAGGTTATCACACGTGAGAGACTTGAGGTGAAGGCTGTGTTGTCTTGTGTGTGGTAGTTCTTTCCCGGCTGTCGCTTTCTATTTCCGTACAAATTATAGGAAATGTTATACAAGTACCAGGAAGCATTATAGAAGGTTGTCAACACTTGCCCCACCCTGTGGGTCCACGGCATGTGGTCCGGTCTCTAGTAGCATCGAGCATCTGGAGTAGACAAAGAAGGGGGGAAAGCTGAGTTTTGCGCCTGAAGCATCGCACTAGATGCCCGTGAGTCTGCTCCAGGGAACCTATGTTAGACTGCATAGTCCAACTGGGGATCGGCATGGCTTTGGGAGATTTTTCATGCGAGACCAAGATGGTGTATACAATTGCGCCATCGTGCTGAGTCTCTATTGGCCGTAAGTGGGTAAATAGCTTGCCGACTCAGACCTCGATGAGTACCGCTCGGCCGATACAGTGACTTTGGCTGGTCATTAGATCGAGAAATGGGGATATTGCCGTGTAGCGAAACGACTTTATTGAGGTCAGATATTAACAGATTCAGGAACAGGCATGGAGGTTTAGTCAAATAAATTTTTGTTCCATCTAAAGTTGGCGGAGGGGAGAGAGGTCAAAGTCCGGCAGCAGCTGTAAATTCCACGCTTAGCCCGCGAACGGCTTCGAGTGGTTCCTCGGACCATCATATGTAGTATGTATTTCCTGTGCCGTAATTTGCCCCGCTTTGTTCCTCGAACCCATTGAGTGCGAGTGAGCCATTCAAAGGAGCTGGACGAGATGAGCTGGCCAAATAACATCAGGAACACTAAACAGCCCACTTGGCCTGCCAACCAATCATGGGGGCTCTGCCAGAGGGCGGTGGGTAATTGCGTGATAGCAACCGCCGGATGAGGTAAGGCGATCGCGGATGGGGGATGTGTATTCCATTGACTTCTCCCATCGCAACCAGGCGGGGTGACAACTATTTGAACCGCCAACTCGCCCCTGTTTCTCTTCTCTTCCTTTCTGACTATCCAAAACCTCTTCTCTACTCTCCCCTATCCTCCACCTCTTCTACCATTCACAATGGCTGCCGAGCGTGCCCCTCCGTATGTACCCCTCCATCTCGACAATACATACCTCCCCTCCTAAGGTCCCTCACCTGTGCCAGAAGCTGACCAATTCTCCTATTGTAGTCTCCGTCTGGGCTCCACTGCCCCAAACTTCGATGCTGAGACCTCCAACGGTCCCATCAACTTCCACGAGTTCATTGGTGACAAGTGGACCATCCTCTTCTCCCACCCCGATGACTTCACCCCCATCTGCACCACCGAGCTTGGTGCCTTCGCCAAGCTCGAGCCCGAATTCACTGCTCGTGGTGTCCAGCTCATTGGCCTGAGCGCCAACAATGTCGAGTCCCACCACCGCTGGATCAAGGATATCGATGAGGTCACCGGCTCCCAGCTTAAGTTCCCCATCATTTCCGACCCCGAGCGCAAGGTCGCCTACCTGTACGACATGGTCGACTACCAGGACACCACCAACGTCGACTCCAAGGGCCTGGCTTTGACCATCCGCTCCGTCTTCATCATCGACCCCTCCAAGAAGATCCGCCTTACCCTCACCTACCCCGCCTCTACTGGCCGTAACACCGCCGAGGTTCTCCGTGTCATCGATGCTCTCCTGACTACCGAGAAGCACGGTGTCACCACTCCCATTAACTGGCTCCCCGGTGATGATGTTGTCATTCCTCCTCCCGTCTCCACTGCCGATGCCAAGGCCAAGTTCGGTGAGATCCGTGAGGTCAAGCCCTACCTCCGCTTCACCAAGGACCCCAACCACTAGAGGGTGTCCTCCGATCTTATAACTATGATATGTGAAATGAGCACGATGATCTCGAGAAGGCTTTCAATTTGTTAGCCACTTATTTTGGGCCGGAATCGCCGACTTGATACCAAATTTGAAATGACTTTTCCGCCATGTCTGTACCTGTGCTACTTGTAGTTGAGCTAGTATGTATACGGAGCTGGAGCTGGAGCGAGATTGCTTTTGTTTTGCTTTGACCCAAGTCAGAGGTTTGCATTAGAGATGAGGACTGCTGCAAGATTTCTGATCAGATAAATATCTATCATTATCACCGACGTTCGGCCACAGTGTCAATGGCCCCTGAACAGTCCATCCGCCAAATGCACATCCATCTGATACAGTCTGGTGGACCCGTGCGGATACGAGGGACGGGAGTTGCACCATTCCATTGGCTCGCATCAACAAGGATTCGCCGTGTGCAGTTTCTAGAATAATCAAAGAACAAGAGAACAATGAGAATAAATTGACTGCATTTCCCCCATACTATACGATCCAATCCCGTCGGCCAAACTACCGGGAAATGCCCCTCTAATCTATTTCCTCGGGGCTGTTGCCCAACCCGTGTTAGAGAGTGGGCATGGTCGTAACCGGCCCCAAGCCTGACCGGGAAAAAGGGTTGAGACCGCCTTGTCTTTAGTGCCGATCCAATATTCGACCGGTTGACACTTTTCCTCCCAACGTCGAAGTCGTGTTGTTTCGTCGTTTCGTCGTCTCCCTTGCGGCCCTCGGAAATCGCTGTCGGACTCTCGGCCTCCTCTCGCGCCCTTGACACGGCGGGCTTCGAAGCGGCGGGGAAACAGCCCACACCGTCCTCCTTTCCAACCCCACAGAGCCACACTTCGAGCCCGCACTGGAATCTGCGATCAGCGGGAGAAACTCATACGGACGTTACACACCCCCGAACCCTCCGACCAAGGGAGCCCCTCTTCGTATGCCCATCGTATCCTGAAGGCTATATACAACTGGGCCCGGACTGGCGGGGATAAAAAAAAGGGGGTTGTTTGAGCGAGATTCTACCCGCCAGTGATTGCACCTCTTTCATCTCGGAGAAACACCCAATTCACACACGATGATGTCAAGGAGCCAGTCGAGTCTGGGACACTTGGACGCCGCGCAGGATCCCTCGACGCAAGGCATTTCCCCGTCGTTCCAGCAGCAGTCCTCGTCGGGCCCGATCAACCTGTCTGGCTTGGTGTGCAATGTGCGCCGAACCACTGGCAAGGAGCCTCCCCCCCTTGTGGGCGCGACTACAACGATTTTGGGCGATAAACTATACGTTTTTGGGGGCCGCATTCTCTCACGCAGTCGCCCGCAATTAACGTCAGATCTGTACGAGCTTGATCTTATTCGGCGACACTGGACTAGGACTGAGGTGACCGGCGATGTCCCTCCCCCTCGGTATTTCCATAGTGTATGCGCGTTGGGTGATAATAAGCTCGTTTGCTATGGAGGAATGTCGCCTGCGCCAAGCACGCCCAAAGATCCGTCGAATCCTGCTGCTGCGGGCTCAGAATCCCAGTCCCAGTCCGAGGTTGTAGTCATGTCGGACATTCATATCTTTGATGTTCCCACACGGACATGGACCCGGGTTGCGGCTCAGGAGTCACCACAAGGACGATATGCACACTGCGCTACGATCCTTCCCTCTAGTGCCTCGTTTACCTCGGCCAGTGCACCGCTGTCAGCCATCCATCATAATCCAGAGTCGACGACGCCGCACCAAGGCTCCATTGGGGTGGATATTGATGGTTTTGGTGGAGCGGAGATGGTAGTTGTCGGTGGGCAGGACAGTTCCAACAGTTACATTGAGCAGATTAGCGTGTTTAATCTTCGCAGTCTCAAGTGGACCAACACCAGTCCCCTAGGACGCAGCTGTGGCGCATATCGCAGCGTGGTTGCCCCCTTGGTTGGCATGGACGTCTCCGAAGTAGGCTCAGCCGCGCCCGACCGGGAGACTCACGAGCCGATCGAGGAAACCGAGTCGCCCGGTTGTCCCATGCTGATCTACTCCAACTATAACTTTCTGGATGTCAAATTGGAGCTGCAGGTGCGCCTGCCGGACGGGCGCCTTGTTGAGCGACCAATGCAGAGCCAAGCATCTCCTCCCGGCCTGCGTTTCCCCAATGGTGGCATTATCAACGGCCACTTTGTGGTCAGCGGTACCTACCTGACTTCATCGAAGCAGGAGTATGCGCTTTGGGCTCTGGATCTGAAGACTTTGACCTGGGGACGAATTGATGCAGGTGGGTCCGTCTTTGGCCATGGTAGCTGGAATCGCGGTATTCTGTGGCCACGTCGCAGTGCTTTTGTCATTCTTGGGCATCGCAAGCGAAGCCTGGTTGACGACTATAACCACCGACGTATCAACTTCTCGCACATTTGCTTGGTTGAACTGGAGGCCTTTGGGCTCTATAACAACCCATCACGGACCGCATCTACGTCAGGATATAAGTCATACAGCTCTCCCTCCGTTCCTGCTTCATTGCAGCAAAAGCTCTCCCAGTTGACAACCAGCGGTCGGCCTCTATCCGTAGCGTCGGATGAATTAGGCAAGCTGGCACTGTCATTGCATGAAATGTCAGACATGGAGTTACAGGCCGTGGGCGGAGAACGGATTCCTGTCAACTCCCGTATCCTAGCTCGCCGCTGGGGTCCATTCTTTATCCAGCTTCTTCGTGAGTCGTCTGACGATGGAGCTGCGGACGTTGGCACCCTTCGTCCGGCTCAAATGCACCCCAGCCGGAACTCAAGCATCACCATTACCCCTTCAGTTGGACATAACAGCACCTACTCCAATGCGACGACATTGGTAAACCCTACAGTTCCTTCCAAGGCCCTCCTCGAGAACTTGGAGGCTCCCTCTGCCCATAGCCTAGCCCCAACCTCACGGCCGCGTGTGCTTTACCTCCCCCACACTATCCTGACCCTGCAAGTGCTTGTCCAGTACCTCTACTCCTCAGCTCTCCCTCCTCCAGGGTCTTCCCTGTGCACTCCTCAAATTCTCTGCTCTCTCCTCCAACTTGCGCGCCCATACCAGATCGATGGGCTACTGGAAGCGACCGTGGAACGCCTACACCAAGTTCTCGATGGACGCAACGCTGCGGCTGTCTTCAACGCCGCTGCCATGGCCGCAGGCGGAGGTCGCGGTACTGGATTCACAGGTGGCCTAGGCGGTACACTGGAAGCTCTGAACGGAGCCCACAGCACCCGCAACGGCGCTATCCCCGGCACGTCGGAAGCCGGAACCAACTCTCAACAGAGCGTGCTCCTCGCCTCAGACTCCTCTGATACAGAGCACGGCGGCATCACCGCCCCATCAGCCTCTAGCAGCACCAGTGATGTGAACAACCTCACCCGCGGTTTGCCAGCCCTACGCATCGACACAAACTTGTCACAGTCACGTAACCGCCAACGAGGCCATCGCGAACGTGAAGACTCTATTAGCAACCCCAGCACTGCGACATCCGTATCTAGCGCTAGCTTTGGTCATTCCGACTCGGAGTTTGTTAGTGACAGCGAGAGCCGAGGGGCATCACGCGCTCATCACCGTCGTGACACGGACGCCGAGCTCCGCCCTCAGCGTGAGATTTGGACTGGCGATTTGAGCAGTGTGATTGGCCTGCAGAAGCGTGGATTACGCGGGCTGATGGAGGGGCGAAGGATGCGTGAGCGTAGCGCAAAGCCACCCAGCATTAGCAGTGGTTCGACATCTATGCCTCCGTCGGCGGGCTCAGATCATCACCTGCCCCTACAAGGGGTGGCTGGCTATGTGTAATCTCAACGCTGTACCCTGCTTGGATTTGTTGTTTCTGGACGATTGATGTAACGAGTTGGCCCTTGCATCTGTCATTGGAGTCATGATGCGAGATTTCTTTCACCCATCCTATTCCTATGTTGATAATTTTGAAACATGATCTTGAGGCTCTTGTGGTTTCCCTTGGATATGAATGATCGATACATATTTCTTTGCATGCTTCACCCCCGCAGGCTGGCGAGGTGAGCATCCTTTTGAGGTTTGATTGATTATTTACTTTGTACGAAAGGGAGTAATGATGAAAAATGGGCATGAATCTTTTTTTCCAAGGATACTTAGAGGGCTCATTTCTTGTCCTACATTGGAAACTCTAGCGTAATCTCTATTGGGTGTCACTACTTTGCTCGGGATGGGCGTGATCCCATGCGATCTATATTGAATCAGATTTGACAGAGACTTTCCGAAAATGTGTGCTTTGCAGCACTGAGATGATGGATTAATTGATATATGTACAGATCGAGGATATAACCTTTCAAGATCTCATAGAAGAACACCCTCTGCTACGATGCCGAGGAAGAAGTTGAATCAGACGAGTCCTGTTGCGATGGTTTTGGGGGTAGCAACTTCCGCGGGCTCTTGTTCTTATAGACTAATAGTAAATGTCAGATAAATTTCCAACGAAGCAAGAGGACCAATGCAGGACGATCCGACTCTCTACTAAGCGGATGAATTACTCACCACGTTCATACAGAATCCAAGACGTGTACATGACAATCGGGAGCGCCACAATAGTGGAAAGCCATCTAATTAAGGATCAAAAACGATCCGTTAGCACAATACACCGGAGTGGACATGCCCAAGTCTCGCGTTCAATATGGACAAAACAAAACCCCGCAGATGCAAATTCAACACGACAAGAAGCAACGACTACCAAGACAAGAGCATGATTAAATTACTTACCGCCGTGCAGCAACCTTATACTCCTTGGTCTTCCGGATATCCGCCGGATTCACTGGACGGGGCGCTGGCCTGGGAGGAGGTGGTGGCCGGACAGCATTGACTTTTGGCTTTTGTACGGGACGAAGATTTGAAGGGACTTTGGAAGACATTGTGAAATTCAGCAAGTCGATGGATTGGCTGAGGCGGAGGTGGGTGGGTTTTTATTGATTTATCGAGGAAAAGACTGCGCCTGGTGAGAGGTCGAGGGAGAGAGGACTAGATTTGGTGCCTCAGGCAGAAATCACGAATGGGTTTAATGCTGGTCGTGTTTCTTGCTTGCAAACGGGGATACTTTCGGATCAGCAATTAGGGCCAGTTCTTTGTACCAATAGCAATTGAATATGGAAATTATGTGCTGTTCATGTTCAAACGCTCAAGTTTAAGCAATTGAGTGTCAGATCTGGAATCATACAAGGGTGGCATATGCTCTTATGCAGAAACGCCGGAATGAGAAAGACTCGAGATCAGAAAATACATGTCATGATTGCAGGGAAAACAAAATGAAATCAGACTCCACGCTATGTTCCCGTCGCCATTTGTGTTGGCTGGAATTAAACAAGAAAGCAGTCCCATATGTCCCTCACCACCCACCCAAAACGCCTTCATCATCATCTCAAGCTGAATTCAGTTCTCGCATGAACTCAACACAAAACGCAATCACCGAAAGTACAAAACAAAAAGGAAATGAAGAAAAAGAAAAAGAGACGGAGCCGGAACCGAAGCGGAAAAGGAAGAGCTGGGGGACAGAGTTTTCATGATGCGCCTCTCCCCCTACCACCACGCTTTCCCCGAGAGCTTGAGGCACCCCGGCCTCGACCTGCACCCCGACCTTGACCACGACCACGCTTTCCAGCATGGCCATGGCCGCGGGGTGCGGCAGCAACGGCAGGACCGACCTGAGAGTCAGCAGCCCGTGCCCGCTTGGCGGGCGGCGTTGGCCTTTCGGCCACCTCGTCATTGGAGATGAGGGCTGCTGCTCTCTTCTTAGCCTTGGATTTTGCGGGCTTCTGGGTCGATCCAACCTCAGTGGCGAGGTCGACTGCTTGCTGGCGGCTCTGAGTAGCCGCAGGTCGTCGGACCGGGATGTTCTCCTCCCCGAATGCCCTATCCTCGTCCTGCCTCTCCGCCGCAGTGGGAGGCTTCACCGTAATCCGAAGGCGCTGCACCTTATGGGGTGCCTCCTCCTCTACAGGAGAAGGAGATAATGCCTTCATCTTAGGCTTGGCCTTTGCCAACCGCGGAGCGGACGTTTTGGGCGATGCCTGCTGAGACAAAGCAGGCTGGGAAACTGAATTCTCCCCGCGACGTCGCTTCCGCGCCCGCTCACTACCTTCAGCAGCAGCGGGAGCAGACGAAGATACAGGAGTCTTGGCGATTTCGGCTCCTGCTCCAGGCAGGCGGCGCTTTCTGCCACCCCTCTGCTGAGCCGGCTCAGAGGATGTGACAGACCGCTTCTTGCGTGCCTGTACCTGGGCCTGCTCCTCGGTGACGTCCTCTGGCTGGAAGTCGGACTGGACATCGAACGGGATGTTTCGGTCACCGAGGAGAGGCGGGAAACCGAGACCAATATTGGCCATGACCTCATCGTCCGGTCGAGTCCGGACGGGAGGATAGGGCAGAGCCTCGTCACCATAGTTGTGGGGGGCACGATCGAGGCTGTAACCCGAGGGCATCAGCACCACCTCCTCGTCGTGGCTGTTGACGCGACCGGTGTGAACCCAGTTATCCTGAGCCACGCGCGCCACGGCGGAGAACTTGAAGGCGAGCATGATCTTCCGCTCGGGGTTGGTATCCGGGGAGATACTCTCATCAGCAGCGGCAGTGACATCAACATCATTTTTGGGATGGATATCATTGCCACTCTCTCCCTCCACCATATGAACCGTCGACTGGGCAGCTCGTGCATCCTGAATGAACTTTTCAGGATCGGAGGGAGCAACGAACTCATCGCCTAGGGCAGCTGTGGCCAGCTCAAAAAGCTTCTGGCCAGCCCGACCAACGGTGATCTGGATGCGGTGGAGGGAAATCTTCAAGGCGTTTTTACCCTTTCTAGCTTTGCGAGTGGTCGCCCGAGCAGCTCGCTTTGACTTGTCCGTTGACGTTGGGCGGGGCTCGGGGGTGAAGGTTGACGCACTCGTAGACGTCGGGTCCGAGGCAGGCTTGAAAACACCTTTGAAGCTGATTTTCGGGAAGTTTTTGGCGGTAATGGCAGGAGCAGGGCCAGGAAGAGGGGCAGAGGAAGGTGAAGGAAGAGGGGCAGGGGAAGTGAAAGGGAGGGGCGCGATATCAGGGCCAGAGGAAGAGGCGCCGGCCGAGGAATCAGCAACGTTGTTTGGGATCCGGGCTGGTCCGTCTTTCTGAATACGGCGAGGCTTGGGCTTTTTCTGTGACTGCATTGCCTCGAGAGCCTTGGTGGTGGGCTTGCGGATGCGGGTTGAAGCCCGGGTCCCCATGGATGAGACGCTAGGAGAGGGACGAGATTCTAACGTTCCGTCCAGACCGAGACCACCCATGTACTGGGAGTAGGTCCAGCCAGTCGAGCCGAGGGTGTCAGACATGTCATGGTCTGAAAAGGAGGTTTGAGGTGTTTCAAGAGCAGCGGTACGACGAGTACGACGGCTGCCCTGGTTGGAGGTTGGACTCTCCACTGCTGGGGTGTAAACAGAAGAGAGACGAGAAGGCCGAGCTTGAAAGGTGCTTCGACGTGTCAAGGGCACGTCAGGAGAGGTATTCCTTGTGCGAGAATTGGTGGAGGGAGTTTTTGGAGTGTAGAAGCGAATACTGAAAGCGTTGTCGGGAGGCGTAGTTGAGGGAGGAAGATCAAGAGTCTTGGAGGAGGGAGCAGAGGTATTTGAAGCTTTCGCGGAGGTCGGGACTCTGGGAGAACGTCGGGAAGGCACCAGCCGAGAAGAATCGTTACTGACTCGTGCAGGCATCGAGTTGCGGTTTCCATTTTTGGGCGGCATGGTGGGTGGTTTGCCTGATGAGTCGATTCCCCGTTCGAGTGTCAGTCTGATTCTGTGAAATGACGACAATGGGAGCGGAGGCAACGGAGCAATCAGACGGCGACGCAGGGCAGACACTCTGGGACCAGGCAGCTATAGAGGACCAAATTTGACCTCTATTGTGCTTACAGTAAAATAATACGATCAAAATAAGAAAAGGCAACGATCGTGGGAGAGTCGACGTCGGAAGTTGCTCGCATGTCGGGGAAGGCAGAGAAGCGCGGAGTTGGGGTTTAGGGCCCAAGTCTTAGGCCAAGAGAAGCAAATACTCACGAGTTAGGGCTCACCCATCAAGCCAACATCATTCCTCAGAGATCCAGCAATACTCCTATTAGACTGCAGCCGCTCTTCCCATCAGGTCAGGTCGAAAGGGCGACGCAAACTTGAGGGGGACGTTGAGGTCGGGGCAGAAAAGAAATTAGGGCTACGGCCAAGGTTGATCGGGGCGCTTATCGGCCTCAATCAGCCCGTTCCGCCTTATTCTGCAGTCTCCAAAGAACATACCACCTATACCCTCTCCCCTGGTCTTCACACTGTCTTTGCTTCTCTCCCACTCTTTTCACAATGCATCTGTGGCAGGCCACTACGTCCTTTTGTCTGCTAGCTTCAGCGGCCCTGCCCACTGTGGCTGCTTCAGCTTGGGGCTTTGCTGATGCCACCGTGGCAGTTCAATCTAAGGGCGCTGGGATCAATGGCGGATTCAAGGAAAAGTAAGACCTAACTGAGCTTGCGGGTACAATTGATAAATACTGGTAATAACAAGCGATTGAAATCAGGTTCACTTCCTCCAAGCCCTTGTCCAAACCCGTTGTATTCGCCGGTGCCGATACGTTGCGCGTCATCTTGACTGCGCAGGAAGGAAGCTCCGCAAAGCGACCACACCAGGCATTCCTCCTGTTGAAGGATACTCAGAGTGGCTTGGATGTCTCCTATCCTTTCAGCGTCAAAGAAAATGGAAAATCTAGAGTTGAGCTGGTATGCGACTTGAGCATTGAGCTCTGCGAGCAACAGCACGCTAATATAAGATCCCAATTAGACCCAGAAGGAGCTGCCGGTCCAATTCCTCAACCTCGCCGAACCTGTCGATGCCCGTATTGTCATTGGATCGTTTGGAAGCTCCGAAGCCTATGATAGCTCGGTCTTCAAGCTGGCTATCGAGCGGGATGCCAATGTGCCTGTCCCGACCGCGGACACGGCGCGTTACGGCAAGCTCCCGGAGATCCACCACATCTTCAAGGAGTCTCCCTCCAACCCCCCGATCGTTATCACCCTCGCCTTCGTGGTCGCCGTTGGCGCTTCTCTTCCGGTTCTTGCTGGTCTGGTAAGTCGATTCTGGCTCTCATTGTCGGTCTATTTAGCTAATAACATTCCTTCTCGATTAGTGGCTCTTCCTCGGCGCCAACCTCAGCCACCTGCCCACTGCGTTCAAGTCCGCTCCTCTTCCTCACGCAGTCTTCGTTGGATCTTTGATCGCATTCGAGGGCCTCTTCTTCCTCTACTACACTTCTTGGAACTTGTTCCAGCTCCTGCCGGCCGCGGCTGTGGCTGGCGTGGTCGCATTCCTGAGCGGTAGCCGCGCACTGGGTGAGGTGCAGGGCCGCCGCCTGGCTGGCCTCCGTTGAGTGTCACGAATGATCCAATAGTGTCATGAACTTGCACTTTTGGGGAACCCCTAGATCCTTTAGGAAAAGTGGGCACTTAAGGTTCCACAGGAGCCATCCGTTCGCTGTGATGATATCTGTTGTTTCAATTGGACCGGCACATGCGAATAAAGTAGTCGCTGCGCATGTATATCTGTATCTCCAATGAGCTTTTAGAATCATGTAAATGAACTTTGGCTGCGTACCTGATTATGTAGCAGCTTGTTCTTAAAGTACTCGAGTGGTACCCACCCTCGTCCAACGATGCGTTTATACTACTACCAACGCATGTGCTGCTGGACAAAGGCTTTCATTATTTTAGCCATTTCCCAAATTTGAGGATAGCAAGTTATTATACTAGATGGCCCATCTTCTAATGAGCCGTATATACCGACCACATGCTCTTTGATTGATTATATTTTGACGTCACTTGAGTGGCTGCACGACGCCCGCGAATGCCAAGGCGGACCTCCGCGTTTCTCCCCGATCTCCGCTGCAAAATCACCAAAGCTTCGGCACCTTACCACTTCTAATATTTACCAAGGATTCCACCCAAGGCGCAATGGGTTCAGCGGCATCGAAGCCCGCGAAGTCTGCTGCTGGTGCAGCTGCGCGCCGACAATATCCAAAACAGGCCGCCATCCCGCCGAGGGTGCAGCCAACGACTCCCAAGGCAGCGCAAACACCGCAATCTGTTCCTCCTACGTCTGCGCCATCGCCGAGCCCGGCCCCAGGGCCGCACACTCAAGGGCCGACATATCACTCTAAAGAGCAGCCTTCCAGTACCAGGTCAAATGGTACGTACCCCTTAATTGGTGCACTTGAATGCGTGGGCAACACTCAAAGAGGATCTTTGAATGCTCATGCTTTTGCTCTCATCACATCTGTCTAACATTTAATCTATCTAGCCATTGACCTCGACGGCCGAGACCCCGACTTCGCTGCCTCCCTCCGCCACATCGGCCCCGTCAATCCCTTCCCAACCCTTTCCAACTCCAGCACTGTCAACCGCGGCTCCATGCAGACCGTGTTCCCATCAGCTTCGAACCCGGCCTTACTCGCCGTGACAGCCCGCACGAGAATCGGAAAGGCTGCGCAAGAAGAAATTGATGCGATTGGACGCGGTGACTTTGCCGGGAGGCAATTTCTGGACGCGTTCACTATCTCGCAGGCGTTGAGTATGCGTGACCAGCAGAAGATGCCGAAGCGCGAGATTGAGCGGTTGTTGAAGATGAAGGAGGGAGTTATGGATCGGTTAGGAAAGGATGGACTTGTTTCGAGGGTTTCTCTCTGAAGACTGACTATGCGGCTAGTCAGTAAATGGTTATATTCTGTTTCATCAAAAGGTGCTTTGGTGTCATTTGCTTTTCTGGGACTTAGTTTTGACTGCCTCTTAGGGCCACAATCTTCTGTACATTACTTTACACGGTGATTATTACGCCAGTATCCGTCTCTCTTCTTCTGATGCACTGAATTGGGCAATAAGCTCGTTACAATCTTCCTGATTTCTTGGTAACACCTGTAGAACCAGCTTTCCTGGAGTCACACAGAACAATAAAGTAAGGTTCACATCGGACATGTCGGAATGATTTCGGACTCGAAAATATGTGAGCTGACTGAGAGGGACGATTATTTCCACAAGACGAAGTATGGCTTTTCTATTCGTGATACTGATGTACAGAACTCTCTATCCTTGTCCATGTTTGTAAGCTGCACCTCTCATGAAATCATCTCCGTGGAGTAACCACGCCTTGACGTCTACGACTACCGAAGAGAGCTTGCCTCATTGAGCCAGGGAATTAAGACTGACCGATCATTGCTCCCATTTTTGAAAACGTAGAGAGAGAATGAAACCAGTGCAAATTTAATTTCTGCAGAAACTGTCAATTGTAATAGGAAAATGTGACAAGCAGTTGGAAATAGTGAGCCAGTCATGCAACGTCTGTTCCACGAAGTTCAGAAAAATGTACTCGCAGCAAAGTTCATATTGATGTATTGTACAATCCATTATCTTTGGATTGATCTTTGCAGATCTACTTCCAACCTGTGACTTTGTATACCTTCAAGCGAGCAGACGGGAGTGGCGTTTACCTGCTACCTAAGATGAGTCAGGAGATGGGGAAGGGGGATCGGAGGGGGTTGCGAAGGGAATTGAAGGTTTGGGGGGATGGAATAGCGAGGACGGCGAGGGGATGGATTCGCTTAGATCAACTTAGATGATTGATTTGATGGGAAAAATTGTATTTAGATGAGATATTTCGTATCTCCAAGGATCCCATGTATCCTTTAGATCCTGGATTTGTGTCCCAACTGGGGTGACGCGCCATGATCGAAGGATTCGTCGTCAGAGACTCAGGCCCGGTCAACAACGACGGTGATGTGCATTTTGTGTCCTTGAAAGATTAAATAATGACAGACCTATCTGACCATGATCCTTACCATGCGTACATACTTCAGGAGTGGCAATGCACACGATGAATTTTTTGACTGAAGCTAACTGACTCTGACTATATGAAGAGCTAGGGGTGACGGTTCGAAGGGGCCAGAAGATGGATATCGACACTCCATGTGCGAACTCTTAGATTTAGTCAGAGTTCAAGACGGCCAATTTCGAGCATGGGACAGAGAATCAAGTCCAGGACAATTCTGATGTTATACAATTTTAAAACTACACGCGGGGAACCTCGGGACTGGGCAGTGAATCTGGGCTGGGCTAAGCATGCCAAGCCACGAAAGGAAGCAGTAAGAATTATAATTAGTTACCCCAGCGCATATTATTATTCATATTATTCCTTGTACGTATAAGTAAATTACATACCCTATGACGGTAAGTAATGTATTATTCTTCTGAGCGATGCATAGTTGACCCCTCGACCGAGGCTTCGCTTTAGCGCGCCCTGAGGCGCAAAAAAAAAGGGTCTAAAGGGCCGAACCTGCTCAAAGAAAGTTCAAGCCTAACCCACCAAGGAAATTGAGCACACTAGTCTACTACTACGGAAGCCAACTCGGAAGAGAACCTGGAGACCTTCGCTAACTTGGCCATTTCGGGGCCAGCGGTCGCCACAGGATCTGACGTATGGGGCCACGTTCGACGAATCGGTGGCTCTGGCGTTCCGAAAGTTGGCCAGCTAATATTTTTCACTGTTGATCTGAATCAGGGACTTGCACACAACTCCAGTTCCAAGGATTCACAGTCCATAGTAGCTAACTGTACGAAAGAGTAGTAAAATTAGGTATTCGTGTGACCACTAACGATGTATTACTATAGGGTTAACTTACTAGCTACTCTGCAGCTAAATACGGAATACCTCGACGAATATGTGAAACGAGATGATTGTTGGTTCTGTCTCTTGACTCTTTTCACCCTTCGGGCAGGATCATCCGGGTCCACAGGGCTGATTAGATGTCGTTTGTCCCCAGGCTGATCACGTCAAAGAGGAGGGCAACCGACGAACGCTGTACGAATACGTGATGCTAACAATAGACAGTCCATGTTGGGGCCAATGCGACGGCCCCAGACATGGAAGGTTTAACAGCCCCTTTGATCCCCCAAAGGCACAAGCAATCATACCAGGATGCGGCTGGACTGGCTTACAAGGAAAGTCATTAAACACCGTCAGAGGGGCAGTGCCAAGTTTGTGGGGTTCAAAACGGTCTCTCGGGAGTAAAAAGGACCCCGACAACAGGTACAGACAACGCAGAGTCACATTGACCTGTGAAGTTCATGATTAGGCTCGGGCGCCCAGGATCATGATTCCCCAGAGTTTCAGAGTTTGCAGTCGCTGCAGCTTGGACGATCAAGAACACGAGGACAAGCTGACTGGGGCAAATGTCGCGTGCATAATGGCTTTTTCCAGCGTTGAGGTGTCAGAGCTGGAGCTTGGCTGATGCAGCACGATCTATCTGCTCAGTAGCAGCTCCCAAAACTGGGGCCAAAAGGGGCTGTAGGATTATGAGAAAAAACAAGGGAATGATGATGATGGAAGGTGGATAATTGGAGCCCAGCAGGGAGTGTTCCACTGATGAGGCTATAAAGACACTGATGTCTCAGCCCGACGAATCAGACGTGTTAAATCCAGGCAACCGTCGAAGGCGCACGCTGCAGGGTCCACCTATTAGTGCGCGCCTTACTCTGTGTACCGGTCAATGCAACGTCGAGCCCAGCACAGGCTGTGTGCACAGTTCTTAAGCGTGGTGAGAGGTATCTGAAAGATACGTCGCAAAGATATGCCTTGTACGCCGACAATGGGACATCTGACGGGCGGGGGATTCCGCGGCATCCGGACAGAATGACGAGGAAATCGAGGGATCCACATGTCTAGCATGGCCGGAGCAAGTTGATCAGGAAGAGGTCGAGAAGGCTGTGGAGATTTCGCTGAGAGCGGGTTCAGGAGAAGAAACGAGGAAATGAGGGTCCTGGTGTCAATCGGACCCCCCAAGCTTGGTCGCGTGCCTCGATTCCTATTGGAGGCCCCCAGCCAAGTGGACAGGGGATCTGTTTTTTTTTTTAGTTCCTCTTATTTAGTACAGTTGTGTATTACCGTACTCCGTACTGTGGCTAGGTACGAGAGGGTCCCCTACTCGGTTCTTTGATTCGATGAATTTTCCTTTAATTCATACGAATTATTATTGAATCTTGTACGAATGGTCCGTGACTTGTTCTGGGCGCCTGTCTTACTGTACGACAGGGTCCCAGCTTGCATCCAAGAATATCCCTTCCATTTTCATTTCTATTCCCTTTTTCCTACCTTGTTTCGCGGATCATTCGTTTTGCAACTGCTTTCATACTTTCAGATACTTCTTTCTCTTACTCGCTTTCTCTCTGCACATACTCGAAACATTCCGGGGTGCTTTGTCCCCCATTCCAGTCCTTCGCCGCTAGCCATTCCACGACATTCCTCTCATACAGCACCTTCACCCCAGATCTTTTTTTTTTTTTGCTCACAACTCGCAACGACAAACCATGCTATGATCTCGTCATGAAGCTCCTCGCCTATCTCCCTCCGTTACCGCCATTTTTATTCGCGGCCTTGGTCGTTGGTGGTCTCGCCTCCAAGACCTTGCACATCGCTCTCCATATCCACTCGCTTCCGTTTCTCTATTTCGCCCTCTACGCGCCTACTCTCGTGATACCAGACCTCCTCGTGATAGCATTTGTGCGAGTGCTATTATATACGCCATCTCCGGAGACAAAGTTGCAATGGGTAGCAACATGCCTAGGAGGGCTGCTTTCGTACGTAAACCCATTGGCAGGAGAGATTCAGATGATCGGGAATAGTGCCATTGAGGATCTCAAGAAAAAAATCAGAGACTGACCGAGCTTTCTAAATTCTAGCCTGATCGTATGGGGTGCTTCATCCATTCAATTCGGCTTCTTCATGCAGACTGGCGCCGAGGTCGCCTGGGCCGCCAGCAATAGTTTCCTCAGCGATCCCGCTGCCATGAAGATCTTGTTGAGCGGCATCTCGACTGTGTCCGCCGCTGCAACAATTTTCGGCCTGATCGCCTGGCTAATCCATGCGAAAATTTACCACTGGACTGGACTGGGGTTGCAGGCGATCCGAGATCTATTCAGCGGAAGCTACAGAGCGCGGTATACATTACTAGGAGTCCCTAGCACATCCTGGCTCAGCAAGTCATGGTTGACGGCGATGGATCTTCGAACCGTGCGCCGTATCGCGATTACGGTCTCCATTTGCTCGTCATTATTATTCTTGGAACTGACCCGGCCATCGGTCCCATACGATCATCTCTCCGGCGCGTTGCCGTTGACATTGTTGGATGCATTCACGAAGAAGTCGAGTACTACCGGAGGATGTCGCCAATCCCCGATGAAATTTCCCCTATGGACAGATGTAAAGACAGGCTTCATGGCCAATAGCTGGTCGCGTCCCGCCTGGCTTCCGCCAAACCCGCCTCCCGGATTCAGCCGTTATGAGCATACCCCCGACGAGCGCGCCGAGAAGGATAACCCGTCCTGGTACTTGTGTAACGACAACGACCCCGGCTTCTACAATCCCAAGACGGACCCACTGAAGATTTCAAATCTTGGTGGCGACATATATGAACCTTTGAAGGCTGCTTTTGAGGCGCACTCCGTGGAGATCGACCATGTTATCCTGCTCACCCTCGAAAGTGGGCGGAAGGAGCTCTTCCCTATGCAGCAAGGGACGCCTCTGTTCGATGCTTTGATCCAATCGCATGCGAAGGAAGACCGAGAGGAAGCGATCGACCGTCTTGTGACAATGACACCCATTTCCCAGATGCTGACGGGTGAGTATGCTACCGATAGCAAGGGCGAGAAAGTCGATTTGAGCGGTGCAAACTGGCAGGACTCAGCTGCGGATGGAATGGGTGGATTGAATTTTCGTGGTGCACTCACCGGCAGCTCTTTGACATTCAAGAGTATTCTTGGAAGTCACTGTGGGGTGCACCCACTCCCCGTGGATCTTTTGGAGGAGACGGGCCTCGAAATTTACCAGCCATGTCTGCCTCAGCTCTTCGATCTTTTCAATACAGCGAAGAATCCAAGCTCATCCCCAGAAATCCTGGAGCGTGATGGCTCCGCCTCCGAGGCTCTGAAGAATCCTTGGAAGTCGGTCTTTATGCAGTCTATCACCGACGACTACGATCGCCAGGATACCTTGAACGAGAACATGGGATTCAAGCACAAGGTTGTCAAGAGCACTCTCACGTCACGGAAATCCAAGTACCGGGCCAAAGGACAGGAAATCAACTACTTCGGCTTTGCCGAAACTGAACTCAAGCCTTATATTCGTGATCTATTCGAAGAAGCCGCCAACAATAAGACTCGCATGTTCCTCTCTCACGTCACGAGCACCACCCACCATCCTTGGAACACTCCTGACGACTTTGCGATTGAGCATTATATGGGCAGTGAGGGCAGTGTGAACCACAATCCAATGAACAACTACCTCAACTCTGCCCGCTTTGTGGATGGCTGGCTGGGTGACATTATGACCATGCTCGACGAAGCCGGTATCGCTAATTCGACGCTGGTCGTTATTGTTGGCGATCACGGCCAGGCTTTCGGCGAAGACAACAAGGATATGACCGGTACCTACGAGAATGGACATATCAGCAATTACCGCGTTCCCATCGTCTTCCGACACCCCCACATGCCCCGTATCAATATCGACGCCAACGCAACCTCTATCTCCATCATTCCGACTATCCTCGACCTCCTTGTGCAGTCGCACTCCTTGGACGCTCGCGACTCAGAGATGGCCTCATCCTTACTTCCCGACTACCAGGGCCAGTCCCTCATCCGTCCTTTCATTCCCTTTATTAAAGAGGGCCAAGACGCCCACAACGATACCCCTGGCGATATCGCTTCTCGCTCCCCACGCAAGACCAAGCCAAAAGCCGGCCACCGCACCCGGTACAACTGGAATTTCGGTATTGTCAATGCTGGTGGATCCATGGTCTCGATCACCGCCGCCGGATCACCTTATCGACTTGTTCTGCCTCTCAAAGAGAGCTTCGAGTATGTCTTTAGTGATCTAGACAAGGACCCCGGCGAGCTGCACCTTATCAAGTCTTGGACAATGCGTGGACTTGTCGATGATGTTCTATCCAAGCATGGCGAGGCAGCTGCCGAATGGCTCGAAGATGCAGAGCAGGTTGGTAAATGGTGGGTGAATGAGCAAAGACGTATCTGGGGATACCGGGAAGCATAGAATATGCATTTCGGCTATTTCACTTGTCGTTGTCGACGTTTTTGCACGATCTTTAAGTCTATACATGTGTTTCCTTTTCTTTTTCTGTCTACATTACTTGAGGTGCTTAGCATCGTCTACTCTGGTCATACTGCTTGCCTTTCATTGTCTATTGTCTTTTGTCATGACTTCATCTTTCGAGACTTATCTGGCACGGTGTTACAGGGTTGCCCGCTCTCGGCCAAGCGCAGGCTGCATTCTTTTCCTTCTGCCTCTTATTACTCATATTCCCCTTGTCAATCACCCCCAAAAAGTCCCAATTTGGAGCCCTCTCATGTTCCGGTGCCGTCCTGTGCATCGAAAAGTTGGATACTTGGGATTCTTGGGCTGTATCATATCCCTATACCGCACTTGCGGGTTCTTCGTAGGGAGCTCGAATCTGTCCGATTGGTTGATCGGGCCCTCTTGTATATAAATGAATTATTGGGTGGGCTGTTTGTTGATGACATCTGGGTCAGTCTAATAATTCAAATGATAAAATACTTTTCAAGAACTAAATTAAATACCTGCACTGCAGTCAACCAGTGTTAAGCCGCATTCACCCCTGTCGTACGCCGCCGGGAATTGCTTAAACGCCTGTATACTATTGCTCATTCCCGGATACACCTTTACTCTGGTTCAGCGCAGTGATAGTGCTCAATCTGAATAAAAGTCGTATTTGCTTTAGGAAGATGTTGGCGTGAGATACACAGATGCAGATTTGACGATGTAAGGTTCGAGAAAAAGCATAACAAGAAGATTGCCAAAAGGCTCAAGCGTGAGGGGGAAGTGCTCGTTAAATTCCCTGTGCCAGGTGCTTGGCCAAGTCGATTTTCTCTTGAGCCGAAGATCACTAAATGAATGTGATTTACATGAAAAGAAAGAATCCCTCTTCAAATTATTTTCGTAAACTGACTTCTCATTACCACAGCTTCCACCTTCTATTGACCAGTGAATCAATTCCCGCTAAGGCTTTCCGCCATACCTTCCTTTCATCCAAGTGGAGGATCTTGTTCATGCGAGTATAGTCACGAGCATCTTGATCCTCGGTCTCAGTCTTCAACTCGACCTTACTATTTGGTCCCCAGACCATCCATGATGTTTGATCATTTACCGTCCAAGGCTCAAGCCCGTTTGCAAATTTGATCCAAGCTGCAGAGAACTCCCGGGACATCTGTTGTTCATCGTCATTCATCTCTCCTGTCAGGTTACCGAACAAGTACAACAACTCATATGCATGATATGCTGTCCCTTCCAGCGTGTTAGGGAGACGAGACCGCTGGTCAAAATGATACAAGAATGGGGCTCTTCCCTTCGGCAGTCCATACTTGGTGCATTCTTTTACCAGAGCATAGTTTGGTATTTTGAAGATGAAATCGCCACACATGTGCTCTACTTTCTCAAGCAGCTCTGGTTGTGGCAGGTCGGCAGTAATTTCATAAGCCTCGAGAATTTGATCGGTTAACGACTCGTCCTCAATATGAGCATTGAGGACGCGTCGAATTGAGTCATATTGGTCTTCAAGTAAGTTGACGTGGAAAATGATGCCCTCGTGGTAAACGTCACCAAACATATAATCTTTTAACCACGATGGCGGTGCAGTGACACCCTGTGGATCTGCTTCAGGTAGATAGAACCACCCATCAAGACATGGATTTCCCGTTCCTGCAGGAACGCCTTGGATTTCAGGAGTTGCATCCGCAAGATCCTGCTGAGGTATAGCCCGCAGTTGATCTAGTACATTGGGAGCTGTGGGATCAATATTGAAATGGCGACATACAGCGGCGAAGAAAATATCATGTTGCTGCATCGTCCACGGAGGGATCGCTGCAGACAGCCCAGACATACAGACAGCTTGGTGAAAGATAGGAGGCTGCGCTGCCTGGAGTTGATTGCTGATAGAAATCCCTCCGGCAGATTCGCCAACTGCAGTCACTCTCTCAGCATCACCTCCAAGATACTGGATGTATCTTTGCACCCAGTCAAAAGCGACCTTCTGATCTGTGAAGCCAAAGTTGCCACTGCCTGCATAGCCATCCTGCTGCAGCTCTCGTGCAATAGCGTCGCCAGCCAGAAATCCGCCGATGCCAATTCGGTAGTTAAAGTTGACGCATATGATTGGAAGTCCAATTTCGATACTCCTCGACACTAGATTGACTGCGTCGAAAATGGGAAGGTTGGCACCGCCGTATAGCAACGATCCGCCATGGACATAGACGAAGACTGGAAGAAGCTTGCTGGTAGTGTCGAAGGCACGCGGAATAACAATGTTCATGACCAAGCCGGATAACTCGTCCACAGGTGGAGGCCAAGACAAATGCGCAGCAGGAGGAACAGGTACAAGGTCACTTGAATTGTCGCCGTCGACGAGACTTGGCATTGGGCAGTCATTCCTGTTCGATGTGAGCGATAATGTTTCATGTTCAACTGACAGAGGCAATTATCGTACCCTAACTTTGTTCCATCGTGATATTCGTCACTCCACGAAGTTTTCAAGGTTGATCGTGTCCAGCGCTTTGGCAAAGTTGCGTAAGGAATACCGCAAAATTGTTGTACTCCATTGGCATACTGCAAACCATCCACGGTGCCTAGACCAGGAATGGTGGCCCTGCATTTGGAGATAGGAGGTTGGAACGACATTGAAAGACAAGCTCCCGAGTCAAAGTCTATCATGAGACTGAATCACTGGCAATGGTGGGAAATTGCTGCTATCAGAGGCATGTCCACGCGGGGAGTTCATCGTTAACTATAGTTTTGAGTTAGTTTCTACCTGTATGATTCTACATGCTTATCTTCCCAATCGGGCAGTCCGACCCGATATCTGCCGGTTGTCAGTGTGGCCATCGAGTAGTTCCACTTCCCCCGCATTTGTTATATTTCCCGGCTCATTTCACCCGGCCGTGTCTTTTGCTCAACTAACTTCTCACTGCATTCGGCATGTCGACGCGCAGCTATCAAGGGTGTTGGACGTGTAAGCGCCGCCGGCGCCGGTGCGACAATGCTCGTCCAACATGTCGGAACTGTTCGCAGCGCGGAGTAGATTGTGAGGGCTATGAGGTACGACTGCGCTGGGGAAGCGGCATTGCCTCGCGTGGTCGATTTACCGGCGCCGATAAGCCGTTGGAAGAGAATGTACCGCCGAGGCCAAAGGGCAGACGGAGAGATTTGAGTCGAGAGAGGAAAAGGCTCGACATTCTGGCCCAGTCCAAGAAGGATGCTGGTCAGTTCTGAACGATGCCTTGATCAATGTGTTATCGGGTTAACAAGTCCCTCATAGAATTCCATGATATGGTCAATCCATTGGAAGACGATGTCTCTCCCAAGACGGAACAATCGGAGCAGGATGAAATTCTTTTCAATGAATGTGAGTCCAAGAAAGAGATGCAAATGTGTGGTCTCACGGTGTACTAATCACATCCATCTCAAGTTCTGACAAATGGAATCAACATCCTTCATTCGACCACAGCGCCTCACGGCATGCTGCAGTCTAGGCTTCCAGAACTGTGTCAAGAGTCCAGCGCCTTGTATAATATTTGTCTTACTATCCAACTCTCTCTATCTGCTACTCACACTCCTCAATTCTACGAGTACTTGGACACTTCGTTGCGAAAATTCCGATCCGAACTAGCTCGCTCCACGACACTCGCGGATGGAACGCTGACCGCGGGACTTCTACTATGTAGCATTGGTGTGAGTAGCTTCGTCTCCCCAGTTCATGGCCCAATCTGGCGTTAATAGGCTGATCCATCTTCTCCACTCACGTAGTTGATGCACGGACTGCCGTGGACAATGCATATCGAAGGCATGCATAACATCTTGCACAGCCGGAGTCCGAATGAATCGCCTATCAAAGCCACACTTACTCCCTTTAGAGCTCATCTCCTCGAGGTCATGGGGGTCATGGACATACCCTGTCTTGCAATAGGCCGTCAGTTGCCCTCGATCGGCATTTGGCGCCGCTTTTGTCAGCCGATAGGACCGAGGCACGGCATCGAGCCAGTAACCGGCTTACCGCGCTCTTTGTTAGATCTTCTCGCCGGAATCGGCCTAGACGCAACAGAGCAAAGTTTCTGGGATTGGCCTGGAGAAACTGGGAATTTCTTGCAATGCTATCTATGGGAAGCATATCGATTAGCGGGGATCCTATCCATCCGTCAGTCTGAACGCCTCCGAAAGCCACTTTCAGATAGTCCCCAGAACCTTCCAACCATGCGGCAACCATGCCCGGTAGCCTCGAGCGTGCTCGTTGCTCGTATCATTGCTAATGTGGATGCTCTTCGCTTGGGCTGCTTGGAGCGCCCGAACGAGGATCCCTTTATCAAGAACTCGATCTTGTTCCCGTTAGTTGTTGCTGGACTGGAGGTTGATGTTATGTGCCAATATCCGCAGTGGCAGCAAATTATTCGTCGATCTTCTCCAGGGTCGCGTCAAGATACAATTCTTCTTGATATCCTGGAGGAAGTATGGGCTCGGGGTGATTCTACACTTGATGTAAATGCCCTGGCCCGGGCAAGGGATGTGGAGATGGGCCTGTTGTAAGAATGCTGAGGAACTGTTCATGTTGTGTGTTCTATGTTGCCCGTTTCTTGCCTATCTCCTAACAAGTGTGCAAGGCGGCGTTCGGAATTTGTTGTAAATAAATTTCTTTAGGTACATACCGCAATTTCTCGACCTCACTATGTGCTATCTGTCTCTCGCACCATCACCCAATACTTGAGTTTCCCATTCTCATTAGCGTGTGCAGGAGTGTCTGTGAGCTCTACCTCCTCCAATGTCTTGAAACCGAACCCTTCATAGAAGCCGATATTTTCCTGCCGGGTACACTCCAGAAAAATGGGATTTCCTCCAACTTGCTCAAGGATGGCCCGCATTACGGCACCCCCCAAGCCGCGAGACTGAAGCAATGGATGAACAGCGATTACCTCGAGATACCACAGCTTGGGGTACCGGGCCTGCAGGGCCTTTTTACCAGACGTGTGTTTCGCCATAAGGATATCCACTCGCTATTCCGACACTTGAGTTAGTACCGGTTTTTTTTCTGGTGAAGCTGGTGGGGCTTTACCTTGTCCTTGCAAGAGCTGTCTCTGACCGGGTTGAATATTTCCAGAAACCATAGTTTGCAGGTAAGCCACATCGTGGAGAGCGACCATGGAAGATGCCCATCTGGAGGGAACAAGAACGCGACAGCGCCAGAATCCTGCTCTTGATTGACTGGAACATCTGTATTCTTGGAAATTAATGCCTGAGCTTTCTTTTCAGGTACGACAGCATCATCCGAGTACTGCATCGTGTATTTCTTGCGGGGATATTCGCGTGCCATCTGATCGACACTTGCCGACTGAAGCACAATACCTTCACTCATCACATTCTGCACCCTTCGGTATTGCCATTTTCTCGCCGTCGCATCTTGATGGGCCCAAGGCGTTGCGCTCGGCCGAAGCCATTGTATTAAAGGATCAGATGAGAAGGCCGCGTTGACTGTTCGCGCGACCGCCGATATCGATCGATCTGGATTGTTTGTGTGTCAGCCAGAAAGAGATATTTGCTGTATGTATCATTCTTGACGAAGGGACAATATACCATTTTGGACCGGGGAGAGATTGATCGCGATCTGTTTCTTCGACATGGCTGTAGAAAAGAAACGCTCCTTCGGTGCTCGGGAGAAGATGATAGGCAGGAGATAGCACGAAGCGCCATAGTTTCTATAGCCGTGGGAACCTGCAGCGACTAATGTAATTCTGTGCCCAAAAGACTTCACGCTTGAGATGGGTAAAAGTGGTCCTATCGATGCTACTATCGTCCTACCGCGCGTCGGCATCCTCCACTTGGCGATCATCCGAAATCGAGGGGCCCAGGAGCGGAAGAGTGTCTACCTTCCATGTCAGGATAGGTCTCCACCAGCCTAAAATTGTTTAAAAATTGCCAGGGGCCTTGATAAGAGCTCAACGGCGAATTCGACAGATTAGAGGCCAGTGAGAGAGCCATGCGCCTTTTATCGTGGAGGAACCATACCGCATCAGGAAGGCGGACCCTTTATGACTCTCAAACGAAGTGGCGTTGTACCGCCGAAATGGTTCGAGACTGAACTCTCTCCGCACTTTGGGCCTGACAAGAACTGTCTTCTCCATTATTCTGTGACTGACTGCTTTATCGAGGTGGATTGTGTCTTGTGTCCTGGTCTTGGTGGCGCACGGTGGTATCAACGTCCATCATGTCGACCAATCTGAGCGGAGTCTGAAATCTGGGGAAGACAATTAAATATCTCTTCGCGTCGCCATTGTGTCCCATTGCCCACCCAACATCTGTTTTTGTTCATTTCTGAAAGAATGGCTACTACTCATGTCAATATTGATGGATCGTCTTTCGAAGGGGGGGGATTACTTCCTCCGGGAACATTCCGTCTGATTCAAGGTACCTCTGAACGGGTCCTGAGTGGGGGAAGAATTTCACTGACTCGGCTCCACAGAAGATGGATCGGAGCTCCATAGCCAGCGGGTCATCATGCTCGATCCAGTGCCTTCCAATGATCCCAATGAACCCTTGGTTAGTCCGTTCTATATACCTCCAAAGCAATTCATCTCTGACGAGTCCTCGTGCATAATAGAACTGGACTACAGCTCGCAAAGCTGTGAACTTTACTATTGTATTGGGAATGACAATTATAGTCTTTACAGCGTAAGCTTTGCTCATTGATATTCCATCAGGCCAAGCCGAGAATACTGATTTAATAAGGCTCTCAATCCAAGCAATCTTCTGGCAGCAAATGGTCCTTGAGCTGAATGTCACCTATTCACAGCTCAATCAAGCAGCGTCGGTTAACTTTGTTGGATTAGCAACTGGCTGCGTGCTCTTTATTCCCCTGGCCAAGAAGTTCGGCCGGAGACCGATATATATTGTGTCAGCAGCTCTCATGTTAGCGACCGCCTTTTGGACATCCAAACTTGAAAGCCTCGCGGAGCTTTACATTGCCAATCTGCTGCAAGGCTTAGCCGGTGCGACTAATGAGACCATTGCGGAAATTACAGTAAGATTGCACTCTACATTCCAACGCCTCAACCACTGATCCAGGACTTGCAGATTTCCGATCTATTTTTTGTACACCATCGAGGAAGTATGAACGGTCTGTACATGACCATGGTCATGATTGGGGTATGTCCGTGACTCCGCCAAAGCGAAATTCACTAACAACTTCTGCAGAGTTTCTTGACACCCATGGCAGCGGGAGCACAGGCGACAAGGCAGGGGTGGCGTTGGTCCTATACGACAGTGGGCATCTTTAACGCTATATTTTTCATTTTGTTCCTCTTCTTCTATGAAGAGACCAAATATGTCCCCGTTCTGAACGGGCAAGCGAGAACCGGCCCAGAGACGGAAGAAGATATCTCTGTTTCTGTCGATCCAGACCATAAACCTGCCGTGCAGTCAGACCCAAAGGCCGCGCTTGCGGTCGAGCCCAGCAGCCTCCATCATGAACTGGATCTCAGTATCCCAATGAATTCCTGGCGACAGCGTCTCGCCCTATGGACTCCCACTCCTGAGCCCATCTGGCCCTACTTCTACCGCCCATTTTACGTCTTGTTCACCTTCCCCACTGTGTTCTTCACTGGAATTCAGTATGCCTCCGGCGTGGTCTGGCTGACAATCACTGCGAACGTGCTCGCACTTGTCTTCCCAGGACCCCCATACTTTTTCAATCCTGAGCAGATTGGCTTCATGAGTCTTGGCCCGTTCGTCGGGAATCTCATCGGCGCCTTTTATGGTGGTTTAGTTGGAGATCGGTCCATCCTTTATTTCTCTCGGAAGAATAAAGGTTTCTACGAGCCTGAAATGCGGTTGTACATTCTACACCTGCCTGCTCTCTTCATGGCTGGAGGCTTGATCATGTTCGGAATCACTATCTCGCGGGTAAGAGCCCACCTAGTCCCCGAAGCTCATACACTTGACGCTATCTTCACCGCACAACTCTAGGAGAAAGCGAACGCTAATTCAGTAACTCCAGGGCATGCACTGGATCTACCCCAGCATTGGAGGGGCCTTTTTCGGATTCGGACTAGGCAGTATTGGCGATGCCACCTTGACCCTGGTCATTGATAGTTACCGTGATGTAAGTCGATTCGGACTGAGGATGACTCAATTGAGTGTATTTCTAATCCTTTTCTTCTAAACAGATCACCGGAGACGCCTTTACAGGGATAGCATTCCTCCGCAACGCCATCAGTATTGGAATTCCATTCGCTATAACTCCATGGATTCAGCGCGACGGTCTGCAGAATATGTTCATCGCCTGTGGGTTTATAAATCTCGGCATCTCGTTGCTTATTATTCCCATGGTATTCTATGGCAAGCGATCTCGCCGTGGCTTGGCGGCACGCTACTATCGTCTTGTGGAGCAACAGGGTCACAACTTAGGTGGGTGACTGACTTGTGTGCTTGTCACTCAAACGGAGGGATGGGTCTTGTGGGAAATATTTGGGCCTCGAAATGTATGGGTTGTTTCTTATGAGACTTAATACCAATGAGGAAAAGAAGTGTAATTGCAACATTGTTTCGACCTATTCGGAAGAAGCTCTCTGTCCTCAGAGATCCATGATTCTCAACTTATGGAAGCCATTCGCTAGACAAAACAAGTCCCCATATTTGAGGGTTAGAGGCTGCTCACGTACCGTCTTCTACATGATTTCGCACGACAAGCTATGCTAATTTCGGATTTAGAGAAGAACAGGTACTGAGGATCCTGTTACCCGCCGTATCTGTAAATGGCATAGACTGTCGTATGAAAGCACACGTTAGCGTGCGAGTAGCCTCACTTTATTTGAATACCTGCAAAATAATGGTTCTCAGGCAAGGTCCAAATTTAGTGGATACGGAGCATGGATTTGGCCTGGGGATACAAAATAGCTGCTAGTCTAGAGAGAATTCTTTCACGAATCAGAGACTTCTATTGCTCTGAGCTACTCTCATAACTTGATGTATTCATGGGAAATAATGCAATTGGCCCAAAAAGACGACTCACCTCACCTGATTACAGATTAGATTGACGCCGATTATCAGACATAGTCCTTGGCATCTCTGCCTCGGCAATCCTCTTCTCCGAGACCAGCAACTGGTCCGGGAACCAACTCAAGTCTGAGTCTGCGGTAGAACTAAGCCGATCATCACGCTTCAAGATCATCGTGCCCAACGCTTTTCCGCAGAGCCAGGCTTGAACCATGCCTTCACCCCCGAATGCAGCACATACCCACTCCGAGCCCGATTCACCACTAGCTGGTTCAGGCCGACCTGTGGCAGAGCTGGGGAGCCGTCCGACCCAAGGGAATCCGTCCGTGCTAAATGCCATGTTGCCAGTCCACATAGCCTGAATAGGATTACCCTGGACGGGACCCCAAGACTCGTGACCAAAGACTGCACTTAAAGCACCGGACAAATGAATGTCAAGATAGACACTCGTGTCATTGTCTTTGGAAATACCCAGATCGGCGACGCCACCACCTTCGCCGCTTGCAAAGCCACCGCCAAACATCATCTGACCGCTGGGGAGCTGGGTCAGATAGTCGAAACCACGGTCATAGTTGAAGAGCCACGAGTGTTTCGTGGCTTGTAGGGGGAATTTTTCACCAGGTGTCTGGGCTGACATTTGGCCGCGAACGGGGAAAATGCGACCCCGGAGTCCGGGAACCAGGTGACTGACATGCGCGTTGGTGCAGTGAATGATGTGCTTAGCGAAGATTGTTCCTCGAGACGTTTCAACCTTGTAAGGTTTGTTTGAGCCGTCGTTGGAGTGAATGTCCTTTACGGCAGTGTGATCTGCGACGTAGAAATCCTCTGGATACTCAGACAGAAGACGGGACAGAACACCGGTCACGAACTTGTATGGCCAAAGGGCTCCAGCGGGGCCCGCAACGACACCTGTTGCACGAGATAGCTGGAACTCCTGTAGTAGTCAAATTAGCATGATAGAACATCTAGTTTCTGCAGAATGCACAAACCTCGGGAATCGAGCTCCCCTCGTACGAAATCCACTCAGCCGACTCCTCTGGCATGCCCTCCTTGAAACGACGCAGTCTCTCTACCGCAGCTTTCCACGGCTCCTCGCCAAAGTACGCACTCAGAAACTGGACTTTCCTTGCCTGGGCGACTTCCGTCAGCCCCAGCTCCTGCGCAACACTCAGCATTTCACGCAGATGGGCTAGCCTGAAGCGAATAAGCTTGCGCGCCGACTCCTCGCCCAGCATATCCGCGAACTCGGCATACTCGTCAGCCGTCTCGAGGATATGGCCACCATTACGACCGGTGGCGCCGCTGCAAACATCGCGCGCCTCCAGCATGACCACAGCCGGATAGGAGGAAGTAGACGACAAATTTTCCCGGTTTTGGAGCAAAGTCCGCGCGATAGACGCACCGGTGATTCCAGAGCCGATTATCACGACATCTGCCTCAGTGGGTAAGGGTTTTGAGGAGGACTGGGCAAAATCTGGATGTGGGGTTTGAAGCCAGAATGAAGAAGTTGTGGTATCGCTGGGGATACCGGGATCAGAGTGAATTCGATCCAAGGCGTGTTGTCGGTCCACGGGCGAAACCGCACCACTGCTTAACAAGGAAAGCACGAGTGACATTTTGATAAGTCAATTCACAAAAATGTATACAACGATTGGTCTCTTGGGGAGAGAAAAGCTGAAGACAAGCGTGATTCAGAGGGATACTCTAGGATTATACATAGTTGGAGACGCCATCAACTCAAATAGGGCCAGCAGGGGTGCCTCCAATAAAGCGCCGAGACGATTAGTCGCTAATCGGATGCATCCTGCTGTACCTACTTCTTTAGTCTTAGCCTGGAATAGATCATATCAATCGGTTTTAAGTTGGTTGCAATGCGTGTTAAGATTATCAAAAAGGCTGATAAGCCCAGGGGGACAACCTACCCGATTCGAACCTTCTCCGCTGTGGGGAAGAAAAGGTGGGTTTCACCAGAAGTTCATTGAACCAAAGATGTCATTCGTCCATGTCTTCGAGGACTTGAATCCGGGGCACGATAAAAGCCATGAGTTCCTACAATGATGGCATGGTAGAATTCGACTGGACTATTCCACTTTGCAAGTGTCAAAGACTCACTACCGAAAACCATGTCGCCCGCTCCATCGCCCGGAAACGACGTCTTCCCTGACGGTCCATCTATGCGACAACCTGCTTTGTCCTGGTTGTACAGGCTGGAATGCGATATCGCCAAGGAGGAGATCAATATCGGTGCTCCTCACGACGCGGGCATCATTCGCAGTGTCGCAAATATCGTACGCGGAAGTATCAAGGGTCCCGCCATTGAAGCAAATATCCTACCACTGGGGGGAGCTGACTGGGCCACTGTAATCAAGGGAACGCATGTATGGTCAAGCAGAGAATATCCCAAGAGAGATAATTCCGATCGCTAACAGTATCTATCCAGTCAATGAAACTTGACGCGCGCTACACTGCGCGCACCTCCGACGGCCACTATCTATACATCCGGGCCCACGGACTGTATCGCCCCGGTCCAGGAACTGAGTATGCGAAGCAAGTCGAACAGGACTGGACGCAGGCCCCTAAGGCTGTCGTCACTCAAGACGACGTGGAATTCTTCTCGCATTTGCGCCTGGAGGCCGGGCCAGGGCCGTACAATTGGTTGAATGGACTAGTATGCCTCGGCGTGATGGTCTGCGAGGGCGAGAAAATCTGGATTGATGCGTACCATCTCACGAACTTCCCGGGCATCAAGCCGGAGGACGTAGTGGCGAGGGCATGAGAAACCATATGGTAACCAGAAGGGAGATGAGGATCCGGAAGATAGGAAGAATTGTGAGCCGACAGAGACCAATAAGAATCCGTCGTTCCTCCTCAGCCAAGCAGCTATTCCCAAGTAGGAATGCGGACGCACCGTCGCGTCTAGCAAATGAACAGCGAAAGATAAACCAATGAAAGAATCAGCCTTCAGTAGCTCTCACACGTCCGCGGGACCCGGTAGGAAATGTGGGGGAAAGGAAGATGCACCGAGGTGTCATTAAAGGAGGGGAAGCTGGGAGCATGCTGGTCGCACAAGGTACATAAACAAGGTCGTCGAACCAAGTCAAATAGAAAATGCACACGATCAAGATAAATTTCTCCATCTCATGGCAACCGAAACCTCTCAACTATCTCAACCCACCAGTGACTGGCAAGAGCTAGTCGCTCGAAAGCGCCGCGAATGCCAAGATAAAATCCCCCGTGAATGGACACTGGGCGAAGATGTCTTGGAAGAAGTGCCCAAGCATCTGATAGAATACGATCTTCCACGTCGCAGTGGCCTTCTCTCTGACGCCGAGCTCGATATCACCGAGAACTATACTGCAACTGAGCTATTGGTCAAGTTGGCTTCGGGCCAGGTCAGCTCGTTGGTGGTCACGACGGCCTTTTCGAAGCGTGCAGCTATTGCACAGCAGGTGGTAAGTACCACATTGTTAATGCACATTCTCTCTTGAAAATTGAATCAGGTGGTGTCAACGAATACTCATCACCTTCGAGTTGTAGACTTCATGTCTCACGGAGACCTTCTTCTCGGAAGCTCTGGAACGAGCCCGCTTTCTTGATGAATACCTCCAGCGAGAGGGAAGACCCATCGGTCCTCTCCATGGATTACCGATCAGTCTCAAGGATAGCTTCTGTCTGGAAGGTGTCCAGTCCACGGTGGGATACGTCGCCAGCTTGAACAACCCCCCGGCCACCAAGAACTCAGCACTGGTCGCGATGCTCCTCGAACTTGGTGCTGTACTATACGTGAAAACCAACATCCCACAAACAATGATGGTGAGAATGCTATACAAGCAACTCCAAACAATATCTCCACTGCAAATTTCAAGCAAAGCTGATACCTTCTCAATCAGACTGCCGACTCGGAGAACAACATCTTTGGTCGCACACTCAACCCGCATAATACCTCCCTGACTGCGGGCGGATCAACCGGCGGCGAAGGTGCCCTGGTGGCCTTCCGAGGCTCAATCCTGGGCGTCGGCACCGATATCGCAGGCTCGATTCGTATCCCCTCTCTATGCTGCGGTGTCTACGGGTTCAAGCCCACCACTACCCGAGTTCCCTTTGGCGGCCAATTCTCTGGCGCAATGGAGGGCTTGCCTGGACTCGTTCCTTCCGCGGGTCCCCTCGGCCACAACCTGACAGACTTGAAGTTGTTCATGGACACGGTCGTTGGATCAGGAAACGCCTGGGAATATGATCATACAGCCGCTGCCGTGCCGTGGAACAAAACTGCAACGGTCGGTAGCGACCGTAATGGCAGTCTCACCATCGGCGTGCTGTCCGAAGACAAACACTTCCCTCTCCATCCTCCTGTGAAACGCGCCTTGAAGTCTGCAGTCGAGGCCTTAACCAAGGCAGGTCACCGAATTGTCCATGTCGAGAATGACACAAAGGATGATCTTTCTGTGGCATATGCATCGCGATTGGCATTTCAGTACTTCACCTACGGTCCCCATGTTGACAACATCGGGCCTAGCGGCGAGCCGCTGGTAGCTTCGGTGGCCAAATTTGCGTCGCCCATGTTCTCGGGCCCTTGGCCCGTAGAACAGGAGCAGGATTCACTCCATAAAGTAAATGAGCTGCATGTGGCTCGGGAGAAGGTTTCGAATGCGTGGCGTCAAGAATGGGTGGAGAAGAAGCTGGATGTGATTTTGGCTCCTGGTTCACAGAACACGGCAGTTGGGTATGATACATATGGCTGGCCGCCTTACACAGTGATGTGGAATTTACTTGATGTGAGTTTCTGGTCCGCTTCGACGTGCTTTGATTCGGTGGGGACTAACTCGACTCTTAGTATCCTGCTTGCATTATTCCGTTTGGAAAGGCATCCAAGGAGCTGGACCCCGATGAAATGAAAACGGGCGATGATGTACAGCCTGATTGTGAGTGATTCTAACTGGAATATTTCTGATCCTACTTTGCTAACATATGATAAGACCACCCGGAGGAAGTAGACGGAGCCCCATGTGCTATTCAAATCGTGACGCCCCGCTTCCAGGACGAGAAGTGTCTTGCCGCTGCTGAATTGATTGAACGAGCAATCCGGGCCTAGCTTGTACCATGTATCTTACAAAGAAAGCGCAAGTTCCTCAGAAATGGAGATAGAAAGTCTCATTCAACGCATGATGTATATACATGATTCACTTAGTCCATCGCTGCATCCAAGATTCTATATATCTATGTATCAAGCCCTCGGCGACTGGGTTTTTAACAAGACCTAGCGACGGGCAGTCTTGAACAGTGCGATCAGTCTCAAAGTAAAGACCTGCCATTTTCTGTGATGAAGTAGAGCCGTTGACCTGTGCCTGGGTAGCCTTTCCGTACTTGCCACGCCAGAAATCGAGCAGCTTAATACTCGGGTTCTTCTCTGGATCCTGTTCGCTGGACGCTAATCGCTGGAGCCAGTCTTGTGGCGAGACAACCTCAAACTCCGGCAGAGCCGAGCCCCTTTTCAACGCAGGAAGCAAGTCATCCTGCCAGCTGAAGGAATTGGGATTGACCAGGTGGTACACTAAATCCACTTCCTGGCTTGCCTCTGCTCCCTTCATAGCCAGATCTGCAACGGCTTGCGCACATTGGTCAACAGGCAGCCAGGTCGGACTCTCCGAAAGCTCGGGAAGTGCACCCGTCGTCAATGCACTGCGGAACATAAGCGCCACGGCCTCAGTCTCGTTCCATTGAGCGCTGATGGTGTCGCCGCCGAGTTGGCCAATTCTCAGAACCCTGGCTTGCATACCAGTCTGACGCATAGCATTGCGAGTAATATGCTCGGTGACCAATTTTGAACGACCGTAACCCATTTTCTGTGCATGGTTCAGGTTCTCGATTGCGATCTCGCGGATCGAGGCGGGCTTTGGCGTCCCACTGGCTGTGCTGACACTCGAGCAGAAGAAGAATTGTGCAGGGGCAGGTAGCTTGGAGCGAAGACAGAAGTTGATGAGATTGTATGTCCCGCGGATATGTTGTTGCTCGAAGGATCGCACCCCGAGATTGAAGTTGACAGCCCATGCGCTGTGGATCACGCATGTCAAGGATGATAGAAGGTGCTCGAGTACATAACTTTCCAAGCCTAGATTGGACTGCGACAGATCACTGGGGACAGCCCGAAGTTTAGCGGCCTCATCGTCCGTGAGAATGATATTGCGGTCCGCCAGTGCTTTCCAGAGACGAGCGCCTGCTGCTACTTGCCCAGGAGCACGTACGAGAGCCCAGACTTCGGAGACTTGGGGTCGTTTGAGGACCTCAGCGACGATGAAGGCTCCGAGGTTGCCTGTAGCACCGGTAATAATCACAACATGCTTTTCAGGTTGCTGTGAGATCGTTGAATGGTGCTGAGTAAAGTTGGAGTATCTCTCAATCATCTCCTGCATGATCTGAATTTCATCTTCGGCCTCAGAATCTTCACCAGCACGCAGCTGGTATAGATGCTTGGCGAGAGCACGGACTGTGCCCTTCTCAAAAACGATATTCTGACTCAATTCATCCGCACTCTCTCCCAGATCCAGGTCGCGCACAATGTATCTCCAGATCTGTGTTGTCTGCAGACTGTCAACACCTGCAGAGAAAATATCGACATTAGCGTCTTGCAATGGAACATCGAGGTCGTCACGGAACCGAGTCAGTAGCCACTCTTCCAACTCAGACACGCTGAGCGCAAGATCACCCTTCTTCCCATTTCCACCAAAGTTGTTATAGGCTGTCTCAATGTCCTCAGCGAACTGCTGATATACCTGGGCCCGGATAAAGGTTCCTTTGTCTGTCCCGGCGTAGGCCACATCAGCGCTCTTCACCACAATCAACTCCCTTGGAATGCGAGAGAAGGTTTCAGCTCGAGCATTTGCAGCCTCGACGGCGGGCCAAATGGCGTCCAAAAACTGCTCCTCGTTCAAGTCCGTCGCCTTGTCTGCTGCACGGAAAATCAAGGCTCCCGGGACAGTTCGTTGAAAGCCAAAGACAACACACTCTCGCACGAGCGGCTCTTCTCGAATACGACCTTCAATAGGAATGGGAAGCACCTTCTCGCCGTTGACAAGCGTAATTCTGTCATCCAGTCGGGACAGGTACTTGTAGTAGTTGCTCTTCTTGGGATCGGGATGCCGAGTGAACAAATCAGCTGTCCGGAAACTGTTCTCAGGATTCTTGTCACTGAATGGCGGCTTTGAGTTGGAGGGCCCTTTGCTGGGTAAGCCATCCAGTGCAACACATTCGAAAACACCCGGCGAGATCTCGTCCATTAGCGTAAATTCAGCCACTGGATGATGAAGTCTCATATATTGCCACTCGTTGTCGCCCGGCGGCCTGAAAGATGTCATGATCTGACCGGTCTCGGTGGCTCCGTAGTTGGCAACCAGGTTGACGCCCTGCGCAACGAGGCGGTCGCCCAAATCATCTGGACAGCTTGATCCTCCAAAAAGTACGATCTGAGGTTTGGCTAGGATTTTGATTCCCTCGGGCTTCTCGGCCAGTAGTTTGATGACATATGGGACAGCACTGAATTGCTCTGGTTGTGCCACCTGGAGAGCATCGTAGAGATTCTGATATGTTGTGGGAAGGGAGTGATTGCCGAAAAATGCCGTTGCTCTCGTATAAAACGCCCGTCCCAATTCCATGAGAGCAAAGGAATGGAAAAGAGGACTGACCGTGAAGAATCGGAACCCAAAGCTCTTCCGCCAGTTCGCTAAAGTCTGGAGATTGGTGAGGAAGATTGGCTTGGGGAGGCCAGTGCTCCCAGAGGAGTGCAGAATCCAAGCGATCTTTTTTCCCTCTCGCGATGGGTCGACATTAGATCGCGCGAACCGCGGTGAACTAGCTTGACGGTTGAACCAGTCTGCTCGTTGCAGAATAGGGAAGCTACGGCAGCCAGGTCGCACTTGGCAGATTTCTTCTACTGTCTGCTCGAACTGTTTGGCGATAACCATCTGTTTGCAGTTGGCAAGCTCAAGCAAGCGTGCATAGGCTGGCGCTGTGAGGCGTGTTGATAGGAACAGGACAGCATATCCGAGGCGATTCAAGGCGAACATGGTCAGAATGACCTCGAAGCTAGAGCCAACGAGGATTGCAACCACGGGCGCCTCTTCAAGAATCGGATCCTATATTTGGTCAATCTGGTGGACTGTCCTCAATTTAGAAGTTCCTCTGAATTCTTACTGCAGGTGGGAGTCCCCGCTCCATATAATATCGAGCAACGACATCGGTATATCGGTCGATATCGCCGGCCATGTGTTCTTCAAAGTCGGCGGCACCCCGGATGGGATAGCAGATCAGTGGGACCTTTGCCTGATCGGGTTGAGCTGCATGCGACCTGAGTAGGCCATCAATGGTCGCAAACTGTTCGAAAGGAGGGTGACTGGCGTGGAAAGTGCCATTTAGCAAGCGAGTCGCGATATCTTGGTTTTGCGACGGTTGAACGTCCACGCTCGTGGTTGTTTCTGTGATGGTCACCATTTTGATTTTATCGTTATCTGATGGCACCTTCATCGTTCTTGAGACAACAAGATGTCTTTATATCATGTAAAAAGCAAAACCCCCGCGATACTCCATCCCACGTCCCGAGGGGGGACTTCTCCGGATACATTTCCGAGGCGAGGTGCCCACCAGGCAGTCCGGAAAATACCACAATATTAGGTTCCCACATTGCAGGATTTTGGACAAACAAATCACTTCTCGCTGATTTTGTGGAGTATGATGAATGAATGACTCCGTCAGGAGATATTTCCGAGTCCAAATACTCACGAGTCTAGGGTTCACTTGGAGGACATTCTGACGGTGACACTCTTGGAACCGGAAAAGACCAACGTCAAGGAGCCGTTGTGGAGTAATCAGCCAGCCAATCAGAACTCTTTTCTCGAGGACTCTAAAAGCTGAGGTTATAATGGCTCGTAGTTGAATGCGGGGCGTGACACATTAGAGTGTGGCCACGGTCGTCGGGCAAAGACATATGAGTCCTAGCTGTACGAGCCGTCAGACTACTGGGTGGAGGATTGGCAGACATTGATCCGACTCCGTATAACGCAGCGACCATAAATGGGTCCCCGGCCCAAACTATCAGCAACATTGTGGGCCGCCTTATGCAGTAAGGCAAAGCCATTTTAATCGCGAATACAAGAATTTACATCGGCCTCAAGAAGCATCGGTACAATTCTCTCTGGATCCACCCCGCGTGGCTTCTTGAGGAGAGCCGAGTCCGTGTCAGCATCAAACAACAACTCTATATTCTGTCAAACGCCTCATGTAAAGGTGTTTCCTGACGGTGATTGATCGCGGAATGTTTCGCACCTTTTTGAAGGAAAAACTGAACAATGGAAACTGTGTCTCTACCGCAAGAAAGATGAAGTAGAGATTTTCAATAGGGACCCGGTGCTGATACATTTGAGCTGGCACGAACTAGGCCTTTCACCATCCGTTGATGTGTGGTGCCATCTGCTTGATAAGGTTGGCATACCTGATTGCTTGATGATTCGCCTCGAAGTATACGGAATAAAGGGCTGTCAGGCATGAATGATAGTTTGATAATCTTGATGGCCAAGACAACAGCTACCAGCCAAGTCATACAATCTTAGGCCGTCCATGGGACAACGCGCAACATTGGTACAGGGAATATCTACGAGTAAACCAACTTTCCGATCCCGGTCAACACTAGTTCCTTCAAGGATACTAGCTTGAACTTCATATCGCGCCCTGCTTTATCTGGAGCTGAGACAAATCACACGACAAATCGTTCTTTCGCAAGAGACACTATTTTAGTTTCGAGCATGGTGGATAACAGATGCACTGAATCCTTGACATCTAGACTGGAGAATAGTCTTCAACTGCAATTTTGGATAGTTCAAGTTACCCTCTTATGGAAAATCCTTCTTGATACCTTTCAATCATCTTTCTAAATGGCTTCAGTCAAAGGCTGAGTGTATTATAAGGATATCTAAGTACTCGGTGCGCCTATCATCCATCATATCCCTAAATGGAACAGCCTGTCGTGCGAAAGTACAGTGTGGCGTGCGATTAGCCTCAGTCTTTATGAACAGCCCAGATTATGTTGACCTCATGACCAGCCTAAATTGGTCCCCCTTTCACCTCTTATCCATTAACCTTCTCAGGCACCAGCTTCGACAATCTCCGTATCCGTGGCCCATACTTCATAAACAAGAATGGGATCGGCAACAATACAGCAGCGACCGCCCCAATGATCGACACAGCCGGGCCAACACCCAGAGCATGAATCATTGGCCTAGCTGCCAATGGAAGACCAGCCGCCATTATACTTCGAAGAAAAGTCACCGCAGCTGTAGAGCTTGCGGCATAGATTCCATAAACATCAACGAGGAAGTTCAGGCACTGTTGGAAAATGCAGTTGAAGCCGACTCCGATAAACAATGCAGCAAGGCAAGGAAGAATCCAATGGTGAGGGGGCTCTGCTGTCCAAGCGAACCAGAATGCACCAATGACGAAAAATACCGCCCCAAATGCCATAGGTGGTAATCGAGCTTCGGGGACGGCTTGTCCATTGGCAGCCTTGGCGATCCGATTGTAGCGGTATTGGTTCCAAATGTTGAGACCAACGGAGGAAATAACTCCGATCAATAGAGCCAGGAAAGGCAATGATCCGATGAGAGGATTCCATCCCCGAATTTCCTGGAAGACGACAGGAAACACTTCCAAGGTAAGGTACATCACGCCGTAGACAAATGAGGCGTATATCGCAATGCAGGTTACGATGGGCTCAGTGAACAGCATCTTCATTGGCCGAGAGAGTTGTTTGGTCACGACGGAGTGAACGTCGAGTTGAATATGCTCATGCGGATGGAAGTATCGTGGATCATTCCTCTCTTTGCGTAGCCCTTGAGCCTTCCTCTTCAACAACACCAGTGGATACACCTCGGGAAGGAAGAAGTAGGCCATAATAAAAGTGACGAAGACCCAGATAGCCAAGATGTAACTGCACCAACGCCAGTCCAGACGAGGGTTCAAAATGATCGCAGCGCCAATAACAGGACCGATTGCTGGACCACCATTCACGGCCACTGCATACAAACTGACAGCTACGCCTCGTGTCTCTCGACTCCAGATATCACCGAGTGCAGCGATGACATTGCTGATGGGGGCTGAGCCAAAGAACCCAGTCAAGAAGCGTGTACAGTACACCGACGCAGCATTAGTGCTTCTCGCTGTGCCTATGGCAAGAAGTGCCTGGCAAAAGACTGGCGGGAGAATGCTCACCCTGCGCCCCCAGATCTCGGAAACCGGTGCCCAGATGATAGGCCCGAAGATAAAACCAACGCTGGAGAAGTGGTTAGCAGTTTCCAGATATAAGACACTCGAATCACTCACAGATACAACGAGACGTCTAAGACTGCCACCTCGCTACTCACACCAACGTACTTGGCAATACTATTGTCCGCAGGTGTGATAATACTCGAACCAAGACTACCAGCCAAAGCAAGCATTCCCAACTGAAACGTCACCCACCACTTGAACGCAACAGGCCAATTCTGCGGGTTCAATGGGTCATCAGTATCCCATTTGACCAGGTACTCAGGGTCAAGCACAGTTTCGCTTTTCTCGCCCGAATCCTCAACGGCATCACGACGAGACCAGAAGCGCCACATCGTAAATACAGGTCATTCCCAAACCGTCCAGTTCAACCCTCATCAGGTTGATTCTTGCAAAAGAAAAAAAAACGCTACGCCATGCACTGAGGGGGTTTGATGAGCGGATCCTAGCTCGGCATTTGTTCTGTTTAGCCGAGAACTGGAAACTCGGGCGGCCGGTCCCGACTTCGGAAATTCGGCGTGGAGATTGCGCAAGAAATGTTGTGTAAGACTAAGAGAGACTAACGCCAAATGGGGCGGCCTCGGCCGAGAAGCCAGTGTTCATACATATCTGATTAGGCAGTAGTAGACATGACCCGAGACATGATGAGGCCGGGGACATCATGATGCTGGCAAGTCACTGTTAGGCCTACACTGTTAGATCTTCGCGAGAATTCGCACGCAGTTTCTCGCAGATGAATTTTTCATTTGCAGCGGATCTGAGGAAATTACGTTCAGAATTTGAAATAAAATACATGTGTGAAGCCATTTCCACGCCCATTCAAATCTCTGAATCCATGCTGTGATAAATTGACGGGCTTTTTCAGTGTGCTGGTGCGGTATAGAACGAAAATCGGACGAGAGACGTTTACGGGCTCGGCGTGCCCTCGTCGTAACGAGGACCACCGTCATCGTCGCCGTATCCCGCACCGGGGGTAGCAGCGACACCGCCCATCGCCGGTGTAGGTGCGTCGAAGGCTGCCGGGGTAGGAGCATCGTACCCTCCGCGCTTGGGCAATCCACCAGGAGTTGGAGCACTGAAAGCTCCACCAGGCGTGGGAGCATTATCGGCCCACGCGCCAGGAGTCGGCGCAGACGCACCAGGAGTAGGAGCGCCATAGGCACCCGGGGTTGGCGCAGAGTAACCTCCGCCTGGTGTTGGGGCGTCGTCGAAGTCACGCTGGTCACGGCTGTTGGGCAAGCCACCCCAGGCGGGAGTACGGTTGCCGGCACCACTGGCACCCCAAGCTGGAGTGCGCGATCCGGAAGCAAAGGCATCGTAACCAGAGCCAGAATCATGTGGCGTGCGAGATCCAGAATTCCAGGCCGGCGTTCGGTTGCCCAGGCCACCATAAGCTGTACGGTTTCCTTCCGCATAAGGGTTCGAGGTACGTGATCCATCGTTCTTCCAAGCAGGGGTACGGGAGCCGCTCATACCTCCCCAGGCGGGAGCTATAAACTTGCATTAGAAAGCGTATCCAGATAATATGAGCCGAGTTGAAGGCTATGAACTTACTTCGTGACGAGGAGCCACCCCACGCCGGGGTCCTTGAAGAATCGGCCGCAGCCATGGGAGTACGGCCACCCTGCCAACCACCTCCTTGAGCGCCAGAGCCCGAAAAGGCCGGCACACGCGAGCCCGATCTGCCGCCAATCTCCAATGTCTGCTTAGAGATCGGACTAGACAACAAATTAGTGATGAAAAATTCAGGGCGGGGAAAAATGACGTACTCTTTGGGAACGAGAATCTCCCGAGGTAATAGAACTGGCTTGTTGGTTGTGTACAATTCGACTGTGGCGGTCTTATCGTCAGAGTCGCGAACTATACCAACAAGGCCCTTGTAACGGCCCTTGCGGACAGCAACAGTCTTTCCGATCAGTCGATCCCGGCCACCCTGGCGAGGGGGTGGCATATTTGGATTACCACCACCCGGCGTCTGCATGGCCAGAGCAGGATTCATCTTGGTCAAGTCAGGGCCAGTAGGACGGCCACCTCTGGCAGACACGGTAACAACATTAGTTGTTCGCACGACTGAGATACCGGCGTTCTCAGTTTGGGCTTTGTTATGCAAGAAGAGGAAAGAGCGGTATATGTGAGTAATAACTCCACTTCGCTGCTCTCCGTAGACCTCGCGGACTGTATCACCATTCCGGATCTCCGCTCCATTGCGATCAGTAGCAACAGCATCTCGCCGAGGGGCTAGCTTATTAGCAATCTGAGTTGGCAAAACATTCCGAAGAGAACCGTTCTGATCCATGACACGAAGGGATTCACGGTCGACCTTGATCACACACGCAACAGTCGCAGCACTACTCCCGGTTAGCGGTATTCAAAGTATAGAAGAGGATTTTGACATTGACTTACTCAAGCTGAACAAGATCGTGGACATCGTAAATGCCAAGTTGGCCATCAGCAGCCATTTCAGCAGAAAGACGGAGATCTTTGCTGAAAACTGTGATTTCCTGCATGCTCATGTCGCTGAGCAGGGTCACTGTGTCGTCCTTGACTTGAACAACCATACCCAGTTCATTTTGATAGCGACTGCCTCCGATGACCTTGACATGGTCACCCTCGCGGAAGCGCTTGCGAAGGGTACGAATAGGGGCGTCAATGGTCTGGCCAGCCAGGTCGCCTTCGGTGACTTGAAGTGAGACGATATCGCCCCGGGTCGAGACTGTTCGGCCAATCAAGCCCTGTTGTTCTCCACGGTACACCTCGACAGGATCACCAGGCTGATAGGAATCCTCTGCAGTCGAGTTCTTCAACGTCTCCGCGAGGGATGCCAAGTCCAGGTTGGCGGTTCCGTCCTCTCCTCCCCGAGCAAACATGGTCACTTCCTCCAACCGGGGGTTGACGTTCTTGGTGATCAAGTGCTGGACACGCATATCCTTGATGAGGAAGCCATCGACGTAGGTATCATTAAGGTAGCTCCATGACTTGCCACCCAATCCAGATGTAGCGGAAAGGTGCTTGGCGTGCTTTTTCTTGGCCTCTGCCTCACTGAATGGGCGTTGCGGAGGTCTGACTTTGGTGCCAGCGGCGCGCTTGCGTTTACCATCCGGGCCGAGCATAGCAGCGTTGTCGTCATTCATACCGTAGTCCAGACGGGGGACCAGCCGAACAGTGACGTTCAACCCGTTCGTCTCAACTTCTTCAATCTGGGCAAGGTCATTCTGATATATGCCTCGCTTGATGCGGACCCAACCACCAGGCATAAGCTCCTCGGACTTCTGGACGCGCAACAGGTCGGGCATCTCCTTGACCGGAACCAACGTCATCTTCTGAGAGGGATAGTAAAACGCAATGCCTTCCAGGGCATCGGTGACATCGGCTTGGCGGCGCGCCTCACAGTAGAACCAACCCTGCATAATGTTTCCACGCTCAAATGCGGAAATGAGTCGGATGGGGTTACGCGAATTGGCGGGTCGCTCTTCCATGCGCTTCTGAATAGAGTAGATGACCTCCTTCTCCTTGCCGGGCTTGCAGCGGCATCCCCAAATGCTGGGATCCTCCACACTAGGAAGAAGCAATCGCTTGGGAATCACCAAGGCATCAGTTGCAGCGGCGCGGTTTCGTCCGTAGCGCTCCTTAAGCATCTGTGCCTGCTTCTCAGCGTCCATTGTAGCGTCAAGCTCACGCTGGCGATCAAGCTGTCGGTGGCGGCGGTCATCGGTCTCTGCACCGGCGGGTAGAGCATCGAGATCATCGGGATGCATTTCGGTACCGAACTCGGCGAGCTCATCCTCCTCGTCTTCAGCTTCGTCTTCCTCTTCATCGACACCAGCCTCCTCTTCGAAGAAAGAGTGAACACCGCCTCTTCGGCGCTTGCGGGGAGGTCCCTGAGAGACAAAAAGATTAGTTGGAATCGATACTTCGACTAATTGAAGCTGATTGGAAAGCACAAACCACAGCCTGCTCATCGTCCTCGTCTTCCTCTCCTTCATCGTCATCTTCGTCGTCGTCGTCGTCATCGTTCTCCTCGCCATCCTCGGCGCCTTCGTCATCGTCGATGGTTTCCTTGGCGTCATAGTCTCCAGCAGCGCCGCCATTGTATTTCACGTCATCGGCAGCGTCTGCGGAGCTCGCGCGTCTTTTTCCAGGCTTTTGATTGTAGTTTGTCAGTGACATCCCCCAGTACCATTCCGTACAGCCTGCTACTGACCTTGGCATCCTCGACGTCAGACTCTTCCGCAGGGGCGGGATTGAAGTCATCGTCCTCCTCTTCAGATCCAAAGTCCTGGTTGAGGAAATTGGACATGTTGCCCTGTAATGCGTGGACTAGTTTGTGAAAGGTGAATCGTGTTGTTCCAGTGATATCACTTCAGTCGCGGTACAATGCGCTTCAATTCTGTATTCATAGTTCGGATAGATCAGTACAGGTAAAGGAGGCGTGTGGGCAGGAGTGAGGAGGTGGGAAGATCTGGCGTACCCAAAGCCGTGCGGCGAGTCGGAGCTTCCGAGACCAAGTGACGGGCTGCGGAGGATTGGTTGACCCAGGAGTGACAATTTGCAACTTCAATGCTGGGTTCACCTGGATGATAGGCTGCCGGGAAAAGTCACGGGAGAATGAGAGCAACAACCAGGTGTGCTTTGGATTAAATGCCCTCCGGCGGGCTTTGCGGGCTGTCACCGAGCGACCGCCTACTCGAAGCACGGGCGCGACCCTGGATGTGAGAGAGGAAAAAGTGAAGAAAAAAGATTGAAGACACAGCACACAGTGAGACAAGGGTTCTTATACCCTGAGAAGCTGTGTCAGCAGATGCGAGATTGGGGGAAGTCGAGGAGCAAGCCATCAATTCGCGGCGAACTTGGGGCAGGAGATTGCGCAGTTGGTCTGTACGGATCCCCCTATCCACACTGCTTATCCTCAAAGGCAGCCTTGGTCTGCCTGTATAATGTGGCAGGCAGATCAGCCATCATTAAATTAGCCTCTAGTAATAGATTGGATGGCTTTTATACTACTCAGTCACCCAATTCTCAACTAAAGTCCATTTCTGACAATCGATCAGGAAGGACCGCACCCGGTACTCATGGGTAGCTAAACTCTCAAATACGGCTTCACAAGATGCGATTGAGACTGTTACACGATACGCTTGCAAAATTGGAGGTTGATACAGAACCCTGACATTCAATGATATGGGGAGACAAAATATATTCATCTATCTGTAACGAGATACTTACAGATCAGCGTCTTGAAGGACCTTGTATTCTGATATCATAAATAGAGACGAAAAGCCAAGACGCATGGCAAGTAGATGATAGTACAAGGTGAAAGTATAACTCAGAAAAAAGCGTCACACCGGACGGGATATCTAATTGAAAAAGAAAATACTCTCGTCAAAAGACGAGGGGCATAGGAAGGAATGTCCAGCATCAGACAGGAAAAGGACAAGATGGTCTATCACAGCCAGTCTCTAATGCAAAGGCTCCATCTACAGCTTCATGCCAAACATCTGGTGCACACGCAGACTCTGGCGCATGCTCAGATCCAACATGATCTCCTCGCTTCCACCGGGGATCGCGTAGGCACGAACGTCACGGTACAGGCGTTCGATCTTACCACCCTGGCCGCCACGGCTGTAGCTGAGACCACCGAAGATCTGACTGGCCTCGCGGGCGCAGAACTCGAAGGTCTGGGTGGCCTGAGCCTTGAGACCGGCGATGGCACCACCAAGCTTGAGCATGGCCTCAGTCTCCTCCATGCACTGGCACTGGAAGATGATGTTCTCCAGCCAGTTGTAGGTGGCCTCGATCTGACGCGCCATGTGGGCCAGCTTCATGCGGATGACGGGGTGGTCGATCAGCTTCTTGCCGAAGGTGCGGCGCTTGTGGGCATATTTCATGGACTCCTCGTAGCAGACACGGGCGAAGCGGACACACTGGATAACAATGCCAATACGCTCGTGGTTGAAGTTGGTCATGATAACTGGAATGGGTTTAGTCCTTTGCCTGTAAGGTTGTCAATGGTACGCGGTTGAACTCACCCTTGAAACCTTGGTTCTCCTTGCCAATCAGGTTCTCAACGGGGACCTTGACGTCCTCAAAGGTCACGTAGGTGGTACCGCTGCTCCAGACACCCTGGCAGTCCATGCGACGAGTGCTCACACCACCAGCCTCACGCTCAATCAGCAGCACGCTGAGGCCTTCCATACCAGGCTTACCAGTGCGAACAGCAGTAGTGAAATAATCAGACCAGACACCGTTGGTGATCCACTTCTTTTCACCGTTGACGATGTAGTGCTTGCCATCCTCGGAGAGCTTAGCCTCACAGCCGAGGTTGGCGACGTCACTGCCCGCATCGGGCTCAGTAATAGCCAAGCAAATACGCTTGTCACCAGCCAAAATGCCAGGCAGGATCCGGTCAACAAGCTCCTTCTTACCAAACTTGACCAAGGGCGGGCACCCAATGCCGAATCCACCGATTAGATTCCAGACCAGTCCACCGCTACCAGCCCGAGACAGCTCGTCCGTCAACAGCATCTCATGGAACAGATCCCAGCGCTCCGGCGCAACAGACTTGACCCGGAACGGAGTGTGCTTCTCCGGGTACTTGACGCCCAGCAGACCGGCCAAGTAGCCGCGCTCACCCATCTGCTTATAGATCTTGTCAGGGACATTCTTGGCCTCATCCCACTCGGTTACGTAGGGCTCGATCTCGGTGTCGACCCATTCCCGAATTTCCTCACGGAGAGCAGCGTGAGAGTCGTTGAAGTACGGAGAGGAATACTGTCACAAAATGTGAAGCCACACGTTAGCGTTCTTGTTCGACCACCGATTACTGCCGGCGAACATAACTTACACCCTGGTACCATGAGGGGTCGGCGAACGGGATCAGATCACCATAAGGATCTTGAGGCTCGGCAGTGGCTGCAGGCTTGTAGTCGGACGGGGCAGCTTGTGCTACTGGGACGGCCTTCTTAGGCTCCGAAGCGGGAGCCGGTGTCGGCTCAGCGACCTTCTTTGTGTCGAGCGAGCCGATCTGCAGCTGGGCCTTGTACTTCTTCAAAATTCCCTCGTTGTGGTACTTCCAGAACTGCTTTGAGGCATCCTTTCCGGCAACTCGTTGGAGAACTATTCACATGTTAATTCCAAAATCTCGGCGGCATTTTGGGCTGTGCGATGACGTACTCTTCTTTCCACCTATTTAGCGTCTTTTGGTCAGCACGTGTGATCCTCGACGGTGCGCTCCATGTGATGCTCATCGCATAGCTGTTTTCCGAGATCAAAGAACTTACCCGGGTGCTCATCTTGAAACTTGGTCACATCGTACACATCCTCGTCAATGACAATCCACAGGCTATCGCCCTTGTTATGCGACGCCACCGCGTCCTTGCTGAAGGTCTTCGACATAGTGATGTGTGCTGTTCGAGGGACAGAGGGTAGAAGCACAGAGTATTTATGCGTTTGATTTTCTACGACAGAAACCGGGGAAATATAAGATAGTCCAGAGAAGGGAGACTTGTGGGGGGGGGGGGGAGGGAAAAAAAAAATAATGAGGGTCAACTCCGGGGAAGCTGGAGCACCCGCGATATTTAGACCCGGGGACTGGCACCAGATTCAGCCAGCCCCGTGTCCACTACGATGCTACTTTAGGTCAGGAATGCCTCGGAGCATGCATTTCTTGCATTTCGATGTGATTTTGAATCTTCACCTGCTTTTCCTCGGTCGCTCGCAGTTGCTGATCAGGTCGGTCATCAGGAAAGCTGCGGTCAGTGATTGGCTCCCACTGCGTCATCATCATCGCAAAAAAGCCGAGGCGTCCTGCTTAGCTAAGACACGCATGTGAACATGTGAAAAGCCCATGGGGGGGCCATCGGCGCATTTGTGATTCGTGCCCGGACGTAGACATCATTGCGGTCATTATTTTGCGAGAGTACAATAATCAGCTGACGGAGCAATGACCCGAGACATGCCCGCGTTCAATAAGTAGTGGCGCCACAAAGTAAGCAATCCATCGCAAGCACTCGATCGTATATACTGGGCCGACACTTCCACCACAAAAACCCGAGGAACTATACTCCAATCTATACCTGCTTGCACTATTCTTGGCCACGCAACAACCACAGAAAAGACAAAAGAGCCGTTTCCAAGGGAACTCCAAGATACTCACCACGATCATCGATTTCTCCCGTCTGGCCCGCTTTCACCTCTGGAAAAGAGAGAAGCCTGCGGGTGAGTAGAGCACGTGACTTCTGGACATGGGTGAGTTCCGGAACTACGCCTCCGGATTCTTACCTGCAAGACTCCCACAAATGCTGCCCCGAGCAGAGAGAAATTTCCAATGCCATTTCAAAAACATGAGCTTTACGATATGTAATATTTTCCGACGAGGAAATTTAAACCCAAATACAAAGATCCGGTGCAAAAATCTAGAGAATTACAACAAGCGAACTTGGGGCATGGATGAATGAGTTTCCTATTAGAATGTATGAAGCGCCAAGAGGACGCTTCGTAGACAGGAAAAGAAGAAACGCTCATTCCAGGGCATAAAGACCATTTGATGTTGGTTACCCTTCTTGTAGGCGCATTTTCGAGGACCATGATATGGGGTAGTCTGCCCTAGAAGAGGGGACCAACGCAGATAATTGGATTGAATGATTGCAAAATTGACAAGTTACAATTCTGTATCAAGAGGATTTATGTAGAACAAGTTCAAGAATCAAGGATGCTGCGTAGATGGAGGTTATGAAGAGTTGGGGTGCGCCCTGTACCGATGGAAGATGATAGTGGTTGAAGGCCCAGGTATCATGATGTGTTTTGATGTGTCGAAAGTAGAGCAACGTTAAGTGGGATGTGTGTGGCAGGCCGTGAATAAGGAAAAGAGGGACAGAGACGTAGAGATATCTTGTTAGAGGATGAAGTTCAAGTGGGGGGCAGATGTTATTAATGACCGAATCCTGGGAGGTTGCAAGGTCGAAGATTGAAGGAAAAGGAGAGCTGTGGAGAAAATAGGAGAAGGAATCCGTTGAAGCCTTGATACCTCCGAGGTCAAGGGAGTTTGAAAGCCCTCATTTCATAACAGGGGCGCTGTTTGCTGCTTGCTGTATCCAGGTAGGCACGCTGCCCAAAAAGAAATTAAGGCAGCTCCAGAGCTGGGGGCGTAATAATGGGTAAGCTCGGATGGACTAGATGTGAAGTTCAGCCTCCAGACACACACACAAGAAGAGTGATGATATGCGGTGCAGAAAATTGTCCCTTACTGAACAATGCGGCCCTCCTGCAAGTTCCTGCTGCAACAAGGTTCGGCCCGGCCCCACTACCCCAGAAATCACCCAAGGCTTCATAGATCGTACAGTATTGGTAATGAAGAACAGAGTCCTTTCGAGCCTATCACCAAGAGATTTGTGATGGCAAAGATGCACAAGATCGCTAGCCATTCATGACAGGTCCTCTCCGATGAATATAATTTCAATGCTGCTTTGTACTGGCCTGGTCTCATGGTTGTAGAACCTTCTTGGTATTGCTTTGTTGCTCTGTTGACCTGGTGTTCTCCATTACCGAATCGCTATGGCTGCCTTGCCTTCCAGTCTTTCTCGTCTTTAGGCAGGACTAGAACGCTGGAAAATTCAGGATTGCGCCTGCCCGAGCGAGGCAAATTATGAACTTCGAGCAAGTCCCCTTTCTCCAATCTCCCCAATTCAACTCCCATACCTTCCTCCTCGTCTCCCACAGACCGGCTTGACCACCCAACCCACTCCACTATGTCGATCCCTCACTCGTCCTCGCTTCCGCCCTCCACCGTCAGAGTGCCAGAACTATACGATTACATCATCTTTGTCGCCAGGGGCTCGATCTACCGAGGACCGATGGGAAGCTACAGGGGGGAGAGTGACGCTCAGCTACATACCAGTTTACGACATACCCGGGCAAACTATGAACAGGTGTATGGGCCTATCATGGGTATCTGCGAGTTCCACACTTTTGCTTGGCCATCATATGAAGAGTTGCCTCCTGACGTAGATACGGTTAGCTTCTTTGACGAGCGCCTCGCAAATCTGGATGCCACATTTGGAAACATGATGGTTGTGATCAACGGCTGGGACGGATTGACCTCCCACGCGGGAAGCTTCAACAGGCTGTTCCGAGCGCATGCACCCCAAGTCACCCTTCGCGTCTTCGCGAACCAGCCTCGTTCGTTCTATCAGGTTAACGTGGTACAGATTTTCCAGTTGTTTGATGGCCATATCCTTATCAATCCCTACCTTGACTGCATGGCCCATGAACAGCTTGACGAAGGGGTTTTGGAGATTCTGAATCAAATGGAAAACCAACTGGAATACTCGACCGGGCTGTTCTATCGCTACTTCAGAGCTTTCGGGACGCTCCGAATCAACTAGTTCTTCTCCTGGCGGTCCCTTGTATCGACATTTGTGAGCAAGTTGCGCAAGGCTACAGTGTACACGACGGAATGTGTGCCCTTGGACCCATGGCTGGAGCAGGTGCTGAAGAACATCGACGGCTCGAAAAGTCCAAGCTCGTGGGAAGGAAAGCTGAATCGCAGGGCTGCAAGGAGCCATACATGGCGCATATGTGGTGGAGACGCAGAATTTATGCGGAATGAAACACCTTTTTTGTGGTTAGATCGAGCGGGCATATCCAATGTCACCCATGAACTGCATACATCATCTCGAAGGTTCCCAAACGATCTCCAACTGAGCCTTGACGGCTTTCATTTCTTCCTGATTATTTAGAAGATTTCGGTTGATACAAGTAGTATGAGGCCGAATGATCCTAATCAAAATGTGAAGTGTAAATGAGAAATTCTAGTGTGTTGTATCATTCACAATAAGGCGTCTAATCCCCCTCTCGCCTTCCCGGACTTCTCATCCACTATACCCAAAGTGCAGGAGCTGTCACTGAAGTGTCCGTTCAAATGGCACCTATCCTCTTCGAAGTAATCCTAGCCGCTATACGAATAAAAGAGCGCTGTCGGATTAGACTACACAGTAAATACAGTATAGTAAAGATCTTGCTCATTCTTATCAGGTGCTAGTTAAAAGAAACATTCAACGTGAGACTTTTCCCTGAGTTTACGCAGGTGAAATACTGTCCGCATGTCCAATACGAAGACAGTCCAACTTTGACACAGTAGTTTGTGCCAGGTCCAGAGGGAAAATTGACTTGTTCACTTAGCTTTCCACACCACTGGCCTGATCGCTCGAAGAGCTTTTTTCCCTCAACAACTTCAATCTGTCGGGCGTCTTCTGCGACGGGAGCAGCGTGGAGACTCCGGGCAAAGAGGGTGCCAAGGAGGAGACAAGATAGTTGCATGAAAGATGTAGAGCATGATGAGTGATGGTCTTCTTGACTGAAGCTTGTTCATTGTCGGACGAGGTACAAGGCATTGAGGAAGGTTCTTACTTTCTATAGCAGGCAACGTGCGTCATTGATACGCCAAGAGACCGACCTCGTTCGATTGGCCTTTCTCCATGAACTTCCAAGAGCGACCGTCATAGGGTTGAACGGCCGCACTTGAAGAAAAAACCGGCCCTCGAAAACTTGGAGTCGAGTGGTCAAGGCGAAACAACGAAGAGGTAGGCCGAATATGAGGTCTCATACCGCAAGAGCTAGCCTACATGCAGCTATTTACCAGTCCGCGCTCTGATCAAGCTTGGCTAGGTGAGATCCAGCGGGTTTGACATGAACTAGCCCTCGTCATGATGCTTGATTACATCGGGGCAGGTTTGCAGGCTACACAAATCGAAAATCATGGAAAAATAGACAAAATGCTTCATATCACAAGGCGGAGAATCGCACTTCCCAAGATATCAGGTTGATAAGAGCCTGATGATTCTAGTAATACATCCAGCGTTGAAGTAATTTACGCTGAAGTCCTCCTCTACTCCTCCTCCGCGTCCGTCTCATACGTAAACTCGTCGGGAACGGGCGCATCTTCCACTCCCTCCTCATCTTCATCCACAGCAGTCAGCACACCGGCGGCAGCGGCAGCACCGCCCATGGAGGTATAATCAGACAGAGCAGCGCGAGCAGCGGCCCGTTGAGGTGTCTGCAGAGCGGCCGCACCAATGGCAGCCTGAAGTCGGTCCTGAAGAGTCTCGCCGCCAGTGGGTGCAGGGGCTTGAGGCTTCTTGCGGCTTGCCTCAAGCTCAATGGTTTCGCGGGGCTCATCGGGCTGCTTGTCGAGAACAACGACAACACCACCGGTGGGCTATAGGAAAGAGTTAGTGAGATATTTCAAATGATATGGCAGAAGTATAGAAACATACCCTCTTAACAGGCTCGTAACGCGGGTCGGGGAAGGTAAGGTACTTGAGTTGAGCTGGCAGAACTCTTGACATGTTGTCCAACTCGTAACCGACCTTCTCCCGTTCAGCCTTCTTCTTCTGGCCCTCGGCAGCGATCTTCTCTGCATCCTTGGCTTCTTCTCCCTCTACAGCTGCCCCCTCCTCGACATCCATCTTGTCTGGGAGCTGATCCGACACCTTAGGTGTGGTCGGTGTCTGGTCAATATCCATGCTTTCTCGACGAGCCTGCTTCTCCCGACGCTGCGCACGACGCTTGGCCTGAGCAGTTGTCGAAAGCACGGCAGTCTTAACCTTCTCTGGGGCTTCCTCGGCCTTGACCTGTTGTTCGGGAGGATAGTCAAACAAGCTGGGGCGAGTGTTGCTGTGGAACTTGAATTTTGGAGCCTCCAGCTTCTGGTCCACGCCAATGACGGCCGTGGGCGTGAAGCTGAGGGACAAGAAGTGGGAGAGAGGGAACCAGTACCAGTATTGCACGAAGACCGCAGCACCGACAATGCCGGGCATGTTCAGGTTACCAGTCTGAGTTTGCAGGCTGATTGTGCAATTGCGACCACCCGCATCGATGATGCCCAGAGCAACGGCACAACCGAACTTGGCCATAGCATCTTCATGGCGGTCACCAACCATCTTTAGCATAGCCTTGCGAAGGCTTGTGACGCGGGGGTTCATAGCCTCATTCTGCTGAACAAGAACCATGGAGAGGGCAATCAAAGCACCCTGACGCACAAAGTCGGTGGAATCCTTCAGCATTGGCTCCAGAAGGTCGATCGCCTCATCCAACCCGGTTCCAGCGCAGGAGATACCCAGCGCCATAGCTGCACCGTACCGAACATGGGGGTTGTAAGACTCCGAGAGCAGCTCCACCATGCGAGGCACACTCTGGTGCTTTCTGAACAGAATGAAACCCAAGCTCAGAACTGCAACACGGCGCACGTCATCATTGACATCACTGACAGCAACGTGAAGAAGCTTGCGAACAGCCTTGTTGCTGCCGCTACCACAATAGGCCAGGGCAATAGTCATGATACCACCGTAGCGGAGAGTGGGATCCGGGTCACCGAGGAGACCATTGATAAGCTCATCAGCAGCCTCCTGACGTCCGTACATGATCAGAGCCATACCCATGGCCAGACCACGAACAATCTTCTCATGCTGTGTATCGTGCGCGTACTGAATCATGTCCTCCAAGGCCTTCATATTGCCGGTTCCCAGCATTACCAGACCCATGGAAAGGCCGACAGCCTCACCATTGAGTGCAGAGTCAGTGTAAAGAACATTTCGCAGGTCTTCATAAATGCCTTCATCGCCAGTAGCCATACCCGCAACACCCAGACCCAAAGCACCACCGTGCTGAACAACCTCTTCCGTGGCCTTCTTGAAGTAGTCACGGATGATATCGACAGCCATGCCACCGTGGTTGGCATAGATGAGACCGTAGGCGTACAAAGAGCCACCTTGGCTGTAAACTGAGTTTGAGCTGCCACCAACACCAGCAATCTGATCCTTAGGAAGGTAAGGCTCTAATAGAGTCTGGCCCTGGTTCAGATTGCCGCGGTGTATCACACCAAGAGCAGCCGTAGCCGTGAACTTGGACCAGTTCACAGCCTTGCCGAGCCACTCCAGGTTATCACGGAAGAACTTGTCGCGAGTCGTTCCGGCGTGCATAAAAGCATTCGAGATGGTGACAGCGGTGTGGAAAATGGAGTTGCGAGCCTCAAGACTGTCGCGAACCTTGTCTAGGATGGCCATGTCTGTCCTGTTGTTCTGATAGAGGAATTCCAGGTTCAACTCGATTGTCTTGAGACCATCCAGAATCTTGAGAATGTTCTTGAAAGCCGAGCTTGCCTGTTCCGACAGCTTACTCTGTTCGCCTGATGGCCGAGCGGAGCTTGACCGATCATCAAGCAGGCGGTCAGACTCCTTGGGCTCGTCGTTCTCATCCTGAGCCTGCTCAGCCTCGGCTTCTGGCACCAACTCAGCGATCTCTTGGCGAACCTTCTGGAGGAACTCCTGAGTGCTGTTATCGTAAAGGTCGAAGGAGATTTGGTAGGCAACTGCGAGAGAGCGCGAGTCACCCTTCTCGACTAGTTGTTGCAGAATGTTGGACGCCATGGAGTGCTCATTGAGGTATACAACGCACTTCGCGATCGAAAAGTAGTCAGGGGCGGGGATCTCGTTGAGGAGGTCGAGGATGAGTTTCAAAATCTGTTAAACGGGACCGGGTTAGAACAATCGCCAGATTGAAGAACAACAGGGTGGACAAACCTCATTGCGGAATGCTCGCTCTTGGACGATTCCCATGCAGATATCCAGGACATATTCCATAAGCTCTTCACTGCGGCGAAACTCGCCTTGCTGCTGCTTCTTCTCGTCGTCGCTAGCCCGGAGAATGGCCATGCGAAGCACGTCCAGGCTCTTTGCCTCAATAGCAATACCGATGACTTGGCGGTAACGCTTCTGACGGAAGCACTCCTCGAAAAGTCGCTCTATAACGGCCTGCAGCTGTCTTTGGACACCACGCTTCAAGACCAGTGGTGTCTCCTCGTGCTGAACACTGGAATCATCGCCGCCGGGGTGCGTGGCATCAATGCCAGGAACTTCTTGACGCGAGAGCAAAGATTTCGAGGGCAGGGCAGACTTGGAAAAAGGTGTGCTTGAAGAGGTCAAGCTTGCAGATGTACTTGTAGCACCATCGCCGGATGCTGGGAAGGAGTTGTTCAGGTTGGCGGATTGGTCACCGGAGCTGCGACGCTGGGCGGCGGATAGGGAGATGAAAGTATCAACGCATTTAGCTGTAAAAGAACACCTAGCCGTTAGCAGGATGGCCAGAAGGGCTGTAGCGGATACAGCACAACTTACCAATGATGGTCTCTTCGTACTCGCCACCACTGTCCAGCTTGAACAGCTTGCCCGCGCCCAAGGCCAGAACCATACTCTCATTATATTCCTGCAAGTGATAGTATACCTTGGAGGCGACTAAAGCGGCCAGCTCGCGTTCTGGGAAAGATTCGTCTTCATAGATGGCCTCACTGAATGGAAACGGTTAGCCCGGTACGAGGCAACTGGGCTCTGCTTAGGGAGGGGCTGCGCGCCAAAGAATAGACGTCGCGTCCCAAAAAGCTCAAAACATCATCCCACTTACATCTCCGGAACGGAATTCACAACTTCTGTCCATAGCAGATCGATCTGCGAATCTAATGACTTCAACGCAAAGACCTTGAGCTCCGGATCAGGCTCGGATAGGAAGCCGACCAAACCGGCAGCCGAAACAACTCCAACCATCTTTATGGAAGAAGACGTTTGACGTCGAGATTAACTGAAAGGAGCTCAGGCTCAGAGGTTGTCGTTGTTGTCGGAGTGATGAAGCAACGTCAACGAGAGGGAGCTCGGGGGAAGCAGCGAACGAGCCTCAGGGCAACGATGGTGTAGAAGAAAAACAGGTGTCCCTAGATCGGATGAAGGCAGATAAAACAAACACAAATTGAAGGAAATGGACGAGATGAGATAAAGTGGACGTGCGAATGGAAGCTGGAAGCAGACAACGGAAGCTTTCCAGGCGCGAGTCAACGTCAACGGAGGAGCTGACTATTCGTGTCACGTGAGCCAATGACGCCCATTGTGGTCCGAGAGCATCGAGCGTCAGCTGGTGAGATCCGGCGGACATTTGAGATTTTCAAAAGGACGATGTCGACGGCCTATTAAATAGGTGTTCCTCTCTCCGGAAGATCTGCCAGAGCTGCAGTGACACGACTATCTCTCTGCGTGAGGCCTGGTCCCCTCCATTCAGCCGCCATGTCAACACTTCTCCCGTTTCGAGACAAGCGGTTACCACCCGTACCAGCTGCGACTTCCATATACCACCACGATCCCCTGTTACAAGTCAAGCGTCAGACAGAGTATATCCAGCGGAATCTGCAGACTTTGATTGATGCTCAGAGTGAGGGTCTCCTAGCAGGTCTTGCGCGATCTCAGTTTGAAGACACATCGGAGGGCAGCTTTACCCCGACATCCTCGGCAGCTGGTCGAGCTCGGTCTCCGTCGACCACGCCCGCTCGACAATCTTCAACTAAGAAAGTTGGGCTTCGTGCGGCCCGAAAGGGTATATTTCTTTCCATTCATGACCTGCTAAAGTTGCGAGAAGAAGAGCGCGATATCTTGTTGTCCCAAACGGATGAACGAGATCATGCGCTCCGTGAAATTGAAGGGTTCACTTCCAAAAAAGATGGTCTTGAAGAGACCATATCATCTATCAAGAATGACCGAGAAAACCAACAGGCTAAACAACTGCAAGATGAGGCTCGAGGTCTTGAAACTGACATTCGCGAGATGGAAACCAAGCTATACGAGATGAAGGCCAAGCATCGAAATCTGATCAGCAAGATTTCCAATATCGAGAACTCTGTCGATGCAAAGCTTTCCTCCTATACTGAGTCACTGTCCCTCCTTCAGTCTGATATTCAAGGCTATCTCCGTGACCCTCCTGTCCAGCCGCTGTCACGAGAATCAAGCGAGTCTTCGTTCTACTCCCTCAATCCCAAACGGCGGACACTTGATATGGCGAAGGAACATTGGAAGATGGAACGCGATCGTCTGCGTAAGAGACAACACGAAGTGGATGCCGAAATCATGGCTCTGGAGGAAGGCGGTGGTGTTTGGAAACAAACCATAGCTGACGTGTCCGGCTTCGAGAAGCGTCTCCGGGCCAATATGCGGCACTATATCGAGATGCAGTCCTCTGCGACCGGTTCAAATAATGTACAGCTGTCAGAAACGATGGAGGAACTCGCGACGAATGTCTCGGAGGACTTGGACAAGACTATCCAGCGGTTGGAAACGCATCTGGAGCTTGCCGAAAAGAAAGACTGGAAACTGCTCGTTTGCTGCATTGCCGCAGAACTCGAGGCCCTGCGTGAAGCACGCGGAATGCTTCTTCCAGCCTTTGGTCTGCCAGTTCATGACGATGCGCCCCCTTCCCAGTCACCCCCCTCGTCGGAAGAACCAGTCCCGGAGGAGGCCTCAGATGCGCATGAACATTCATCTGACAATGATGACTCTGAGCCCCCAGCGGATCTGTTGAAAGATGAGCAGGCTCACCATACAGATTGCGCGTCAAGATCTGAGGATGATGAGCCAGATCCAGCCTGGCTCTGATTTGCATGAGATAGAATATATATCTATATATCTATATATACCAAGCGTTCAAATTTAATATAAGTATCGATTTACTCTCATCCAGCCTATTATCTACTCCTCATCGCTTGTATCATACAATTTGTAACACTATTTTCACTCTAGACCTAGGTCGGGTTGACGGGCATTTGGGCACGGGCGGGAAAGCTTCCCTGTCGGGTAGGTAGCTCCAACATCAACTCCCCCTTCGTTTTCTTCATGCTGAACAAGGAGCGAGCTGGGATTACCATGAACACGACAGTGTGAAGACATTTGTCATAGTCATGGATCTTCTACGCCCGACTTTCGCGTTTCACCTTCCCTCGGTTCATGATGATTGCCAGCTGGAGTGTCGACTGTATCTCCCGCAACAGCTACAAGATATAGAATCGGCAGGTCCATCACCCATTCGCGGGGCCATTGTCGCTCACCCTTACGCACCACTCGGTGGATGCTTTGATGATCCCGTCGTGGGGTTTGTTGGGGGCGAGCTCCTACAAGCAGGGTATATCGTGGGGACATTCAATTTCCGGTACAGTCCTTGCGTTCAGCTCTCAGATTCTCAAGATAGCTGACAGAGACTACAGAGGAGCTGGGAGTTCGGAAGGACGGACCAGCTGGACTGGGAAGCCTGAATTAGGGGACTATGTGTCCTTGTATGGATTGATGCTGAACTATCTACACAATTTACATTCTGCACTGGCAAGCAGACAGAATACCCCGCCCAGCGAAGCTGTCCACCTCGTGATCGGTGGGTATTCATTCGGATCTCTTATCGCTTCGCATGTTCCACCTCTTGATGTCATGCTCGACCTATTCTGCAACGGACCAGCAACCCCGACAACCTCGATCCACGAGATTCGCAGAGCAGCCCAAAAGATTGCTGCGCAGTCCGTACAGCATCTGTCCTCTTCAAAGCAGAGCCTAGGCAATGACAAGGACAACCAGGACGACCAACCGACGTCCCGCGTGGCGACTACAATCTCCTACCTCCTTGTGTCACCGTTGCTGCCGCCTGTGAGCCAGCTTCTGACGGCGTTCTCCGCTCTATCAGTGAATGTGGGAGGCAAGACGTCAGCCCAGGCCCGACCCGCCGGTCGGCCAGCGGAGCAGCTGAGTGCGCACCGGACGCTGGCGCTATTTGGAGATCAGGACACTTTCACATCTGCCCGGAAATTGCAACGGTGGTCAGCCGAGATGACCCGCATGCCGCATAGCAGATTCCGGGGCTGCGAGATTGAGGGCGCGGGGCATTTTTGGCGAGAGACTGGAGTGGAGGCGCGGGCGAGACGGGCTTTGCAAGAATGGCTTCGACCTTGAGTGCTTGCGGAGCCGCGTGATATTATCTTGATATCTCTGTGCGTCCTCGTAGCCAGGAGATGTAACAATAGTATATAATACTGCCTTAAGGACTGAAGCTAACAACCATGGCGACTACACTGTACAATGCCATCTTGACCGATATCGCACATAATATCCTACACCCACTCCTCCGTCTACGGAATAAACCCGATCGAGCTACTTTGAGCGTGGCGCATAACAAGCGTGTCTCACATGTGTCTAAAATCTGCATGTGAGCCGCTGCCAGGCTCCAGGGACGCGATACCCCGCCGGAAGGGCCGTTCAGATGATGGTGGTGGAGTGAGATCATCGGGGATGGTGGCAGGGGGGAGGATAGAGTTTCGAGAATCATGGTATCTGCAGGAAAATCAGCCAAATCAATATAGATCGAGGATCCATGCAGACATTCATGCGGACTATGCAGCAGATGACTGTAGTACAAAGCTGACCAGAGCGCGAAAAGGGGAGTTAATATCAAAAATATCAAGATTGACCGTCCGTCGTCATAATCATGTCCACCGGAAGTCAGTTCCAGTTTTACCCCATTCTTAGTCACTTTTGAGTCCACCGAAAGTCATTTGCTGGGGGGGCGCGGGGGAAAGAAAAAAAAGTTGGGGTTAGTTCCTACTGTACGGAGCAGGTTAGGTAACTTGGGGGTCATCGGGCGTCCATTGGCCCTCGTGACGTCCTTCTTCAGTCTGGCAGACCGCCAGATTTCGCTCCATCGGGAAATCCGGGGTTCCTGTTCTTGTGCTGGGCTTTTCCACTTCCATATTAATCCTTATACTCATTCTCACGATTCTCTTATTCTATAGTTGTCCCAGGCGCTCTTCTTTGCCTCGAATCTTAACGTTATCCAAGCGATTTCTCTCCCCCCCTGGTCTTCAAGTGGGCCACAGACCCCGGCTGGATGGCTTGCTCCCGATGCACAGGCCTGCAATCTCGATGTTGGGCGACTCCACAATAGTCCCTGCGAAATGCCAGAAACGTGATTCGGAGAGCCTGGCTGCCCTTCCCTCGACGTCGAACCGGTCCCTCCGCAAGACGATCTCTATCCCTGCCGTATCGTCGATCTTTAAGGAGTCGTGGAATTGGGCCGGCGAGACGCTGCACACCTATCGCGATGGGCTCTCCGCCGAAGAGCGGAGGCAGAAAGCGGAGATTGAGGATCGGAAACAAGTGTTGTACCTGAAAATTAAGAATGTGAGTCAAACTGAGCTCGGCTGGCCGTGTCCTTGACGGGCAGTAGCATCTGCGAAGTGGACTGGGCTGATCGCGACGTGGACTGCAGGCCGTGTCGTACGAGGAGTGGTACACTTGCGCTAGCGAACTAGACGTGTTGGAGGACAATATCTCTTGGAAGCGCACATTGGAGTGCTCAGAATATCACCCGGAGTTGGTCCAAGAACGGTTGCGACAGTTGGAGGAGGCGCGGATTAGCTGCGATGTGAGCCGCATGCTGTTTCTCGTTCGCACCGCCCTCAGTCGCGACTTGGGAAAAATGAGCAACGCCTCGTTATATCGTCACTCGCATACAGGGACAAAGGACTTGATCGATCGGTATATTACGACCGCGCTCGAAACCATCAACACATTGGTGGATCTGTCAGTACATAATCGGTGCGATGGGCTGGAGCTCAAGTATATACTGGATCAATTGTTGGCAGCCAGACAGGCATTTGGCCGGAGTGCGCTTCTGTTCTCGGGAGGTGCTACTTTTGGGATGAACCACATTGGTGTTCTCAAGGCCCTTTATGAATCGAAGCTCATTCCGCGCATTGTCTCGGGAGCCTCGGCCGGTAGTATCGTTTGTGCGGTATTTTGTACACGTACTGACGATGAGCTGCCAGCTCTATTGGATACATATGCGCATGGGGACTTTTCAGTCTTCAGCAAGCAAGGACAGGAAGAGAATATCTTCCAGAAAACGGCACGGTTTTTGAAGTTTGGGTCCTTCCTTGATATAACTCATTTGGCCAATACGATGCGATCGTGGTTAGGAGACATGACGTTTCAAGAGGCATATAACCGAACTCGCAGGATTTTGAACATCTGCGTGTCAAGCGCAGGCATGTATGAGCTACCCCGACTGCTCAATTACATCTCTGCACCCAACGTGTTGATCTGGTCAGCAGTGTAAGTTTCGGCCCTGCTCTACGCCCCCTTTTCGATTGTATCTCACATATTTACAGAGCGGTGTCTTGCTCGGTGCCATTGGTGTTCCGTCCCTTCAACCTGATGGCCAAGGATCCCTTGACAGGAGAGGCAATTCCTTGGAATGATCTCCACAAACAGTATATTGATGGCTCGGTGGACGGTGATCTACCCATGACACGATTATCTGAAATGTTCAACGTCAACCACTTCATCGTCTCACAAGTCAATCCGCACGTTGTGCCTTTTTTACCCAAAGAAGATGGCCCAACCAACAAGCCCGAGCAGGGCTCGTCCTTTATCCCTCGCTGGGTGAACACAATGACTCACCTTGCCAAAGACGAGGTGCTTCATCGAATGACTGTCCTCTCAGAACTTGGAGTCTTCCCCACATCCATGACCAAAGCTGCTTCAATAATGAATCAAAAGTACAGCGGCGACATCAATATTTACCCTGAACTCATCTCATCGAACTTTCCTCGCATCCTTGAGAATCCAACCACCGAATTTATGCTGCAGGCTTGTTTGAGTGGAGAGCGTGCGACATGGCCCCGATTGAGCCGGATCAGGAATGCCTGTGCCATTGAACTGGCACTCGATCGTGCCGTTCAGCAGATGCGAGCCCGGGTTGCTTTTAGCCCTGGCCAACTCGAACTACGTATTCCTGGTTCTATTCAAGATTCTACAGAGTCTATAGAGAGCGGTATGGGACGAGGGCGGATCCGGAACCGCAGACGCGGCTCTTATAGTCATGAGCTGGAAAGGAGACGCACAGGAGCCCTCTCACGCAGCAACACTGCCCAGGGACTCCGAAAAGCACGCAGTAGCATCTCTCTCGAACATCCGTCTTTCACCACGTCGAAAGATTCTATCTTCGTCCCTACCCGGCCCAAGGCCCACCGCCGCCGATCTTCCATGACCTATAGTACTGGGGCCTTCACAATGGAATCAGACAGTGACGATTGCGAGGATTGCGGTGTACCTTACTTCAGTAACCCTCGGCCCTTCCATCACCGAGGATCCTGGGATGCGTCTACTCACGGTGAAGAATTGAATCATGGCTTACATAGTCCCGGACGATCTCGGCGATCTTCCTTCTCGTCTGGGATGCGACAACGGTCCGGCTCGCGCCATCGAGGCTCACCAAAACAGGTCCATGCAATTTCAGCTCGAGAGATTTCCATGGCCTTGTCGCCTTCGTCTCGTCATTTGCTCAGGATGACGCCGACGGCGCATCCGACCTCTCCTGACTCTTTGACACGCAAAGCACGTCCATGACCGCCCTCTGACCACTCTCGAACAGTATGATGATTTTTGCGGGACAACAGCCCTGACTATCACTTTACTCATTTTTCACGTTCTCAACATGTCTCATTTTCTGTCCCCCTCACCATTACATTGGCTTTGAAATTGGTGCTCGGTATCCATTATCTTTCGGGGTGTCTTTTGTCTAGACCGGCTTGGCGCCGTGCCTTTCGGGAATTACTTTACCCATTTTCTGGCTTTCCTTGAGGGAGATAGACCTCGCATTTTTGGGCCCTCGCTGTCATCGCTCTATGTCGGGTATGTGGCGGGTTCATCTGCATACCGTGGAGATGGGGCTGAGTGAATGTTTACCCATGTTTCTTATACGTTATATATTTATAGTGGCAGGGAAGCAATAGGTAGCAGACAGAATACCTGTTCATAGAAAACCTTGAACTACAAAGTTGCGCGCTGTGTAGATTTCCTCCGCGAGTTTCATTCCTGAAAAGCAAAGCGGGCTGACTTCGATCAGCACGCTGACTCAAGTTTAGAATATAGAGAACGAATCTCCGTCCTTGACCTGGATTCGGTATGCCGTATTGGAGATAGACTCCTTCTTTCTCTGGACACTCCTTTCACAAGCTGAATAAGCTGTCAATCTCTGAAGTCATGACCTCGCCGAGCAGTTCAAGAGATACCTCGATGCAGTTGAGACTGCCAGGTCCCAGCCGCATTCAACCGCAAATACCGCGGGGCTGGCTCACTTGCCGATTGATTGCTTTTTTTTTTGGTGAACGACAATGTCAGCGCGATGTCGAATTCTTGAAATACCTGAGGAATCACGCCAGTGGCAACTTCTCATGGCAGCTTCAATCTCAATCCCTGCACTACATTTGGAAATGGTTTCCAAGCTGTGCGACCAGTATATCAATGTTGCGCGCGCCAAAAGGCGTTGCGCCGGTTCCGTGGCTCCCGGACGTTTAACCACAAAATCTGCCATCGAACAGCGCGCGCGCATTGAGTGCTACCCACACTGCACACTATCTTCTTCTGCCTCGAATGCTGCAAGACCGGCCGCTCGGGTCGTTAACTTTCTCCGCTAGATAGAGGGCCTAGGTAAACACTGGGGTCTGGTCTTTCATGGCAGACGAACATCTCCATTGTAACCTCACCAAACTCCAATTCTCTAGCCTGGCGGCAGGCCTCCAACGGACTTACTTGATACAGGCAAGGAAATTGTTTCGAAGACCAGGCGAGAACGGTCTCCAGGTTGTCGCGCGCTACCTTGCATTCGTAGTACATACCAGGCTAATTAGGCCGTCCAAGTCATACTGAACTTAGTCCTCAGCTGGGACAAATTTCTAAAAATACCCCCCTAATTAGCCTGCATTAAGTAGGGTTACAATAACCGGGATGGAAGAAAATTGCCACTAATTGACTTCTATTTTGGGGGCGCTGACCTATGCAAGTTGCCTGCACGTTGCCAAAATGTATGCCAAAATGTGTGCTAATTAGGGAACGCCGGGTTTTCTTGTCAGTCCGTTAGTCCGCCGATCCCTCCGCATTCTTGCAGCGTCCCGGCGCCAATGCACTCGTTCTATTGGCCTCATCCTCTACACCAGGCTACGTTGGCACTGCACTTCCCGCAGCTCGTGCAGATTGTGCAGCTCTCCCGATGCTTCACGTCATGCACGTCGGAGGGACTAAAAGGATGCACGGTTTGGCGACCAAGCTTTATATCTGGGCGCCTCCCGCTATCCATGAAGCCCAGACGGATCCCGCGCCGGGTTGGGAATCAGCCATTGTTCGACTCCTGGCTGGTATCTGGAGAGGAGTCTGGAATAATATTTTGCTGCAATAGAGCACTAGTTACTCTTTCTCTTCTCTCGTGCCTTGTTTTTGTACCTTGAACTACAGCTGAGCTGTATTGAGGAAGTCCTGGCCATTGGCGGATGACCCCTCCGCCCACCCTTCAGACCCTTGTTCGCCTCGAGTCCGAGCTCGTCCAATCCGAGCTGCGCCTTCTCGTTTGTGTTGGTTGGTCTTGTGCCTCTATGCAAGCCATCGGCAGATCCCCTGACGAGAAAGAAACCCAGGATCTATCCGCTCCTATTCCTCAATCTTGGCGATTCCTGAAAGTACCAGTACTGCTTTGCGTAAGCTCAGCCGGGGGGTTTCCCGCACTACTTGAAGAGACAAACTCGCACCTCTTCTCTTGCTGAATCGATTGGGTCCCTCTTCCTCTTGAATTATACCCCCGCTACAGTCGAATGTCTGCTGCTGCCCCCACACAACACTGGGGATTCCAAAATCAGCATGGCAGGGATTGTCAATAAGCCTCTGGCCATATTTCGCCGCCCAGATTCCCCCAAACCGCTTCATACGAGGTGGGGGGATGTGGCTATCTCGGTGCCTACAGATGGCTCATGGAACCAATATGAAAATCCACATCGACCACCTCCAGAGAGACAGACCTACGGACCTGGCTTCGTGCCTGATAGTCCTCCGTCAGATCGACTCCACGAAACTCGAGGCAGCAACGCTACCAGAGAAAGCGTGCTGCGAAGCGGGGATCCTGATGAAGACAACAAAAGTACTTCAACGGGAAGAGCCTCCGTTGCATCTGTGTCGCGACGAAACTCGCTTTCTCTCGGAGGGCTACGACCGACGAGACTCTCTGTTCGCCTAGCCTCTCGGCCAAAGCATCTAAGAGGTGAATCATCCTTAGACAGACCAAGCCACTATGCAGAGAACAAGCAGCCGGAGTTTGCCTACAAACCAATCCAGCAAGACTACACAGCAGAAATATCTGACCGAGTTGAGCGACCTAATCGTCGCTATCGCTACATTCCTACAAACGGGCGATACTTGGAGGACATCCCGTCTCCTCGGAGTCCACGGAGTCAATCAGCCATGTCTTTCCATGGCTCTCACACACGACGCGACTCATTCTCCGAGTCTGCGGAAATTCAAGAACGAGAGCGTGGCCGCGAACAATCAAGGCTCAGCTCGCGACAAAGTTATTACCTAGATGACGACCGCCAAAGCGTGCGATCCAGTATCGCCGGTAGCTCTGACAGTTCTGGCTCCGGGTCCAGGCTGAGCTTTGGTATGCCCCCGAGACGCCGGACTTCACCGTTTGTTGCGGCTGATCGGAAGAGATCATCATCTTTGAAGCCAATGACCTTGGCGATGGTCCCTGACCCGGAGGAACTCTATGAGTGATGGATACCCTGATACGATAGATGATGATTTATTGTTTTGGTTGGGGTCGCCCCGAGCGTATGGAACGGTTGCTTAATCATTGCGCGGAGTTTACGGTTGGCATTTAAGGCGTCCGGGTGGCGATTTCGGAATATTATTTACATTTCCTTATTACAGATTGCACCAAACATGATCTCTTTCCCTGGGATAGACTTCACTTCTTGAACTGTAGATAAGATAAGAGATTAATGCTGACTCCGTCGGAGACTCAGCACGACCTGGTGGAATGCACATGCTTGGCGGTTGACGTCAGTCTGAATCACAGCTCCACGGGCATGTCTGGAGCTTCCAAGCTTCAGCATAAGGACTATAGTATTCTATCTGCCTTGCGAAATGTAATTGGTGGGCTGGAACTCCCTTGATGCTTTGATAGCTTTGTCGAGAGATCCATGAGCCTTTCTTGTTCTACCACCTCTATGTCAGAAACAGCCTGCTCAAGCTTGCTCACGATGACGGCATACATGGGGTCTATTGAAGATGGATTATTAAAATTCTTTTCCCCTTTGTACTCTGCAACATGAATCACCCTCCTTTTAGAAATTTTTGTTGTCCTCAGTAGCCATTTTTCATTGCAGTTCCTTCGCCATCAGTTTTAATCGCATATTTCTCATTGACCATGGCCGACGCGGTAGTTCAATTACGGTGCGGCGTTAAGGTATGTGTGATGGATCTTAATAGGGGATTGGATTTTATGCTGATTCTCTCGCTATAGAATGATGATTGGGGAAAGAAAGGAAAAGACTCAATGGTCGCCAACCTGTGGTCGAAAACACCCGGGAGTCCTGAAATTGACGAGTCTAAGCACTACTCTGAGGTGTGTTTCCGCCCTCTAAGCTCTCAGGTAGAATGGGAAGGATTAATGGATGGAGTAGATGTGGATGGGCACTTATCCATCGAATCCGTCTTACCTCTTGTCCACGGGCGAGCAGCTAGGCGATTACATCAAGAAGAATCCCCAGCTAGTGGGCAAGTCCGTCCTAGACCGATTCGGACCAGAAATCCCCTTCTTGCCCAAGGTCAGATTTCACAAAGGTTTACGACAGCTCTTGAACTGACACGAATTATCTAGATTCTTTCCTTCTCCAAAGCACTTCCCCTCCAGATCCATCCAGACCTGAAACTCGCCGAGAAATTGCACAAGGAAGACCCCCAGAAATACGGCGATGCAAACCATAAGCCCGAAATTGCCGTCGCGCTCTCTAAATTCGAGCTCTTCGCCGGCTGGAAACCAATCAAGGACATTCAAGCCCTCTTCAAACTTAAACCCTTGGAGCAATTCATGCCTAAACCAACCACCAACTTTGACGACGAAACCCTCCGCAAAGTATGCATGGCTCTCCTCAGCGCGCCTCCCAAGGAAGTCGCTACAACCATCAAAGAGCTGCAAAGCCTTCCACAATCGCAATTTGGGTCTGAGCCCTACATTCCCGGACTGTTGGATCGCCTGAGCAAGCAATACACCGATACGGACAATGGCAACCTCGTCGCCGCACTGTTAATGAACTACCTTACCCTAGGCCCAGGCGACTCCGTCTACGTACCCGCAGATAGTATCCACGCCTACTTCGAAGGCGACATCGTCGAATGCATGGCACGCTCTGACAATGTCATCAACACCGGATTCTGCCCCATCGCACAGCGCGACAGCGTTGAATTATTTGGACAAGCGCTCACTTTCGTTCCCCACGATGCCCAGAGTGCATTGTTACCTCGGCGAAAGAGCGATAAGGGCTTGCAGGGTCGGACGGATGTGTATGCGCCGCCAATTAGTGAGTTCTCAGTGCTTGTTACGACGCTAGGGGCAGGCGAGACGGAGACGCACAAGGCCATTTTGGGTCCGAGTTTGTTGATTGTTACTAAAGGTTGTGGGGAGATGAAAATTCCCGGGGATAGGACGGTGGAATTGAAGGAGGGGTTTGTTTTCTTTGTCGGGCAGGGTGTTGCGTTGGATTTTGGGACGAAGAAGGGATTGGCGATCTATCGTGCGTATGCAGAGTAGGAGTTTTTGGATGGATGGGTATGGTAAAAGGGTCTAGACTTGATTGTATGACTGGAGTCATGAAGAGAAGTTAGGCTTGATGGATACGGTACGTGGCTTTGATGTGCCGGGGAGTGGGTGCCGTCTTGGCGTGGTTCTGGCTTTTGTTCATGATGGGTTGGAGTGGAGTGGAGCATATGGTATGAAATGGGAGGAATTTGAAATTCATAGACTGAACATGCGAAAGTCCACATCCACTTCTCCGAAGTAAGGGAATAGAGAACGAGACCTACTATCTCTGCGGGGATCCTGCGGCATGCCAAAGTACCACGAATCGTCGCTACGATTTGCCTGTACTTCGTAGTCCCGTCCCAATCAGACTTAATTACAAAGACAAGCTAAACATTGTTGATTGCAAATTACGCCTGCAATCTAGATTGAAAGGGATTAGTGGATGTCCTCGTCAAAGCATGTACACCGAAAAGTAAGTCTTGTGTTGGTGTTGGTGTTGGTTCCTACAAAGTCCATGATTTGCCTCTTCTTCAAAGGCGCTTACAACCAGCCACTCAGAGCGCCCGTTGAGTGTTGGTTCTACGAGCTGCATTGATGTGATTTGACCTGCTGCAGGTTGGGCGCTTTTTGCTTTTCCCCTTCTTGGGCCCTCAGAGGACTCGAGGAGGTCCCGGCCGAAGACTAGTCGGATTAGTGTAATGCAGGCCAACTGCATCGCGATGAGTTGGCACCCCATCCGGACGAATTATGGGCTAATTATGGTACATTACCCTTTGAGGCTTTCACGGTTCTATCTATAGTCCGTTAATTAGATTGCGTTGATACTATCTTTACCTCCAATTCCCGGCTAACTTGGCTAACTTTGCTATCTTTGCCCCGTCTTGGGCGGGGTTAGTGGACTCGTCTCAAAATATCTCACTTGAAACAAGGTCTCTGTGCCAGGCGCAAAGCTTCGCGCTTGATGGGATAGGCGGCTCTACCGAGAGAGCCTTTTGGGCTGACAAGGCTTATAAGGCTTAGAGGTGCACTGCAAATCTGATATTCTGCTTTTTGTCCATGTGTGAAGGGGCTTTGGGGTTCATCCTCCTTGGTCGACTATATTGGGGCCCAACGCCAGTCCTGGGGTCCGTATGGGGATTCGAGCGATTTCGTACTAATTTGTCGCGCCCTCTGGATCAACTTGAGCCCCCTCAATATCCACCGATATCCACCACTTCAATCACTTCAATCCACCCCTGGTAGCCGACTGTGACTGCCATCTGCATTGAACTGGTCACTAGCTTCATTTTAGCGGATTTGTTGTTTATTGTTGATTTTGTTTTTTTGGGTGTCGCCTTGTCTCTCGCCAACGGACCGGGATATGAGAGAAGTTACAACCCTCATCACACGATCTGTCGATCAACGTCTCCTCTAGAAAGACCCTCATTGGTGTGGTGGCTGCAAGCATCTCCAATCCTTGCCAGTAGGTTCGCCCGCGGAGTATCTAGCGGCCAGGGGTGCACGAGTAAATCACATACGCTAACCCATCGCAAACCCCACAGTGACGGGCAATCTATTACACCTCTTCTCGCGCAAAGAGAGAGCGAAGCGAAAGCAACAGTCCCAGCAAGTCGAGCAACTAGCGCAACTTCAAGTGCCTCCAGCGTACAAATCCCACATTCATGAACCGCCAAACGGGCCCCGCTCTGCATTTCCCCGGCCGCTATCCTCCTTCGCACCGGACTATAGTCGCCAGGCCCACTTGGGCCAGCATGATAATGCCTATGGGCATGGGCATGGGTATGGTGGCTACTACTATCCCCACCAGCAGTCTGGCAGCCATCCCAATCACCATGGACAATATAGCCAACAACAATCATATCAGTATGGAAATCAGAACCCGCAGCAGCAGCAGCAGCAGCAGCGCCCACGAGCATCCTTCGATGTGCCCCGATACCCGACCCTACCAACGTACGACCCATCAAAGTACCAACCAATTCAACCATCCGTGACACCTACCGCCGATCGATTTGCCTTTCATTACCCTAATGCCAGGGGCCAAACCTCTCGCCTGAGCGAGGTACACTACAATGATGCGCGGCCCTCGTCAATGTACTATCAGCCGCCCGTAGCAGGCCCAGACTTAAGCTCCGCACCACCAATGCCCCACCGGAGATTGGCCGCGCACACTCGAACTCAGTCCATCATGCCCTTGACTTCCGGCGCCTCGGCCGAACCGCACTCATCCAGATCGGGGGATCGGAGGGAACGGAGTATCTCTGAACCAATGCCTGTGGGTGATGGAAAGGGGAGCAGTCGGGGGCCACGGCGGCCTAAACCGGTGCTTTCACGGCTGATTACCAACTTCGGCTAAAGAGGAGGGAGCATGAGAGGGAATGAAAAATAAAAAAAAAAGGCCCGGATCCTTGTGATGATCATTTTCTTCTCATTTTTTTTTCCCTTTCTCATTCTCTGTTTTTCCCTCTTTTTGATGGAATTTCAGTTTTCCCTTTTCATTTTTTTTTATTTATCCTTGAAAGGATTAGGATGGAGCTTTGACTGCCGAATAGCTTTTCAATCTCTTTTAATGAGTGTGATGAACAGCGAGGCGCATGGCGTTATCTTGGATATCGGATGATTCAACCAGGTGATTAGGACTTTTGAATCCAGCTCGCTTGACTGGACAGGAAGAGAAGAAAAAATTGAGAAAGAATTTGATTTATTCCGTGAGGGACTCCCCCGTAGGCGCAATCAAGTCAACGCGATGTAACCTGTGTGCACATGCTGAGCCTCTCGTTACGGTTTCCCCCTCGATCGTCGAGCGATTTCCCGCGCTTGCTGATTGTGACAGAATCTAGATCAGTGATAAAATCCGTTTAAACTGTTAGCGGGAATCCTTCCCTGGCAAATCATCGACTCCATCGGAGTCGTGGAGTGGATTCAAGCCAACGAAGCGATAGCGAGACTCTCCTTCAAGAGCCAAGCGGGCGCCTGTGGACCAGCCTGTCCCCTGCCCGCGCTGTTGATCCTTGTGCAGCCAACAGTTGTCGCCATATTCCAACACTACTACTATACTCCGTACTCTATACTTTCTCCCACTGCTGTCATTAAGGATTCTCATTATTCAGCGGCCGGGGGATTTTTGTGGCTGCGCTAAGCACAGTCTCGCGGAACAATGCGTTGCCCCGCTTTTCTCTTCTCCTTCTGCTTCTGCCACTGTACATCTGTACTACTTCTGTAATCTATGTCCCTCTTGGCTGGCGCCTACCGATAAGCTCGGGGAATGATGTACTCCCGCCACGAGGGTCAACGGGACGATCAACCTTGTTGTCTTCCGAACCACGGTCCATGGTCAAATCAACCCACATTCCAGCCCACCCCCCAAGGCCCGTTGAGGTCTGACCACCCGTCAAGAGACAACGCCCACTCGTCAAGATTTTACTGGAATATTCCCCCTACACTGACAAGATTCGTTATCCTCGCTGCACACCCGGTACCTCAATTCCATCAGGATCTCCACACGCGGGTGTAAAATCCACCCCGAGGCAGGGATCGGAATGCGTCATAGTGAAACAGCGTTCCCCTTTGGCCAATCTCGACGATGGGGCCCTCCTCCACCCCCTCTTTTCATGATCCCTGCCTGTTTCCTAGTGGCTTTCTCCCGTATGCTCTCACCAGAGAAGAGAGCCTCCATGCGGGCAGAAAACAAGAAAGCGACACATGAGGGCCAGGTGGGGTGAGGAGCCTCCCTAGTCGAGAGGGCTCCATGAGATTGTGGTTGCACCAACATCCCCGGCAGACAGGGGGGTGGGGTAATAAACGAGCAAGTAATGGCCAATTCTTTCGATCAAGCTAATGGTTTATCTGTGAGTAGTCCCCAATTCAGGTCTTTCCTGCCCTGGCTGTACGCAGACGCAGATCCCAGGACAAGCGCCATGCCAAGACGACGGCGGACGATGGTGCATCGACATTATGTGCAACTTACGCCTGACTTGCCATTATCACTGTCATGTCAACTGCAACTCTTGCGCCGCAAAAAGTTGCAACTGACTTCCTTCCGACCCCCATGCTCACACGAACCGGGAGAACCAGACCGGGATGTGTGTTACGGGGGGGGGTTATGCTGCATGTACCATCTGTACCTTTAGGCCCCCTTTCTCCCCCCCTCCCCCAAATTTCTTTTCCCATGTCCCTCATCTTCTTCACTTCGAGTGGGTTGGGATTTACAATTTACCCCTCTTAGCCTTGTAACGGGGTACCAATCCCTGCACGCCTCGGAGAATCCCCCTCCAATCCATCCTGGTCGTCTGCCAGGCTTTCTCATTCTGTCAATAATTTTCGCGCTTGCGGTCCGATAGCTAGTTGCTGGTCCTGCTGCTTGCTTGCTGCTGGATACTCGCTGAAGCGCTGTTGACTGTGCTGGATTCACATCGTCTTTGACCCAAGTGGCGTCCTCCGGGACCACCGCCAGAGGGGTTGAACCACAGTGCCGGGCCCTCAACTTGAGTTTGCCTCATCCTTTGCGGATTGGTATTCCAAATTTCCAAATCCAAAAGTCAAGCTCTTCCAGAGGATCCTTTCCCTTTCTTGATGAATGTGCAGACATGCAGTTGGGGCATAGTCTGTCTTCACGGTCTTGGAATCTATTGATATAACGACAACTCATGCGCGCGCCACCCTACTGGTTTTGTCCTGTTTGTGTATCCTCCATCCTTTTGGCACCGATCTGTGTCGACGATATTCGAAGTGCGATTATCAAGCGTCTTCGCGAGTTGGATATAGCTTGAGATGAGCGCCGGATTTGGGAGTGACCTGTCCTCCCAGTGATCCCCTTGTCACTCCAGCCGAAGATCAGAACGGAGCCACTTAAAGCCGCTGGTGCTTTTGAGGGGCCTTCTTTCGATGATCAACCCATTCAAGGCCATGGTGAACATCATGAAGAGATTCAGGAGGAAGCGTAGGCTTTCGTCTGAGCTGGATACCCGTTGGGGCGATCCATCTATCAGCTATCCAAACGAAGGATCCTGGAACCAGTGGAATCAGCCGTCTGGCTTCGTCGCAAATGCTACGATGGGATCACCTCGCAATATACAGACGCAAGAGACGCGCAAATTTGTGCCATTAGAGTCAAGCCCATCTCAAAATCCGGGCGCATCGAGCGACTCGGGCTATCAAAGCTTCAATCCACGAGAGGACTATGATCGATCGGCCGCAACATTTCCTAGAGGATACTTCAACGAAAACATACGGCATCGGGAGGAGAAACTCCAAAGAGCACCCGTCAAAGGTCTCGGTATCGATGGAAACACCCACGAAATAGGCAAAACAAATGGACATACACCCTCGGATGACTCATGCGATGAAGAAGACGACGACGACGATGAAGAACGAGATACCTTGGGGAACCCAAGTGGAGGACAGATCTTCCGCAACCCGCTGACGGGAGACCCGCAACGATATTCTCCACGAGAGAATCAAGACCCTGATTTTAACCACGCTTCCAAATCACCCCCGCTGTCCGTTACTCAACGCATGCGCCGCTTCAGTGGACAGAGTTCCTCGACCGAGCCATCTTCATCCATCGCGGGGCCAGCGAGCTCTCGACGGACTAGCTATACTGCTGCGTCGTCGGTGTCGGCACCATCTCTTCCACCTGATACGCCACGATTTGCATTTCACCCTGGCCATACTGCATACGAAAAACGATCTGCTACCCGTCCGAGGCATCGGGAACCAGAGCCGCAGGCTCGGCAGGAGCTGGTTCCGTCTTACGATGAGCTCTATGGGTGATGAACCGTGGATGACCTCTTTTTTTTCCTTTGTGCACATTATCTCCTTGTTTTATTGGCGATCTAGAAATTGTTTCTTACTTGTACTTGGGCGGTGCTCTTTGAATTTAGTAGTTTTATGTTGGTCTTGGTTACGGGGAGACTAAGTGTTTGTGACTTCTTCATGGACCGCACTGCATCTTCTCCAATCATCTGGTGTTAATACTTTGCAGTCAGTATCTTTCCCTCCAACCAATGTTATTCCCTTCATAACGCTTGGCCATTCAATGTATCCAGGCAGACCGGCCAGAAATCAACGTTCTGTGGCCAGGTCGTGTAGACGCCACATGCTATTCTCCACTTTTGCTCCGTCAAGTCTCCCGTCTCCACTCTGCGAACTATACAGAGAGTAGCACTCTGTAGTGCTTTGGTACTGCACCAGCCAACTTCCCTGGAGAGCTACGGGTTTTGGTACTTTAACCCACCTGGATCATTCCAAATCATAATCTCCGCAAAGAACACCACCTCAACCCACTATCCGCCTCGAAAACAGTCTAGCAGGGACTCATCCCACTGGACAACCCCGCGGAGGCTAACAGGGCTAACGGGCTAATAGCGAACACCCGCCCGGGTCCGTGCCGATTTATGCACACCGAGTCACAATCACAGCCGCCTATCACCAATCACCCTCCGACTCCCATCACACCCGTCACGTCTCGGCGAGATCCACAATGCAGCCAGGATGTGCGATCCTGCATCCTCCACCAACCATCACTGTATGACTAGTGGCTCATCAACCAGCCTCTCGCCGATGAGCTGTAAGCGCCCAACCCCCCCTCACCCTGGCTGGTCGCAGCTTGATTCGATGATTCGACCCCCCGCCGAAAAGGAGCTAAAGCGCCGATGGTGCCGTTCTTCTTGTCGTCTGCATATTCTGTTCGCGCTATCTCACAGCTCCCGTACTTTCTTCTTTGACGGCAACCCTCTCCACCTTGACCATCCCACCCGGCGACGGCCGCTGGGGAGAGAGCCAGCTGCTGGACACTGAAAAAAGAAGCTTCACCCTCACGAACTGCTCTCCCTCCTGCGCTGTTCCTGTCGGATCCTGCATTGAACCTCATTTCGTGCCCATGAGAGCCTGATCGCCCATCTCCCGGCGCTAGGCCTCAATCCTTCTTCCTGCCCTTCACCGTTCCCATTCTAGTTTGTCTGTCGCGGAGAGAAACGAAGTTATCGAGTATACATTGCGCCCACGTCTCATCCATAATGCCTGGGTCGTGGGGCTATAATCTGCGATCGCATGGGAAGCTGGCGATTGCTCTGCTTACGGTCCTCCTCAGCAATCCCATACCGATTGTCCTTGGATTGAAGACGACTGGAGGATCGCCATGTGCCAGTATCTGCAATAAAGTATCCACCAACACAACCGCGTCGGAAATCGTCTGTCTGGACAATCATTTTGATGATTCCAAGGGAAAGACTTTCGAAGACTGCGTCACTTGTCAGTTGCAAAGCACCTATGTAGATCGACTGAGCGGCGAGACGGATGTAAACTGGGGTCTCTGTGAGTCGAACGCAACAAGTTCGCGATGTTTGCGCCGTCAGCTAATGAGTTCCAATGAAAGATAACCTGCGATACGCATTTACAACATGTGTCTTTGGATTCCCAGAGTCCGCAGCGAATATCTCCACCCCATGTACTGTTGGCTGTGGCGGTATACAAAATGCCGTTGAAGTCGATCTCACCACTCCGAGCGCAAACAACTTCAATGACTGGTGTACGGCAACTGGTTTTGCCGATAACGTCATCAATGATTGCGAGTTTTGTTATAACCTGACCTATCACCAGGTCAATCCGCAAGTGTACATGGCGAATTGTGAGTGTCCCCGTGTCCGGGGCATGAGCAGACCACCAAAAGCTGACCCGTTCGTCATGGCCAGTTCTCGAATCTATTCGGTATAACTGCCATTACAAAGCCAGTGTTGGCTTTGCCTTTGATATCGCCCCATCGCGTATCTTCACCGAGACTCTCCTCCCCTCGAGCATGTCCTTCCCCTCTCCCACCCACACCGGCTCTGGCGTAAATCTGGGCGTGGTCATCGCCGTACCCATTGTGGGCTTCATAATCATCCTCTGCAGTCTGGGTGTCTGCTGTTTCTTCTTCATCCGCTGGCGACGCAAGAGCGTCCGTCGCGGCCGTTACCAAGATCATCTGTATGCCCGCTGGAATGATACCTCCATCAGTACACCCCCGCAAGCCCAAGGTGGTTGGGGGTCTCCTCTGCAGATGCACGCCGCCGGATATGGCACGCATGACCCGGGGTACGGTCCCGGCTTCGGCTTTACCGATAACCACGTTCAATCCCATGTGAGCGGGTATGGAAATGATTATTCCAAGAATACGTACTCGTACGAGCTCACGGAGACATCTCCATCAAACTACCATGCCACACCTCAGATGGGCGGGTATGGATTCGAGCCGGATCGCAAAGCTCCATACTCGGACGAGATCACGCAGTCACCGCCGCCGCCTGCGCCGTATGTGGTACCACACATGGGACATGGCAACTTTGAACCGGATCAAAAACACCCTCTGTGATTGGGCGAGGGCTGTTTGTTTTCCTGATAGATAGTGAAAAGTGTTCTGTGCGTCTTTGGTTAGCAAGTTCGTTCAGGACAGGCTCGCCGCACATATTGAATGGTTGATACCATGCCTCACCTAATGTTATGATTGAATGGGATGGGACTGGATTGGTGGGCGAGTATTGTACTTGCCCACGAAATCTGACGGCGTTGGCGTTGTCTGCTTTGATCACCTTGAGTGGACTACTGTTATATATCCCCTCCTTGTAGCGATACCACATCCTTCATCTTCATTCATTTTGTCCTGTTCAGCGAAAGAGAGTGGAATCGAATATTTGTCCTCAAGATCATCGATGCCTTTGCCGAGTATCAATTATTCGACATGATGATCAAGTAGAGTAAAAGCAAAACAGAACAACTCCCAACGCAATACTGGGCGGCAACACGAAACTATTTATCCCAACCTCCTTACCCCTCTCATTCCAGTCTATGAATCGTAATTATCCCCAGAGCCAAGAATAGATCATCTAGATAGAATGAATCTTAAAATAACCCACCGGATCGGCTATCTTGACTCGTGGGATGAGAGACTCCAGCACCCGGCAGGCTTGTGATTGGCTTGGCTGTCGGGAGTGCCCCGTTTCAGTAAGCACTGCCAAGAAGGGACCGGAGGGGTCCAAGGGTCCAGGGTGATTTAATTCGTGGAGAATCGGATATGGCGAGGTTTATTTTTGGGGGCGGGACAGCTGTGGACATTTTGAGGGTTGTGGCTGTTTTGGTAGTGAGGGAGAGAGGCATGATAAACCAGCTGTATATGTTGGGTTGGTTAGTGAGGAGGGAAAGGTTGATCACGGTGAATGGATGGGGGTTTTCAGTGAACATTCAAAGGCGTCAATTGTGAGAAGAGATACTGTTGACTCCCTATAAAGACTCTCAAGGAATATACAGTCATAAAGACTTTGATTCTGTGGAGGTATCGAAGGGAAGATGCTCCGGAACGGATTGGTACTTTCTATGTAGTCAACCTCTTTCCACGCCAATCACACTGACTTAGAAGAGAAATATGCCAATTATAGATATCACCAGGAGCTCATTCCTCCTTGGCTACTTACAATTTATCACCGAATCATCAGGTCGCAGACCTTGATAAAACTACATTTGCCTATACCCACACCTCATGTCGTCAATCCTATTCACTTATCACCGCTTTGGCCCAGGTCTAGCTCACAATCCAACGCTCCCAGTCTATTCATTTCTTTGATGATCAATAAATCCCCAAAGCTTACACGGTTCTAGTCGTAAACACTAAAAGTCTCTTGGAGGTTGGATCATAGACATGGCCGCTCGTAAAGTTATCGCAAAGTATGCAGACCGTAAGGAGAGAGTGCGTCAATATCGCATCAAGGTACAAGATCTCACGCAGAAGGAGTTTCGCCTCTTCGGGTCCTAATGTGCTCTTCTGAGCCAGCCAAGAGCCCTTGACAGTGCGTAAAAGGTTGAGCTCAAACTCCTCTTCTTTATTCGAAGACGTCCTGAAGTACCCATGCAAAGAATCATTAGGGTGGAGGGTGTATCTGGCGAAGGAAGAGCCCGATGGCTTGAAACCCTATTTCCTATGGCTCTACCGTATAGCAATTCCCGCCCCCATCCTTGAAGTGGACGATGATTTCGACAGTGGCTACAGTGTTCTAATCAGAGCCTGCTTGCTCGAGACCTTGGAAAGACACTACACAGAAGAAGATCGAATTCCCTGCCAAGGACCGCAAGACTCTCAGAACGCACATCCACTGGCTCTATCATGGCGAACTTTATCTGCCATTAACTGACAAACTGGTCGACTTGGACTGGACTGACCAAGTCAAGGGGTACGTTCTAGGGGACAAAATGCTCGACTGAGGTCATCGCAGCACACCAAGTGATGGCTTCTTCATACAGAGCTATGAAGCTTATAAGTATGCCGAGAATTTGCTAAAATCGGTGAATAAGTTTTCATATCTGGTAGGGAGCGTCGCTTCAGGCTGCGATAGTTGATCTCTGGATCTGGTAAGAATAGGCAGATTGGCTCAAAGACAGTCATGCACCAGATTTTCCCCACGATTTCTTTAAGATGACGGTGTGCCTTGAGCGGTGCCAAATTTGGTTCAATTCTTCCCAGATGATTCGTAGAATGTACGGAGAAAAGGCTTGAACATGACTGCTAGCTGCAAAAGACGCCCATACTCTGCGAAAGTTGGTCTCCGCCATCTGTAAGTCAGCTTCTCCCTGTTCGGCTGTTTGTCCAGCTTAACTCTAGCCTCAACCTCTACCTTCAACCTCTACCTTCAATCTCTACCTATACTTTGATCTTCGTCCAACCTTCATCTCACTCTCCACCTGCATCCCCGAAACGTCAGGACCCCATCTCACTGTCTGAATAAGGCTTGTCCCACCCTCAAAATCCTAAGTGAAGCTCATCTCATTGCCTCTCACCATGCCCGCAAAGCATTCAGGAGCTGAGGGGTCTCAGAGACCTCTCAAGAAGATTCGACTCTCGATGGACGAAGCAAAAGAGTGAGGCACATTGCTACACACCTAAGCCACCTCTGCCATGCGCTAACTTAAGTGAAAGCCTATTCGGTGAAACAGTTGCCATCGTCGTTGGGCCTCGGGAAGAGGTCTTTCATGTCCATGAAACCCTCCTTCGGGCATCCTCCCCATTCTTTGACAGGGCAATGGGTCCAATGTGGAAGGAATCTCAGAAAAGGAAGGTCACCTTGCCAGATGACGATCCCGATATCGTGAAGCTCTACATATACTGGCTGTACTGTGGGGCTCTCCTCATGTACCCCCAAGAACCACAGGAATCGGCGGAGCGTGAAGATATCAACTACGTCAAGGCATGGATTCTCGGCGATGAGCTTCTGGACTTGGAATTCCAGAACACAGTGATCGAGGGGTTTTTCGACAGATACCATGCAGAGCCTCGGGATGGGAAGCGGTGGAATGTTTCGTCAGGCGCAGTTGACTACGCCTTCGACAAGACCTACAAAGGAGCGCCAATTCGTCGTCTCTTCGTGGATATGTACTGCGTGTGGTCGAAAATGGACATCCTGGCATGCTGGGAGAGAGAGGGAAACATCCCCCATGACTTCCTTGTTGAGGCTGTTAGAACGCTAGCAAAGCGGCCTTTTTCGTGCGCTAGCCTGATTTCCACTGACTATTACATGTATGATTAGGGAGAAGAAGGGGAATGACGGAATAGCAGTACTGTACGGTCGATCAAACCAGACGCTTTTGCAGCCGATGAGAACAAGATAATCCTGCATTTGATTTTAGCCTAGATTTAGTTCGACCGACTAACATGATTCTACGAATGATGTCTTATTCTTATCTTACGCTTGTACATAATAGCTGCAGGTTGGATCTTCACGCGCAGACGCTATACCCCTCAAATGTTCTTCATCTTTCTGTCTCTCAAACAACCTTGCTTTTGTCCTTTGACCCATCGTTCTTGATAGCCTTGCTATCTTCTGGGTCGATAAAGGATGATTTATTCTGTTCCTCGACATTCATACGGGCCGAGATATATCGCACCGTCCGCTGGTGTTTTCAGGAACATTCCAAAATTTTCTCGAAACGTTTGCCCACATGCTAGAATCTTACAAGGGAGTTCTATAAGTTCGAAACCCGACAGATCTTCAAGGTTGTCGTATCAGTCACGATTTCGAAAGGTAGAATCAGAAGAAACCTGGGCCATCAAGAATGGTGGTTTACGAGATCATTTAAAAAAGTATTTCAAACAGCACAGATCTGGAGGAAACCAACCGGTATAAACTGCCTTGTGAGAAACCCTAGCCTCTGTATCAATGCGGTAGGTGGGGAGGGATACTACAATAACAGTGCTGTTTCACAAGCTTGGCCTGGAGGGCTCTTATCTTATCGCCCGCTTGGGCTCTTCGACTCCGCGATCCGCGCATTTATCCGTCTTCAACATCCCCCTCCGCCAGCCACTCCGACATGACCACCCTCACGTCAGAAGAGTACAAGGTACTCGAACAATCGCGACAGCGCCTTGTTCAGCTCACTCGCTCTCTAGGCTCCCTAGTAGCCAGCCTGGAACAGGGCGATCCTCTCCCACCATGGTGCGCAGCTCCCCCAAAGCCCAAGCTTGCTCTGAATGAAACCCAAATAATAGTTAACACTCCTACTCAGGTCATCTCTCCAGTCCCAAGCGAGTATCATTTCAAATAACCTTAGTAGTGTCACGGATCACCTCTCCGATCACCGCGACCTTCTCTCCTCGATTGTCGCGTACCCCGGTCCCGAGTACCCCGGCCGCACGCAAGAAAGCATGCTGCAGCAACTCCTGCGCACCAAACTGGACCCTCGAGTCGAAGACTGGGTCGCACGGGGTCGAACTGCCGGTACCGTCTCTTCCCAGTCTGAACTCGGCTCTACTAGCGCTATATCGAATCCAAGTGGCCGCGCCACTACGAAACAACTCAGCGAGTCGGAGTTGACCGAACTATGGAATTGGGCGCCTATCGAGGCTAACCAGGAAGCCCGGCAACGGAATTGGGGTGGCAATTATACGTTAGAAGAGCGCGAGGCCGGGATAGAGAATGTTGTGACAGGGCTACGGAGACAATTGGAAGATGACGATGCTAGCGAGGATGAGGAGGAGGGTGATGAGGACGAAGGCGAAGATGAGATGGACGTGGTGGGTGTACATCGCAAGTCTGGGGGTGGTTTCGAGTTTGATATCGCGCCGCATCACGCTCACGCAGTCACGCCTGTTGTGCCACTGGACCAGATCCTTCGCTACATGACAACAGGACACATGCCGTGATGGCAACGCATTTCTGGTACTGGCAAGGCGTTTATGGTGATTTACTGGAGATCGTGCTACCAAAACGGAAGTGCGTGAACAGGCGTGTCCGGGACACGGCCTCCCCAAGCAGTCTGTATGGATTGTGAATTGCATTAATAGGAGTTTTATATCAAAATGTCAAAAGAAAGAAGCATGGTCAAGTTCAAGACACTTATATCCTCTAACCCCGTCGTCGCGTGGTGGGAGACTTAGAGCCTGGTCTGGGTGACGCTCCAGAGCTCTCGGCAGAGGCGGGCTTTTCCGCGATTTTCGCGCGGGGCGCCTTCTTCTTGGGCGCGGGGCTGTTCCAATAGTACACCATCTGTGCGGCGAGGATCAGGTTGAGAGAAAAGCCGGCAACAAAGCCATAGAGAATGAGCTTGTCCTCAACTTCTTGGAGAGTGGTGAAGATGCGGGAGAGAGATCCAAAGAGGTAGTTGAACACCTACACAGAGAAAGCGCACAATTTAGTCGGAGACCTCATAGTTGGGACGGAAATTCTGAACATACCGCAAAAGCACTAAGCTGGCCAGTACCGCCCTCACTCCAGATAGCATAGATCTGAGGCAACTTACTAGCAACACCAAGAGCTCCGGCGCCCGTCTGCAGATAGGCCATGGTGTTGCCATCAATAAGAGTCCGGTCGAAGAGCAGCGCATACACGGAAGCCGCCACGACAGCAACAAAGGCAGCAGCCGCGGCGGACCGACCGGCAAATGTCAAAACAAGTATACCAATCGCAACATCCTGGATGGCGATGAGAGCACTCTCGCCGAAGGTGCTGAAAGGAAACTCGTTCCGCACGCTGTAGGACAACGTGATCAGCAGACTAGCGGTTTCGAGGGCGTAGGACACAAAGGAGACTCCAGCGGAGGAGCGCGAGTTGATGAGCTTTAGGATCTGCGGGACCTTGACGATGGCGCTGGCACCGACGATAGCAATACCGAGGGCCTTGGAGATAGCCAGGGATGTGCAGGCCGGATCTTCGACCAAGCTTAGGTCGAGGAGGAGGGCGGCGTGGCATGGCGCCGTGATCAACGAGATGATCGCATCGTGAACAGGCTGAGGGAGTGCCTCGACGATGGGCTTCAAGAGTGGCTGGAGCGGGTCCACGACGGTCTTTTGGAGAATATCCATGGTGATGTGTGTGTACTTAAAGTATCGAGTGAAGAAAAAGGCGAAGCTGGGATGTGTTGAGTGTTGACATTCCGCAAACTAAATTGCGGCACCTGGTCCGTGCACTCGCCGGGGAAATTGTTCGACTTTCCACTTTTGTTCCTTTGCTTCCTCCCTCGAGACGACCTCCACTCGACGCGCTATGCTCCCACTAAGGTCCGCCATCTTGAGGCCAGGGTCCTCCCAAGAGGCGCTGCTGTGCTCACGATGTCTGTTCCGATCACGACCGCGCCTGCCGTCCGCGACTCGAGGCTTCTGGTCTTCGTCGCATCGGCGGATGGGCATCACGGCAAATCAGGCAACGTCCGCCTTCCATAAGACGTATTTCTCGGCCAATCGTCTCTATGATGCTACAGGGCTGAAAGGTGGATTCATATCTTCCTTTGCATCGACGACATCCGACAATTCGACATCTCCTCGTCCCTCAACTACCACCCAAGATACATCAGCCAATGCAGCCGATCCGTCCGAACAAAGACCTTCTGGGTCAATTGGCGCAGACACCAGCCACAATGAACTCCCACACCGACGGAGGAAGCGTCTCAAGGAACAAGCGTTACAGAATGGCTCAGCTGAGCAAGCCCTGCCGCCCGACGCTTCCGCGCAATTGTCCAATCTCTCATCATCTCTCCCCACCACCTCCCTCCGCCGCAAACTAGCCGCTTTTCTTGCTCTCACGAAACCCCGACTCTCCTTCTTAATCGTCCTTACTACAACATCCGCCTATGGAATGTACCCGATCTCGTCGCTACTCGTACTTGACCCGGCCATGACCCCACTCCCAACCCTTTCGACCTCTACGCTCACCTTCTTATACTTGACAGCGGGCACATTTCTATCATGTTGCAGCGCGAACACGATAAACATGATGCTGGAACCCAAGTATGATGCGCTGATGTCGCGCACGCGGAATCGCCCGCTGGTCCGGGGGCTAGTTTCGCGTCGCGGGGCGGCACTCTTTGCCATTGGCACTGCAGTGGCTGGTCTCGGGCTTCTTTACGTTGGTACTAACCCCACCACCACGGCCCTCTCTGCGGCGAACATTATCTTGTATGGATTTATCTACACTCCATTGAAGCGGATTAGTGTCATCAACACTTGGGTTGGTGCTGTGGTGGGCGGTATTCCACCTCTTATGGGATGGGTTGCGGCTGCAGGACAGACGGCAACGACAGGTCATGATACTTGGCGCGACATGCTCTTCAGCGAGGATAGCGTTGGTGGGTGGCTATTGGCCGGCATTCTTTTTGCCTGGCAGTTTCCCCATTTCAATGCTCTTTCGCATCTCATTCGCGATGAGTACAAGGCCGCTGGGTACAGGATGCTGTGCTGGGTCAATCCGGCTCAAAATGCCCGCGTTGCTCTGCGCTACTCCGTACTCATGTTCCCCATCTCCATCGGTCTTTGGTGGGTTGGCGTAGTTGGTCACGGCTTCTTAGTCGGAAGTACTGTCGCCAATGGCTGGCTCGTTCGTGAGGCTTATCGATTCTGGCAACACCAGGGTGCCCAGGGCTCTGCTCGGGGCCTCTTCTGGGCTAGCATTTGGCAACTTCCCATTCTTCTTGTGGGCGGTTTAGTCACCAAGAAGGGTCTTTGGGATGGCGTCTGGCGCAACATCTTTGGACAGCCAGATGAAGATGAAGATGAATACTTGTATTATGAAGACGAAGAGGAAGCTGAGGATGGCTCTGATCTGGCCCAAGGAGAGAAGAAATCTCCATCAGAAAGGGCTAGTGCTGTGTCAGCTGCATAAGATAGTTGCGATGGGCTGGCGCCTCAGTTTCCATTCTTACTCGCCCCGTCTCGTCTCTTTTCCCTCCTTCTGGTCTTGTTCTATAAAGCGGTAGGGCGTTTTCTGCTTACGTTTCTTTTTCATCGTGTATAACATTGTCCATACGAGGCCATCTATACGGTTTAACTAACCAGAAATCTTTATATTCATACGCCACCTTTGAGCCGTATATTTGTCTGTACATGTTTCGTTTTGCTTCCTTCCCCTGCATCATGCTTGAATTCGTACATTTTCAGTGAGCCATGGCAGGTTGATCACCTCTTTGGACCATGTTCCTGGCTCGATTCTCACCCTTGTGTGCGGCTCCTGCATCTAGCAACAGTCTGGCTGTGGTCTTGTTGCCCCTGGCCTCTGCATACTGCAGAGCGGTACGACCCTGCTTATCTATCGCCTCAATCTCTGCACCGGCATCAAGCAGTCTCTTCACTGTTGTCGTCTCGCCAGCCGCGGCGGCACAATGTAGTGCTGTGAGTCCTTTAGGACTCCTCATCTCAATGTCAACCCATCCTCGCCTTAGCATCAGCAAAACGATCTCCACACATCCCCAGGCCGACGCAGCCAAGAAGATATGACCATGGTGCTCCTTCTCGCTCTGCGCCTCAATATCAGCCCCCAGATCGACAAGGGTTGCAAACGCCCCGGCTGAGTCGGTGTCTAGCGCAGAATTGAGATAAGAACGCCCGTCATCCGCGACTGCGTTAGGATCCATTCCCCAGCGGACCAGCTCACGAACTGTGACTACTTGATCAGACTCGATGGCACAGTCGAGTGCATCGCCGTACCAGTTGCGTAGACGTGGGTTGGCGCCATGGTTCAACAGGATTCGAGTCGTCAGTAGGTGTCCGGCGGCAGCAGCCATGATCACTGGCGTGGCGCCCATCTGCGTCAACTCGTTGACGCTGAAAGCACTACTCTCTAGGAGTCGAGTCACTGCCCGTTCAAGCCCTTCACGCGATGCATGATGGAGCGCTGTGTAGCTCCTGCACTCCCTGGCGTTCCAGTAATCACTCCTCAACCTCAGTGAGTACTGCCGCACCTGGTTGGTCATGGCTGTGGCGGCCGGGAAGGAGAAGAACGTGAATAGCGCAGACCACACCTCTCTGTCTGTCTCCGTACGCCGGGTGAAATGTCCCCAGTACCTGGCAGCCCAGGCGAGAAAGGGGTACCTTTCCATCATTGACCTGATTTCACCCTCTTCTTCCCAGGGTCCATCCTGGAAATTCTCAAACATAAGATAGCGAAGGCAAGCCACGGCAATTGTTGCTCTCGCCCTTGGAAAAAATTCTTCCGAATGCTCTGTCAAGTACTCCTGAATGGCATAGTGTGCAAGCCTCATGCGACCTTCCCTGTCCACCGTCGCGAGGCCCTGACAGCATTCGAGAATAATCTTTGTGGTTGGTCGATACTTCATGTTGACTACGGTCTGCTTGCTCTGAATGGCTAATGCGTCACTGAGTTCCGATTCTGTCATTGCTTCAGGTGTATGGGTCAACCATCGCAGCGCGTCCATTCCGAGTCTGCTTCGGCTTTCAGGGAGTCGTTTAATACGGCCGATGGTATCTGCGAATGCATCATCGAGACTGTGGGAAAGATCTGCGAGTTTGTTCTCCATCCCGCCCGGTGTTGGCTCATTGAGTATTGTGCGTAGTCTCAAAACTGGGAGAAGAAACCTGATTTGCGTTGTATATGTGTCAGAACATTTAGAGTCTCTGATATGGCGTGCAGAAAGCATAGATGTGAAAGAGGACATGAAAAGACGTACATTCCATCTGCCCCATTCGTCAATTTTCGAACCAATTTGTCTACAAAAGCTTGATCCACGACGCTGTACATCTCTCTTTGTTGCAGCTCCTCGTATATATAGGTCTCGAGGTCTTTCTCGTGAGCCTTGATTATTAGGTTTGGATGCTGCTGGAACAGATCGTTCAAATCCGCTATATGCGGTCGACTGGTGACCAACAAACGGACATGTTGACTTCGAGCCACATTCAGAATGCTCTGAAGGAAAGGTCTTCGTTGGCCTGACTCGTCGAGTCCATCAAAGACGAGATAGACAACTTTCAAGCTCGAAGCAATGTCCGTGAGTAGTCGCTCGCACTCCTTGGGAGACATTGATCCTTTGTCGCCGCTCTTTTCGTACAGTTCGGCGACGGGGCTGGGGATGGTCGGTATCTGCTCGAGTAGCTGTCTGAGAATACTGCAGAGAACGACAGATGTACTTTGAGATGATTGGTCCTGGTGATCAAAGTAAAAGTATGCGACGGGTGAGGTCTCGCTAGCGCTTTTGTCGAGAAGGTTATCGATGATTATCGAGCTGGGAAGATCAGTCGAAGCTCCTAGAGCAACAAGGGAAGGTTCTTACGCAAGGTTGGTCTTGCCAGAGCCTTGAATGCCATGGCAGACTAGAATATGCAACGGTGACTTTTCATTTCGCCATTCAATAAACTCCTCGCTCTGGAGGATCCAGGTGCCAGTATTCTGTACTCTGGACCCTTGAATGAGGCGATGCTTCTGGTAGTGCTTTGAAGTGGATATCCAGTCCAGAATATTTTTCCTCGTTTCTCGCTCAAAATTGTTCTGGATAACGCGCTTCTGATGGGTAACAAGTTTCAGTATTTGAAGCGTGTCTTCCTCGAGTGCCTGAACAGTCCTGAATTGTTCCAACTGCAGGGCCATCAACTTCAAAACGTCGTCCGATGTCCGCGATAAGAGCCGGCAGCCATCGACGGACAAGGCAAATTGCATCCAACTGGAAAAGTTTCGTAGCTCTTGAATGGTCTTCTGGTAATCCTTCTCAGTGAAAGGCCACAGCAGCCGACTTCTTTCCCCCTTTCCTTCTTGTCCTAGTCTCTGGCAGAGGGACTTTAGCTTTGCCTCGCAAGCCGCGGAGCAGGTCAGAAGGACCGAACTTTTATTAAATCGTATAGCATTCTCATTGAACGTATCCCCTTTGAGCAGTTCGTGTAGATTTGTTACATTGGCTTGGAGTGCTTCAAGTTCATTTATCAGAGTCGCGATTGACTGCCTTGCTGACCGTACATTATTGATATACTCCTTGGAAGTGGTGATTGCAGTGGCGATGAGAGGCAGGATTCCTGCGATGCCAAGGGATAAGGAGAGAGGATCCATTTCTTCTAAAATGGGAGGCTTTGTGCAAGTTCAAACTCTTTGTGAGGCTGACGAAATGAGATGCCCCGCGCAATACTGACTAGTGCCCAATATGTGTATTAGCACAGCCACATCCATTTCCAGGTGTATCATCGAGGAAGAGGGTCATATTTTTCAGCCCAGGTATATGGACTACGATGTATATCCTCCCATGGCAATACATGGTGCGAAAATCCGGCGGTAAAAGTGACCTTCAATGAACAAGGGAACGATGTGTACAGGAAGGATTATCACCAGCGTCCACGTCAAATAGTCACTTCCCTCCCTTCCCCATCGATGGCCTAGTTGGTATCCACGATAAATGGGTGAATAAATGGTGTGCCTTGGAGAAGTGGGTAAATAAAAAGGAAGAAATCAAAACCTAGGCCAGTGTTGACGCTTCGAGCTCCACGGACGGCCGGGCACGCTCCTGGGTTTGCACGGCTGAATTGCTCTGAAGCTGTGAAACTGAATAGACTAATTCCGCAACGGATGAAGGTAGAATGGAGGATACGTTCCATCTCGCTTGGTTTTGAGTGTGTGAATATCATACCCAGGAAGACCATTCCTTTAGAAAATGACATAGGAACGCAGCTGCTCTTATCGTCAAGCACCGTATGTATTGAAAGACGATTGTGACCGGGTATCTTAATCTATGTTATACATAAGCTATAGTACAGTTCTATCATCTGGTGACTACTCTGCCTTCCTCAACTGCAGATGATATGTTTCCAGCGAAGCCTCAGTCATTGGACTTGGCGCGCGCACCATAGCATCATCACCACCCTTACCAGTCTTCGGGAAAGCAATGACGTCCCGCACAGACTCCTTGCCCAGCATAACTGCAACTAGTCGATCAAAGCCCAGTGCCAGACCGGCGTGTGGCGGACAGCCGGCGCGAAGTGCGTCGAGGAGGTGCGAGAAGTCTGCTAGGCGCTCAGCTGGCATCTTCAGGATGTCGCGGAAGATGAATTCCTGCACGGCAGCGTCGTGAATACGACGGCTTCCACCGCCAAGTTCAACACCGTTCACCACAAGATCATAGTGATCCGCCACAGCTTTTGTGGGATCGGTCAGGAGCAGTTCTACATCGGCTGCGGTCTTGGGTGCTGTGAATGGGTGGTGGGTGGAGGAGAAGCCCGCAGCGCCACCCTGGCCGGGCTCTGACTCGGAGGACGGCGAGAAGAGTGGGAAATCCACAACCCACATAAAGTCAAAGCCAGTGGGCGCGTCTGTGAAACCAGTGGAGACGGCATGGGCGTGCAAAGCCCGGCGAAGATCGCCAATCGGGGTTGACCCTCCTGCAAAGGGGGCGCGAGGCCGGGCCTGAAGGATAATGAGGTCACCGTGGTCAGGGTCGAGAAGTTCCTCAACCTGTTCAGCAGCCTCGAAGCCAAATGGCTGCAGACCACTAAGTGGCTGTTTTCCATTAAAAACAAAAACCCCAGGGCCTCCATCAGGATTATTGTTGAACGGAGCACCGGCAGACGAGTCGAGGAATTCCGTGATGAACTTGAGCGTTTCCGCCGGATCGTTGTTGGCATTCTCGAGTTTAAAGGCCTCTACGATAGGGTCCGTGAGTGGTGAGATCTTCATAACAAGATCAACAGGCAGCAGGTGGTCCAGTCGCACGATTTCCATCCCGTATCGAGTATCAGGCTTGTCCGAGCCGTACTTCGCCATGACTTCCTGATACGAGACGCGACGGAATGGTCCTTCGGGCGCACGATCTTTCATCAAGGTAGACCACAATCGACGAATAACTCCCTCGACGGTGCGCATCACATCGTCACCAGTAGCGAAGGACATCTCCAGATCTAGCTGGGTAAATTCCGGCTGCCGATCCGCGCGAAGGTCTTCATCCCGGAAGCAACGCGCAAACTGGTAATACCGCGGTAAACCGCTTGCCATAAGAATCTGCTTGTACTGCTGGGGGCTCTGAGGCAGAGCATACGCCAGCCCTGGCCGACGAGTTGGCACCAAGAATTCGCGAGCACCTTCCGGTGTCGACTTGAACAGCAAGGGGGTTTCAATTTCCACAAATGCTGGCTGCTGACCTTCCTCCAGCTCTTTCTTACAGGCATTGCGGACCTCCGCACGGAATCGCAGCGCTTCGCGTAGCTCTGCATCGGATCGAAGCTGGAGGTATCGCTGGTCCGGCGCAAACACCGTCTCGGGAGTCATGATGATGTCCTTGGGGAAATCGTTGAGAAGGTGAATATCTTCCAACGCCAATTCCCATGAATCTTCAGGTTTACCCGCGCCCTCGGACGCCTTCTTCTTCTTTTGTTGCACCGTTCCTCGCACAGCGACAGGGCTGTTGGCATTGATCGTCTTGAGCTTTTCAAATGCGTCATTCTTCGCAAAGCCTACTACCTGGAGGCTGTGCTTCATGGTCGGATCGGTAAGGCGCACAAAGGATAGCTTTTTGGAGAGATCTGCACGCTGACCAAGGTAGCCATGTAGGACCACTTCGGTGTTGGGCTCGGCCTGCGAGAGAAAAGTTTCGAAATCATGGGTGGCAGGAGGGAACTCCACTGGAGACAGTTCCAAATTACATTAGCAATTGAGCTTGCCCGCAGTTTTTGCAGCATTCTCGAATTACTTACCAGCCTTTTTGTATGCCTCCAAGAAGCTGGGAAGCTTGACGGAATCATCCTGCTCACGGAGGCATGCAGGGCGATGGAAACCCCTGATAATGGAGGTCTGGCGCTGCCATGACCTAGCCGATATGGATCTCGAGCTCGCAAAGCTCCAACCAAGCCGTGAAGGCAACTGTACACCTGGTGTGCGTATCATGATTGGCAAGTAAATGCACCCAAGCTGGGCCGATCGCGCGAGTCCCAAAAAGCAGCGGCTTCCGCCCACCCAAACAGGACTAGCGCGGGCCTTTTATTAGGGCGAATCTTTCCCGCACTTTTTCTTCCCTTCTTCATCCTTCCAAGTTTTATACTTGTGAGTCTACCTGCTCGGCTGCGGCCTGTCCAACCCCTGAGGAACCAATGACTGACTGTTCGCCTCTAGATGATGAAAGCCTAGTGTGTTCTATATGATAATCTCTCCTCCCTGAGACTTGTGGCTCTCCCTCTTCGGAGGGCTCAAGGGCTGCTTGACTCGGGATGGAGGGAGATTGAAATATGCGTTCGGCACACCAACCTTGTTAACTTACGGACGCGATGAAGGCATCTCTGATCCATTTTCAAAACTTGAAGGTGTTTCCCACTGGCTGGTCCATGGGCGTGATGATATTATGAGGATGGGAGTTGGGTCGTGGAATGGCAGTGGTGAACTCGACAGTTCGTGGAGTCTGTTAGCCTTGATGTCACGCACCTCTCATCATCCTCTCTTGATCATTTATATAGAGCTTGAACAGAACAAAATCAGATTTTTTTTGATTCAATTTGTCTCAATTTTTCTTTCCCGATATGGCAGAGGCCCAATCTTTAGCTTCATCCTAGTATCCTTCCAATGTGATAAAGGCGTAATCACACTTGATATACTTTCTATACATTTAAAACAGAACAAAGAGCAAAATCAAATATCAAGTAAACTCGCCAACAAAGTAAAGAGCGAGAACGCTTTTATGGCTCACCGAAAATCATTTTCTCCAAAACATCCTTCTCTCCACTGTTATCCACCAAGTCTTTGAACACACCATTCTCAATTCCCATGAGATCCTTGGGTGATCCAAACTCGACCGCCTTGCCTGCATCCATAACCAAGATCCGGTCAAAGTCAGCAATGGTGCTCAGGCGATGAGCAATAACCAACAGGGTAGTCGCATTGCGACCGAATTCTGTACGGATAGACTGCTGGATGAGTGCGTCGGTCTCCATGTCCACTGCAGAGGTGGCCTCATCCAAGACCATGATCTTGGGTCGAGCGACGATTGCACGAGCGAGACAGAGAAGTTGCCGTTGACCTTGGGAGAGGTTCAGACCACCCTCTGAGATAGGAGCAGATAGGGAGGTGAAGATATTTGTGTTCGCTTGCTGTGCGGTCATTGTATCAGGCGTTGTTGCACCGTTGACGCTGGACTGTGCAGGCGTTGCGGCTTGAGAGGTCAGGGTTGCCTCGTCATCCTCGGCTGAAGTGGAGATGAGATGCACACGAGCCAGGGCGTCCTTTAGTTCAGAGTCACCGTACTCGTCGAAAGGATCGAGGTTGGACCTGACAGTGCCAGAAAAGAGGACAGGGTCCTGGGGAATAATTGCAAGGCGACTACGGAGGTCGTGGAGTTTAATCTTTGAGACATCCAGGCCGTCGATAAGGATTTGTCCCTCTCGCGCTTCCAAGAACCGGAACAGCGCAAGAGTCAATGATGACTTGCCTGCTCCGGTACGGCCAACAACGCCGACACGCTGGTTCTTCTCAACTGTGAAGCTGAGGCCCTTGAGGATTGGCGGCAGTTCCGGTGCATAACCGACGACAAGGCCGTTGACTTCCAAGCGACCCTCAGTGGGCCAGGCTGCGGGTGCATCGACTCCTCCCTGGTTCTCGAGTTCGATCTTGGAGTATTCAATGACACGCTCCGTAGCATTCATGTTGAGCTCGATGTTAGCATATTGTCGTAGAACAAAAGCAATCGCAGTATTGCACTGTAGAGCAAAGCTGAGAGCGAACCCAGCAAGCGAGGCCGAAATACCAGGCAGAGAAACCACGAGAGCCGCCGTCAAGGTTGAAAACACCGCGCCCACCAGGTTCATACGAATGCCCAGCCAGCGATTGAACAGCCACATTGTCCACCATGCCTGGGCATGGGCATTGATCTTGCCGTAGATGATCTCGATAAAAGTTTCGCTCTTGCTGAAAGCGCGAATCGTGATCAAACCAGCCAGGCTGGATCCGAACTGTTCGAAGACAGGGCTCTTCGCAGTGCTCTCTAACCGCTTGATTTCTCGTGCCCCTGCCAGGTAGGTCATCGAGAGCTTCATGCAGATCACAAACAGGATACCGGCTAGAATCAAAACCAATGGAGAAACGAGAATTCCAGCAACCAAAATTCCACACACCTCCAGTAACTGAGAACAGAAGAAACCGAGTTCATAGCCGATTCGCGAGTCGATCATGTGGAAATCAGAGGTGAATCGGTTTAAAATACGTCCGAGCGGGACGGTATCCAGCCATCGTAGGGGCGCACGTAGGATAGCAAACGTGAGGCGGTTGAAAAGACTTCTCGATGCGCGGACGCTTGCAGAGAGGATAAAGTAGAAACGAGCCGTTCCAATAATACAGGCGAGAACGGAGATTCCAACATAAACACCGAGATAATATGGCAAGTTGTCGTCCTTTACAGTTGACTGCACGGGCGACATGGTGTGTTGTAGCAAGGCGGAGAATTGCTCGGGGTTCACTTTCGTGCTGGAGGTGCTGGATGATGAGCCGGTCCAGACATTGATCCACCAAGACTATTGTACAATGTTAGCAACATGTTCAAGAGGAGGTGCGTTATAGAATGATTCAAGACTTACGCGTCCAATCATCAAACTAGAATAGCTGAGATAGACCGCTATCGTAATAAGCCAGAGAAGAATGTGGCCGCCCATGGAGAAGTAGCCCGCATAAACCGAAAGTCGAACAGAGCCAACTTCTCGCCGTTCGTCTTCGACAAACTTCTTGGGCAGTGCAGGTTTCGCCGTGGTGTCATTATTTTGTGCGTGACTTGGTCCGCGACGTGAGATGTTTGAGATAACCTTCTGGAGGGTGGTCTCCTCGGGGTTGAGTGCGGCTGATTCCTCGGTTAGTACAGTTTGATCTTGCTCTGTTGCTTCACTCTCTTCTTGGAGGATATCGTCCAAGTGGTTCTCCTTGCGGAGATCATCAATGGTTCCCGCGTACTTGACACATCCGTTCTCCAGAAGCACAGAATAGTCGGTCTTTGGAAGACACAGTGCGACGTGATGTGTGACGAGGACTCGAGTTCGGCCTTGGCCGAGCTCACCCGTCAGGGCGTGTTCAAAGACGTGGCGACCAGTGTGTGCATCGAGAGCGCTGAAGATGTCATCCATCACAAGGATGCCTGCCCTTGAATACAACGCACGGGCGAATGAGACTCGCCACCGCTGGCCGCCGCTGAGGTTGACACCGTTTGCACCAATATCGGTCAATTCGCCATCAGGCATCATCTCCAGATCCTTTTCGAGGGCACATGCAAACAGAGTCTTCTGGTAGCGCTCCTCATTGTAAGGCAGACCGAATAAAATGTTTTCTTTAATTGTAGCGTTCTCAATCCAAGGAATTTGTGCGACGTATGCAATAGCGGAATCGATATTCCAATTCGCACTTGTGGCTAGGTGGTCGAAGCGCTCTTTGATAGGGGGCGGAACAGGAACTTTGATGGTACCCTGGAGGACATCACATTCACCCAGAATTGATGCAAGAAGCAGGCTTTTTCCGGAACCAGTCCGTCCGGAGATGACACTGAGGCCCTTTTTAGGGAATGCTAGATTCAGGTCTCGAAGGAGGAAGCGATCTTCGTCCTCGTCCTCGTCTTCATGCTCTGCCTTATCGGCGGGCCAACCCACAGAGGCATCTTCGAAAGAAATGCTATCAGACGGGACGGTGTTGACAACCTTCTCCGCTGAATCCATGTAGACATCGATACGGTCCGCACTGACCTTGGCCTCCAGACCGTTAGAGATAATTTCAGGCAGGATAGCCAGAGACATCTCCAGGGCGCCAAAGACGGCCATCGCAGTGAATGCGACAGAGGCACTTAGTCCACCATGAATCAGGGCATAAGTGGCAAGCGAGATAGCGGAAAGACCGATAGGACCCAGAATCCAGATTCCCAAGAGGACAATGTCATAAAGGAACGAGATCCACAAGGCTCCCAGCTCAGCCTCTCGCGCCTGGCTAATCTTCATTTGCCATTGTTCTTCCAGGGCGGAAAATTTGATTTGACGGATTCCTTGAAGTACCTCAGTGACTATGGCCATTTTCTGGTCTCGAAGCTTCATGAGCTTATCCTGTGAGGCGGTATATTTCTTCGCCGCAAAGATATTGAGTGGAGTGACGAGAAGCGACACGGCGATTCCCGCAAACGCGCTGCGCCATCCGAGAATTTTGACCAGGAAACTGCAACCGATAATCACTTTCAGGCTAGCAAAAGGGATTAAATAAGCGTAAGAAGTAAAGTCCGAGATACGTCTCGCATCGACTGCTGCGAGGTTAATGATGCTCTGCCGGCTCTTTTTCAGCGAAGCTTCATCGTCTTCCTCCTCATCTCCATCCTGCTTTTTCAGCAATGTCTTTGTATTTGTCTCTGAATCATCTTTGGTTTTCGTCTTCTTCGCATTTTTGGCATCTTTCCGACGCATAGACTTGGCGAAGATAACAGCCGAGAGCTCTGCGAAGATCGGAACAAAGAGCTTAGAGCAAACAGCCCAGAATAACCATGCCTCAAAGGTTGAAAGAAGCAACATTAAACCCCCAAGCGCGAGAACCCACGCGATCGTTTGGGCGGGGTTGAATGCGTCAGTTCCACGAGTTTCCAGCGAGCTAAGAATGTGGAAAAGGGCCATTTGGGGTCCAAAGCTGAGAACGCTTATAATCAAGGTCAGGAACAGCTGGAAGAGCAATGAGTCCCAGTGCGCGTAAACAAGCGCTTTCCAAATCTTGCGACCTTTTTTAGCTCGTTCAAAATGGGCGCGAAGTCTCTCTGCCCGCTTCGCCGCCCGGAGCTTGGGTAGGTCGGTCAGTGCGAGTGTTCGGTTCTTGACAGCATAGCCGAGGATACTTCCGGCCCAGGAAAATGTATATCGGCCAAAAGCAGTCACTGTAAGCTCTCTATCAACGATTTGACCGTCGAAGAAGACGTCGGGTCGGCGCGGGAGAAGAACAGTGAATAGTGCACGGAGCAGCGCACTGGCAAGCTGAGTTGCGACGAGGGTCATCCATGGCTGCTCGCGTAGCTTGAAATTTTCAGAGTCCCATGCGAATCGAATCTGGATACCGGCAATTGCAAGAGCAGTGAGACTACCACCGAAAGCAAATTGACCCAAGACGAATCGGCTTGTCGGACGAGGTTCGGTGAAGAATGCAATAGCTTGAATAGAAAGGAAAGCCTAGTGTTGAATCCGTGTCAATCTAAGTCACCATGCAATAGCTATGGAATTTTCTCTCCGGGTTCTACAGCACTTACCCAAATTCCAAGTTGAAGCCAGGCTAAAATCAGATAGTCTGTTTCATGTTCCAACGTGGTGAGAATCGCCAAACTGAGAGTAACGAAAAACCCGAAGCCAGAGAAAACCGCAATCGCGACTCGTTGCCACAAATCCGAAAATGCCTTGAGAGATTCCGGCGTCGCCTCACCATCCTCGTCGCGATAGGCGGTCTTGGCTAACGCGGCTTCATCTAGGTGAGATGATCTGCGCGATATCCGATCGATGATACTTTTAATAGCAGGGATACTGTCTACGCCTGCCAAAAACAAGGCGACAGTCCCAGCCGCTACAGACGCAACTTGGATATTAGGAGGCATTCCTCCTGTCACCGCGTCAAGGAAGGATGATGAAGGTTGGGGAGAAAAAAGAAAGAAGAAAGGAGAACGAACCCAAAAAAGCGGGCGGATAAAATCAGCATCATGTGCGGCTCATCTTATCTTGATCCTGCTCTCCAGTCATCACTCTAGTCCCAGAAGGGAGTATCAAGCAGGGGCATCTAGAGCGGATAGTCATCTACAAATTTTTGTCATTTCATGGAGTACTTCGTTAGTGCAAAGCGTAAGGTGACATCCACGCGCCGAGCGGGGAAAGGCTTCGCCCCCCCTAGTTCGGAGTCCGTATTAGATCCTGATGTTGCTGAGGCTGCTGATTTGCTGATTCGTCTGATGAACGGTGTGAGTCAAATCCCGATTTTGCAGGTTCGTATTGCCCATATCTAACCCTCAATCTGTCCAGAGAGATGTACATATGTACCCGCTTGGTTCTTGAATATTTGGCTGCATACTATACCTCCAAAACCATGGACCACACTGTACAGAACACTATTCATGCACCTGCTGGCACACCCCCTTCATCTCAGGTGGCGTACAGCCACCCGGCGGCCTGAGAGTCGAACAGTCGGCGAAGGACCGGTGTAGAGCATTGGGAGAATCGCCATTGGCAGAGAATATGAGTGAAGATGACTCACAGTCCCATTGGATTGCATGCTCGCGCATCTTGTCTTGTTCGGGGTCCCGATAGGCAGGCTCTGTTTTGGCTGAGTCCGTGGGAGTGGGGGCCAGCAATAATGGCGGAACGCCGGGCTTAAGAGGCGCCCATGCGTGGATGATTGGGGAGGGGGCTGGACCTGGTCTAGTGGGTGGTCAGAGTGGGACAAAAAGCGGTGGATGTGTGGGTACAGATGTCTGCCGCAAAGCTTGCGAGTCTGTCGGTGAGTGGAGTCCGATCGAGGTACGATGCATGTAGTACTCCGTCCAATTGCAGAGGATCTGAGTAGAGCGGAGGTAGGGAGAAAAATGAAGAAAGATAATGATGCAATGTAGAATCCAATTGTCCTAAGATGAAGATCAAGACGGTTTGTTTCTGTGTCTTCGGGCGGCCTGGTTGGGCAGGCCATCAACCCGCTTGGCTAGCTACCGCAGAACAGCCCTCCAACCCTTCCGAGCTATAAATCCTTCTACCCCTTCATCCGCAAGAACATCCTGGCCTCGACGCCCAGTAAGAACACTCTGCTCAAATTCGGGACCACGGACATAAAACGGGTCAAATCCCCTGAGTCCCGAACTATCGCTGGACCGGACCCAAATTCTCCTGGATCTTCCGTCTCCCTGCGAAACCCTTTTCGGCTCAAATCCAGAACTCTCCCGATCCATGCTGAGATACCATCTCCGCTGATGAATGGAACCTACCGTATTCGATGACCCCGGGTACGCATTATTCTTCCGGATTTGATAGTCGATGTCATCGTCGGAATGATTTGCTTGATCTGCTTCAGATCTAGATTCTTCCGTCGGTAGTTGGTCATCGGGAGCTTGTTGCTCGTGTATGCCGTCCGCTGGCGGAGGAGGGGAAGACCTATCCGAGCTGGAGGTAGATGGCGGCGGTGGTGGTGCTGTCGTTGATTGCAGATTACGTCTCCGTCGTTTCGGCCCCTTTCTCGCTGGGCGGGCATAGTCGGTGGATTTGTCCATTCGCAATAGTAAGGTATAGCCCGCCGGTAGACGAGTACCGTGAAGACGAAGTCGAATTTTGCGCTGTGGATCTCGATATCAGCGGACGTTGACATTGACTGTTCGGGAAATATATTGTCGGCACCCAACATTTTGGAAGGCCTCTTGAAGCCGTGCGCTATCCGAGATCAATTCCTTCTGTGGAACTTCACCATCCGAAGAATCCGACCTCGACTCCTCGGTCTGCGGGTATGATGCATCCCTGGCATAGGGTAAAACTTCATACTCTCCAGTGTCCCAGATAATCAAGCTTCCAGTCCTGACCGATGCAGTTTCAATGAGATGGTTCTATCTTCACATCAGCCTTGGCCCACCTCGTTTTCAGGATATGGATATCGAAAAAAAAGCATCATACCCATAGACAGTGGATTCGAGTCTCAGTTGCATTCCTGTTCAGCTTGTCGCTATTCGGATCCCCCGGTAACCCGTACATGATCGACCAGCTCACAGAACTCGTTTCTGAGAATTGAAGCCGAAGGTCATAATGCGGTCCTGCTATGGGATGGTCATGCTGATGGATGACAAAATGGCGACCTGTAGGATGACTGTTCCGCCGATAAAGATCGATATACTTATTGATCGATAAACGTGGTGTTGATTGCGAGCTATGTAGAGGTCTCGTGTATTGGCTGAGTTTGGTTGAGAAAATTCCCAAATGATCCGTGACTTCAACCTTTCCAGCTTCGATGGAGGCGAGTTCATGGGTTTGTTGCTTGAGAATGAATTTTCTTCTTGACGGCGGTGGTGAGACTGATGTATTTAAGCTTGAAACAAGCGGTGCTGTCCGCCGCCTTGCTGGACGTGCGTTGCCTTGGAGCTGCTCCTCCTGGCTGTCTAGGCTCCAGGAACGTTTCATTTTGTATGCCATGTGATCCCATCCGGATGATCAATTGCAGGGGGAGAGATGATACCTGCAACCATTGAGACTCAGGGTGGCCGACAAGTGTAAAGAAAAAAGGTTGGCAAGCAAAGACTTGACAAAGCAAGATGACAATGAGCGAAATAGTCCATAGGAGGTCCCGTCTCCGCCTATCGGATACAATCTACGGCTTGTGCACCTTACTGAATATTATGTAGCAAGACAAACATACAGTACAAATCGGAGGCTGTGGTGTCAAGACCCATAAAACGTTTCTTTTCTTCATTGATGCTATAGGGTATCAGATACTAAAAAGATCGCTGCAAGCCGATAAAAACTCCAATACAATGCCAGATACAAATGCCAAGGCTTAGTGACGTCATTCTTCTCGCGGCACCCCTGCGCCGTCCTCAAAAGTACGTCTTCAACAACAACGTATTCTACAGATAATCTGGACCGACCCGAACACTTTGTGGATTGTGAAAAACATCGCTCGGGTCAATTTGAGCTTTGATTTTCTGCAATCGCGGAAGATTTGATCCCCAGTAAACTTCCTGGGCATTTTCCAGCAAGGGGTCAACGTAACCGGGATATGCGCCATGTGAAACGCCTGGCTGCGAGGCAGAGATCACATTGTTGATGCCATTCAGAAATCCCTTGGTTGTTGGTGAGACTGGTCCCAAGAGGTTCACTGCGTAGGACTGCATCCACATGACTGTCTCACGATGTGCGTAGGCCGTGGCATTCAGTGGAACGTCGTTAGTGGCACCTCCTTCGAGGTCGAAGATGATGAACCATGTGGGTGTCCCCTTTGTTGCAGAGTCCAGGTGTTGAAACAGGGTATCAATGCCTTCCTCCGGAACTGTCTCCGTGAAGGACATGGACTTGGCATAGAAAGAAGTTGGAAATCCCCCTACTACCTGGTAAATGAGATCCTCGGATTGGCTCGCGATCATGCCCAGCCAGTCCGTCAGAATGATCACTGTGCCATTATCTGTAGATGGGAAGTTCATCTCCTTTTCAAAGCTCTTCCACTCACTGACCGACCCAAAGAAAGTCCCTGAGAGCAAGATCCCGGACTCAAACACCAGGAGCTCACTCGAGACCCGGCGGGTCAGGTCCTTAGTAAATATGAACCGCTGCCAATCTTTGAAGAGCTGCGCTCGCTCTTTGGTGGTACCCATATTGAATGTATAAGTGTACTGCACAGCATGTGTAGGTGCTGCATGGGTGTGCAACTTGAACTTGGTGACAATGCCAAAGCTTGCAGCGGCACCCTTGATAGCAAACAGGACGTCCTTATTATGGGAAGAGGTCGCATTGACGATGGTTCCATTTGCAAGCACCACTTCAGCTTCGCTGATATGGTCCAGGGCCATTCCCCATTCTCGAGACATTGTACCAAGACCTCCAATTGTAAAGTGACCACCAATGCCGACGTCCAGGCAGGCGCCGTGTGCTACGGCTCTGTGACCGGCGTTGTAGAGGCGCGAGTGAAGATCTCTCAGCGAGGTCCCAGATCCAACGGTTGCGATTTGTGTGAAGGGGTCAATTGAAAAATCCTGGAGGTCCTTCAAGTCGACCACCACTGCACCATCAACTCCCCCCAGACCTAAGTATGATGACGACTCAGAAATTGCGCAGGCTCATTCGGGAGAGACCGATCACATACCGTAGTTGCCATAACTGTGACCCCCGCTGCGCGCCTGAACTTTGTAACCGTTGATAGCCGCGCATTGAACGATGCTGGCAACTTGCTCCGCATTCTGAGGAAAGGTCACGGCAACGGGGGTTACTGGACGGTCTAGATTGTAGACAGGCGGTGTTCGTAAGTGGAAGAAAGGGTCGCCTTGGAAAGCCACGAGGCTTGACTGTTGACCGACTGCCGCGATGAGGCAGTCTTGGCCAGGGATACTATGAGCCTGTCCCATTTTGAGCGCACAGCCCAGAGCCGCGAGGGCATTGGTGGCCTTAACCGTTGTTGGTCAATCAGGAGGCGTTGCTAAACGCGAAGGATGGAGGTGAGGGAGGAGCAAGGGTGGAAGGCACGAGGGAGAGTGCTGGCACTTGCCCTCCCTGCGAAGAATGCTGGCATGTATACGGAGAACTCCTCAGCCATGGTGAAGTAGACGACAATGCAGTTGTGACGCGCCTATGCATAGTTTGGTGGTGACCGACGGTCTTCAGCAAACCTCATACCGCGTATATTATCATTACCAAGTGTGGTGACAAACTCCGTTCCCTTTCCCCGCAGAGCTCCCCGTATAGTTCCCCGTACTTCCAGTGGCTTGGCCAGGAACACGACCACTAATATTTAGCACGTATGGCTTGCAGCCGAGGATGACAAGATCCATAAATTGGTCTATGGTATTCACCAAAAAATTCAATAAAATCATTCAACCTTCCTCGTCTTTTCTCCTTTTCTGCTATCACTCTCCCTCTCAACAATTGATCCACCCGGGGAGGATGGTGGCCTCGGGGACCAGATCCGCACAGGTTTGGTCCCCGAATGCGGCTATCTTTTATTTTAATGAGCGAAGATCGGTTCAACATTGCGTGAGATGCTTGAAGTCTATTTCTTGTCTTCATTTCAATCGGACACGGGATACTGAACGGCGAGCTCGAGGATGACTCGGGTTCTTGGAAATGCCATTTCTTTGTCCTTCTATCTTTGCATTCTTTGATCGACTATAACTATCCGAGTCACCTTCTTCCTCTTCGATTAACGAAATCCCCAAAGATCAAGGTCCCTGAACGAGGCCACTCGCAGGCCATTAATCTACCATCCAGATAAACTTGATCGATCCTCGCGAGCTCAACCGTACCCATCGCCAGAATGTTCACCCCTGTTCACACCTCGCTCGGGGCCCTGCTACTCTTCCAGGGTTCATCCGGGTTACTCGTTCATAATGGAGTCATCTTCGGCATCTCCTCACTCCTGTCTGGATCACTTTTCAATCCAAACCGAGACAATGTCCCGATTATCGCGGGCCTGGTCTCCAGCGTCCTGCCTGTATACTTCCTGGCCCCTTCCCTCATCCCGAGCTACCCTCCGGCTCCGCATACCGTGGCCGCGGCAGTGGCACAACTGGGCGTGGGAATATTACTAGGTTGGGGGACAAAGGTAAGAGAATCACGCAGTCTCGTATATTGAGTATTGAAAATATGGAGGCTCAAGCTGACTCGTGCTTCTCTCGCGTCACTTAGAATGGCTGTGGCTGTACTTCAGGCCATATGCTTTGCGGTCTTTCCCGCCTTTCGCCACGCTCGTTCATCTCAACCGCTCTCTTCTTCACGACCGCCCTAATCACAGCAAACGTCGTCGCGGGTGGTTCCAATATCCCGGCTTGTGGTGATCTCCCCTGCTACACTCCGATCTACCCTTCATCGCCGGAGATGATCTTCATGGCCGGTTCACTGCTCCTGTCAACAATCACGAATTTCATCATTGTTCCAAAGGCACTGCGAAGATCAGAGGAAAGTAGGACGCTCTTCGCCTACCTAGCAGGGCTGGAGTTTGGACTAGGCCTGTTGATCTCCGGGATGGCCGATTCTGCAAAAGTTTTGCGCTTCTTCGCCATGGCGACCGACCCTTCTCGCTGGGATCCATCCTTGGCTTTGATCATTCTGTTTGGAATCGGTCCGTCGTTGGTAGTATACTTGACTCATAAGCCGGGTCAAAAGTCGAAGAAAGAAGATGAAGCCGCGAAGCCTACGCTGGCCGAGAGTTGGCGACTCCCCACGTCGACCGTCGCCGATATCAACTGGCGTTTCATAGCTGGTTCAGTCGTCTTTGGTGTTGCTTGGGGTCTCCAAGGAGTGTGCCCTGGTCCAAGTATTCTTCGCTCCGTCCTTCAGCCAACCTGGGGACTGGTGACGATGACCGGATACGTGTTAGGCAATTTGTTCTAGACTAGACGCGGGAATTACGGATATGAACCCATAGACAGATGCATTGTAAATATATAGAAAGCCATCCAGTGGCGCGTTGTTATGGAATTGACGATGACTTCATATACTATTTTCAAAACCGAATCAGCATGGGTTCACGACGACGCTGGAGCTTGATACATGATTTGATAAGAATAAAATCCCGAAACGCTGGGATGTCAAAAAAAATGAATTGGGTCTGTAATCTGCAATGCAGGTATGTGCCACAAACGTAGATCATTAAGCGGAATGAAAAAGAACGGAATAGCTTACAACTCGGTCTTCTTATTGAGTCGAACAGCCTCCGACTCTGCAAGCTCCTCGTCACGACGCATATTGTCCTTGTGGTCAAGGAAGTCTTCTAATTCCATCCACTCAGCAGCAAATGCAGTGATCAGAACGCTCCAGTCTTTCACAGTATCCATGTCCAGGTGCTCAGCATCATCATCGGCCGTATGCCAAACCGATGGGAACCCTTTGAAGGGTGCAAAGTCAATGAGATGAAGGATTTCCACCCCTCGCGCCAAAAAAGGCAAATGGTCGTCTTGGATTCCACCGAAGGCCATGACTTGATGTGAATCCTTGGAGGTATCAATGAACCATGGCTCAGTCAATGGAGATTTCAATTCCTCCAGAGATCGGAGACGCTTTTCAAGGGATCCGAGGCTTTGATAGGCCCAGTGTGTTGTAGGGTAATAAGATTGGATATTGGGGTTCTTCGACCCGAGGAGGTCCAGCAGAACGAAGAGAGATATGGACGATAGTGGCGTTTTGAATGTCGACATGGCCGGGTTCATCTGAGTCTCCCAGTGTTCGGCAAGAGCGCGAGCACCGTATAGAGAGTCTGTTGTGGACCACTCCTTGAATGCCTCTTCGCCATCAAGGAAGAGGACCTGTATTCCATGGTGTTCCTCCAAAATATCCAGGCCTTGTTCCTTCATCGCTGCCCATTTCTTATCCAAAGCGGAGTCAATGCTGCGCATGGCATGCATGATCATTGCACAAGGCGCAGCACTGTCGATGGCCCCAATGAATCCCTCCGGCTCTAGCTTGCTATCATAATGGGCAACTAGCGTCAATCGGTCAACATCTCCCTTGGGAGCGCCTGGTGGATCACGGTATGCGATAAAGTTGATAAACGGGACCTCTTTTCCATGAGATGTTGGGGTCTTTGCGGTTGAGTTATGGAATTCAATCTCCCACTGTGGCAGTGTTGTCCGGAAGAAGCTTGCAAAGTGTTCGAGTACTGCTGTATGGCCAGGGGTGCCAGGCACACGGGGTTGTAGGATTGGTGAGAGAAGAGCACCAGTGTGAACGTCAAAGTCTTGACCTGGTCGTGGAAGGGCTTTCAGCCTATCATCTGAAAGCTTCTCGTAAGCTTCTCCAGGAACCAAAAGAAGCAGCAAGCCGAGGCATAGGTAGAGGAAGTGGCCACGGAGGCCGCGGAGGTCGCAGTAAGCCGTAGACATGGCGTCGTAGCGGGTGTCTAACGATTCATGACTCTGCAAGCCGCATCAAAAATTAGCTTGACGCCCAGTCCAGCTAGACACGCCAAGTATCACCTTCGGATTGAAACTAGTAGTGGGCAATGCAACCTGTCCCTGTCGCCAAACAAAGAAGCCGGCCAAGGCGGTCACGGCCGGCGGTTTTGGCGCGACTTTCGGACAAGCTTGAAACCTCCGAGTGCATCATCGACAATTGCGATAGTCATGCAAATTTTCCTTCATCCTCAGCTGCGCTCTGCGCTAACAAGGTCTGTCCAAAAAGATCTCCGTGCTCGAGTATGGACTCGGTTCAAAAGTCAAGCCCCCCGGCCATCGCGTCGCCATGAATCTCTTGCGCCGGCGCCGAAAGACTTAACCGCTGCGACAACGAAAACCACCTCCCCAGCAGGCGCTGCCGCGAAGACAATTATTCGAAGAGGTACGGGAACCTACCCGAGGTTCATTGTTCAATTCTGATGCTGTATAGGGCCACCGGAACGCATTTTGGTATACTACGGTGGAACTGGCCGGTCCATGTTCCTAGGCATATTGCGGGTGACAACAATTCTTCTCTTTGGTGGAGCTTGCCTGATTATCGCTCCCTCTTGTTATAATGCTGAGAATGCATGGTACATCACGCCATTGGGTATTTCTCCTTCTCCTGACCTCTAGACTTCTCCAAGAGTGACTTTGTAACATATTTCGTTTATAGTCGTTGCCGGAGGCGCAATGCCAATGCTCTTCGTCGCCTATACCTCCGCACCCTACGTCAGCTTCATTCACCTCGCACTCCCAGCATTTGCGCGAAAATCTCGTGAGACGGCTATTCAATACGCAAAAGAACTACCCCCCACAGCCATGTTGATTCTCACAACGACGAGGTTCAATGCCATTCCTCGACAGACCGCTGTCCGTCTAGGAGATCTAGTGCCTGATAAAAGTCCCTTCCGGCCGGTCACTTTCCGAAATGTGAACCCTGCACCCAGGTCCTGGTGGATGGGTAGACCCACGACACAATTCTTTGCCGCTGATCACAGTCAGCCGGGCAGGCAATCAACGGCATTCTATCCGGAGCTATGGCCGGATGTCTACAAGAGGATACAAAGGCAAGTGGCTCAGCGGTGATGAATGATTCATGTTGTCAATACTTCTACCTAATGTATTATAGCTACCCTATCATTCACCCTGTCACCTCTGGCGTAGACTGTGATTCTAGTAGTAAGATAATACGGTGGCTGTTCAAAAGTCCAAGCCTGGAAATCAGAGAAACAGACCAGCTAGAGATACTTCAATCACTCGATCAAAAGCTCTTCTTGAATGCCTTTCCAATGATTTTTCTTGGCGATACAAATATCGACTATCGTTTAAATGCTGACTGCTAGGATGATTCTGCAAAGTTGTAAAGGCTTTGAACTTAGAACAGTCCAAGATTCTAATAGGTACGCAAATGTGTATCTTTTGGTAAGTAATATGAATTCCTTCACTTAATTGAAAAAACCGTGACCTGGCAAAAGCCGTCAAAGAGCAAATTCGAGCTAAGTAATACGCACCTCGTTTCAAACGAAACAGGAAACGGAGTAAAACAGGAACAAATGCCCAGCAGTCCATGTCCCGCTCACACTTCCCCCTCGGTAATGCCAGTCTCCTCGGCGGCATCCTTCATCTCGACCTCTGACTCCCCCACCTTAGTCCGGTTGTCGCTCTTGCACTCGTCCTTAGGCGCCGTGGTGGTGGCATCAGCAGATGTAGCAGCATTGGCGACCTTATTCTTGGGAGGGCGTCCCCGAGGACGACCACCATGTCGAGAGGGCGTAGCAGACGGCGAAGTGGCACCAGTCGAATGGCCGGTATCATCTCCCTCGTCAGGGCTGGGATCGGGGTTCAGCTTTGCCAGCTTCGAAAGCGCGGCCCGGTACATGTTCCTAGCGGAGGGGACGGTGATGCCAGCGCGAATGGCGAGCTTGTCGATGTTCACCTGCACACAACAACAGAAAGAAGGTGAGTTAGTTGAATCACATAGAAAGTGATATAATTCAGATATGATATGTTTCAAAGACTTGGTTAGATGTGAGGAGTACGCACCTTGCCCGTCTTCTTGTCAGAGCTCAGGTGGCCAAGCAGCAGCAAGCGGACCTCACCAGGGCTCATGCCGAGCATGCTGTCGGTGATACGAGTAGAGGTGGCGGAATTAGCGGGAGGCATGGTTGTTTCTATCGCAGAGCACGTTGTGAGTAGTTCTGGCTCCGTGAAATTTGTTGTAACAAGGAGTCTTGGATGGCTGTTGATGTTGAAAGAAAGTTCTCTTCGACTCAGGGTGGCTCAGGGTCGTTGATGAGGGAAGAAAGTATTCCGAGAAGTCAGGGTAGTGTAGAAAGGCACAATAGGAATATGGTAGAAGGCAAAAGGCAAGGAATTCTTTCGAGAACCACGAAGTGGAGGGTAGCAAACTTGAGAGGCTTCCAACGAGGCAAAGAGGAAATAATCTTCTGCTGAGGTTCAGGACAGATAGGCCGAGATGGAAAGTGTGGGAAAGCGACGCATGTAGGGCCGTGAATGATTGTTGTCTCTTAACCAAGAAGTCCTACCAAAGAAACGGCTGTCTTGAGATTCGATGAAATCCCTTTCGATTCAAATTGGCACCACTTGAACATCAACCAAGCTCCGTATGGTTTGCGGATATAAGATAGATCACGGAACTTCTGACCTACTCATTTCTTATTCACCTACACTGGTACCTTTGTCCCTTCCGTAGTTTCTCTCTAGGATACTGATAGCCCGGTCTGTATCTTCTAAAAACCATTATGTGAAAAGACGAGATCGACAATAGTTTCTGACTCCCGGCGGTTTGCGCCAAGCTTGCAATCACTTGAAGCTCACTTACATTATCTAAAGAGTAAATCTTAACAGTTTGAATATGCGGAAGCTCGCTCCTCGCAAAATCAGTAGTACTGAGCCGGACATCATCGGTAGATTGCACCTCAGAGGTAGCAATATTACCGTGGGCCAAGGCTTGAATACTATCTGAGTAGCTGAGCTGCTGGCCAACCTTGGAAAGACACCTCGTCCGAACAGTCACGCGGCCAGGATGAAAAGATATGATGTGAATATTTTCATGTTATTTGATTCACCGATCATCATTGCATGCGAAGAACTTAGCATCTGCGAGTCACACTGGAGCCTGTCACCAGCGTCCAGGATTCGAATGTTTGCTAACACCTGTTGAATATACAAGAAGCTTCGTTGATACGAACGGAAGCCAATTTCAAGGTCCGTCTACAGACATATTTTCACTTTTGGCGAAACCTGAAGCCGGAAGCTCGGGTGAACACCTGCTGCGTGGAGACATGACTCATGACACTCAAAACAACAAAGCCATGCTAGTCAGTTCAAGGCGTCAAATGAAGCTCAAGCGATGCTTATCTTCTACATTCAGTCGGACCGAACTTAATTTCCGTCCCGTCCGAAGATTAAATGCCAGATCAGGGATTTCCGATATCTTGGCAGCCGATTCGTGTTGATGGGCTTTAGCTTGGTATGAGCTTGACATTAGCTTAACATTAGCTTCTTATACGTTTGCAGTGAGCCAAGAAATAAAAATCTTGCTGCCTGTCACCTATTCACAACTAGTACTGCCAAAGTACTAGTTTATCAATTGCGGGACTGCGCAATTTGCGATTCGGAAAGGACGGCTAAGTTCAGTTGGGTTGAAATCAAAGCCAGGTGTCAACTTGTCTTTTCACTCTGTCAACGAACGAAACATTCAAAAGTCACCATTTGATTGACCTATTTCGACTATGATGGCGCAAACACTTAGCTTACAGTCCTTGTCGACTTTTGTCCGGGAGCTTTTCAACACTCTCGTTGACTCCGCTGGGGGCGATCCTCTCTTTGCACGGTCTCATAGACTCGTTCAGAGAGATATATTTCAGTCTAGCGACCTTTCTCTTCTAGCACCTATCTTGCTCGGAACTCTCCTCACATTTCTGGTGAGCACGAATGCCCACGCGCATTGAAAGTCTTGAAAGTTGCACTCACTTACCTACTTTCCAACAGATTCGATATACCATTGGCCATGTCTTGGTGTCTATCGCAATCCTCGATAATGTAGAGATGCCAGCTGGAGTATCCGATTCGGGGAAAAAGGATACAACAGGACCCCCATTGAGTCGCCGTGTTGTTCAGACAATCAGCGCTCTTCATCACAATGGAGGCTTCCGTGTCTTGGTCAATGGTATGGGTTACGCCCTCGTCTACTGGGGGACGCGATTCTTTGTCGAACAAGTACTGAGTATACTACTTCCTGAAATGGCATCGTATATCTTCGCGTCGATCGCTACCGCCGAAATTCAATTTTTCTGGCTTGCGAGCACTATTCTTGCGCCTGGCCAGCTCGACAATTTGTCCACAACCCTCAATTACAGACGATGGCAGAGCCTGATCCTTCCTAACATGCTTCATGCAACAGCTCACGCGCTAATATTATATATACCCGCTGTTCTGAATAGCGGCTATACTCCAGAGATTGAAGACTTAACGACGGAAGGGACCGTCCAAATAGTGCGATCCGATATTATTTTGTCGGCTCTTATGCTTTGCTTCCAGCTACTGCTCCTTGTTCCTAGCAAGATTGTGTTGGTACTGGCACAGGCCAGCTTGCTACCTCCGGCATGCGACACACTGGTTATAAGGCCATCACGGAAGAAGCAATTTGTGTCCGTAGGAGAGATCTTCCCAGGGGATGAGACAAGGCCTTTGCAGACAACGAGAGCTGTTCGAAGTATTGGGACCGGGGTTTGGCTTGCGTGTCTTCAAGTGTCTGCAAATATGTGGCTATGTTTGCTGGTGATTACCTCTATGGTACACTTGATGGTCTCCTACATGAAGTAGAATAGGGGCTACCGGACGGAACACGTGGTCACAGACTGTCTGTTCTCCCTCACTATCATATGATCACATGTGCTCTTGTAGAGAGGCTCAAGCTTGGATTTCACGTGAGCCGATAAGAGGTTACATTCGGAGCAATGCCAAAAAAAGACTTTGACTCTTGAACAACGTGGCCTGAAGGATTATTAGGAGTCGGGCTTGTGAGACTATTCACAAGCCATCGGATCTGGCTGATGTTTTACAAGACAGATGCTGGATTAATCAGCGCTTCGATTGTGCTTAGAAAGACGGTCTTAATTCCAAGGCCACGATGCCAACAATACCATGCACTTCCCAAGATTTCGAGATGGACTGCCGAGACGAATGCTACATGCGCAAGCACCAAGTCTGCCACGTTGTGTTCCCAAAGTACAGGAGGTTGCTTTATTTTCAGTTGATAAATTCATAGTTCAATTTGTGGGAACAAGGCTACAAACAGTAGGCACAGCCAGAAGAGGGAGAGAGTGATGGTGAGATTGACTATGGGGGAGAGGACCTAACTAATCTAGGTAGTCTGCTTTTTTTTTGCAATAACCTCCTCTGCTACCCGGCATTCCCCTCATTCTCTGCTGAGATTTAAATAATCACGCCCAGGAAGCAAGACTAATGATGCCAATAGAGGGCCATAGTGCCGTACGCACGTAGCATCGTTGTTAAATCTACTTTATCCAGAAATCGAGACAAGTATGATCCTCTGTTCTTGACGTTGGGATAACCATCGAACTACTAAATCTGCTCTTCATAAAACCCTCGGAAGCAGCCTGATCTATCCATCCGTCCAAGAATTCACCGAGTATCTACTTTGCCCAGTGCAGGTAGAAGGTGGTGAAGTGGAAGATCCAAATGATGGTCAAAATGAAAAGCCACCTGAGGAAAGGAACTAATCAAGTGGTGTAGGTTTAGATGAAGCCTGGATTGCAAAAGCTTATGTGAACGGTCACATAATGATTATGAAGAAGTGGTCAGATTGATCTCAAGCAATGAAATGACAAATGAAATGGCTCAAAGGCTAATGGACGAGCGTTTGAATGACAGAAAAATCCAGTAGTAATCTACAAATTAAGGTAAGAAATAGCCCCAAAAAACCTCTTGACAGAGTATAAGATAACCAAAATAGAACATGAGAAAAAGTCTGCGCTGATGAACATATAACAAAGAATCGCACCTAAAAATGCCTAGTGTAGCCCTAGAGAGCTTCAATGGCCTTGCGCAAGACCTCCAGTCCCCGATCAGTAACGTCACCAGCCTCGTCGTCCTCTCCTGGAGTTGACTCGCGCAGTGCCCAGGCGACATCACTCCACCATCCCAGTCCGATGAAACTACCGCCCTTCCGACGCTCAAGACTCTCCTTGAGTCTGCTGGTGTGCTCCCACTGTTGGGCCGCAACCTCTGCGCGTTCGATGACCTTGTTCGAGATACCGCACATTGATGCACAGTGCATACCGAAACTGCCCTCTGCGACACCGCTCTCCAACTTGTAGAGGAAGGTGACACGGCGCTCGGCATCATCAACATGAATAGCCATACGCTTGGGAGCGATCTCGGGGTGATTCTCGAATTCAGCAGCCAGCGAGTGGTAATGTGTCGCGAAAAAGCCCATGGCACCAATGTGAGTAGCGACATGATGCAGAACCGCCTGCGCGACGGCAACACCATCATAGGAGCTGGTACCACGGCCCAGTTCGTCCAGAATGACGAGCGAGCGCGGAGTTGCTTCAGACAAGATCTTCTTCGTCTCAGACAGTTCAACGAAGAACGTCGACTGCGCGGCAAAGATGTTGTCGTTTGCTCCCAGGCGGGACATGATACGGTCGACAGGAGTCAGACGGGCAGACTTGCAAGGTAGATAGCAGCCAATTTGGGCCATAATCACAGCAACACAGGTCTACGTGTCATTAGCATTAGTCGTACGCAAACCTTGTGGAAGGGGTACATACCATTCGCAAAAGAGTGGACTTTCCAGCAGCGTTAGCACCTGTGAGCAAATCAATGTTTGCATGCTTGCCACCGAGCTGGACATCGTTGGGAATGAAGTCTTCCACAGAGGAAAGAAGGCACGGGTGCCGCAATTCTTCAAACTCGAGAACACTCCGTTCTTCTTCAACAAATACAGGGCGGCAGCTAGGCTGGCCCAGCGAAGCAGATGCCTTGGCCAAACTAATCAAACAATCAAGCTGCGAGACAATTCGAACTGCAGCTAACCATGTACCATAATGCTCATCGAATCGAGCATGGAACCTACCAGCAACTTCCTTCACGATTTGGCCGTGGGTTTCCTGAGCCTCTTGCAATTTTCGGATCAGGCTGCGAAGTTCAGGGAAGTAGTAGCGCTTCACCTGCTTAGTGGCAGACATTTGATCCCAGTTCTTTGGAACATTTTTGACCTTGACTGGCACCTCAAGCTGGTAAATTTCTTTTCCATTGTCGCGGTAGCAAATGGCTGTGGAGCCCAAGTCCCGACGGGCCTTTTTCAAAAGGTTGTCGAGTTCCTTGTGTAGCTGTTCAATGGTATCTTGGGAGTTATCAAAATCGGCCTCCACGCCAGTCTCCGGGACCAAGATTCCATTCTCTTTTGCCTTGGGCCTATCAAATGCAGTCTTCCAGTATGAAAGCAATGGGCTCAGATCGGGCATTCCCTCGATAAGTTGTCCGATGATGCCATCACCAGCACCACTGTCTTTGAGAAGACCCATAGTGTATTCAATCTGCTCAAACCCCTCAAGCACACGAACAAAGTCCTGTGCCTTGCAGACTCCTGCATGGACACGGGAGATCAATCGTTCTAGATCGGGCATCTTGGTCAATTGTGAAGAGAATTGGTCGCGAGTGCTTGGGTCGGCGTTTAACGCATCAACAGCGTCGAGTCTAGCGTTGATCCGCTTGGCGTCCATCAATGGGTGGCAGACCCATTGCTTGAATGTTCGCTTTCCGAACGGCGTAATGCACCGGTTCAAGAGCTGGAAGAGAGTACCTTCTTGACCACCATCGAAGGAATTTGCAAAGATTTCCATGTTGATCAGGGTCTGACCGTCCAAAACCAAGCTAGAGGCCTTCTTGATGGGATCATACCACGTGAAATTGCCGATGGTGATCAGGTCTCGCTCAATCTTGAGAACTCTTAGATACTGCGTAAGAGCACCGAAAGCAGACATGAGCAACTCTTTCTCACGTGCCTCACGAAGGACCTCGGGCCATGCCTTGACATTATCGTCATCCTCCGAGACGAAATATTCGCTAGCATCCAGTTCCTTGACAGTGATATCTGCTTCCCAGAATTCCTTGCCCGGCTTGAGATAGTTCCAGATAGTCGTAGGCCCGGTGTTATTCTTGAGAATTCGCATGACTTTTTGCGAGACACACCCCTTCTCGAGCAGCATTTCCTGGGGGCGAGTCTGAGCGACAAAGGTCTCAAACTTCGTCATGTCCACATCGTCCACAAATTCTGACACAAAGAATTGCCCAGTGGCCGTGTCAACAAAGGCAAGACCGAATGCAGGACGGTCATCCACGATAGCTTCCTTGATAGCAACACAATACGTCGACATATCATCTTGAAGCATCGACCCCTCAACTAGAGTACCAGCAGTAAGAACGCAAGCAAGTTCTCGCTTGATAATTTTGTCTTCCTTTCCTTTTTTCGCATCTCGCTCGCGCATTTCCTTACCGAGAGCGGACTCAGATTGGTCAACACGTGCAATCTTGAAGCCCTTGGCTACAAATTGATTTGCCCAATGAGACAGACTCATCTCTGGGACACCTACCATGCGCATGTTAACCCTGTCAGTGAGTTTAAGGTCGAAGAGTTGGTGACCAATTGTGGCATCGTTCTCGTAGAGCTCGTAAAATTTGCCCTTCTTGAAGAAAACCACAGTATCCCAGAATTTCTGCTTGATCTCCCAGTACTGCTTCTCAAAAGGCGAGAATTTGGACCAGGCCAGTGGGGGGATGTAGATGGTACGTGGGTCATAGTCAGGATGGCCTGGAGGGTTCCCATCAATATCCTTGATGTTTGCAAGCCAGGGGTATCGTTCCTCGGGTTCTCTAGTGTGGGCCTTCTCTTTCTTCGCACTCGCTGGTGTCTTTGCAGGCGCTTGAACTTCACGCTCCTTTCGAGGTTCTGTGTTTTCCGGGTCGAAGGTCCACTTCAGTGCAGTACCAGCTGAGCCCTCGGGGATATCCAAATCAATATCCTCGTCGATTGGTCGCGGTGGAGTTGAGGATCGGATTCGATTTGAGTTCTTTCGCGAAGCTGTGGTGGCTTGCCGCTTGCGCTTTTTCGGTGCGGCGGCATCTTCGTCAGATTCATCGGCAACAATGAAGTCGTCCATTTCTGTAGCCAATCAGCAATGTTCTGGAGCGCGCAAAGAGTAATGGACTTACCATCATCCGAGTATCCAGCATCCCCTGGCTCCTGAAACTCCTCCTCGCTCTCCGGGGAGGTTTTTCGGCGCTTGGCGGCGCGCCCGTTTGCATTGCCTTTGCGACTGGGGCGGAAAATAACGTCGTCGTCGTCCTCACCCTCCGAATCGGATTCTTTGTAGCTGACCTGCTTTTTCTTGGCCTAAAAGATTACGTGAGTTGATGACAGAGATTAATGAAGAATATATGAGAATCACATACCCGTCGCGAAGGAGACATTGTGGTGTCGTGGATTTCGTCGCGTCCTGACTGAAGGGGAGAGGAAACGTTAGCGAGGCAGGGATGTTGGGAAGAGAAGAGAATCCAGACGGACCTTCGCCTTTTCTCCGTTCTCCTCATCTTCCTCTGGAATAGGCAGATCACTACTCGGCACAGGGGTTAAATCCTGAGCAAAGCTGGAGAAATTCCTCTTCGGTGTAGGTTTCACCGCACTAGCTACACGTTTCTCGCCGGCTCGCTGGGCTGGGGATGACGCGGGTTCACGAGTTTTGTCATTGGAAGAAGGAGTTGCCGGAGAGGATTTCTGGAAGAATCCCAGGATGGACTTCTGGTTCTTCATATTTTGTGTGCTCGAAGTTGTCCTCTTCAGGGCTGCTTGGGGTGGGGTCGCAGTTGGCGATGAGGCGGATCCCTTCGCCATTGTCGTCGATCCTCTATACCGCGATGCTTGAGATTTCAATCGAATTATAGATATAGTGTCAATACTCCACGCATCGCAGGAAATCGGTTTGTGTGATGAACAGATCGTCGATACTTGACAAGGGAGCGGATGGGTGAGACACGAGACGATAAGTCGCGGATCGCGTCGACGCGTAGAGTGCTTCCCAGCAGAAAGTCTTGGCGTCTCCACATTCACACTCGACAGGTCAAATTGAGTTATTTTGGTTGTCCAGAGTCGGATCGGAGTAGTATTGTGGGTCTTTTAGAAAAATAACGGTTTCAAGATGCATATTGTACAGGCGATCATGCAACACCAAGGTTAAAAGTACAAGTAGAGATATCATCCATCACCTTTACAGATGATCAGCCAAATTATTCTTTCGACTCGGCCGACTCCGAGGGCTCCTCCCATCCAGGAGCAGTCAACCCTTTCGCACGGAAATCCTCATCACTAATAATCTCGATCATCTTGAACTTCCACTTGCCGAGCTTAAGCATCAGGAGATTTCCCCCAATGACGTACTCCTGAGTCTTCTCCGCCGGCCAAGGACGAATGGGGGTAAACGCAAGATCGTCCGACATAGGTCCGCTGTCGCCAGGACGGCTACCCACATAGGCACCATTGTTCACAATAACACGGTGGCCCTCGCTCTTGGAGGCCACGAGACCAGCAGACCAAAGAATCTTGTTGAAGGATTGGTTGTAAACCAAAGATTTGGGAAGGGTGACCCGGGCATTGGGCATGTTGGCGAAGTTGGTCTGAGACGCGTACGGGTTCCCTGACTGGGGGGTCGCGAAGCCGGAAGTGGATGATTGGGCGTGGCTCGCAGGGGGGCTGGTGGTCCGAGGCATAGGAGATGGCTCCCCGGTTGAGGACCGGGGCCGGAACAGCTGCCGATGCTGAAGCGAGACAGCATCTGCTTCTTCTTTGCCATGAACAAGCTCAACAAACTCATAGGCTAATTTGTGCTGAGCCACACGCTTCGAAGGATCCTTGTTCTGCTCTTCCATAATGGCGGCAATCTCGGGCAAGGGGATGAACGTAAACAGCTTGAGGTATTTCTCCACGGTATCATCAGGTGTGCGGACAAAGAACTGGAATTTGTCAATCATATATCATGGAACAGTATGGCAACTTCGACTGACCTGGTAAAGCTCAAAGGTAGAAGTCATGTCCTTGTCGAGCCAGATAGCATTACCTGCAGACTTTCCAAATTTCTCTCCAGAAGGCGCGGTTAAAAGAGGGGTGGTGAACCCAATGGGTCGGTCAAGCTCCGATTCCAAAGGATTACGGAGTTGTTCGTCGGCGGTGTTGCGGCTAATCGCCTTCACAGCTTCCATTCCGAACAGGATGTTGCCATATTGGTCGGACCCTCCAACTTGGACCTGTGTCCCCTTCTGGAACATGGTCCACCAATCCCACGCCTGAAGAAGAGGATAAGAAAATTCGGCAAAGGACATGCCATCACCCTGGCTCAGTCGATTCTTGACACTATTCAATTCCATTAAACAGATGCTCATTGGACCAAAAAGACCACGCTGACTTACGTGTCTCGACCCAGCATGGGACCGAGTCTCATGAATGCACCCAGATCCCGTAGAACCTGAATAAAAGGCATCGAGTTCCACCAAGTGTTGTTGTTGAGCAGCGCCCGCTTCCAGATAGGTTTCCTCTCGTAGCCGTGTCGTCGGCCGTACTGCTCAATACTGGTGCCAAGCTTCTTCAATTGCATGTGCATGCTAGCCATATTCGCTTTGCGAATCGAGGAATGAACCTGCTCCCGCCCCTTCAACCGTCCTGTTGGGTCACCTACTCGCGATGTTGCACCACCAAGCTTTATGACAATTAGTCTGTAGTCTATACATCCCAGACAGGCCACATCGTCGTACCAAGAAAGTCACCGGTAGCCCCCATACATATCCCCAAGCCAATACCATGAAAGGCAGCATGTGTCCGACGTGCATCGAAGGTGCCGTGGGGTCGATTCCGACGTAGATACCAGCTCGTTTCTCGGTGAACACTTTGTGTAGTAGGTCGCGCTCTCTGCAAGTTAAGAAAAGCTCAGTCTTCGGTTTCAAAAGTAAGCCAGCCTTCGCGGGGCGAAAATTGAGGGAAAAGCTCTCGTACCCGACAACATCATGAATCAAACCTCGCTCCTCTAGATGGGCCGCGAAGTTCTTCCGCTTCCCTGCCTTGATCTCCTCGGCATGTCGAGCCCATTCCTCTCGTCCTTCCTGCATGCGCTGAAGATATTTTTGCGTAATCCATCGCCTTTGTTGCCTTACATCAAATGGTTGTGAAGAGAGAGCTGAATGGCGGGTTTCGCATCGGAGCGGATTGGTTTGCGCGGTGACGCCCAAGCTGCGCGCTCCGCACAGTGCCCTCGGAGGGAGAGGAGCGTTGCGACAAGTCGCCCGGAGAAGCGATACCGTCTTTGGCCACATTGGACCGGTCTGTAGGATCAATTTCAAGCGGCAAACCTCACAATGGTCCGGAATGCGATTCAACTGATTCCGCAGCAGCTCCGAGAATCTTTCGATAAGAGGCCGGATTATCGTTGATGCGGGTAGCTTGTTACAGTAGTACCCACTTCAGCAAATCATCCCTTACAAGCCAGCAAGCACGATTGTACAATTGGAAAAATACGAAAAAGGCGGCTGTGTCAAATTCTCAGTATTTTTGATGCTGGGAATCTGCTATTCCATATAAATCTGGATAAACGCCTCGTTACTCCACCCGCTGTCGAGCTTCATAGCCTTCCACGCGGCAAGAACGTCGATAGCCAACACATTATTGGCTTTGTCTCCGCCCTCTTTCCACACGGTGTTCTGCGGCACTGGCTGCCCGAGTATCATGATCATGAAATCATCGGCAATACTACGTCCTTGAAGGTCAGAAATGTAGAGTCCAAGCGTGCCTAGTGCCTTTAAATGTACGTCACAGCGCAAGCGCCCGTTTTCGACAACAGAGATGTTCGAAGAAACCACTGCTGCAGCCCCAGTCATCTTTCCAAGAAGGCCCAATACTGCCACGTGAGTGAGCGCTGCCTCTGAAATGCTGCTATCACGGCTTCCCTTCAGCGCGAACGATCGAGTCGGATACGCAGTGAGGATCTCCCATCCTTTTTGTTCCAGCAAGACAGATACAAGGGCATTTTGAGCCAGTGGTTTCAACCGATCGCTGACTTTGCCACTTGTATGGGCGCGGACCACATACTCGCCGTCAGAATTATCTCCAATCCCCGGAAAATCTGTCAATGAGACTATACACGAGGCCTCAGCGGAATGGATATTGAAAAGACCCAAAATGCCGCTTCCAGTCCTTGCCCAGCCTGTATAGCTTCCGACACGCAGAACATGCCCCTCATTATAATCATGATAAACATCAATGGTGCGGCCAATGACGCTAGGGCGCAAGATTATAGTGGTACCTAGCACAGTGAGTGCCGTCATCTGATTAATTACGTTCAGGTCGTGCTTTCCAGGCTCGTCCGTGATATAGATCGGTCCACCGGATACACAACGAGCTGCAGCATGGAAAGATGCGTATGGATGACTGGTCTGGAACATGTCCCAGTCTGGTACAACGTTAAGATACCGAGTGAGAAGTGCATTGTGTGCATTGCAGAACACATGCCAAGGATGAGATGCAGGGATATCGGGGAAGAAGTCATCAGAATTTCGTAATATAATCGCGGGTTTATTCGTTGGCAGTTGAGAATGGAAGATCATCTGCGGTGTCAAAGACATGCAAGAAGTGGCCCGACTGCTGAGGTGTTTCAATATGGCGAGCGACCAGGCATCCTGGTAAGATGTCATGAACCTTCGGCGATCTTCCGGGTTATCGAGGAGATCGAGGAAAAATTGGGCATCGGCTTTGACAGAGTCAACGCCTATCGATTTCAAATAGGCATAAAAGTCATCGTAGAAACGCTGCACATCATCGGGATCAATGGCGAGGATCTTTCCATCTGGAATATTTTCCGCAATGGGACCTCCGCACGCAGGATCTCTAATCTTCACTTCCTTGGTCTTGTATCTTTTTGCAAGGTCTCCGTCCGGGCAGATGCCGCCCCAGTAACCAAGCAAAGCGTGCCAGACTGCGATATGCCCGATGTTGGGATGAGATCGACGGATCGTCTCCACGGTTTGCTTGAGACCTCGCGGGAATGCCTTGGGACTCGCCTCAAATTGCTTCCAGCGCCGCTTGAACTGCGATTCACCCTCGTTGTCGAGACTCTGCCAGTTGTCGTCGATGATGAGATTGACGACAAAAATTCCATGCGCTTTCATGGTATCAAGTGCGTTTATTATCTTTTCCTCATTCAGATCTTGGCCAAGACTATTCCAAGTGCAGTATGTCAGACCGTCAAACCAGTCAGCAAGCCACTGGGTTTTCAGGTCTTTCTCCACAACCACAACATCGTCCCCTGGTGGGGATAATGGGGCCTGATCCACAGACTCAGTCGCTGAAGACTCGTATGGCCTGACGACCTTCCTCGACTCATACATTACGGCTGACATAGCGACTTCAAAGTTCTTGGCGACCGCGACCAGAATTTGAAATTTTGCGACCTTGGTATTATCGCTTCTGGCTTGTATCACTACTTCTCCATCGTCACCCGATTGGAAAACAGTCAGGACGTCGTTGATACCGGAGAGAGCCAAAAGTACAAGATGCGTGCCATCGTTTCGAAGAAAAGAGCATAGTATCGCATCCTCGGTCAATCTGAACTTGTCCTTGCCATGTCGAGGACCTAGCCATGGGGTCCAAATTCGTACCAAGGAAAAGTACCTGAGTGTCGATGATGGCTTGCCGAGTGCAAATCTTTTGACTCCGGAGTCTCCTTCGTCTGCTGGATCCACGTCTCCATGAATCGCCCATAGGGCAGATCCTGGCGCCTCCGTATGACGTGGTTCAGCCTGTACCTCTGGAGACAGGTTATCGATGTATTTGGCAAGCTCTATCTTCGCTTCATTTCTGGATAAATCGGGCGATGGCGGTTGTAGAGAGCTCGCATCCTTAGAACCCCAGACAAGCTCTCCATCAGTGATTGATTGCTGCCGATTGGCCCATTGCCATTGGGTATCTGAGTTGGTTCTAAAGCGGACCGTAAACTGCGCATGCCCGCCGGACGTTGGTAGGTGGATTTCATTTGAGAAAACATAGCGCTGATAACCATATTGAACGTCTGTTTTACTCAGCAATGGTGCAACAAATGGATCGCATTTTTGAAGCGAGAGAGCAGTCCATTCAGAGCTGGTGATGTTCTGCCAAATCTGCGCTTCCCATGATTGCGTTGGAAGAGAAGCACTGGATTCAATCACAACAGTAAATCGAACCTAGACAGCGAATTAGTTTATTTTTGTTCATGTAACCGCATCTTTCAGTCTTTATGATTGGTGAGGTCAACGCTTTGTGCACATACAGTATCCTCTTGCCCGGGCTTTACTTCTTTCTTCCGCTGCAGGCTGGTAATTTGTCCCAGAGGCGGGTAACACGTCACTCGAGCAAATAGACCCATTTGAGCTGGACGAATAAATGTTGCCTGACGTATCTTTCTGTGTTCACCCGGTTCGATGATAGGGAGGGTGGAAGCTTTGTTTCTAACGCTGGCTTGCATCTGGACCGTGAAGGGTAGTTTTAGTTCAGGGCCACTGTTGTGACAGAAAGGTGCTTGGTAATGCTGTTTATTGGATAGGCTTGTCAAATATGTAGTCACCACCGCAAATTATGAGCTTGACTTGATCTGCAAAACCGTATGGAGAAGAGGGTTGGGCACAGGATCTTGTCGGTGAGTGGGGGCTATGATGATTGAAGGCGGGGAAGCTCGTCAACCTTCGCCGTTATCGTTCAAATGGCACTCACTCAGCTTTCTCTTTGACTCTTCGGCTCAATTCGGATTACTAGGGTTATATGGCAACCTCTATCTGTTATTATATTTATATGTGTCGCAGACTCATAAATACTTTCTACGAATTGTACAACTCACCTCATCCGGCCAGTCTCTAGGCTAAGGCTAATCTCAAGCCGGACTATTCTTTATCAGATACGGTGGAGAACAGGTACCCTGGACCCTTGATATTTAGGGTGTCAAACAACTTTACAATTTAAGTATAAGAGCTTTAACTTCTCCTTTTTTTGAACATCTTTCTCAGCTCTCTCTCGAGAAAGTCTTCCCAATAGGTAAATAGACAGGCCAATTATAAGCATCTTGGGGATACACAAGCAGCAGGGGCACCTATTATTCACTTCATTCCCAAGATGGACTAGTTTGCCGTTCAAAATCACAAGGTTGCGTGCGATTAGCCCCCCTTTCTCAATTTGATTATGATGTCCCTTAGTTGATCTTAATAGCCAACTTTCCAAAATGGTTTTGTGCCCACTATACCATTTGGTTAGTGTACGAGTGCAATAATTGTTCGCCATTTTCACTTACCATATGCTCATAGGCCTCACGGGCCTGTTCAAGGGTGAAGACCTTCTCGTCCACAACCGGATGGATATCGTTGGCTTCGATCGCGCGGATCATGTCTCGCATCAGTTGCTTGCTACCCACATAAACACCCCGGACGGTACAAATTTGGCTCAGTGTCTCCAAAATCGCAGGCTCATCCTGAGCCTTGACGCCGCCCAGGAAACCAATCACGCTGATGACGCCCTCGTATTTGATGCAGTTGAAGCTCTGTCGCAGGGTTCCAGGTCCGCCAACCTCAATAATATGATCCACGCCGGCGGCATCTGGGGTCAGCTTGCGAGCAGTCTCGCCCCATTTCGAATCTTTCTTGTAGTTGATAATGTGGTCGGCTCCGAGTTTCTTCAGCTTCTCTGCCTTCTGGTCGGAAGAAGTCGTTGCAATCACAGTGGCACCGGCGGCTTTCGCAAACTTTCGAACACAAAGACATGAGCGGTTACCGCGACAGTTACTTTTGAAGTATCACAAACGTACCTGTAAGGCAAACATGCTAACACCTCCGGTTCCTTGAACCAGAACAGTTTGGCCAGGCTTCAAAGGCTTCAAACCGTATAGAGCATTCCAACTCGTGAGAGCCGCACATGTGAGGGTGCTATTTTCAAGGGCATTGAGGTTCTTGGCAGCCTTGACGAGCCCCTTCTCCTCGAAAACACCATACTCACGCAGAGTACCATCAATCACACCACCCAATCCGGTTTGAGTTGCGGGAATATCGATTTCGCCGAACTGGTGGCCTTGGTTGAAAAGCGTTGCCACCTTGTCACCCTTCTTGAACTCGGTTACCTTAGAGCCAACCTCGACAACTTCGCCGGCTCCGTCGGAAGCGGGAACAACGGGAAATTTAGTCGGGAACGGATATAAGCCCTATCGAACGGTGTCTGGTTGTCAGAAAATGCATGTTTGAGGGATTTGAAGCGTTTCGTCGTTGAGAAAACTATTCACCCTAGGAATGATCAAGTCGCGATAGTTCAGCGAAGCAGCTTGCAGCTTCACCAATACTTCACTCTCGCCGACTTTCGGCACCGGCGCATCTTGATAGACAAGGCCGTCAAGATCCTTGTCCTTGCTCTCCACCACCCATTGTTTCATGTTCGGCATTGTGATGATTTCGCTTAGGGTTCTGCAGATAAACCTTTTGTCACAATTATAATAACATTTATTGAAAACCGGAGATCGGTGGGGCGCTTTATATGACTGTCGGCCCTTGACGTTGATACTGATTTCTCGACTCTACAAGTCATGACGACACGATGAATGAAGTATGAAATCGAGTCGCCTTTTCGCCTCTCTCCCTGCTGTGATTTGACAAAGGGGTAGCTGTGGGTAGCTGTGGGTAGCTGTGGGTAGCTGTGGGTAGCTTCCACCATCGACCGGCTTGATTAGTAGTTAGGACCTCGGAGACATTATTAATAAACTAACGTAGTCCACGGCTGAGCGGAACACACGGCCGAGTCGGAACACCCCAAATTACCATACCAGCACGGAGGTCGATAATTATGATAACGGTAGTGTGATACTTCCACCTCTCCCTCAAGACCAGAATTCTGCCACCCGCTAGTTCATTACGACTTCACATAATTACACCAAGACAATAACCACAAAATAATAATCACAAGATAATAGCCTAGCCGCGCTTCTGCATAAGATCAATCTGCTGGTCTAGAAAGCTTGAGAATCAGATCCCAAGCAGCTCGTACAGCCTCGCGTAATCGATCATAAGATAGCTCACGGTAGTAGTTCTTCAAGTGTCGATCGCCAATCCAATCTTTTGTCCAATCCCAAAGTTTCTCAATAGAATTCAGATCTCGCGAATACGTTAGCCAATTGATAAGGTATATCCCACGTCCGCGGGCAGGCCTGGGGGGCCTAGGAGGGCCTGGGGGGGCCTGGGGGGGCTCCAGGGAGGCTAGAGGGGCCCAGGGAGGCCTAGGGGGGCCTGGGAGGCCTGATCGGAAGACTGAAGCATCTGACAGGACGTTTGGTAATAAGTCTCTGTGGTCGGTAGTCGCGTGAGGAGGTGGGTAGGTAGGCAGGTGGAAGAGGTTGAAACATGCGGTATTGCCCTAATAACTCTTCGTCATGAAGTAGAAGGGAAGTACCAGGCTAACTATCGTTAGGCCAACCTGCGCAAGTACAATTGAACAACTTCGAATCTGAACAAGCAGACAAATTGAAAACGATTTATCGGTACGTAATCTTTCGAGAACTCCTAGCTCCCTGGCAGGTTTTAGGAAGATCAATTCAATCAACGTTATGACGGAGATACTCGTATTCAAATCCTGAACGACGAAAATACTCTGTATTTTGATGGTGACGCGCGGAATAGTAGTCTATGTGGCTTGAAATCCCTATATACCAGTCCCGTGGTTCAACAAACGCAAAACCCAAAACTCAATTCAATCAACGCCTGTTTGTAAGATTATGGATGAATCAAAAAATGGCATTTAGAATGGTGTTTTAGGGTGTTCCGACTCGGCCGTGTGTTCCGTTCGGCCATGAATTACGTTTACTCTACTTCCTGCGGCAAGCCGACATAGACATATCTCCACCAACCCAAAGGTCAGTGATGCTGATCCGAGTGTGCAAGATGAATGAAGAATTTTTCTGCTTTCCGCATATCGTGAGTCCAAAAAATTATACGCAGTATACCACGAAAAAACATATCAAGATGTGAGAGTTTCAAACTGATTAGTTCGTATGGTAAGGGACCATTGAGGAGTACGGTGTATATCCTGCCCCATAGCCATGGTTCCTCTTACGAATCATGTCAGAGGCTCCCGAATAAATGCCGAAAGTTGATCACGGGCGGCACCTTATTCTATATTAATGTTGTCATAGTTACATATTCTTCTGCAGTGGCGCCAAAAAAGTCTCCGACCATCCCGCCGGCCGCTTCTATTTACCGCCTACCTAATATAGCCTACTGAAATCCACAACGCGAATAGTGGTGACGCTGCTGCACAACTATCTAAGGCTTTACGGTATCAAGACTACACAGGAGATGACTTTTATCGATTTTTCTGGTCTAAAAAGTGTAAATTTGAGCGAGGTATCCGGCTTCTTGCAGCATAAAGCTCCATTCGCCTATCCGACTAAGCAGTCCAAGGCGAAGTTCAACCCGTACTGCATCGCGGGTTTTAGATTGAATAGTTGTTTTGGGCTGTATGCTCTGAATCACTTCGTTGGAGTTGCGTAATAGCTCTTTACAGAGATTCAGAATCGCCTAATTAGGTGGCTAATCGCTATTTCATCCTTGATCTATCTCAACGAATCCTACTAGCTTTGCTGCCCTTCGAAAAAGAAAGATATAAGCATGTCTAGCTGGTCAGTTTCTCTGATTTCTTGATTGGTTCAGACGTTTGTACTCCGTATAATTGTCATGATGAATATCCTAACACGGATTAGACGATCATAATAAAATTACTGCGATATACCCTAAATGGTTACATTTCGTATGCTTTATGTGGGTTAGATCATCCCACATAGAAAAGACATACCTAAGAGCATTATCTTGAGCTCAATCGTGACATTAAATGCAATTGAGAATCATGTAGCAAAAGTCACGAAGAAGGCTGGCGCAAGTCACTGTTTATGGGCAGGGATATCACGTATAGACACATTCAGAACGCGGGACCTGGCGTTCTTCAAACTCTAACCTGACCCGCACATCTCTCCCCCATACTTGCCGTTTTACGCGGAACGATTCTATCAAGAAGAAATAACTACCAAATTCGAGTCGGAATTCTTAGTTCCATTGCATAAACTGGTCAATCATGCCAGCAACGAAAGAGGGCCGAGTGACCAAGGCCAAGAAAGCCCGTCGGTCGGTAGAAACCCCCACGAGACGCGTCTCAGGTGCCGCCAAAAGTAAGTAAATAGCTTCCCAATCTGCTTGTCCGGACAGACATCAAATATAATGCTATCCCTGCATGAGATGAGAGAGTGTGATACTCGATCAGCCTGTTGATTGAATTCTTCCATCCGAGGCGTGCTAATGCAGTGTCTGCGTAGGCCTGCCGCTGGTTGAGCGTACAAATAAACTCACCATCGAGGAATTCACATCTTGCTTTGTGTCTCCGCTCATCACAGCGAACCAGGAAGACACCGAAAACAATATTCTTGACAAGAAGACGTCTCTCCCGGCCGAACCACCGCAGCTAGACGTGTATTCCGCAGCAACCATCTCCCACGCCGATTTGGAAGCATGTCTCGATCTGGTCGAGTTCACCTCCGGTGCTGACTATGCCTCCTCGGCCGTAGGCTGGTCTCGTCCCAAGAAGCGTAAAGAAATGAAACTCCCCGATATGAAATACCTGATTCTGCGGGGCGACGCGAGACATGTCTCGAATGCGTCGCAGCGCGATGACCCCGCCGAATCCGACAAACCGAGCTCGTCATCGGGACCTGGAGATCAAGCCAATGTACTCGGCTTCTTGTCGTTTATGGTCACCTACGAGGATGGGAAGGAGGTTGTTTACTGCTATGAGATCCATTTGTCGCCGAGGGCCCGGGGTCGGGGTCTCGGTGTATTGTTGATGACGCAGATGGAGGAGATTGGTCGGCTTATCGGGTTGAAGAAGGCCATGTTAACGGTGTTCAAGTGTAATACTACAGCTCGGAGATTCTATGAGAAGGCTGGTTATGAGGTGGATGAATTTTCGCCGCAGCCACGAAGATTACGCACTGGGGCGATTAAGGAGTTTGATTATTTGATTTTGTCAAAGCAATTAAACAATTGAGGTTTTGGTGATTGTTTTCTTTTTTCGGTTAAGGGAAAAGAGCCCCTCTCAGTGATGAATATGCCATGATAAATATACATTAAACTTGTTTTACTTCCTCTCCCTTTCGTTCAGGGTGATCTTGCTCCCACTCGTCTCTGAGCGCAGCAAAGATCACATCTGCCAGAAGGATCGATAGCCCTAAACTCCATACAAGAGTAATGGCGTAGAAAAAGTTGGCGTTTCCGGATCCCGCGTAGATCCAGAGGTGGTAGAAGGCGGGTCCAAGCAAACTCGAGTATAGAAGAGCCGAAACGGCGAAGAATGTGTACCGCATCACTAATTTGGAATTTAGTTAGGCCCAAGCAGAAGCCATGCACGGTACTTGGATACTCACAGGGGAAGAGATGGCGATACAATGGGAGTAGCGCAAAAAATAGCGAAGCATCCGAGATACTAGGGTAAGGCTTGAAGACGGCAAAGACACCCAGGAGTGAGGCAATAATGAATAGAGGTTGTCTACGCAGCCTTGCCGTCAATCCACCAACATAGCTGGCCAGGTGCAGCCAGAACACACCGAGGAAAAACTCCCGGAAGGAGTCGAACATCTCGATGAAGAAGTACCACCACAGGCCAACATTCGGGGTCAGATCAGGGACCAGCAAGTGGAACCCATAGGCAGCTGACATGAATTCCCAGAAGTTACCAGTGATGAGCACGGAAATTCCAAGTAGTCCAGCTATACCACCAGCCAGGATGGCGCCATGTTGCAAGACGAACAGAGCGGTATTGGGGGCCTTGGCGGACTTTTGGGCTCGCAGGTCGTAGCAGAGCAGAGCAAGCGGGACAAACAACAGAGCGGGGTAGAGGGAAAGATATGATGCAAATCCGAGAGCAAGCATTGCATTCAAACTGTTACCACTGACGGCACTCGAAACAGCGAACAGAATTCCCGAGGTGGTAAAGACACTTGTTGATCGCCCCAGGCATGTTGAGATGGTGAACGGGTTGAACAGAAACCTGAATTGACGGTGAGTGGTTCGTCCAGATGCAGAGATAATCCAAGTACTCAATACCATGCGGCCACCGAAGTCCCGTCCCACCGAATATGTTTCCGCATCGCAGAGTGAAGCCGGCTCTGGACCGACTGGCCCGATTCGCAGATGGTTGCCAGCGCATGCGCGTTTAGTAGATCGATAAGAAAGTAGAAGACCGCCGTAGGAATTGGATTAGTCGTGACGTCGGGCAGTAAGGAGAATAGAGGGAGGAGGAGCGGTGCCTAGGTCAGCGGTTGGTTATTCGAGGGGTCCAGTCTAGTTTAATAGGTGTTGCTTTTCCCACCTGGTGAAAAACACCACCATCGTAAGGCGATACATCGCGTGTATAGAGATACAGGCCTTCTTGTACTACGGCAATATGTTAGCCTATTGGACTGCAGCGCCATTGGACCATTCGTTACCGCGTACGTCGCTTGAAGCTATTGACTGGGGTGGACACCTCAACTCGACCAGTGAGCAAGTTGGGTAATGATGGGAAAAGACAAATGAGAAGCAATCGCAACACAAAGGCTGTACCAAAGACAGCTACCTTCCGTCGGTCCACCGCCATGATAGGAGAATGCTGGCGGCTGGAAGAGAAGCTGAGGTGAGTATTTTATTGTTCGATGGTTCCAGCTGTCCCTTAATGCCGCCGAGGGACGAAAGGCGGAGGAACCACGGACACCAATCGTGCACGGGCCACCCGGGCCTTGTCGAAAAAAAGTTATCGAGAAATTTTCTTCTTCTTATCTTCAAGACCTGTTTGGCTTTCCAGTTATAGGACTCCAACAGATTTCACCATGGCGAAAATTAAGAAGAAGGGTATGCATTGGCAATTCCTGAATCAGGTGCATATTGCTGACTATCATTTCAACAGGTACCTCTGGCCAGGCCAAAAACTATATCACCCGTACCCAGGCCGTGCGCAAGCTTCAGATTTCTCTACCCGATTTCCGTCGCCTTTGCATTTTCAAGGGTAAGATCAAATTCCTTTCACGGTCTTGCATGTACCGCGATCCTAATTCTATGCGTGACCCATAGGAATCTACCCCCGTGAGCCCCGAAACAAGAAGAAGGCCTCCAAGACTTCCACTCCCAACACCACCTTCTACTACACCAAGGACATCCAGTATCTGCTCCACGAGCCTTTGCTTAACAAGTTCCGTGAACAGAAGGCTCTTGCTAAGAAGATCGCTCGCTCTCTGGGTCGTGGCGAAGTTAGCGACGCTGCGCGACTCGAGAAGAACCACGCTCCTAAACTTACCCTTGACCATGTCATTAAGGAGCGCTACCCAACTTTCATTGACGCCCTTCGCGATCTCGACGATGCTCTTTCTCTGCTGTTCCTGTTTGCCTCGCTTCCTTCTTCCGACCATGTCCCCCACAAGACTATTGCACTCTGCCAACGTGTCTGCCATGAGTTCCAGCATTACCTGATCACCACCAACTCGCTGCGCAAGTCCTTCCTCTCCATTAAGGGTATTTACTACCAGGCGACCATCCAGGGCCAGGATATTATGTGGCTGGTTCCCTACCGATTCGTTCAGCGTGTTAATGGCGATGTCGACTACCGCATTATGGCCACCTTTGTCGATTTCTACACTACCTTGCTGAGCTTCGTCAACTTCCGCTTGTACTCCTCGATCGGATTGAGATACCCCCCGAAATTTGACACCCGGAGTGATGAGAACGGTGCGGAGCTGGCTGCTTTCACCCTTGAGGGCCGCAACATCACTGAGGCGCCCAAGGCTATTGAGTCCAGCAAGCCCAAGGCCGTCGACACTAACAAGGAGGTCTCGAAGGAGGTTCAAGCCAAGGTGGACAAGGTCATCAAGGCTGCTGGCCTAGATAAGTCTACGGATGAGCCGATGGTGGACACTACGGAGGACTCAACCGATGCCATTGACCGTTTCGAGCCTGCTGCCCCCGAAGCCGACACTCTTCCCCAGCCTGACATGAGTGGCAACGAGGCTGGCGCCCTTTTCGCTCCCTTCACCTTCTACATCTCTCGTGAGGCCCCCAAGGCCCCTCTCGAGTTTATTCTTCGCGCTTTCGGCTGCAAGCGTGTTGGATGGGACGCCGTGATGGGCGACGGTGCTTTCACTCACGATGAGACCGATCCGCGCATCACTCACCAGATCGTCGATCGTCCTCAACTTCCCGAGGGCTCTCTCCCTCCCGTCCCTGCTGCTGCCGAAGGTGCTACTCCTAAGGTGAAGCCCGGCACTCGCATCCCCGGACGGACATACGTTCAACCTCAGTGGGTTTGGGACTGCATCAATGATGGCAAGCTGCTGCGCGCCGATCTTTACGGCCCCGGTGCCACTCTCCCCCCTCATCTGAGCCCTTGGGTCAAGGCCTCTCGTGGCGGCTACGACCCGCGCGCCAGTTTGGCTGAGCAGGAAGAGGAAGGTGAGGCTGAGTTGGCCGAGGATGATGACGAGGCCGAGGATAGCGATGAGGAGATGGAGGATGAGCCTGCTGCTGCTGCTGCTGCTGAGAAGCCCGTGGCCGAGGAGTCTGAGGACGAGTCTGTCGATGGTGGTATGGATATCGCTGGAACCGATGACGACGAAAGTGAAAGTGAGGAGGAAGATGAGGAGGAGGACTTCCCCGGTGTTGAGGAGGAAGCTGCCTCTGAGTCTGACGATGATGACGAGGCTGCCCGCAACCAGCACCAGCGCGAGCTCGAGGCTGAGGCCGCTGGCCTACCCTTCTCTTCCGCCGGTGCCGCCGACGAATCCGCCAAGAAGAAGTCCGCCAAGTCCAAGAAGCTGGCTGCTAAGAAGCGCCAGGAGGATGAGGAGCTCGAGCGCCAGAAGATGATGATGAGTCGCAAAAAGCGCAAGCTGCTGGAGAAGATGATGTACTCGAACAAGAAGACGTCTGAGGAGGCTGCCAAGCTTCGCTCGAAGCGACGCAAGCTCGAGAAGGGTGAGAAGGCTGGTCAGAAATAGATCTGAGCCGGGCCGTGTCAAAACTATGAAGGGTACTCATTTTTCAATACGGCGTTTGCGGATGGGATAGTCCCCTGTATATGCATTTCTAAAAATTTTATGTCATCGAATTTAATCGTTTCATCATATTACGCAGTATTTCGTAGTCACAAAAGTCGTATTCAAAGTATTGTTAGCGTCATTTCATGACTGTCTCTGGTTAACTTCTCTCCAATGGCGCAAAGATATGCAATATCACGTGACCTTTTATGATACCGGTCCACTCGGTCAAATTTTTGATGCCTCCGTGCCTCAAGTCCTCATCAAACTCGTTCGCAAATGATTAAATCATCATTTTTCTGCCAAATAAGCGATGAAGCGTGATGCTTGATTGCATCAGACCGACCATCAAGCAAGATTCGAATCGGAAAACACCATCAACGTGATATGAAAAAGCTACGGCCCTTGTGCATCATACATCAACCACTCAAGTATTCGAGGCATGTCCTCATTTTCAGATAATCAGCAACCATCTTCATCTCAATTTTACCCACCACAGTCAGCACAGCCAAATAAATCCATTTTCGGTGGTCCAAGCAGCGATGTTGATCGACCAGCAACTTCTCTGCTCGAGCCGCTTCGGAGGTCTCAGAGATCTCTTTTCGGCGGTCCGAGCGGACTCGATGTCATTCCCGAGCAGGGCAATGTCTCCAGCTCCATGGATATGAGCAAGTTTGAGGGTGAAGAATATGACTTTGACGTGATCATGCGTGAGAGACCTTTAGACGCCTATTATGACTCGGACGGAGACAGCTTTCGAGGAAGTGATGAAGGTAAAGATGAAGATGAAGAGGAGAGTAATCTTGAATCGGATACCGGCCGCCAGTGGAAGGGCAAAAAGCCGATGCTGCCCTCTTCCCCGCCGGAGACACGACTTGCACCTGTGGCTACGACATATGTACTTGACCGCGGCCTTGATCTGCCAGCTGGGGCAGAGCGCCCGAATCGCTGGACTGGAGCCGCGACCACGTACAGGCGACTTACTGCCGACGAGAGGGGTGCCTACGAAGTAGTAGTCACCAATCGAGCTAGAGACCTTGCGGCTCACCTTTACAACGCCTACGCAATTCGTACTCAGCGCAATCAAGGCCGAGGCACGTCTCAGGATCCTCAAGAGGCCGATGCACAGGAGCGAATCTTCCCTCCACGGCGCTGGGTCGCATGGCCGAAGCCTGCTAGATATGTGCCGCGTCCTGATGAGGCTTTTCATCGACAGCTGGATGGACCCGATACGATACGAATGCCACCTGATCTACGTCCCGGCTCAAATTTGGAAGAATCTATTATTGCAAATATGATGAAGCATGCCAAGCAAACCTTCATGGCACGTGAATGGGACCTGGAAGAGGTGAAGGTCAGCCGTGTGAGGAAGGAAGGTGATTCCGACAACATGAAAGATGAAGACGTGAAGGATTCCGAAGACGAGAAGGATGAAAATCCCCGGCCAGATGCAGTCTCGCTTCAACCTGTGGTTCAAGCTGATGACGGTGCGTCCAGACAACAACTACGTCCGCTGTCTCGTAACATTATCACTCAGGTGGACCGTCTTTTAATGGGATTACACCATTCTGTGAAAACCCGCTTTCACGATGACGACACTGGTAGCGACTCAGAAGGCGAAACGGACGAGACAGACTACGATGAGACATCACGATCACGATCTAGACCGACGAAAGGGAGCAGAAGCCGGTCACGCGGTCGTAAACGGGCGCGCCAGCAATTTACTCATTCGCAGACGTCCAGTCGTCGCTCTAGAAGTGTCCGATCATCTACAGTAGCAAGCACCCAGGATGAAAGCGTACGCAGTGCTTCACGATCTCGAGGAAGATCCCGTACCTCTCGAGGCAGCGGTGAACCCTCCACAATGAAATACAAACATGGCCTTCGTGACTGGAGCGAGATTATGGGCATTGCTGCTCTGATGGACCTCCCAAATGCCGCGGTGATGCGTGCTTCCAAGCGATGTGCCGACCTCTTTGGCGAAGATATGACGTTCCGAACCTTCCGCGAAGGCCAAATCAAGAAGGTCTCCCGTCCGGGGCAATCGTCTCGGTCTGGCTGGCAATGGGAGTACAGTGAAAGCGCATCCGACGCCGAAGTCCTACCCGAGCCAGAGCCGACAAGCCCAGCACCAGGTCCATCACCACGTAAGCGCAAATCACAGCCGAGGGTGCGATCACGGTCGCAATCACAATCACGGCGAAATTGCTCAGCTTCAACGGCTCTTCCGGCAGCTTCGACTATTGCTGCAATTGTGGTACCAAGCTCTACTCCAGCTTCAATTGCTATTCCCAAGATTCAGATTGACCCTGAGAACCAACCACCACCACCCCAGGCATCACAAGCATCACAAGTGCCTAGAGGCAAAGGCGATCATCGCAAAAATGACATCGTTTGCCCGATCAAACGATGCTCGCGGCATAGGAATGGCTTTTCGCGGACCTGGAATCTCAACTTGCATATGAAACGAGTGCATCCAGGGTATACGCCCGGGGATCGTGAGCGATCTCGATCCCAGAGTACGGCGGGAGGTGTTGAATTGATTGAAATCGACTAGCGATAGATACCTTGTACACAATGATATCCACTTTTGCATTCTCTTCCAGAATATATATCTTGTTGTTGTTGTTCGTGTTCTAGATGTTGTTCCTCTTCCCATACCTAGCTCTGAATGTTGACCAAACCCCCTTCGGCTGGTCCTTCCTAAAACTGGATGCATAGTCACAACGAAAGTCCCCGGTTCCATTCACGCACTAAGCGTTTTGTAGGAGGGAAAATCGGTATTTTCATTACAATATCTTAGCCCGGGGAAGGCTCTGTGTTACTTGATTTGCACATGGTCCCGAGGTCATTGTCTTGCAACGCCAACTATTGGTTTAATCCGCCGGTCGGAGTAATTTATGAAATTGAATTACGGAAAAGTGGGGAGCTCTCCAGCACAGTGGAAAATCGTATTGGGCCATGGAGTCAATTGCTGAACTATTGAAGGCCATATAAAGAGGATGAAAGGATATAGAAAGGGAGAAAGAGAACGAAATCTTAGATTACAATACATCTACCACGATCGACCAAGGTGAGCATCAACGCTTTTGCCTAAGAGGAAGAAACCAGTTCCCCTCATGAATGACATCAACCCTCAATCAGCATTCTTTCCCCATCCGCAAATTACCCCCGCTTAGCATCCGGCTTCCGTTCTAAGCTCCAGGTCCAGCCCAAGTTCAACTCTTGACACATCGGCGAGAATCCCGTTCTCGGTGCTTCTCGGGCCTAGAGAGCAATCACCGTCCAGCGCCACAGCTCCAGAACGAATCAGACCGTCCATCAGTGAACGATAAAGGAACCTTCAAAGCCTTCTCCAACCCCTCTCCCCGCACATCTGTCCGATCTGCTCCGCGGCTTCTTCTTGTTCTTGTACAATAAGTCACTGTTACTTAGTCCGCCGCAGCTTCCAGATCCCCTTAAAATGGACCGCATTGTCCGCCCTGTCACTCGCCAATTGCTGCGACCGCGTCCGCGATACCCTTTCTCTATTCCCTCTGCGCCCGCTGCGAAGAGACTGTACACCATGGGACACAGCCGACCTGAGGTTCGTTGCTTGCTGGTGGGGGGCTGTTAGAGGTGCTCGAGAGATGTTCTGACTTTGGGTATGCAGTTGAAAGATAAATCCCTCTTCATTGAGAAGTGCTATGTCAACGGCGAGTGGGTAGGTGCCCAGTCGGGCCAAACCTTCGAGGTTCACGGTAAGGACCGAACCAGAGGGAGAAGTAGCGGCGCTTTTATACAGATGCTGACGACTTGTCTATTTATACAGATCCCGCCACTGGCGAGCTCATCGGAACATGCCCAGAGCTGGACACCGCCGACGTTGAGAAGGCCATCCAGGCCGCCTCGGAAGCTTTTCCTTCATTCCGCACAACCCTGGCCCGCGAACGCGCGCGCATGCTGCGCCGGTGGTACCAACTCATGGTTGATAATGCAGAGGACTTGGCCAAGCTGATTACCTGGGAGAATGGCAAGCCACTGGCTGATGCTAAGGGCGAGGTAAACTATGCTGCCAGCTTCTTCGAGTGGTTCAGCGAGGAGGCGCCTCGTACATACGGCGACACGATTCCCGCTACCGTGCCCGGTAACCGGGTCATGACCCTCAAGCAGCCCGTTGGTGTTTGCGGTCTGATTACCCCGTGGAATTTCCCCGCTGCGATGATCACCCGCAAGATCGGCCCGGCCCTGGCAGCTGGCTGCACTGTCGTCGCCAAGTCCCCTTGCGAGACTCCCTTCACTGCCAACGCTCTGGCCGAGCTCGCCCATCGGGCCGGTATCCCCAAGGGTGTTGTTAACATCGTTACTGCCTCTAAGAACACACCCGCCGTTGGTGAGCTTATCACCACACACCCGGAGGTGCGCAAGGTCTCCTTTACTGGCTCGACGAACGTCGGCCGTCTGCTCATGAAGCAGTGTTCTTCCACTATCAAGAAGGTATCGTGGGAGCTGGGTGGCAACGCGCCATTCATCGTGTTCGACGACGTTGAGGACCTTGATGCTGCCGTAAACGGCGCTATCGCTTCCAAGTTCCGTAGCTCCGGCCAGACCTGCGTCTGCGCCAACCGTATCTATGTGCAGAAGGGTATCTACGATGAGTTCGCCAAGCGGTTCGTTGCCAAGGTCAAGGACTTCAAGCTCGGAGCTGGCTTCGGGGAGGGCATCACTCACGGTCCCGTCATTCACGAGCGCGCTGCCGCAAAGGCTCACGAGCACGTTCAGGACGCAACTTCCAAGGGCGCCAAGGTTGCCATTGGTGGTCAGAAGGCGACCGCTCTGGGCCCCAACTTCTACGAGCCTACCGTGCTGACTGGCATGACCAAGGAGATGCTTATCGCTTCGGAGGAGACCTTCGGTCCTGTGGCTGGTCTCTTCCCCTTCGAGACTGAGAAGGAGGTCGTTGAGCTTGCTAACAAGGCTGAGGTCGGCCTGGCTGGATACTTCTTCAGCGGTAACGTGCGCCGTATCTTCCGTGTTGCCGAGGCACTGGAGGTTGGCATGGTTGGTGTCAACACTGGGTTGATCAGTGATGTTGCCTCGCCATTCGGTGGTGTCAAGCAGAGTGGTTTCGGTCGTGAGGGCAGCAAGTATGGTATCGATGAGTTTATGACCATCAAGAGCGTCACTTTTGGTGGTATGGGGGAGCCTCTGCAGGCATAAGCTTCCTCTCGTGTGATGGACTATCTACAGTGAAGTTAATTTAGACTTGAAGTCTCGGAGATATACCGCGACGAGCTTCTGAGATACAAAAAATGTAATGAACAATTCATCTTCAATCTTCCCCGCAGATTCAATCAAAATTGTCCATTGGAGTTGATCGATCTATTTCTTTCGTTGACCTCCTTTGCCACACTTGCATTCTGTCACGTGACTAAAGGAAGACTGGTGCGACCAGGCAGGAAACCCGACCGCCTTCATCGACAGCTAGACCTCGCAGGTACATCAGATGCACACCTACCCCTTCAAGAAAATTATATTTCATACAATCTCATGTGATGACATGAGACTGCTACTATGCGCCAATCACTGAGCCTTCTGGCGGCTGTGTCCCGCACCCCGCCCTCAAGATTGAAGAAGCCAGCGATCAGTCTAGACCATGTAAGTGAAACGCGATGCTTCAATGAAAGAAACTAATAGAATGTACAGTTCATCCAGCGACAAAGGGTATTATCATTATGGCGTGAGATTATGCGAGCATTGTACAGTATGATGACCCTCGCCTTGGTATCTGCTCGCTTCAAGCCACTCATTTTTACCATTAGAAGCTCCACCGTCTCCAACGAGAGATGAGCTGCGCGCATATGCTCGACATGAATTTGAGCGGAATCGTGAGGTATCAGATTTGGTCAGTAGCTGTGCTCCAAATCTCGGGTAGATGAGAAAGCTAATTAGATTCTTGGCAGTCTCATATACGCTATCTGATTTCGGTACGTGGGAACTTTTCTACAATTATTTGTGTTGGAGCTAACTCCCAGAAGACAGGCAAATCTGAATTCGAGACCATGAGACGTTATATCGATGAGCAAGTCGCTAGACGATCCTTGTAATTTGAAAGGCTTAATATTCATGTTAGACTATTGTATTTGATCATGAAATCCTCCGTCTCATAAATCAACTCTAGGGGTATCAAATCGTCACTATCCGACAACCATCTAACACGCGAGCTCACCGTGCTTTTGCTGCTCTTATGGCTTCCACGCGCGAAGGCTGTAAGCCGCATCTGCCTCATGAATCGGTCGTGATCCAGCTTCCCAGAGCTCTCGAGATGGATCCGCTTCCGTGATCATCGGTCTTGACTCCATATCCAGGGTATTTGAGTGTGAATTATGGTAAGTCATCACAGAGTAACTGGAGGGTACGTCGACGGGAAAGATATTGGAGTCATCGAGTCCGGCCAAGCCAGTGCAACACAGCAGGATCCCGATGTAGGTTACTATTATGCAGAAGACCGGGAAGATGATTTCGACATAGCGGATCCATTGTGGGAAAGGAGTTCCACCATATCCAAAATATGCGATGATATCCCACTGAATAGTAATAATCGCCCACATCAAGTTCATGGCGAAAAAGCCGATGGTTCCAAGCAACAAGGAGGATGCGGATGGCTATAGTGAACAGAACGAGTTAGCTAAGCTTCAACCTGGATGACACGAAGGAGCTCGACATACCTTTGCCTTCCTATCATTTCTAGATGTCCTGACTACCAAGAAAATTCCCCAGATCATAATCTCCAGAGACGCGAGCCAGACATAAAGTGGTTGAATGACTTGTATCCAATGCGAAGCTGACCTCAAGTTCAGGCTCACCTCATAGTCCTTCACTATATTGAAGACGTATGTCGAAAATTCTGCAATGCAGATCAGAATCATCAGGCCGATGATGGTTCCGTGAAACAGCATCAAGCCGCCTGATACTCGACCGGTAGACCGCTCTTGGAACCGGAAGAAGAGCCGGTAGAAAAGGTAGAGTATCGTGCATAATGCGCAGAGATAGGAGAATTCTTGTATAATCAAGGCAAGCTGAAAGGCCATTCTCACCGTTGCGTCGGTCAGGTAAATGCAGCTGACAATGGCTGATAAGAGATGAGAACTATCCAAGTTCAATGTGATGAGCAGCAGGTCGGTTGAGTGGAAGAGTAGACAGTCCGGGAGGCCATAAGAAATCGAAGAGTCTCTTACTCACATCATATATAAAACAATTGACGCGATGAAGGGTTTGAAGAGAATGAAGGGTTGATTAAGTCCGTGTTTACGAATTCGGATCGCAGCAACCAGAATGCCTAGCACGCTGATGATGAGGAGAAAGTCGAACGCCGTCTGAACTTGATAGATAGTTTTCCATCTTCCGAGAGGCCCAGCATGGTATATGTCACTCCAGTTCTGGGGGTCTCCGTTGCGTTTAGTTAACATGTTTGGTGTGTGAATTGAGGGTAACCAAGCCACATGTAGACCACAGTGCGTGGTCGGTGGGAGATGAGATATGTAACGAGCACTGAATGTTTGCCGTTGGGGCTGGTGTTGTTGTTGTGTTTGTCGCGAAAGGACGAGCGAGGCCACAAAGTAGATATATAGTCAATGGTCAAGTATTCTATCACTGAGCATGTCTTCAAATTGTATTGTCTATACTATTGCTCGTATTTCGGAGGCTGATCTCTTTGGGGGCGGAACCATGTCAAGCCCACTTGACAGCGCAACAATCGGTCGGCAGACAAGGAACCTATCACAAGCACTACAAGTGACCTCCATGGCTGTTCACAAGCAGGCTATGTTCTTATTCGAACCTACGATGTCCGTGCCTGTCTGCCTTACGGGAAGTTGACTAGTAGATCAAAGTGTTTGCACCTGCTGCGCCTCATATCGAGTGCTTCGACTCTCTTGGCGCACCGATACTTATGCCGGGCAAAGGAGGCGCATTTGTGCCCCGGACGTCAGTTTCATTTTAAGCGTCTATTTCAGGAGTTGCTCAGTCCTCGAAGCGTCATATTCGTGACTATAGTGGTGATCTACCAACTGTACGTTGACGATGATGCCGGCGTCTGTCATCCTTATTAGTCTAGCAGATGAGATTTTCCTGCATCAACAGGTAGACTACTAGAGTTGGAATATCTTTTGCTACCTGTTTTCTATGATCCCATGCTAGATATGTTATGCCAATGCGCCGAAGAAGCGAAAAAAACAAGATCAAGACTCCATCGGCGTCTCTCCCCCCGGTCGCTGCATTTGGATGAAAGTCTCAATAAGCTTCTCGGCCGCGTTCTCGCCGAAAAACATTTGTTCCACGTTGATGCCGTCTTCTACGTGGTTACGTCCTCGAGGGAGCATCTCGGCTTCATAGGTGGCGATGGCTCGCTCCAGCGCATCTGCATTATTCGTGGCATCAAAGTCCACATCCACCTTATCGCCTATTTCAGCGGAGATGCTCTCGAAAAATCGTAGTGCGTCGTACATGGCTTCATTGACTCCCCCGCCATTGGGCGATGCAGGGTGCGCCGCATCACCCATTAGCGCAACACCTGGAGAGCGCTTCCAGACGCCCTTGGTCTGGAATTCGTCTTGGGCAGCATTTTCAACCTCTGGTACAAGCAAATCCGGATTGAGTCGGCACCAAGGCCAAACACGCCAGGGCCCCTCGGCATGGGCGACAAACTTGCGAAGATGCTCTGCCCAGTTACCATAGAATCCAGTAGGTGCAAGTAGCGCGGCACGAGTCTTGTCGATGTTCGTCACGTCAAGCTCACCACCAGGTCGAGTCAGGTCTTGTGGGCCCTTGATACCCATATAGACACGGTATGAACGATCAAACATTTGCTGCACGCATAGAATAGCGTTAGCGCTAATGGCGATCGAGTTTCCAGTGCCGACCATCTCAAGCGCAGCATGGTACTGTGGATTGTCGAGGGAAAGCCGGCCCTCGATGAACATTATACCTGCATAGTCAGGCTTGGCAGGCATGATCTTCAGAAATTTAGCATTTGGCTTGATAGACTCATTGCACAGATCCTGCTTACCAGTGACCGAACTTTACTCCAAGCTCCATCAGCACCCACAACCAGTCGGAATCCAGTCTCTGTTGACCCATCCGCAAAGTGCATGACGATATCTTTGGCGTCCGTCGGCTTTTGGTGCATGTCACGTTCAATGGCATGCAGGGCCTTGCCCCAGCGAATACGATGCGATGGGATGGAATCCAAGAATATCTGCCGCAGCTGAAGACGGTCGATCTCTGGCGCATCGCGTTTTTCGCCGAATTTCATAAAATGTTCACCCTTGTAACTTTGGACAACTATACTCGTGGCATCTCTTCGTGCAAGCTTTTCGAATTCGCCGTCTAGACCAGCACGTCGCAGTGCTTCTTGGCCTGTGCTGCTGTGAATATCCAAAGTGCCACCCTGGAAGTTAGTCTCTGGGACTGCCGATTCATCGCGTTCAAATACGACGTAGTCGATGCCAGCACATTCAAAAAGGCGCGCGAGTGTAAGCCCACAGGGACCGCCGCCGACGATGGCAATTGGCGCAAGCTCTGAGTTGGACATTCGATGAAGCCGTGGTTAAAACTTTCTTTGGAGTCCGTTATAAAAAGGTTCCCTTTGATAGACGCCGCGCTAGAGGAGCCGGGTGAGGAGTGTAAAAGAAGCTGCGACGTCGAGACTCTTTATATCCACGATCGGGTTTTGTTTTCGGCTTCTGCGCCTTTTGCGAAATTTAAAATCGCCCCTATTGCTCATATTTCTGCTTTTGAGGGCTCAAATGCGTTCATGAGAGTGTATCATCGCGCAGATATTGATCCTCGGGTGATAGTAAAACCCGGAGTATTTTAACCAAGGGCGCCGTCGGACATTGGAAAGTCCCGAGGATGAAAGTGAACATGTCCGAGAACCCAGGACCATCAGGGTCGAGCAACCAACAGATATCGCTCCGAGAGAAATTGCAGTATGGGAGACCCTCTTTAATAACGAGATCGGTAGTTATTCGGACGTGAATTTTGCTATCGTCATTTGTCTTCTTGTAAAGACCAACACCGCGATCCCCGCGACAGCTGGTGTCTTTGCATATCCGCCGTATGAATTCGGCATCGTATTTCAGGTCAGCCTTGATCTTGGTATTTTAGTATATGATAAGGATCAATTCTCAGCTTTTCTCTTCTTCGCTGCCAGGATTCTTTGCTTTGTTGGTTCAAAACGCCGAGTCATTCAAGGAAGATCAGCATTGTTCGGGGAGATGGGGACGGCGATCGTTCGAAGTGATACGATCAGTGAGATGGAGCTTTGATCTCTATAATATCGACGAGAGGAGTCGGATCAGAATCAAGTATGAATCCTTGCTCTACAGCACACTGATCATCTAGGATCTTCATGTATCATAGACCTGCATGGATTGTTCCCGTGTCTTTTCAAACAAATGCCTGTTGAGGAAAGGTGCTTCCTTCGGGTCTGGTTTGCCACCCGGCAGTACTCGTCATCCCCAACGGACCATCAACTGCTCCATTTTAATTCTCCGTGTGCCTCGAATGGCCTGCCAACGAAAGTCCAATTACGATACTGTCAGGTACCTTTGGACATGCAATGCCATAGGTCCATGGGTCTTGGACCAAATGATCATCTGCCTAAGGACCGACTTCCCTGGCAAAAGATCTTAAATACGTACTTTCGATGAGATGCCGCTTACATTTCCCGCCAGTAAAGTTCAAGCGGCTGAGCTCAAAGCGATTGGAAGATCCTTGCTTCATGAATTCTAATTGGCTTTGGGTTTTAAACGGCTGAGGAATCCGTTGCTTTTGAAGGTGGGGTGGCAAGACCCTGGCCTCGTTTACAAGAATATGCTTCAAATCAAGCCAGTCTCTGCTGAAATGTGCCTTGGCTGTAAATATTAATCGTCATACACCAAAACGATGGTCTCCACTATCCGCTCATATCTCGTTGTAGATTTTTTGTAATAGATTCCAAGTATAAAAATACACCTTCCATAAGTGACCCTTGTCTTCTCAGACTCCTCTGAATATCAATAACACGGCTTTCTCTCTCTCTCTCAACGATCAACCCAAATGGCAACACTACATTATCCTTCCAACAGGGTTATTGCCCTGGATGGTTCAACGAACGGCTCTTCGCTACAGCCCTTACAGCCCCTACAGTCAATGCAGCCTCTACTGAGTACTACCGGACTACCGTGGCTATCTTCCTTTACTCCGTCACAAAGCGAAATGGTTTTTCTAGGGAAGCCATACGAGACACAAATTTTAAGGACCTCCAATATGCCATCTACAAGCCTACACTCCAGGCTCTCAGAACAACAACCAATTCAACGCATTCGTCGGTCCTCGACAAGGTCTACCAAACCCAACGAGGACATCAGTCCCGAAAGAGCCAAGCATCTTGAGCGCAATCGCATTTCCGCAAACAAGTGCCGAATGAAGAAGAAGAAGGAGCACGCAAGAATGCAGACCCGATTGAGCACCGAAACAGCCAAGCGCGATTCCTTACTCTCTGAAGTGGGACTACTGAAGGACGAACTGTGGTACCTCAAAAACATGATCTTCGAACACGCCAAATGCAAACACCAAAGTATCGACAATGAGCTATCTAAGATGACGCAAAGCATCCTTGCAAGCAGCTCAGGGCAAAGAAAATGCCCCTCCATGAAATGCCCTTCCCCTGCCTTTTCAAGCAGTACGTGGTCCGATGGGTCGGGACTAGAGGAACTAGGGGCATCAGGGCGCCCAGTTGCTCTTCCGGCAGGGGGTCTTGGCTATGGGGGAGATCCCGAAGCGATTTTTGATAATTTCCTTGATTTCGAGACGCTATAGCTGGTCATAGCGCCAGCCCGATGTACATACAGTACTTGCAGGATCTGAATTATCGAGAGAGATTTTATCAAATTCATGATGGAACGTGACACGACACTATTGATGTCATACGATTCCCCTGGTGAAGCTATGGCAGCTGCTACCGGCATAGCTGCATTCCTTCGTACCCGGTACCTTGAATCATTGGATTCAGGTCCCATGCCCGATTGCCATCGCATTCTCCATATCCGCGGAATCTCCAACCAGGTGATTGATACACAGACATCATTTGATTATTTCGGCTCAATGTGCCCTCCAATCAAATTATCATACCAGCGGGTCATCTGCAAAACGGTTAAAATACCAGTCCCCGCAGAGGGAAGCGACAGCCGCGTGTGATTAGTCGCCAATCACGATGCTTGGAGAAAACGTCTTCCAGTTCCGGATGCAAACGGAGAAGAACTGCGGCTGGTCGATTGAATGGAATGAATAGCCGACCAATCAGATCGTCGAAAGTCGAAGCCGAACATGTGGGGCTATGGTCGATCAGCAAAGCAGCTTTCATCAGGGAAGCCTGAGAGCTCAGAGAATTGATTATTCAGTCTCGAGCTTCTAGATCTATTCTATTCTTGCTTCTCCGAATTTCGTGTACCAATCAGTGATGGCATATAGAGGCCTTCCACAAGCCACAAATAAAGTATAGGTGTAGTAGATCTATGAATAAGTGGAGATTTTTTAGATACAACAATGTTCCCTCCTATTGCTTTCTCGTTCCTTAATGCTCTAGAACTGAAGTTGAACAAAAATTCAAATAATTACACAATGTTAAAAACCATAAAGAGTTATCATTCTTTCTGAAATTACTCGACTACCCTGAATTTGAGTCTTTGAGTACAACACCTACCCCCGGCCACTTACACTGTCTCTGCTGGAGCCATATTTGAAAATTTTCAAACATAAGTATCAACCTTTGAAGCCTGGGGGCATAGAAATCCCGGGACTTGTCTAATATGATTATCTCAATCGCATATCTTATATGAAGCCAATCGTGTCATTCTATCTCCCCGCGAGAACATTTCAGTCACTAAATGGTTACAGTAGAGAAGCTTTGGGAGTCCTTCAAGACAGACAGCACTGCCAAAACATCTCAAAGCAACTTCAACAACGTCTGTCACCCCGTAGCTTATCTAGAAAACGTTGAGAATCATGTAGATCATCGATCTGAACAAGATTTTCATGCTCACTTCTTCCCTAGCGAGGTCCCAAATTCGACCATTTAGCCGGCGTCGTCTATCGCATTTTTAATCCAAGTAACATCCTAGTTAACGAAAACAGTGATCTGAAAATCTGCGAGTTTGGATCAGCTTCACTACAAGAGCGTCCAAATGACTGGTTATGTGTCGACAAAGATACTGACGAGCACCAGAGGTCATGTTCACGCGGCGACGAGATTACGAGAAAATCGACATCTGGAATGCCTGGGTGCATCTCTGCCAAAATGATAGCGAGTAGACCGCTGTTCTCGGGGACGAATTATATCGACCAATTCCGCTTTATCACGCAGCTTCTGGGGCATCCACTAGACAACGTCGTTGCTTATACTGCAAGTCACACCGTCGGTAAATGAAATCTACCCTGTCCTTTTTATGATCGGACTGTTATCATCTTGCCTGATTAGACTTTTAATTGTATTAGAGTGCTTCCTAAGAGATCTCGTAAATCTCTAGCTACTCTTACGCCGACGGCCGTCAGAAAATTGATTTGACCCTCCTTGATCAGCGTAATTCCACTGAATGATTACTGAATAGCATGGCTATGAACCGACTGAATAAGCTCCTCCCTGTTCCGCCGTCGGTGCACTCGAATACCAGAATCTTCCTCCATACCATGATCCCGATGATGAACTTGAGGCATCACAATCTCTTGACTGGTCGTCTCATGAAGCCAATCTTCCCGCAGATTTCTGGAACACGATCCTGTATGCAGCAGGTCTGGGTCATCATGAGCAATCCGGTGCGCCATACTACCTGATTGCGCCATTCTACGGTATGGACTTGGATAATTTTCAATTCTATGGACCTCACGATTCTTTCTTCTATTTTTGTGAGCTTACTGACAGATTGGTGGAACTTCTCTTCCTATCCAATCTTGAAAGCTTAGCGAGGTGCCCTATTATTCTGTACAGTACAAAAGGAGAGCTTCCATGAGCGTGCAGCAGATGCAATATAGACACCGAAGTTTTAATAATTAGAAAATATTATTATTGAATTATCAAGGTATAATCAGATATATGATGTCCAGGTGCAAAGCCTGTCACAGGCCAGAAAGCAGGTCATAAAAGAACACCAGGTAGACGATCAATGATCCAAGATTCCCGTAGATCCTTCCAAGTTGATTCGTATATTCGTTCTAACCCATGCGTCATCGTTGTGTATTCGTGAGCTTCAAGTCGTTGGTTCAGCCGATCCAATGCATGTCTGGCATATGACAGATGCCGATGTATGCTAGTTATGACTGTCTCGGTCTGTCGTCGCATGATGTTGTTATTCCCTCTAAACGCTCTCCGGAGCAGTCACTTGCGAGACAGCCGGTTGCTCCTGATGGTTGTGGTGGTTGCGGCGCGAATTGGCGACGTCCATGAAGGCATAGACATTGGTGAAAGCGAAGAGGGCCCTATTTTTCGCATGTTAGCATTTGCTGGTGTGGACATTTGCAGCGCGTGCGGATGCAGGACTGACCACTCCACGGCGGCGACGACAATAGTCGCCTGAAGAGCGTGGCAACTGGCATAGTTGCAGGCACTCGGCTTGGGAATCAGAGCAGCCATAGCAATCCAGCCACTGAGCCAGAGAGCCATGGTCACGAACTCCATGGCCGGAATCACGAACTCGTGCGAGAAGCGCGGCAACCAGAGAGGGGCGAGACCCAAGTAAGGCACGGCGATGACGACAGTCCAGCAGCCATTGAAGAGCATGAAATAGATGACGTTCGAGAAGGACCATTCATCGTACAGCGAGGCAATGACTATGTCGAGAGTGTCAGTAGGAGTACAATCTTTCACGTGTCAATCGTCTGGAGGGGCACCCACTGTAGGCAGTCAACCCAATGACGGCAAAGGCAAGGAGAGCCTGAACCAGGCGGACCGGATAGACCCAGCGCAACATGATGGGTATGGAGATGTGATAATTGCTGATTATGAGACTGAGGGATATAGGTAGGTAATCGTTGCGTGAAACGAAAAGTCTCGACTTCGTATCTTGGTCGCGTTTCGGATGGTACGTTGAACTCGGATGGAGGAAAGAAATCAGATCCACTTCAGCCTCACCGGGTATCCAGTGCTTATATACCTATCCTAGGAGGAGCAGAAATTGAGAGCTAGTATGATATTGAGAAAATTCTAATCCAGACTTATCCCAAACCGAGGCGTTCCTGGCCCTGTCGAGACGTCATGGGGACGGTACAAGCCTCGGAGTCGGAGAGACCCTGCAGGGCAAGGACTAACTCAGTCTGGTCGTTAGGACTTAAAGAGTACTAGTAGCTAGTATGTGCCATGGAGTCATCCAAGAGCTACGAATTGGGCGTCCGGGAACAACCCGATCACGGTGGGACACGGAATTCCGGCAGGAGCTCATAGTTTGGGGCTAATTATGGGGGCGTTTGCTCGCACAGGCTTTAGGGCAGTACACTATGGAGCACAACGGAGGTTCTTAGTTCCAGTCGTACCCCGTCTTTCCTGGAACGAACCACACCTCGGCACGCCGGTTTTAGGCTCTGGGGTGTGGGTTGGTGCCTGTTCCCCAGATTTTGGCCAATCTATAGACTCCAAGGAACCACCTATCGCATGTTTCACTGGCAAAAGACGAGGAAATAATCTATTTGGAACGCAGGATATTTAACTTCGCATGACTGAATTTTGAGACTGCTTTGGCATAGCATCGCATTGGCAAATTCGGCCGAGTCGATGACGCTGCGCTTGTCGATCTCACATGAAAAGGAACCGAGGCATCCCGGAAGAGGATGCGACGACGGGCGATCCTCACATCGGATCCGCCGATTTCAATTTCATTCTCAGAGGACAAAGGTCGAGAGCCAGAAAGGAAAATGCTTTTCCGCTCTTCAATGCCTCATTCTGATAAGCTCGGCACTGTTTCCGCGGTCTAGACACGCTACACTTGTGACTCTCATGGCCAGCTAGATTAGTTTGTGGAAGGATGGCCTCGTTTTCCCGTGCGCCACGCGATGAAGTCTTCCGGCTTACTACGAAGCATAACCTGATCCCCGTATGCGCCACACAATAACAGGCGCGACTTCAACCTGCTAGATCTCAGGTCATTCTGTCAGATGGGACTATCATGGTCTCCGAATGAATGAACACAAAATTCTGTACGGTGTGGAGATTTGAAACACCTCCGTACTTGATTTTTCCTGACGCGCCAGGGCTTTCTTGTTCCGTTTGAGTGCTCACGCCCTTGCCGCCGCGGTTACTCCTTGAGCTGGAACCCAAGCACGACCCTGACTCCCCTGATCAGGTCAGTGAGCCTTACATAAGCTCACCGGTATACTCAGTGAGCGCACTGGTTTGCTCAATGAGTATGCTGCACGCCTTCACAGCACTGGCACTCCGACTAGATTTCTTCCACGCACCACTTCTACTCTACGAGTTATATCGGACCTATAGGGTCGATACAAATCCTCGGGGGTGCACGATTCGTTCGGTACGGTCAGGTCAGATCAATAGGTCCGATACCCACGAAGCATTCATGCACGATCGGATCAGGGGCTCAGGGGGAGAATCATCTAATCGTAGATCACACAAAGGTCGTCCGACTCAGCATGAATCGGAAGCTGATGTGTGATAGAAGAACGCATTCAATTCATAAATCTGGTTGAACTTGGTCAGAACTAGCTATGGGAAACGGGCAGTATGATCGTCATGAATATCAAGGCAATTGCGTATTAAATGAATACTATAAAAGTCATGCGAACCAGTCTGAAACAGAGTGTTGAAGCTCTTCCAAATATAGGATGGATCGAGGCATCGTCGTCACGTGGCTATGTGACCTGGTGGGTTCCAATTGGTCGAGTTTAACAGCGTTCGAGGTAATATGACCGTTCTCATGTTGACACTGTATTGTCCATGCAAATACATATGCAAAACGGCGGAAAGGCTGTTCACCTACAGACCCCGAGAGTCTAGGAATTGCAGCATGACCTCATAGCCGGCAGAAGCATTCATCGACAGCCCCGTGGCATGACCGGTGTTCGGCTGCAGATAAAAGGAAAACCGATCGGTCGCATTTCCATAAATATACTCGGTCTGATTCTGATATGGAACAGCATTACAGTCACCGTTACAGATGTAGTTGTCGTACTCGCCATTGAAGAACTGCGCGTAGAAAACTCTTAGTGGGGATTGTTCATTCAAATCTGGCGCTGTTGAACTTACCAGAATCGGTCCTGTATAATTTGCCGCCGTCGATGGAATATCAAGCGCGCCCTCCGAGGCGTACTGGCCTGCAGTCTCAGGCTGCTTTATGCGCTCGGCATAGGCTAGTAACGCCGGATCTAGGGTAGCTTTCTGGAAAAAGAGCTTCTGAAGAGTCTCCTCCGAATCTAGAATTAAGTAGCCCGAGCCATAATGGGCAAAGAGGATGGGATTAACCTCTCCAGGGAATGCGTGATTATAAGTCAGGACGGTGATCGGCCTGTTTTCCAGTTGGTAATTCAAGAGGAGACCTGTCAGGATGGCGCCGTCAACCAGGTCACCGTATTTTGCGAGCATAAATGTGCCCATATATGATCCATATGCATGGCCCACGTGGACAATCTTTGTAGGTGTAAAGTCGGAAACCGGGCTCGCATGGAGTACCGTAGCTGACCTGATAATCTCCCCGCTGCGAGCCATCTTTGTCAAGCCAGCTAAGATTTCAACATCGGTGGGAATCTGGACAACATCATAGGCATCTGGTTTATCAGATGCACCGGTTCCGAGTCGATCGTAAGTTAGAATAGAGTATCCTTTAGCAACAGCGGCATCAACATAAGAATACTCTGACGGGTTGATCTCCACGTCGAAGTATCTGTATGTAGTATCAGCTGACTGTCACTGGTGATCTTTTCATATTGTTTCTATTACTCACCGCTTATCAAAGCCTTGACCTGCGGTTGCAATCTGTAGAATACTGGATTTCTTAGTTTTTTGCGATGGAACACAAAGTTGTGCACTGATGCTGAATAACTTGTCGACGTGCGTAGTCCCATTGGCCTGTACAGTCCAGTTGAAGTTCCACGTGGTGGTCTTTACTGTCCAATCAATGGCGTCAAGATTGCTGTTAATCTGAGGCTGGTTGTAGTGCGTGTTTGTGGTCACCACGTGAACTGGTATCTGGAGTTGGACGCAGTGTCTTGGTGGCGGAGCTGATCCAGTCGAAGCAGATGCATTTAGAGCACTCGCTACAGTGGAGGTCAAGGCCAGAAACCCGAATGAGACAAGAGAGAAAACGTTCTTCATTGTGTATTGTGCAGCCACGACTCGATGAGAGGCAGTGTGAATATCGATGCTTTCCCTTTGTCATGCGTGAAGGTCGGCGGAAGACCGCCTTTCTTATATTTGACTCCACGGCGTAAATTGATCTTCTTCTGATCTCGGATTTTGCCATCGTCGAATTGACAACTACAGAGACATGGGCGTAGAGATCTGAGCGTATGTGCAGCAGCGTATCCGGTTTAGCGTATTTTGCTTACGCAGTGAGCGTTTAGCGTATGTGTATATACTCCTTAAGCCTGGCTGATTTTGATGAGTGCCTAGCCTTAAGAAAATACAGATGAGAATATTTAGAAAATTATAGCTATATTAGAAGAGCTAAATATAATAACGAAAAAACGCCGATATAGATTCCAGGTCGGGATGGGTGACTTCCGGTTATGCACCTGAACCCAAGGTTTGGAATTAAAGGTCCCAGAGCCCACCCTGACCCGCCCTATAACCATATCTATTTTATGGGAATTTCTTCTGTTCCCTTCTTTTAGTTATAACATTAAGAAAAATAGATGGTTCTGAGATCAAGGCGCAGTCTGACTTACAAAAGACAATCTATAATTACGTACGAGCGTGAATACGCCCTGTGCTTACGAGCGTGAATACACATATGACTGAAACAATTCACAGAATCTTCGTAGAGCGGGCTAGTTACAGTAGTTTTACTCGTAGTAGTAGGAGTAATAATATTAGTCTTCAGCCATATAAGCCAGGCTATACTCTTTAAAGCATCAATTAATTTCTTTTGTAAAAGTGCACATGCGAGAGACAGTATTATATAAAAATCGTTCTGACAAATGTACTCTTCGTAATTAGCGTTCATATTTCAAAAGCAATGATCATGCCTTAAGCTAGGTAAGCGAGGCTATACGCTCCGGATTCCTAGTGCCAGACCAGAACTCATTGTCATCAGCAGTCATCCGCGTACATTTATTATACGTGCAGAGTGAGTAATTATACGGGATGACTTGCCAGCTGCAAAAAGGATATAAATAGGTAGTAAACAAGGGAGTGCATTAAAGGCATTCTGGTTGGAATAGACAGGTCAAGGCACGAAATAGGAGGAGCAACTAGCATAGGAAAATAACCAAACCAAATAGCATAGTCGGCAAAGGATTGTTGGAGCCTCAGACAGAGTGAATCGAATTGGCCTCGATAACTCACTAGTCAGTAACTTTGTAGGCCGTCAAGAAGAAGAAAAAAGACTATTCGACCGACAGAAATGAAGTCTTCTACAACCGAAAAGAGTGTATTGCCATGGAATCGACCGGACTGGTAGAGAAGAGAGTGTGTGTTTTCTTTCACTTCATTCTTCCACCCCACATGTAAAGTCTTCAACGCAGATCTTCGAACAAACAACAAAGTCACCTATATAATTATACATTCTACCCACACTTCTTATCCGGATTATTTTACACGTGCCAATGATCGACCCAAATGCATAGGGTACCTACATACTGCAGAACGTATTCCATACTATACTTAATTCTCTCGTGACAGCAGGGCGCGCACGGCATCCATCACCCCGATGGATTTTTCATCTGCCGGCTCAATAGCTGACCGGGCCGCATCGGGCTCCTTTGAAGATGAAGCAGACGGCCTCTGTCCTGCCTCCTTGGCCGCCGCCTCAATGGCCGCATGTCGCTCTCGCCACTCGCGGTCCTCCTTGTCACGGATTTCCAGTTCCCGGAGCCATGCATCGCGCTTTTCCTGTGCTTTGCGCTCCTCCACTGCTTGTTCAAACTCCCGGCGCTGCTGGCGCTCGGTCTTGAAGTACATTCCTCCGGCGACGAGGGCAACTAGTGTGAAGGCTTGGGCGTAGATACGGGCGCGGAACATGCGATTCATTTCAGCGGAGTCACCAGCCCGCATGGATCGGTAGGCTCGGTAGAGGGCGTAACATGTTGCGGCACATCCTGCAGTGATGGGAAAGGGAGATCAGTATGCTTGGACAGATATATGTGTATATTTTTTCCGCATGCAACTCACCAAGTGGAATCAAGGGCTCTTCCTTCAGACGTCTAGTAAACTTCTGGGCGCCAGTCTCCTCCTTGAATTGGCTGTTGTAAAGGTCCTGTTAGCGCACAAGCTCTTTCGGTCGCCAATGCCCTCTCCTCTAGCATGCTTTGAAGCTCGGATAGTCGTAGGCAGGTCGTGACATACGGATTGTCCTCAAAGGACGAGGGAACAGGCTCGCGGTTCATAATGTGAGGGGGGTGGTAAAGCTCTCGTGAGCTGATGCGGTTGGCGTGCAGATCGGTTGCGAACGGAAAACTCGATTGAATTGGTATTCAAATAAATGAATGTATAGAGACACTGGCTGGAATGACTACTTCGACTGTCAAAGCCGTCGACTTCTCCTCAGTGGATTCAAAGGTGGACTGGAAGATGGTGGTATGTAAGGGTTGCTTGGTTGAGCATGACGTCGCGAGCTCGCCAAGAAGTTTTTCTCGACCGCGATCATACGAGCATACTATACAAGTCGCTCTATCTTTGCTCACTTCAAGCTTATCACACTAACTAGGTGGATATACCTGAATCAATAAGATACATAGCGCAATTCCTCCTGATGTATTCATTCATCCATTAACACTGGTAAAAGGCAGTCAATTTAAATACATTGGTCCGTACGACTTGCCATTCCACTACTCCAACAGGAGCACGCAATTCTGCTTGACCGCCATAAGCTTATGTAAGACATCGATGTCGCATTTCCTACTGCTCATTCTACATCTTACCACACCATCTCATCTCCAATTGAAGATTCAAGTGAAAGTGAAACTGAATACGAGAGAATCGGCTGTATTCTTGTGTACTTCTCACCAGTTTATTATATTGCTCCATGAGCTCTCAAAGTAGAATATTCGATCCTAAGTGGATGACATAAGTTTTGGGCTCCGATTACGGTCCCGCCTCCGCATGAAAAAAGAGTCCGAGGGGCAAGAGTCATAATTTATTAATTTTCCCCCATTGGTCTTTACACTCTCTTCCCAGGCCATTGACTTTTCTAATTTCATCTCTTTCGGTGAATTTGAATCTCTCAGAATCACCATGTCTGAAGAGCACATCCCAAACGGGACAACATCGCCCGTCACTCCGAAGATGAGTGGCTTGGCTTTGACCGAATATACCGCCGCTCCCACGCCCCCCTCCGAGCGCGCTGACCGTATCCCCGGACTGCCTCCTAACTGGGGCATTCCCAACGCTTTTCTACTTCCCAATGGGTACCCTGATGTAAGAAACAGCTTGCATTCTTCACATTCTGTTGATTTCATCTAACCAGCTGTGCCGCGGTATCTAGTATCTGCGGTTGATTCTAACATCACGAGTATACGATGTTATCGACGAAAGCCCTCTCCACCATGCCGTCAACCTCAGCAACAGGCTCGAGAGCCGAGTTCTCCTTAAGCGAGAGGACTTGCTTCCGGTTTTCAGCTTCAAACTTCGTGGTGCTTATAACAAGATGGCCCATCTGAACCCTGAGCAGCGGTGGAAGGGTGTCATTGCTTGCTCTGCCGGCAACCACGCACAGGGTGTCGCCTATTCTGCTCGCAAGCTAAGAATCCCCGCAACTATCGTGATGCCCTCCGGTACCCCCGCCATCAAGCACCTGAATGTTGCCCGCCTCGGAGGCAGCGTGGTCCTCCATGGAAATGACTTTGATGCCGCCAAGGATGAGGCCCACCGGTTGGAGAAGCAGCATGGACTGACCAACATCCCGCCATTCGATGACCCGTACGTCATTGCTGGTCAAGGTACCATCGGTATGGAGCTACTGCGCCAGGCGAACTTGGACAAGTTGGAGGCAGTCTTCTGTGGTGTGGGTGGTGGCGGTCTGATTGCCGGCATCGGTGTCTACCTCAAGCGTATCGCACCTCAGGTCAAGATCATTGGTGTCGAAGCTCACGATGCCAATGCCATGGCTCAGTCATTGGATGAGGGTGAACGTGTCTTCCTGAAGGAGGTCGGTCTCTTCGCGGATGGTGCTGCGGTGAAGTCTGTTGGAGAGGAGACCTGGCGGGTCGCCCGGGAGGTCATTGATGAGATTGTCCAGGTGTCGACGGATGAGATTTGCGCTGCGATCAAGGATGTCTTTGAGGATACCCGTTCCGTCATCGAGCCCGCTGGTGCGCTCAGTCTGGCAGGTCTGAAGAAATACACTGCCAAGTACCCCAGCCCTGACACCAGTCGTGAGCTCATCGCCATTACTTCTGGTGCGAACATGGACTTTGATCGCCTCCGCTTTGTCGCGGAACGTGCTGCTCTCGGCGAGAAGAAGGAGGCTCTCCTTAGCGTCAAGATCCCCGAGAAGCCTGGTGCATTCGCCAAGCTTGTCGAAGTCATCCTGCCCCACGCCGTGACTGCTTTCAGCTACCGCTATGCGCATGACGACTCGGCCGATGTTCTCATGGGAATCTCATTGTCCGCACAGACAGGCCGTGATGACCTTGCAAAGATTTTGGAGGAGCTGGAGAGAGCTGGCATGTCCACTCGGGACCTGAGCGATGACGAGCTCGCAAAACGCCACGTGCGTTTCATGGTCGGTGGTCGCTCCAATGTCGCCGATGAGCGTCTCTTCATGTTCGAGTTCCCCGAGCGACCCGGTGCGCTTGCCAAGTTCTTGACTACCCTCCGCCCCAACCAGAACATCTCTCTTTTCCACTACCGCAATTATGGCGGCGACGTGGGTAAGGTTCTTGCGGCGATCCAATGTCCAGCTGATGAGAAAGATGATCTCGAGTCCTTCCTCAAGGATCTGGGTTATCCGTTCAGCGAGCACACTGATTCGCCTACTTACCAGACCTTCCTTCGTCCTTGAAGAGCTTGCTTTTGTTGCACAAGCCCATGTCCATATTGTAGATATTCAGATGGGATTTGTTCAATCCTGCATGTTTTTTCCTTTGATTTTCGTTTAGCGGTCTAAAAGTGCAACTCTTGTCTGATGTGCTTTCATTCCCCCAATTTCGGCGTTTGGTCTTCAAGTTTTGAATAGACTACTGGGAAATCGGTTCCAATTTTTACATGCTTCTCATATATGAATATAATTCTCTTTTCCAAAAGTTTGTTGATCCTTTCAGCTAAGAACTTCTAGTCACCGGACTGGACACTCTGGAGAAAATTAATTCTGCCGTTCTAAAGTAAATAATCGCAAGTACTCTGGACTGTTCCCGATGTTCATCACAGTCGCACTACCGACAAGGCGGGCTCGGCGACTCGGCAATACAAAACCTCCGGGCAATAATCTTCCCGTCGCGAGAACCCGCGGAGCACAGCGACGACGACGGGCGTACATCTTCATCGCTTGATCCGGAACCGAAGATCACCGAGGCACTGTGCCCACTACCCTTATCCCCTTTGCCATCAATAGAATTGCAATTATGTTTTCGCTCCGCAGCGTCCTCGGAGCGCCCAGCGCCCTCCGCCAGCTCCTCCCCTCCGTGTCTCGCCGATCAATTCCTGGTGCCATTTCGCTCCGTCCTTTCTCGCATATGATCCGAAATAGCTTGACGAGGCTGCGGGCTACTTCTTCAGGGACTGGTAGTGCTGTTGCAGCCACCGTTGGGGCGACTCGGCAGATTGAGCAAGTTCGCGGCATGAAGACCCGCTCTTCAGTCAAGCGGCTGTGTGATGGGTGCAAGGTATGATGTGCCCCGATCCATTTACTGCTACTGGGTATTGTTTGAGCGGAATTGGTGTTTTGAATACTGACTCTGTTCTCTAGCCTGTTCGCCGAAAGAATCGTGTGTATATTATCTGGTAAGTCCAGGACTACCATTGCTGCTTTGAGTCAAGCTAGCAAGTACAACTGTGCTAATTTCAATCTTCTTTTCAGCTCGAAGAACCCCAAGCACAAGCAACGGCAAGGAAAATAGAGGAGGGAACCAACAACTTTCCTCTCCGCCTTTTGTTTCGACGGCATGCATGATTTTGATACCTCCGATCCCGACCTGATTCGATTTGGTGCAAGATACACAAGATCTGGAAGGTTGCGGCATGATAGGCACATCGCTGAGTGTCTTCTACTCTGGTTGGGTATGATCTGCTTGATCAGGCCGTAAACACGGGATTTCGTCTCGATTCTTCTATTGGTGGCATACACCCTGCATACTTGTTTCCAGCCCAATAAAGTCTCTGGGATATCGCGGCGCTTGGGTCTTTACATTTGTACATTAGCTTTATGACTAGAATTGCTGGTCTTCTATGTTTCAATCAACTCCATCATTTTCGACACAACTTTGCCGTACCCACATTGATGAATCATATTCGAAGTTGACAAAGGTCCATTGTGTGTTCGCTCAAGATTACCAGAATAATTGAATGACCAAACTCATCTACCATTCAACGCATAGCATCGAGGTATATCATTTGACGGCTTCTCGCAATGCGCCGTCCTTGTGGCCGATCATCACGTGATCCGTTCCTGGCTTCCCCGAACTTTTTTTTCCGCCATAACACGCGCGCCTCAATTTCGACTTGATTTGACCAATCTTGGTGTGAGTTGATCGTCGTGATGAGGACTCCTTCTCTTGCACGGTTGCCGTACCGTGCGGTGTCTGGTCTGACCAGCACTGCTCGTTTCCAGTCCCAGAACTTCCTGCGTTTACGATGCGCATCCACGGCCGCTTTGCGGCCCTCCGGTGTCGCGCCGGCTTATCAGTCGGTCATGAGGCAATGGGAGCAGCGCCGCAATGCTTCTGCTAGTGCGTCCGCAGTGTGAGTTTGACTTTATAATGAATGTCATATTTGTCAAATGCTAATTCCTTCGGGCTCTAGTCTTGAGGCCGCTGCCGCCAGCCCGGAGAATCTGTCGCAGGCCGCAATTATCGACAACCTCGATCCTATTGAGGCTGCCCGCCTGGACAAAGTTCGGAATATCGGTATTGCGGTATATATTGCTACGGAGATCCATGATTTTGTATCACAGAAGTGCTAACGAATTACTCTTTGCAATAGGCCCATATCGATAGTGGTAAGACCACTTGTACCGAACGAGTCCTTTTCTACACCGGTCGAATCAAGGCAATTCACGAGGTCCGCGGACGCGATGCTGTTGGTGCTAAGATGGACTCCATGGACTTGGAACGTGAGAAGGGTATCACTATTCAATCTGCTGCCACCTTCTGTGACTGGGTCAAGAAGGACAAGGACGGCGTTGACCAGAAGTACCACATCAACTTAATTGACACCCCCGGTCACATTGACTTCACCATCGAGGTTGAGAGAGCGCTGCGTGTTCTGGATGGCGCCGTCATGATCCTGTGTGCCGTATCCGGTGTTCAGTCCCAAACCATCACCGTCGACCGTCAAATGCGCCGTTACAATGTCCCCCGTATCTCGTTCGTCAACAAGATGGATCGTATGGGTGCCAACCCATTCAAGGCCATTGAGCAGATTAACACCAAGCTGAAAATGCCCGCCGCTGCCGTTCAGGTTCCAATTGGTGCCGAGGACGAGTTCCAGGGTGTTGTCGATCTGATCCGCATGAAGGCTCTCTACAATAAGGGCGAGAGTGGTGAGGAGATTTTCGAGACTGATGTGATTCCCGAGCACCTCAAGGAGGTTTGCCAGGAGCGGAGGGCTATGCTTATTGAGACCCTTGCCGACGTGGACGATGAGATGGCTGAGATCTTCCTAGACGAGCTTGAGCCTACTGAAGACCAGCTCCGCGCTGCTATTCGCCGCGCCACCATTGGCTTGAAGTTCACTCCCGTCTTCATGGGTTCGGCCCTGGCCAACAAGTCTGTTCAGCCCATGCTGGATGGTGTCGTCGACTTCCTTCCAAACCCGTCCGAAGTGGAGAACCTTGCTCTTGACCAGAAGCGCAATGAGGCCTCTGTGAAGCTTGTCCCTTACAACTCCCTTCCCTTTGTCGGCTTGGCCTTCAAGCTGGAAGAGAGCAACTTTGGACAACTCACTTACATTCGCGTGTACCAGGGTACCCTGCGCAAGGGTTCCAACGTGTTCAACGCCCGCAACAACAAGAAGGTCAAGGTTCCCCGTATTGTGCGTATGCACTCTAACGAGATGGAGGAAGTCAACGAAATCGGTGCTGGTGAGATCTGCGCCGTGTTCGGTGTTGAGTGTGCCTCCGGTGATACCTTCACCGATGGACAGCTCGGTTACAGCATGTCTTCCATGTTCGTTCCCGAGCCTGTCATCTCGCTTTCCATCAAGCCCAAGCAGACCAAGGATGCGGCCAACTTCTCCAAGGCCATGGCCCGTTTCCAGCGTGAGGATCCTACTTTCCGTGTGACCTACGACAGCGAGAGCGAGCAGACCATCATTTCTGGCATGGGTGAACTGCACCTTGACATTTACGTTGAGCGTATGCGCCGTGAGTACCGTGTCGATTGTGAGACCGGTCAGCCGCAGGTTGCCTACCGTGAGACTATTGGCAAACGTGTCGACTTCGACCACTTGCTCAAGAAGCAGACTGGTGGTGCTGGTGATTACGCTCGTGTCATGGGTTGGATGGAGCCTACCGGTGCTCTTGAGGACAACAAGTTCGAGCAGCAAATTGTTGGTGGCAGTATTTCCGAGAAGTTCTTGTACGCCTGTGAGAAGGGTTTCAACCTCTCTTGCGAGAAGGGTCCCCTGATCGGCCACAAGGTGCTCGGCACATCCATGGTCATTAACGATGGTGCTACTCACATGACTGATTCGTCCGAAATGGCGTTCAAGAACGCTACCCAGCAGGCCTTCCGCAAGGCTTTCATAGAGAGTAACCCCGCCGTCCTAGAACCCTTGATGAAGACTGTGGTCACTGCCCCGTCTGAGTTCCAGGGTGATGTTATTGCCCTGCTGAACAAGCGTGGCGCCACTATCAACGACACCGAGACTGGTGTTGATGAGTTCACCATCTATGCCGATTGCAGTCTGAACGGCATGTTCGGCTTCAGCTCCAACCTTCGCGCTGCCACTCAGGGCAAGGGTGAATATACCATGGAGTTCAGCCACTACGAGAAGGCTCCCCCACAGGTCCAGTACGTCTTCACCTCAGATCAAGATTTTGACAGAATTCCACAAGCTAACAATCTCTCTCCCCCTATAGGAAGGAGCTTATTGCCAAGTACCAGAAGGCCCAGGCCGACCGGAACAAGAAATAAGCTTGCTCAATGACCCTCGCCCTACCTGCAATCCTCAACCTGGCCATCTCCCCTCCCTCCATTGTAAAATTACCGCCGTTCTCCTCACATTCGACTTTCTCGGCCCAGGCAGGATCTGGGCTTTGTTCCAAGTGCAACACGCAATCACCTTTCTTATAGAGAAGACAAGATCTTGTTTACAGTGCTGCTCTGGTCGACTCAAGGCGCTCTTCTACTTTCCTCCGTAATGGCATTATATCATCATGCGTCTTTCATTTAGCTGGGACATGTACTTTAAAAATTTGGGATATTACTTTCTACTCTCCTGTCTGAACAATACATCTGAAGAATTTAGAGCCTTATACCACGAAACCATTCCACGTCTTCTCGCGCCTCATATAAATACCTTCTTCAATATATCTTGACAATCAGATAGCACTAATTCAAGCAGCAGAAGATCTCGCGTATACTGCCGGTTATGGCTGGCAAAGAACAGATAGTCTCCTATTTACGGTGCCTTCCTCTCGTGCAACTAATGAACCAGTCAACATACTCGACAACAAGAAAGGCCAGTTGGGGCGCTGAATTGGAGATCTCAACTAGGTACGCAAGCATGAGAATATATGAAAACATGCCTATGATGAATACGAGACATTAAGAAATTTTTCAAATCATAAGGCGTTCAAACTTCCTTCTCCACACTCGATTTAATCAATCCGTTGCAAGCAATGGATCCGCTAACCCGTTATGACAGCTCAGCATCATGCAGCCCAAAGTATGTAATTAATAATATTATGGTTCCAAGATATGTGGAAGTATTTAACGGTAAGGTTCATTAAGACATGTATGGTGAGATCCGTCAAAGGAACAATAAAGCCAAAAACACCGAAATAGAGGGTATATGCACGCTATGAGCGAAAGAAAGAAGCCACAGGCCAATAAACAAAGGAAAGAGAGACATGCTTTGAGATGAGAAAGGGTCTTTCGTTGGTTCGTAATCTCAAGTGCTCATAGTAGCCGGACTAGAGCCAGAGAATCCATCTCGCACCGGAGAGGGCTCCACGGAGAACACTACGGACAAGCTTAAAGGCCATGACAATGAGCCACACCCACCAAAGCATGCCGACAAGAGCCCATTCCAGTAAAACGAAACCTACGCGTCGGACCCAACGCAGTCGTCGACGACGCTTTCGAACGCCTCTGTCCAAGGCATCACTGAGGGCTTTCACAGCGAGCGTGCTGGTGGTATTAAGTTGGACACACAAGTCCTCAGCACTATCAGCAGTGGCTCGAACACGGGGCGTGAGCGTTTGGTTAACCAACGTTTCCAGCTCCTTTAATTGTGAGCGGAGAGGGGACGATGTAGCAGTAGAGAAATGATGCATCGATTGTTGGAATGAGTATTGGGTCATTTCAAACCGGCGCAGGAAATTCTGGGCAGCAGTATCGAATTCGCTAATCCGAGTGACTCGGGAGACGGAGGAATTGTTGCCCATGAAGCTTGTAAGCCAGTGAGGTGGATCCCTCGAGCTATGGGCTCGGCGGGTGATTTCCCGAGCTTTGATGCCAGATGACAGAAGGAGAGTACGAGTACGCTCGATTTCGGTCTTGCCAGGAACACCAGAGTCATTCAATGAGTGAAGACTGCGGCCTGAGATGCTCCAGGCCCGGCTCGCTCCCGACATGGCACCAGGCCGTCTATCGGGGGGCCCTGGTGATGCTCGAGCTCTAGCGAGTCCGGTCACAGGGGGGCGAGTAAGGCTGAAAGGTATAGCAGGGTCTTTGATTGTATGTGATCCTTTGATGCGACCACGGGCTGATTGCAGAGCTGGACCAAAGTCAAGCGTCTTACTACGAGACACGGCAATTCGTTTCGGCCCTTCGTGCTCATCAATTCGCCGAGATGCGACTGAGCGCTCAGGAGGACTGCCAACATCAACGGCATCGCTCGACCCTCCACTCTTATCATCTTGTCGTAGCGGGGACGTGAAGGTTGGCAAGGCAGGTTTCAAGGATCTTGAGGATGTGGTCTTTTCGAGTTCCCGACGAGTGTGACGACCAGGCTCATCTGTGAGAGTGGGCAGACGCCGTAGTAGACCTTTTGGCCCAGGGCGTTTGTCTGTTCTTTTCTCATCTTCGTCTGAATCACTATCTTCTGAAGCAGCCGTAGTCGCAGATGATGATTTGCGGGAGTCAGGAATGGGATCCTTCTTCAGAATCAAATCACCAACCTTAGAGACCTCATTACCCACGATCTCCGCAATTCGGCCGGGGCCTTTGAAGATTCCTCGAAGCTTGGACTCGGGCAGATGCTGTCCCTTTCGCCCTCTAGAGCCATCCATGCGGCTCTCGGAAACTCCTTGGTCATCAAAATAAGATGAAGATACAGTATCCGGAAGAGGGCTGGGTTGAAGCTTTGACGGTCGCTCAGAACGCTCCTGAGATTGCAAAGAAGGTTGGAATACAGCCGCATCCAAACTCTCGTCTGCTTGCTCGCGGGAGTCTGGATAGCCTTGTTTGCTCTTGCTTCGCTCGTGACGAGAGACGATCTTGTGACGAAGTCCCTTCTTTGCTGGTGAGGGAGACCGACTGGAAGGCGGAGACAACTTAACCGCAATACTAGGGAAATATCCCGCGTGAGCAGGAGAGTTGGGTGCGGTGCTGTCCATTGCCTCTAGTGACATTCTTGGATTCAGTTTGTCATCCAAACTGCCTGTGGATGAAAACGAAGCTTGTCGGCCGACTTCACTCTTGAGACTGAATGGTGGCATTCCAGACATTTCGGATCTTCTCGTGTCTTTGACACCACTAGCCGGGGACTTGGAGCGAGAGATCTGCGATTCAGGGGCATCGGAAGCCTCCTTACGCATCTGGGCCTCGGACTTCTTTCGCGAATGTCCCCAGGCCCGAGAGCTTCTTTCTGAAGATTTACGCCGCTCGGGGCTGGAATCACTAGATACGCTTCCAGCGCGCATTTTAACCTTGTCCCACCGTGAACGCTTTCGCGAGCTAGAAGCACTAGGACTTCGCGTGCTGTGGGAATGGCTCTGGAACCTATGTTTGTGCCGACCTCGTCCTACACTTTTGAACTCGGTTTCCAGAGCAGGCCGAGCGCTGGACAAAGAACTGTTCCGCGAAGGAAGCTCCTCTTGGTTAGAATATGCCATCTCTACCGATAAATGTGGTATCTGCTGAGTATGCTCCACACTGCTATCGATCAAGACCAACTCTGTAGGGTCTGGATAGAGTTTATTGCCATCCCTATCGACAATCTTAGCCCGATTGGAGGGGTCCTCGAGCCACGCAACGTCGGCGAGGAGCTCTGCTGGAGAGCTCGTCCAGTCAAGGCGTGGGCGTGTTGCTTTAGTACTATTAGTACGACTGACACGTCGCAGACTGGCAGGAGGTGAGACGGTCGCCTCAAAATCTTGTGTCTGCCCATGAGATGCACGATCTTGACCTTGCTGAAAAGATGGAAGCTTGAATATTTGCGTCTCCTCGTGTGTCGTCTCGCGATAACGTTGCTGGATAGCGTTGACCCAGTCATGAACCCTGTCAACATCATGCCAGCCTGCAGCTTCTGGGTCAAGTGAACATTTTTCTCGGTATCTAATCTTTCGGTTCCGAACCATCTGGAGAGGGTTATAGCCCCGAGATTTTGCTGCGACGGCGGGTAGAACATCTGAAGAATCAGAGTCGTCGGTGATTTGAGGTTTTCGTAGTGGAGGCAACAAGGCAAGAAGTCGCAGGTACTCATGGAAAAGCTCAAAATGACGACGAGCTCGATCCGCACGGGCGAGAGTCCTCTCCGAAAACTCGTAAAATCGGTAGTCGTTCGCAACGGTAGATGGCAGAAGATCCACCACCGGGGACTTTGCTGACAATTGTGACCCTTCCAAGGATGCGTCATCCGCCATCTGAGTATAATCACGGTATGAAGAATCGCGATGTGTGTGCTTTCCCGTAGAACTCGGTGGGAGACGCTCTAGGGGTGCTGCAGCCGGCTGCGACACGGAGAGAGGTCTCCGCGCATTCGGAACCGGAACGAGCCCAGAGACAGTCCTCCTCCGAGATTCGTTCAAATTGAGAGCCAGATTCACAATCTGGAGAGAGTCCATGTCCATGCCAGATGCAGCAGCCTGGTTTTTGCCATGTGTTCCAGAGGTTGTCCGAGACGGGGTTTTAGATTGTTGGTCGTCTGGGGGTGGCGTCGGAGCTTGTTCAGCGGCCGCTGGGGTTGACTCAGAAGTCGCTCGACCTGTCTCAGATGCTGAATCCTTATGGCGACTCCATGGAAAGCGCGATCGTTTCTTGGATACCACGATATCACCGTCGGGGACACTTCGTTTCTCTGTTGATGACTGCGAAGGACGAGACCGATGCGACCCGATTCGCAGGCTCGTCGAGCGCGGCAAGGAGTCAAGCAAAAAACCACTCGAGCTGTTTATCCTGCGCTGACCTGGTGCCCTTTGCTCACCATCACGAGAGCTGCTCCCTAGTGTGCTACCTTCGAGCTCCCCACTAGCTCGCCCGGCGCTCGTGGGGACAGCTGTCCGCCGAAACGAGCCACCCTCGGATCGCCGTGGAAGCGAACTACTCTCCCATGACGCATCTTGCATACTTCCATCGGTATGAGGCATTGAATTTCGCTCGCCCGGGATATTGCGTCGTTGCGACATCGATTAGCCGAATGGAAGGCACGCGCGTCAGACAGGCCGATTATCTAAGCATATCTAACTTCAAGCCGCAGGGCCGGGCCAAGGGCCCGGCTCGAGAGACATTAGCCAGATACACTCGTAGGCCCAAAGTCTGTTGGCTTAGTTATTCTTTGATTTAGCCAGCCTTTATCTAGTGCGCTAGATTGGCTCCTGCGCTTCTGAAATGCATCCAATTCAATTGAAATCAAAATGTATCATAGATTAATAGCTAATCTATCCATCCCAATCAATAATTAGTATACCAGCAGCATCTAGCACTGCTTTGATTCCTATACGGTACACCAAGGATTAACCGGTCAATCGTATCCTAATCCAGAGAGTTCCACGAATCAATAAAAGCAGCTGTAAAATCAATACAGTCAACATTACGCCGGTGCCTATTAGCTAAATCAGACATTGCCTTAAGACGTCGCATTCTTATAGGCTGCAAACCAGTTCGATCGGACTAAGATCAGGCGAGCTTAGAGGCTGTTCTTTCACCTATGTCCTATACGTTTCGAATTAGTATTTCGTAGCTGCTGACTGATAAATCAGTGCAGTATCTTGCAAGTATATAAAGCTAGGTTTGTAGAACGGTAAAAGACCCTCATCGCGTGCTTTTATATGAGAATTTTCTAAATGAACGCTACAAGGAGCCTTAGGATCCCGTTCTGTACTATACTTGAGCGATTCGACTATGTGACGATACCTGACATGAGGTCATTCACACTAAGGAGCCTCACTGAGGGATTCAGGCTGACAACTGGTGGCCTTTCGATGGGGAATCGCGGACCCTATACTTCAAGAGAAGCTGGACTCCTAATAGAAAATTCCCGGAAGAAGTTTATTTTAACCCTTCTGTTCATCCTATTCTACCTCACACCCACGGATAATTCTCCTTCCTGTTTTGAGTACTGTATAAGAATACCTATATTGAAGAGGTTTTAGATTCCTTATGAAAAAAGTCTTTGACTTTCTGGTATAATTAACTTAGTTCCTTTCTCCTACCTCATTAACAGGCCTCTATCCTAATCTATAGAGTATCTCGTTATACTAATCCTAGAGTAGTAGAAATTTACCTTCTAAGTAAGAGTAAAGTAAGAGTAAAGTAAGAGTATACTAAGAGTATACTAAGAGTATACTAAGAGTATACTAAGAGTAAATTAATCGCAAAGTAAGAATAAACTAAGAGTGACTTGATTTCACTTAATATACCTCTATCACGTACCCTTTAATTATACTTGCTTATTAGAACAACTATAGCAATTTCTTTTTATAGTAGTCTTTATTGCAGTCTCTGAAAAGGACCTAACGCGCTTCCCTATACCGCCTAACAGCCTTTTATAACTCTTATCGTGGAAGCAGGATGGGCTGAATCTCACGGAGACCTCCTGGATGATATGAACAAATTGCTTGCTGGCGGTAATGAGGCTATCAAGACCGCCCAACTTGTGAAATGGACAGAGCTGTTAAACAACTCGGTCACCAGAGTTCTCGAACTCTACCGAAATGACCAACAAGGATTTCCGGAACTCGGACAGACTGAGGTGATTGTCCGGAAGCTAGCCGACAACCCTCCCCAGTCGTGAGACATTCAAAGACGCGACCTCTACGCTACCCGCCCACCTCGTGATCCCAAAGAGCAGTTTCCTCTACTCGTGAGCGACTCCCGCTACAATGCTCGGATCGGCCTTACTGGACAGGGATACGTGCTTGCTTAGCGGACAACTATTGTGATATTACTACTCGTCCATGTCGCGGTCTCTAGAAAGAGTCCGATGCGCTTATCCATAGACTATCTCAGCCTTTTCCAAGCCTCGTCGCGGATGGAGGATGGGCTGGGTATTACGAAGACTTCTTCGGACTTCTTCGATGATATTAAAAAATTGCTTATCGGTGGTGAATGGGGCTAGCAAGATCGACTTTCTTATGAAACAGCCAAAGCCTTCAAACAATTCGTTCAGCGGAGTTCTACAGACTAAGGTTATTGGTACACTTCCTGTAGACATGAAAGATATACAGGGTAAATTTGAATCAAAAACGCTCATGTTTACTCCACCCGCAAGCACTGGAGCCGAGCCTCAGTCTCAATAACCTATGGAGAACAGATGTTAGCAATTGCTGCTCCTGAAATTCGAGGAAAATACAACGAAGGGAGATGTGGCTTACCTCGAGCGCCTGCTTGACCTCAAGAACGCGACGAACATCGCCTAGCCAATCCTTGCTCAGGATCTTGGCCCAACCCTGGAGTGTGTTCATCTCACGAGCAGCAGCATCAAGGTTGCCCTCCTCCAGCAGGTTCTCCGTGCGGAGGAGAATGCTCTCAACGTCGTCGCCGTCGGCAAGACCATCCTTCTTGAACATCACTTTGCTCAGAACCAGGCTGGCAGCGTGGCTGGCAATACCGGCATCCTCGGGCAGGAGGCTGGCCTTGCGGACCTCACCTGCAACCCGACGGAAGCGCTCAATGATCTGAGTGGGGGAAGGAATACCACGCTGGTAAGCAGTGGGGTTGATGGAAGCGATAGCAGCATCAACAACGGGGTCGTCAGCGGCCAGCTCCTTGACAGCAACGAGCTCGCGGACGAAGGGACGAGAGGTCTCCGAACGCTCAACAACGGAACGCACAGCATCGACGGCAACCTGAAGCTGCTGGGTCTTGAGGTTGGTGTCAATGACGTTACTCCAGCCAGTAGTCAGGCTCTCAAGCTCGGAGATGTTAGCGGTAAGCTCGTTCAGCTTGCTGAGACGGCCCTCCCGCTCACGCTCAACCAGATCCTTGACTTGGTGAATATATTTCCGGTTCAGCTCAATGGCCTGCTCAACAAGCTCGTTCTGCAAACGCTGCTCGGCAAGGGCCTGGGCACGCTGAAGCTCAACCTTGATCTTGTCCTGATACGCCAGGGCGAGCTTCTCACGCTCAGCCTCAAACTCCTCGCGGAATTGGGCGACCTCGGCATTGCGCATGTCCTCGAAACGACGGATCAGCTCGCGGGCAGACTCGTCGAATGTAGCGTGTGCCTTGTTGATTTCTTCTTGAGCAGCCTGCTTGGCCTCATCCCGCAGTGCCGTGATCATCTCACCAATCTTAAGAAGCTCCTCCTTGGCCTTGGCCACAGGAGCAGAGTACTTGCTGGAGTTCTCATCGGCGCTGATCACGGTGACAATGTCGTTGAAGGTCTTAACCAGCTGCTGAACCACGGGCTCGTCGCCATCCTTGGTCTGTAGCAGCTCAATGGTGCTGGCAGCAACCGCAGGCTGGCGAGGCGCATCAAGAGAGACGGGCTTCTGCTCCTCTTCCTTTGCAGCAGGCTTCTCCTCCTTCTTCGCAGACTTGGCCGCCTTGTCCTCCTTGGCCTGGATAACAGCGGCGTTGCGTTCCTCGGGCTTGGCAGCCTCGGTCTTCGTCTGGGCATCATGGACCTTGGCGCTGTTGTGAGGTCCGCTCTTGGAGAGGTCGCTGGCAGGCTCCTCCTTGGCGACCTTCCAAGAGAGACCGCTGTTGCTAGGAATTGTGACCTGCTTGCCCTCATCGCGAGGAGCAACTTGGATTCGGTTCGAGTGTCTCGAGGCATTGGGGAATCGGCGATAGAAGTCGCGTTCTTCGAAGTAGATAACACACTCCTCGCCGTACGGGATGTACTCGGTGAAGAAGTCATGGAAGTTATCAGACTTCAGAGCCATGAAAACACCGCCGCCATAAGCGATACCGGAAGTCAGGATTAGGTAGAGCAGGAATCGGCGGAAACGACCAGACTTTGGAGGGGCAGCCTTGGGGATCTCAGCTTCTAAATAGTCAAGTCAGCGTACGGGCGATTTCATCATTGGCGTCATCGAGGTGGCTAGTGGTACCTTGCTCCGTAGGCTTTGTCGGGATTTGTGGAGGGACGACCGATTGAGAGGAAGGAGTAGCAGGAGTCGGAGCTTCGGTGGGTGGCAGCTTGGAATCAGCAAAGAATCGCTAGATTCAAACGCTAGTTAGTGGTATCTTCGGTGGGCACATGGGCAGGGTAATAAGTTCTCGTACCTGAGCCGGGAGCCGGCTGCTGGCACCGGCTTTAGACAGCCATTGTGATGGGATTCGTTGGCGGACAGGGGACGACAGCAGCTGCCGACCCGGAGCAATTGAAGAGCGCAGCATGACGAGCTGCACAATCGCCAGAGAGGTGGGGAGGGATGCGAGGACCTGGATGACTAGGAAAACTGGAAGACGATGTTCAGTCGCGATCCGCCCCGATAATCCTGCGGGCGGTCAGCCTGTTGCACCCATCAATCCCGCACTCCGAAGACAGGTACTGTAAAGATTTGGGGCATAGAACCTAACGCATGAAATGCAGTCAAATTATTCACTTTCTGGGTCGAGTCTTTATCAAGCTAGCTGGAACATGGCATTATTTTTCATATTTAGAACTCACAGTACTCTTGAAGTAAGGCCTGACTTCTCAAAGCTCCCAAAAGTGAAGCACGCCTCGGCTGCCAGGAAATATACCTCGTCAGGACGTCCGACCGTCCCCGGGAGATAAACGGGCAAGTCTAAGTAGCATTGAAACACAGGAGCACATCGCTAGAATTTCCATGTAACATGGAATCAAAAGCCAACCAAAATTAGACCAGAAATGAGTTTTCTGGGGTAATGGGCTTTCGATAACGAGAATTTTGAACAGGGCCTCTTTCAAACGATTGTCCGTGGAAAAACTCCAGCCTGTGATATCGACAGACACAAAACGGCTGGGCAAGGCATAAATCCTAACTGGTTTTCTAATATAGCTTACAGAGCAAGGCAAGCTTCATCAATAAGTACAGTCTGAAGAAAATGTATTATCTGGGCATAAAATACTAAGAAGGGGTCTGGGAAAGAGGACGAAGACAATGGGAAATAGTAACATGAAGAACTCAGCCCAATAGACAAGGAGAAGAGCAGATGCAGGACGCCGGGTGAAGAGGTACCAGAAGTACAAGGGAAACAGAAGCAGGCGGAGGTCATTCTTGCCTCAGAATGTCTAAAGCCAACTTCCAGATGTATCCGTTGATGAAGTCAAAGTTCATCTATCGGCGCCAGACCCGGCGGAGTCATCCGGAAAGGGGAGCAAGCAAAAGATCAAATAACCACAGGTTAACCGAGACGGGTGGGAGGACAGGGAACTGAGAGTCTACTTCTTATGTCGAAGTAGAATGGTGGGAAGGAGAGGCCATCATGTAAGCAGTTTCGAGACCCGCGATCGTGGGTAGGAATCGGAACGGTCATTGGCACCAGGGACAGGCAGTAGGGAATCGCAATAGCTGAATGCGAAAGAACATATATCGCTATCAAGGGCTTTAACAGTTGCAAGCACCAGCACCTTGGGTACCGGCAGCCTCGGGTCGCAGGTCCACCCCGGGTCGTGGGGCTGTGCGTAGGTTTCGGGGGCCGGCCTGATCGAGTGGCAGCTTCTTCGCGATGGCCGTGAACAATTCCCGCACATTCGTCGAGGACTTAGCTGAGGTTTCGAAAAAGAGAAGACCAGCCTCACGAGCGTAGGCCTCGGCATCGGCAGTCTGGATGGCACGCTTATCTGGGCTTTCGGTGACAAGATCCAGCTTGTTGCCGGCCAGGGCAATCACAATGTTCTCGTTCGCTTGGCGCTGAAGTTCCTTCACCCAGGATTTGGCCTTATCCAACGATGACTGTAGACACATACGGACAGAGGCGATGGTCAGCGAAAATGATCCTAATAGGTTCAGCAGGCCCAACCTACAGCTTGGGTGATGTCATAGACCACGACAGCGCAGTTGGCGTTCCGATAGTACATCGGAGCCAACGACTTGTATCTCTCCTGACCGGCAGTATCCCAAATTTCAAACTTGACTGTGGTGCTCTCGTCGAGGGAGATGGTCTGTGTCAAAAAGGCGGCGCCGATAGTCGACTCCCGGTAATCATCGAATTGGTCCTGATTCGGCTGGTTAGCTGCATTTCCTTCCAGCATTACTTACTTGTCTACGATAGCGGAGGAGAAAAGGTACGCTGCCGACTCACCTTAACGAATCTCAACACGAGCGAACTCTGGAAGATAACGTAGATGTTAGCGCCTGATTGAGAAAGCTAGGTAATGCCCGCGAGACGCCGAACCTTTCCGACTGCGGATTCTCCTTCAGCAGAAGAAAATATATATTAGCACTCATCCACTAGACTTCCGAGTCGTCCACGGTGATCGCCTACCGAGCAACACAAGCTTGAACTGGGCGAATTTCGCCCCCGGGCGGGCGCCTGCTGCAGGTCGGGAGGCCATGGCCAGCGGTCAGGGGATTAAGCGATCGGTTGAAGAAAGGCGATATGAAGGAGAATGATGTCTCAAAGCAGTCGAATAGGTCGAGATCAATATGCGATCGAAGGCCCTACTCACTCGGGTCTCGTCGTTCGTCGTGGATGGGGAAGAGAAGAGTAAGGCAGCCTACGGAGTGGATGACGGAAGGTCCAGCCACATGAGCAGCGGGGCGGTGTGGCGGTACGCTGCCTTAAAGGTGGTTTAACCCGGTCCGGGCGGACTAGCAGGCATTACTACAGAGTCCTGTCCCTAGTCCGGAGCACTGAGGGCTTGGTAAGGGGGGATCCCCAAATAGTTTGACCAGGTGGCCCGCGCCTGCCCCGTGCCGCGCTTTTTGGTGTTGCCCTCCAATAACGCCGCGGCGGATCATTTGTTCCCTGATTATTGCCCTCCCTCTACAGAGCTTAGTCTTTCCCCCACCACAACTCCCCTGCTATACACAAGCAAAGTGATTCAAGTCCGAGACTACTATTCTCCGTCTCATTTGTCCCGGGCTGGCTGCCATGGCGCCTCAGATTCTCCCTTTTAGGGATGTCAATTTACATGCTTCGCCCTCCCACTATGCGTTCACCTCGCCGTCATCGCCCCAGGCACCAACGCTTGTGGTAGACAGGCCGACGGGTGACCTTCGTTTGAACGATGGCCCTTTATCGGGTGCTAAGCGGATCTCCAGCGTTGCAGGAATTCTGGGAATCCTTAAGCTGAAGCTAGGTAATTGGTCATCGCAATGGAATCGGGATAGGGGCTGCGCTAACCTCTCCGAATAGACAAGTACATCATCGTCATTACCAAAGCCCAGCCCATGGGACGTCTGCGCGGCCACATGGTTTACAAAGTTGCCTCCACCGAGTTCCTCCCGATGCGTGAGCGCCCACTTCACGACAAAGATGAAGATACTTATCTAGCCCTGATCAAAGACCTGCTTCGCACGGGCCCCATGTACTTCTCCTACTCCCTGGATCTCACCAACAGTTTCCAGCGACAATCACAGAGCCCATCCGATGTTCCTATGTGGAAGCGTGCCGATGACCGTTTCTTTTGGAATCGGTTCATTCAGTCCGACTTGATCGATTTCAGCCTGGGAGAGAATAACACAAATGGCATTCGTTACGGGCCTCAGCCGGGTGCTGACCCTTACATCCTTCCAGTAATGTTTGGCATGATGCGCATCACGCCGGCTCGAGTCAAAGGAACTTCCTTCACATTTGCTCTCATTACGCGACGATCTCGACACCGCGCGGGTACGAGATACTTTTCGCGGGGCATTGACGAGCAAGGCCATGTCTCGAACTACAACGAGACGGAGCAGATTGTGATCTTGAATGACTCTGCCGGAGGATTGTCGGGCTATGCGCCTGGTCAATCAATGACGAATGGCAAGACGGGCCAAGATCTTCAAGTTTACTCCTTTGTCCAGACCCGAGGCAGTGTTCCAGTCTTCTGGGCCGAGGTCAATGACCTAAAATACACGCCTAAGCTGCAGATTCGTGGTGTCGAAACTGCTGTTGAAGCTGCGCGCAAGCATTTCGCAGAACAGATTCGTCTTTACGGAGAAAACTACTTGGTGAACCTTGTGAATCAGAAAGGCCGCGAGGAGCGCGTGAAGAACGCCTACGAGCAGCTAGTTCGCATACTCATTTCTTCTTCTACCGAGACGAGAGAAGCCGATGATAAGACAGCGGAAAAAATCCACACACTAGAACCAGGACTGAAGCAAAAAGAAATGGATCGCCTGCATTACGTTTATTTCGATTTCCATAACGAGACCAAGGGCCTGAAATGGCACCGTGCTGAACTGCTGATGGGTCGCTTGAATGATGGCTTGACTCAAGGTGGCTACTTCCGTGGCGTCGAGAGCCCCGGCGCATCCAGCGGTCAACTAGATATTCGGTCGACACAGACAAGCGTGGTACGGACCAATTGCATGGATTGCCTTGATCGAACAAATGTGGTCCAGAGCATGCTCGGTCGCTGGGCGGTGACTCGCCAGCTCATGGATGCTGGGGTGCTGCGCCCCGGCGAGAATGCCAACGATGACCGGGAATTCGAGGATCTTTTCCGGAACATCTGGGCCGATAATGCCGATGTCGTTTCCAAGTCCTATTCTGGCACGGGTGCCCTGAAGACCGACTTCACTCGAACGGGCAAGCGTACTCGGGCTGGCGCTCTTCAGGATTTGAACAACTCCATTACGCGTTATATACGCAACAACTTCATGGACGGACCTCGACAGGACGGATTTGATGTGTTTTTGGGGACCTATCTCCCCTCAGACACATCATTCGCCAACATCCAGCTGTTTATTGATCGACGTCCTCTCGTAATCCAGGCCATTCCATACATTTTCGCGGCCAGCTTGTTCATGGTCTTGATTGCCATCTTCACGAGGCGATTGCCGGACGCAGCAGTCTGGCCGCTCCGGCTTTTCATGATCGTCTGGGTCGTTATCGGTGCCTACTGCTTCCGATTCATTTATGGACATGGCATGCTCTATGTATGTGTATTCTCTCCCCGCAGATATCAACTACTTGACTCACTAAATTTTAGGTGAACTGGCCGAAACTGAACACTCCCATCGCTGGCGCCGAGGGATATCAAGATGCTATTGTAAAAGCTCGCTCCGACCTCGTCATCGGCCAATGGCTTTCTTCCAGACGACACCAGCGCGGCATCAGCAATGCTCGTCTTGTTTTCCTCGAGGAAGGCAAGACCAGGATCGAGTAATTTCACTCATTCCTTCTACACATTAATGTGTGATCTCTCAGTTCGATTCCCTGTTCACCGATGTACACTTCATGGCTTGTATGATCTACTATCACTGCTTTTCACTCTGACGGGTTGTCTTCTACCTTTCTTGTTTTCAAACGTCTTTTGGTTGGCGCTATGCCTCTGATCTTCTGTCTGAACTGATAGAGCTTCATTTTCCAGATTTATTCTACCAATTCATACTCTGGTTGTTTACCTCACCTTGCTAATACGGAAAACCCTTTTTCTTGTTTTGGTTGGCACCTTAAGAGGTAGATGATACCGGAGGTAGTTTGGCATCACAGTCAACCGGTGCCACTTTGATCAATTGTTTCATTCCGCTCTTTGGTACTCAGAGCCATGCCGCCGTAAAATCCTGTGCTTTATTTATATAGTGTAATCCATATTCACATTTATCCTTCAGATATCTCGAATTCTCGATGCTAACTCAATCAAGTACCGTAAAGATAGGAGGGTGCAAACCACGTGACATTTCCGACATTATGACCACTGGTTTCCCGAGGAGAGGTAATCGGCACCAGAACCAAATCATCTTCGAGCTTGCTGGGGTTTCCTGTCGAGAAAAACCCCGCCTGCTTAACTGAAGCTGCAGGCAAGGGTACCACTTGTTCATGAGGGGATTCTGGAAGTCTCCCTGCTGGTCCAATCCGCGACGGCGAGTCTCGACTCACTCGCCCGTTATGACTCGCTCATATGAGGTATGTCGGGAGCTGCCCCGCATCAACAGTACGGCAGCTCAGCGCACGGCTGAATGATAAGATTTTTCACTTTTTGATCCTGAGACCTGACATGATTGATACCTAGGCTGCGATTGCAGCGCTCAATTCTTTACAAACGAACTTTGCGATCGTGGAGGAGCTTAAGAAATCGACCTCGAGGGAGGATCTGAATAAGCGCTCACTCCCAGAGACGGTTGAATGGCTTCGTCGCATTGGATATAAGGTACGTAAATGTTCATGATCTACACTCATAAGATATTGAGATAATATCTTTCTAACATGGAGAACTTTCTGATGCAGCCCTCCGATCTGAACCGATTAAATCTGATCCATGTTGCGGGCACAAAGGGTAAAGGATCAACCTCCGCATTCATCTCATCGATTCTCTCCCAGTACACCCATTCAGAGCCAGGCCAACCTTCCCCACGCCTCCACAAAGTCGGACTCTTCACCTCCCCCCACCTCCGGTTTGCCCGCGAGCGCATCGTGATCGATAATGCCCCCCTTTCGGAAGAACAGTTCGCGCGGTACTTCTTTGAAGTATGGGATCGTTTGGATAATGCAGCCAAAGCTGCTGGCGAAGACCCTGTCTCGCTGAGCACAAAGCCGCAATACTTTCGTTATCTTACCCTGATGGCATTCCACACATATATGAGCGAGGGTGTTGATGCTGCAGTGATTGAGTGCGGTATCGGCGGAGAATATGATTGTACCAATGTGATCGAGCAGCCCAAGGCAACAGCAATCACTAGCCTTGGAATCGACCACACTGCTATGCTGGGCAATACGATTGAAAAGATCGCATGGCATAAGGGTGGTATTATCAAATCCGGAGCTAGGGCTTTCACGGCACCGCAACCTCCAAGTGCAGCGCAAGTGCTGGCTGAGCGTGCCGCTGCGAAGGGAACTCAGTTGGATGTAGTGTCTGAGCATCCTGACCTCCGCCCGGGAACTAGCCAAGTAAAGCTCGGTCTGGCAGGTGACTTCCAATACACCAATGCGTCCGTTGCTGTCGCAGCGGCTGCTGAGTTCTTGAGAAAGACTGGCGTGGCGAACATTTCTGAGAATGTCATGTCTGAGCCTCTTCCCCCTAAATTCAAGACTGGGCTTGAGGAGACCCGCTTGGGTGGCCGTTGTGAGACTCGTTTCGAAAAGAATGTGGCTTGGTATATCGATGGAGGACATACGTTGGAGAGCATCCGCCTGGCTGGCCAGTGGTTTGCCTCGCGAATCCACGCTGATTCGTCCAGCGACCTCGCTGGGAAGAAGCCGCGCATCTTGATCTTCAACCAGCAGACTCGGGACAGCACAGCTCTGGCCCGTGCTCTCCATGAAACCCTGGCCGCTGCGTTGAAATCGGGCACACCTTTTACTCATGCTCTGTTCTGCACAAACATTACATACAAACAGGCCGGGTTCCGTCCTGACTTGGTCAGTATGAACACCAACGCGGATGATCTGGAGTTGCTCCGCGTACAAAAATCTCTTGCAGCTGCTTGGAATGAGATTGATCCCAAGGCTGAAACTCATGTATTTGGAACCATTGAAGAGGCCGTCAATTTTGCTCGAGATGTGGCTGCTCAGGAACGCAAGGTCCTCGACAAGGATGAAGCGCCTGTCATGACTTTTGTGACTGGCAGTATCCACCTGGTGGGTGGTTTCCTTGATGTGATTGAGACAAAACCGTACACGGAGACTGCTTGATTTCCGGCTAGAGTCTTTCTTCTGACGACTTGGAACTCATCTTGATGGGCAGCCTGGAGCTTCTTGCCTGTTTAAGTTCTTGTATCAACACTTGACATATAATTTACGATGTAGCGAGATGATGAAGGCTATAGAGGTGTTTTTGTGGATTTCAACAATTCGAGATCTTTTTGCAATGAAGCCATTAATTGAAACCTATCATATTCTGTTGGATCAACTCGTGTATCACCTTGTAGGGCCCAGCTTACGATGCCGAGGTTCACTCTTTCTATGTATAACTACCAAGTACGCAGGACAGTCACAAATTTAGTCCAAAAACCCAGTTCAATAATGACAAAGTGAATGGAAGTTCTCTACTTCTTTCAAGATTCCAGTACCTCAAACACCAAGCTTACGGCGACAAAAATGGGGCTGGAACCACTTACCCCTCGGCTCATCCCACCGGTCCGCGTTTCATGCGATTGACGTGGGGCCTCAACGAAATTCCTCCCCCTCTTCCACTCACCACCGCTTCCAACCCTCCCCGCATATCCCCCAAACAGCGGCAACAGCGGCCATGTCGGACTCCAAGGATAAGGGCAAGGCCCCCCAGCATCGTGAGATCGACGCGGAAGACACCGGCGCCGATACCAGCCCAGACAGCAGCAATGGTATTCTTACTCCGCGCTCCAGCTCCCCTGAATCTTGTGCTGAATCTCCCGATGATGTAGCTACTTCCTCCAGCGGCGCTACGAAAAAAATCCCCGCGAAGATGCTGGAGTCAGTCCTCGAAATGAACCCGGCGCTGAAGAACGAACTCGCAAGCATGGACAAGGATACGGCGACGAAAACCCTCGCAAACATGGACATCGCGCAATTGTTGACAGGCCTTTCATTGGGCAACGGAAAGAACCAGAAGGATATGGCATCCTACAAATTTTGGCAGACACAGCCCGTTCCGCGTTTCGATGACCAAGCGAACCCGACCCCCAGTAATCAAGGACCGATTAAAATGATTGACCCGGAGAAGGTCTCGAAGACACCGGATCCATTGCTGGAGGGCTTTGAGTGGTGCACACTTGATTTGACGAATGAGTCTGAGCTTCGAGAACTCTACGAGTTATTGAATAACCATTACGTGGAAGATGATAATGCCATGTTCCGATTCGCCTACTCGGAGTCGTTCTTGCACTGGTACGACAACACATGTTGACACCTGGCTTCTTGCATACAATTTACTGACTTTGGATGCTTTTTGCTGCAACAGGGCCTTGATGTCCCCCGGCTGGAAGAAGGAATGGCACGTTGGCGTCCGGGCGACTAAGTCTCGTAAATTGGTAGCGTCGATCTGCGGTGTCCCGACGGAGATCCGGGTCCGCGGCGAGCGCATCAAGGTGACCGAAATTAATTTCCTCTGCATCCACAAAAAGTTGCGTTCCAAGCGGTTGGCCCCCGTTCTCATCAAGGAGATTACTCGTCGTTGCTATGTCAACGGCATTTTCCAGGCTATCTACACTGGTGGTGTTATCCTGCCTACCCCCGTCAGCTCCTGCAGATACTACCATCGTGCGCTGGACTGGCTGAAGCTGTACGAGGTCGGCTTCTCGCCTCTGCCGCATGGCTCGACCAAGGCGCGTCAGATCACCAGGAACCACCTTCCATCGACTACTTCGACTCCTGGCCTGCGGCCAATGGAGTCCAAAGATGTTGATGCGGTCCATGAGCTTCTCGAGAGGTATTTGCTCCGCTTCGACATGAATCAAGCTTTCACGCGGGAAGAGATCGACCACTGGCTGGTGTATAAGCCGCAGCCTGGCAAAGAGCAGGTCATTTGGGCATATGTGGTGGAGGACCCCGAGACTAAGAAGATCACCGATTTTGTCTCCTTTTACAACTTGGAGTCGACAGTCATTGGTAACGACAAGCACGAGCTTGTCCGGGCCGCTTACCTTTACTACTACGCATCTGAGACTGCTTTCAATGACAACGCGAAGGCGCTTAAGGCGCGCCTCCAGGTGTTGATCAATGATGCGCTTATTTGCGCTCGCCAAGTATGTCACATCTTTATACCATCCACGATGCGTCTTTTCTAACATCATAATAGGCCAAGTTTGATGTCTTCAACGCGCTCACCTCTCATGACAACCCCATGTTCCTTGAGCAGCTCAAGTTCGGTGCTGGTGATGGTCAACTTCACTTCTATCTGTACAATTACCGCACAGCCGCGATTGCTGGAGGTATCAATGACAAGAACCTACCCGATGAGAAGAAAATGGGTGGCGTGGGTATTGTCATGCTGTAGGCCGAGGTGGTTTCTTTTGGCTCTCAAAAGTATTCCAGGGGATCCCATCACGCAAATTCCCTAATGTTACCATGGAAATAATTCAAAAAAAAATACCAAACGTATAGCTCTTGTCTCAGTGCCAAAGTACCCTTATAATCTTATCCAGTATGGCCTGACATGGTTCCAGCTAAATGGAGAAGGCCTAGCCCGCCAATACGGACACCTCAGGCAGCAATACCTGACGTCGTCACCTGCAACGTCGCCGTCGCTTCCAATCATCCTTTCATTCCGCCCACTCTTCGTATCGAATTCATCCCAGCTATCGCTCTGATATACATAGAAGCGAATATCTCTCTGCTGATTCTTGACAGCGACTTGGGAAGTTAGCACTGGCATTGAAGCCGCGGGGTGATCCCCGCATCTGTAACAACAATGGGGGCGGGACAGTCAACCGATTATAGTGGAGCGTCTCCAGGTCAGTACTTCATCATAGTGTCCTAACTATAAGTAAGAGCTTTCAGAAAAATGGAGGCAAATAACTTACAGAAGTGTCACTCCCGGCACCTTTCAATCCACGAGTCTGCGCTAATGTTAAATAGAGGAGCTAAGCTACATGCTCGCGGAACGCTTCGCGACAAAATGTTTCTCGCCATTGGAACTCACACATTTCAAAGACAACTTTTTCTCTCGGGCCTTAGAGCAAGGGGGTATTCGTCACTGGAATGAAAAGACCTTATCAGACTTCCTAGGAGTCCCAGATGGCAGCTTCTCCGGTGCAGATGAGGCTCCGCTTGATGCAGGACCTGTCCTTTTCCGCATGGTTTCCTACTTGGGTGCATTTCCATTCCAAAATACCCTGGCACCGAGCGTTTTGACTTTCGAGGCCATGGTCAAAGTGGTCGTGCTGTTAACTGAGCGGTACGGAAAAGTCCTCCGGCGAGGGCGCAAAGATCGCATTAAGTTGCTCTTTGGTAGCCTTGCTGATGTTGGGAGGAAGGAAATTGGGCAACTGCCTGATAAGGGTGCAGAGAGCAAAGAGTCGGGAACCGAGGAAAGCCCTGAGCCCTGTCCTGCCAAGTCCCATGCGCCTGGGTTCTCTATCGACGAGCCTGCTAATGATGAGTATGATGAGGATGAGGATGATGACCTTGCTCTTGCGGCATTAGAATCTCTCGATGCGATTGAAGTGTTCAAGCACGACCATCGCGTGGATAGAACAGTCTATGAGACACGTATTTCTGTCGATACCTTCCGTCGACTGCTCATGTTGTTGCTCGTTATTGCGCCTCTGAAGCCGCTTGAACCGGTCAAGATGTATACGTCTGATCTTGGTTCTGAACGAGTTGAGACAATCCAAAAAGTGGCAGACAGCATACTTGCCGCATTTCAACCAGAAGAAACTGAGGGCGGGATAACGTACAGAGCATTTGCCCAAACGATCTCAACATCCTTACCGTATCTCTTCGATCCCCTGACGGCATTGTTCGAGCACTTGCTGTTCAGCAAAAATCTGAACCTTTCTCAAAGACGACCGAGCGAAATCACGCCCGAAGAGACAGCTGAGGAAAAGCCTGAGGGAGTCCCTGTGGCAAAGCCAATACTGCTTCCAGGAAGCTTCGAATCATCAATTCTCAATTCGACGATCCTTGCACAAATGTCATTTTTCCTGCCCTCAAAGGGGCATTCCATGAATCTCTTCAAGAGTGGCATTCGTCTCCATCCCGTTTTCTCCACGGCCACCCACGGTTCCTCCTTAACATCCTTCTCCCACAATGTTCTCACATGGCAATCAGCCAATCTTCTCATTCTACAAGGTGCACCAGAGGGAACCAACGACGAAATTGTTACAATTGGCGCGTACCTCCCTCAGTCCTGGAAATCGTCGTCATCACACGGCTCATCCTCCAGCTCCGACCCTCTTCCATGCCTCTTCCAACTCTCCCCCAAACACCAAGTCCTCCCAGGAAACCCATCCCCATCCGTCCAAAAACAAACGAACCTCCCACCAGCCTGGTTCTCAACACATACAGGCATAGCAATTGGCTGTCAAATCCCACCAGCCTCACGCAGCCATCACACCCCTCCCATTCCCCACGGAGCCGCAAGTCTGACAATCGACGTGAATCTCGAATCCGCCGAGTTCCGCGTCGAACCAGTCGGTCATGACGGCGTCTTCCTCCCATCCGGAACGACGTCCATGGAAGATTCCCCCGTCAAGATCTGCCTCAATCTCTATTCTCTTGAGATATGGGGCGTGGTCCCGGACCCTGAGCTGTCGGCTTCTTCGGACCCTAATGCGAGTGCTGTTGAGTTACAGCGGGCTAAGTGGGAATTTGAGGCTAGGGAGGCTGAGAGAAGGCGCAATATTAACCTTAAGACTGGGGTGGGGGATTCGTCGACGGAGAGTGCTAGGTGGTTGTTGGAGACGGCGGGAATCATTGGGGACCACGGACAGTATTCGGGTGGCAGCACTTGAGTCGTTGAGGGAATATTTTTTCTTGTCTTTGGGATGTACTAGCTTTGGGCCCTTTGGGTGGTTGATTGAATTATGTGAGTGATAGCCTAATTCGATTACTTCTTATGAATGTTGGAGACTCTGAAGGAGAGAGAGTACAAGCCAGGATCTTGCTAGTAACGTAGGTTCTGTGGAGAAATCTCGCAGTGTAATTGAATTTATTGAATAATGGTTATATATATTATACATCAAAGCTGTCGGATGTAGCGGAAATGCTTCTAAAGCATTTGGAAAGACGAGATTACAAAACCATCATCTCAAACTCGCAAGGGCGGCATTCCCATAGGCGCGCCATAGAAATCCATCAAGTCTTCTTCCTCTTCAATCTCTGCCACGTTATTCTCAATCTCGGATTCCTCCTCGACTGGCTTCACCGCCGCCTTCGAGGGACGGCTGCGTGAAGATGCTGCAGTTACCACCGTAGATGCAGGTGTACTTTCCGCCTCAAATGCCTCGCGAGTATCCTCATAAGGAAGCCGGAAGGCAGGAAAGCCATCCGGTGCTCGCTCAGCCCGGTCCATGATCTCGTTCATGTACTTACGAACTTCATCAGCTGGCTTGACAACACGAGTCAAGGGCTCCAAGGTCCGGGGATTTGCGGCGTGAATGCGGAAGGTGACTGGCTGCCAGTACTCTTTAAGGTTTGCCTCACTAGCCGGTTTTCCACTGGGTGTATCGGGCGTTTCTGATTGAGCTGGTTTGGCATCCGCTTTGTTCTCAGTGGGTTCCTGCTTTGGAACGGCGTCGGTAGGTGCTGGTGTTTCTGCCGCTTTCTCTGTCTTGGTCCCCTTCTTCGATTTCGAGGCACCTTTGCCCTTTGCGCGCCCGGTTCCAGCATCGGGTGCAGTCTCAATTGGGAATGGTGTGTTGGGGTCTACCTTCTTCACAATAAGGAAGGAGGCTAAGATGGTATTCTCGTTCGGAAGCCATTCCAGGATCGAGTACTCAGGGAACAAGTAGCGATCACCCGAGCCAGCGTGGCCAGACGTACTACTTCCGTAGGGCGTCAAGGGAGACGTGAATTCAAAGACTACAGACTTGTAGTTCAATGGAGTAGGCGTAGGTCGCGTAGCTGGCACCTGGGGACGATAATAGGGCGTTGGAGAGCCATATTGTGGTGGACGTGACTGTGCAGGAGACGGTGTCGCGTACGGCGCTTGCTGTTGATATGGAGGTTGAGTGGCACCCGGTCGTGGAACCTGCTGTTGAATATTGCTAGAAGTCTGAGGAGGCTGCACTGCAGGACTCTGGAGCTGTGACGCGGTGTTGGGGGTCGGAGTGCTAGCAGGATTAGGATTTGTCGATGAAGTCAAGACTGTTGGCTGTGCAGAGCTTGAAGGGGTAGCCTGCGTGTTCGTTGGTCCCGTTGTCCCTGGTTCTTGCTTCACTGTTGGTGTGGCGGTAGAGTTTTGGCTGGAGCTGGGTGGCTGTACTGAGGTTGCTTGGGCAGGGGCTGGGGTTTGAGGTTGAGATGGCGCTTCGACTGACGTTTTCGTTGAAGCCGGTGTAATTGTTGATGGTACGTTGGGTTCCAACATTGCTTGTTGCGGGGGTTCTTTAATTGGAGTTTGACTTGGAGGTACCGATTGAGGCGCAGTGCCTTGCCCTTGCGACGCGGTGGTCGTAGTTGAGCTTGACTTTTGATGAATGACGACCTGCGGAACGGGTGGTCTGCTCTGTGGCGTGTGGGATGCTGGCTGGGATGTTGGCTTGGGTGCTGGCTGGGATGCTGGCTGGGATGCTGGCTGGGGTGCTGGCTGGGATGCTGGCTGGGATGCTGGCTGGGATGCTGGCTGGGATGCTGGCTGGGATGCTGGCTGGGATGCTGGCTGGGATGCTGGCGGCGGCTGTGTAGATGCTGCGGCGGCAGCAGCAGCAGCAGCAGCAGCAGCACGCTGACGCTCCTGTTGCTCTCTTGCCTTGATGATCGCATTCAGTTCGTCGATATGGGCCTGGAAAGCACGAAGCTGCTCCTGTGATGCTTGACTGGATGCGACTACTCTCATAAGAGCCTTCAATTCTGGATCCGCTGCAGCTCTGGTTGCAAGCATTTGAATGACTGGATCCGGGCTGGGTTTTGCGGGCTGTCCGGATGGGCCACCTTGTGGGGGTCGTTGAGGTTGTGCCTGGTTTGGACCACGGTGTTGAGGCGATGGTGCATGAGAACCTGGATATCCATGTGCAGGGCGCCCTGGAGGTGCGGGGGGGTAGGGAGGTCTTTTTTGATTGCCTGGATATGGCTGGTATTGTTGGAAGTTGGTGGGATGACCGTAGTGGACCATCTGTTTCTGCGGAGGAGCATATTGGATCGCTGGCGGCGCGTTGGGATCTTTTACGGTGTAAATCATCGCATCGAAAAGATGAGGTCCAACGGTCACGTCGCAAGCACCAACTCTTGTCATCGAGTCTTTCGGCGGGTTATTCTTCTCGATCTGCTCCCGCTTGGTCTTCTTCGGCTTCGTATAATACCGAACCAGGATGCCATCGCTCAGCCATTTCTTTTTCGATCGCTCAAGAGCCGCAAGCATTACTGCACTGAAGGAGTTCAAACATCTCATTAGCGCCGCTTCAAGATTTCAACAAATCGTGGGATCAAACCTTTCCGCGTATGATTGGTACTCCTTATCCGATAGGTTGGCAGCCTGTCGCTCTCGCAAGACGGGCACAGGCTCGCCATCCTTGATTGATACCGGCAAAGGAGCCTCGACGGGCTCAGGGGGCGGCGGAGGTGGCGATGGGACACGAGGAGTTGGAGCCTTTTTCTTTTGAGTAGGCGTGGCTGCTTCGGAGACTCGACGCTTGGCCGCAGGCTCACGGCCGGCTCGTGCAGGGAGCTTGCGCTTCTCAGCCATTATGGAATGGATAATGTGCGCGTTCAAGTGACCACATTCAAGGCAGAACAGGCCGCTCGTCGCGTTGGGCGATGATCTCGAGGTAGGGTGGAAAGGGAAAAAGCGTGAAGCGTGACGCGATCAGTCGCAGCTTATCGGCGCATCGCCTCCGTCTCCGCCCTTCTCCGCCTTCGCGCCGAATGCTGACACTGTAATCAACCATGGTCGAACTACAGCCCATCTTCAGGAAGGCTTACTGGACCCTTGCGGCCGGTGGACTGGTTTATATCCTCTTTGTTTCGGCATTGACATTTCCGACCGTTCAGCGCTTGTGCGAAAAACTCCTCCTGAGGTGTGGTTGGCATAACTAACACTGTTGCAGCTTCCTCTATGCAAACAAGGTCAACCCTGCATACTGGCAGGATGTCAACCAAGTCGAGCAATTTGGCTTTTTGAGTATGTGACATGTGGTCTGAAGTATCAAGAAGGGCTCATGATTAACGGTAACAGATACCCAAGTCCAGCCATTCCATTTAGTGACGCCTGACAATGAAACGCTTTATGGCTGGCATCTGATGCCTCTCCACCTGTGCCGTGAGCATGAGAAAGAGTTGATGGAGAATCACTCATCAGGGCCAGCTGTAGACTATACAAAGACCTCGGCCTTCAGAATCCTAGCCAATGATCCCAACGCCCGAGTTGTGGTGAGCTGTATGTCTAGATTAAATCTGCGGTCCTGCTGAGAACGATATCTGATATCAAGATCTTGCAGTCCACGGAAATGCGGCCCATCTCGGGTCTGCCCAGCGACCATCTAATTACAATACTTTGCTGGGTCTTTCCACCCCATCGCATCCCGTACACGTCTTTGCCATTGACTATCGTGGATTCGGTGTTTCGACTGGTAGTCCGACGGAAGAGGGTCTGATTACCGATGGCGTTTCACTTTTGAACTTCTTGACCGCAGGTCCGCACAACGTCCCCACTTCACAGATTGTGATAACGGGCCAGAGCCTAGGCACAGCAGTCACGGCAGCGGTCGCTGAGCGGTTTGCCTTTGGTTCTCCTGATCCGCTCGCTGCTCAACCGGCCATCAAGAATGCGGAGCCGTTCGCTGGGATAATTCTGTTGGCATCTTTCAGCAACTTGCCAAGTCTCATCCAGTCCTACAGCTTCAAAGGCTTAACCCCTCCCATGCTTTCTCCACTCATTGGATACCCTCGTTTCCAAAATTGGATCATGAGCCATATTGTGGACTCTTGGGACACAGCAGCGAGGGTGGCTCGATTGACTGGCGTCCATTCCTCCACTTCTGATGTTACCGGACCAGATTACGTACACAAGGACCTTGACCTGACAATAGTGCATGCGCTAAATGACATTGAGATCCCGTGGCGCGAAGGCCGTCGTGTATGGACGGCCGCGACCGGGGAGAGGATCAAGGGTGCCCCTGGTGCGGTAGTTTATCAGTTAGAAACTGGCAGCCCTTCTCAGATTGAGATCTGGGAGAACCAAATCACTGCACAAGACGGATCCCAGGTTGTGAAGAAGGTCCGTTGGGAACGTGTTCGATATGGCGGTAAGTCAGCTCCATGGAGGCTCTACTGGCTCCCTTTCTGCCTTCGTGTCACTGATCGGTCGGATTCAACAGGTCATAATCGGGTTGCATCATTTTCTGTTGCTGGTCTTGCAGTTCTCAGATCATTCGAAGAATGATGTAATAGACGACATGGTAACCTAATCTATAGATAGACGAGACGGATCATTCGCAAAGATACGGAGGATTATGTCTTTCTCCCAAATGATGTAAATATCATCAATCTTATCTATTTGGGCTGACTACAACATCGGTTTGATCGAGAATTTGTCCAGAGATTAAAGACACAATTACATCAATCCTGACACTAAACGCCCGGGTTGAAGGTGTGTCGAATTTAATAGTAATGCTGAAAGATAAAGAATACTAAGTACGCTCTGTCTCTTTTATCTTTCAGTGCTTCATTCTCAATGCCTCGACCGCGATCGATACTTGGACCCCGTCGTCCCCGTTCTGGGCACATCACTCGCCCGATCCCAGGACCGATACTCCGATCGCTGGCGGCGTGAATGGCGAGCAGGGGCACCACGACTTGTAACTTGCGAATGGTCCGGCCTCTCTGTTGGATCACGGTTTCTATCTTCAGTGCGTAGATCGAGGATTGGGGTGAGACTCTCGGCGGAGCGGTAAGGACTGGTTGATCGGGAAGGCATAGTTTTTGGTCGAGTTCGTATGAGGTAGATTTTCTTTGGAAGATAATGGAAGGTCCTTTCGAAATGCCCGAAGGAGGTTTAAATAGAGACTGAAGCACACTTGCCGGGAATTAATTTGGATGGATGGCAAATGGCTGGGTTACTCATCATGAGCACATTCTGATGCAAATTAAAGATCTATTAGATAAACACATGGACGTGGGCTTAAGGCTTACAAAAAACACCTATAGTGATATATTATTGATCTCCTAGTGTGAATCAAGTTGGGACTACATCTATTTGCTTCGTTGTGTGGACTACAAGTACGTAGAATAATCTACTAGCTTCATTTGGCTGAACGATCATCAAGACCTATGTGGGCCGGATGAACTATTTTGCAATAAACAAGGTTTGTTTGATAGATGTGGTGATGCATTTTGAAGCTTAATTGAAGCTTAATTGATAGTAGAATTCAAGCCATATCAACCCTGTCGCGTCTCATGTTTCGGGTCCGATGCCTCAACTCCTAGTTATCGGACTCATTGTACATTGTGCACATTTAATCGAATGTCACGCTTATCAACAGGCTGCCGAATTAGTGTCAGAGGATGATGAATATTGTCCGTTTATTTGAACCAACCGTATAAGGTGCAGTGAGAGGAGGACTGGAAATCAAACAGTCTTCCTCCCTACATTGACAGCACTCAAATGGCACGGCCGGAGCCTTTTGTCCCTTCCGCTCAGCAGGCTGTCAGATCAAAGTCAATTAGATGTCAAGAATTCTTCATAATGTTAAAGATTACCTTTAAGGGCGCCTTGCACGAGGGGTCCTTCATCGACAGATCTACCACTGAGTCGGTGGATCTCTTGACCGAGGAGCTGCTGAGCATGCCAGAGATCATGCTGCCCTTCTGAAGACGAACAGCCGATGCAGCCGTTCTGACGGACAAATCAGCGCCGGATGGGGTTGCCGGTGGACTCCATGCGGTGACGGATGACGCTTCTGATGGAAGACTTAGATAAACAGATAGAGGAGAGATCAACGGACGTGCTGCTCTCCGAGGTGAGTGGCACTGAGGCCATCTGTTTCGACGAACCTCGAGAAGATTGAGTGGGGCCTCCGAGCAAGTTCCCTCTGTCTGAGAGCTGTCTCATGTTTCAGTTAGTGTCCAGGTGAGTGCGGTGGCTGTCACAGCTACCGACAGCATTGGGAGACATGCTCGACAGATAGATGAAGAGATAGAATAACAACGTCATTAACATACAAGTCTTTAAGGTCAACAGAGATGTTAAACAATTGAAGAAAGATGGAAGCTCAAAGATTGGAGCCGGGGATCATGAAGAGAAGAAGAGGAGATTGAGGAAATAGAAGAGACGACGAAAAGGGAAGAACGAGGTCTACTATATAGGACCCTGGGAAGAAGCAGGCACTTTCGGGCTTTCTCGAGGGCTAACAAGCGCGGTATGCACTTATCAGTCATGACATGATGCAATTTTAAGCGAAAATTGATGTTTACGTATACGTGTAGACGTGTATAGCTTTTACGATCTTTGTCCGGAGTCAAACATGTACGTGGACTGGGTTGGCAGAGCCGCAGAGGGCAGGAAATCAGGGATATCTCTGGGTGATTCTGCACAGACTGGTAAGATTGATTGGGAGAGCGGGGGAGGATAACAGATCAGATTAGCCATACTACTGGGGATATGAATCTGTAGATACTGTGTATCTCGAGACTGTAGATGAGCTTAATTGAACATCGGAGCCTCGGGTTCAGTTGTCAGAAGCTGAGTCATCTAAAATGGCGGGCCGCGGATAACCAGGGAACTTGGGGAACTTGCGGGGAAGGAGGCTTAAAACGAGGACCATCCCGGCAGGATCCTTGGAACATTTTCTACCCACATCTACTTGCAAGAGATAAAAGAGATCTCCAAGCTTACAGAGCTTGCGTAGCACATCATGGCACCTCCCAAGATCACACTTTACTTTGATATTGTCAGCCCTTTTGCATACATTGCCTTCCATGTATTAAAGGTAAGAAGGTTCTCTATAACCGAGGTCCTCGATGGTCGCCAGTACTGACGCTAATGCTCGGATTTAGAACTCGCCAACTTTTGCCGCTTGCGAGGTTCACTACGTACCCATCCTTCTAGGCGGCTTGTTCAACTTGTGCGACAGCAAGGCACCCATCAGTATCAAAAGTATGTCGAATGACCGGGCTGGACGGCGAATCGTGATACAAATACTAACCTCGTCTTCAGACAAGGAAAAATGGATAAGCATTGAGCGTGCAAGATGGGCAAAGCGTTTCTCTGTGCCTATTTGTGACAGCCCACCTGAGGGCTTTCCACCGCGCACTTTAACTGTTCAGCGGGCTCTCTGTGTTGTTTCGCAGAAAACCCCCACAAAGCTGCCCTCTGTCATTGAGGCACTGTGGCATTCGTTCTGGGTCCAGTCGAATTCCAAGATTGGTGAGCCTGCAGGATTCGCACCTGTTATAGAGAGCGTGCTTGGACAGGATGATACCAAGGAGGTCTTGTCTCTAGTAAGTTGTGTATGATCGCATCGCATCATATTTCCAATTCTGACGTAGCGCCCAGATGACGCAGCCGGAGGCGAAAGCATTGCTGAAGTCCAACACGGATCATGCATTTGAAATAGGAGGCTTTGGCATCCCATGGTTTGAATGCACCAACACGGCAGGCGAGACTGAAGGCTTCTGGGGTATTGATCACTTGGGACTGGTGGTTGACTTCCTGGGACTGGATCGCAGTCGGGATCCAGGCTTTAGGGCTTTGCTGTGAATTAGGGGACTCCGAAATATGAAATATCGCGTCGGCAGTGCAAAGAGAGCTTCGAAGGGAAACACCACGGATCTGTACTAGTTGATAGTCGAAACTTGCAATACCGGCTGCATGCTATTGTGATTCTCATCTCATCAACTCCCTGAATTGCCTTTCTGATAATTACGATTAGAGCAGGAAGTTTGGCATCCATATGATTGGAGAAAAGAAACAGGTATAGATCGTACAGAGGGTATCTCGGATAAAGTAATGTCATTGTTTGTTTGATGTACTTCACTCGTGATGCTTCAAATACTCCGCGTTCGGCGCGATAAGCGAGTGGTGTAGGAAGTCGGAGGATGATTTCCGCACCGGTCATTTAGCCAGTCGAAATGACTCCTCAGTCACTCATAAGCGCGCACTAATTGGATATTAACAAGTCTGAATTGCTACATAGCCCCTAGCTGGCAATTTAGTTAAGTAGTAAGTGAACTAACTAATCATTCAACCCTATGGGCATAATAATGACTAATGTAAACAGGAGATAATTGACTGGTTCAGTAGTACCTCCGTTTTCCGTTTCCCACTGCTGATAGTGTTTCGTCATGTCCTAGCGGTCTCGTGCTTGGTACTGTCGGAGTGATGATTGCATGGGTGGACTTGTTCTATTCTATGCTCTTATCCATGACTCTCTGAAATGCCCCCGTTCGCTTCACAGCAAAGCACTGTCTTTTTTTCCGAGCCTTAGTTTCAGTAAAGACCTATGTTCCCAGGGCTGCACAGTAGATAGCTTGTCATGAGTACCATGTACTGATTTCAGATTAATTTTAGAACATTTCATGAAATATATGCACCTCTATACACCGGATTTTGTCCGCCGGGTGGGCCTTTCCTGTCTGGGCTGCCGCCGCTTTAACCAGGGCGATCAGCCTCAGTCTCACTGAGTAAATCTCAGCACGCGCTCATGCTCAGTGATCTGGTCAGTCCAGTCATGTGATTGCTCAGTGGTCGTCGGTTGCGAGAGACGGCGGGTTGCCAACGCGGGCTCTTAGCGGGTCCAGCAACGCGCCGGTGAGCCGGGGCGACGGCTGCCTGCCGAGCGGATCCCGAGGAGCCTCACTCTTCAATAACGTACACATGTTGTTGGGCCTGTCATGTTTCAGTTCAAAGTCAAATGCAGATCCCCCCGCCACCTGACAGGTCATTTGCATTTTCGATCTACATAATGAAAACGGCCCGTCATGACTATCGACAACAACGTATTCGAAGGCCATGGAGTGCCCATGACTTCGACCAATGGGTTCACCAACGGGCATTCTAATGACGATTTCGCCAATGTGCCCGTTGATGGTGTGTCTAGAAACGGATTATCTGCCAATCTCAATGGCACAAATGGCGTTTAATCAACTATTCTTCGAACCGTTGGTTTCCAAGATCTTTCCGATTTAGATCAATCTCGGCAACAAAGAATGAGGTCACTAAGCCAAGAGCACTCAGGCCCGTCATTGTATAAAAGATAGTTTGAAAACATTTGAGATAAACTCTCAAGACCGGATCAAGGGTTGTAGCTGAAATATCAAGCAACCTCAGCTTGTCAATGAAGCTGATAGCATTGGCAGTGTCTCGAAGAGGTGCCAGAGATCCGGTAAGCTCGATTGCAGAGGAAGACATTGATGTCGAAAAGGTTGTATTGAAAATGGTTGAAGCGATGGTGAGCCCTACCAGCCCTCCGAACATGCGAATAGCTAACAGCAAGCCGATTGCGAGGCCGGTGTCATTGATATCTTTGACACTCGCCTGCATGGGAAGGATACTGAGACGGAGCAAGGCAACACCCGTTCCCCACAAGATCGGAAGACCATAACGCATTGATTCAGATGATCCGACGTTGAACAAAGCGAGTAAACCAGTGCCCAGTGTGAGGATGACCCACGAGAACCGGAGGAGCCACGCATATCCTCCAAATAGCGGAACCATCATCATTGAAATAGCTGCAAATACCACACTGGTGATGACAGTCGGCAATAAGGAGACGGCAGACAGGATTGGAGTTTCGAGTTGCACAGCTTGATATAGCAAAGGTAGATATTGTAAAAGCGATACTAGAATTGCGCCGTGGAAGAACACACCCACCAATGTCATATTCGCAGTGGTGGAATGGAATAGTCGATGAGGAACGATCGGTGACGCTGGGTACGCTTCGTAAAACCCGAAGCCAACCAGCACCACAACTCCCAAAAGCATCGGAAGGAGAGTCTGCCACGAAGCCCACGGGAACAGAGAACCCGCCCAACTGAGAGGCAACACGAAGATAGTAATACCGATGATCATCAGCATCATACCAATCCAATCAAGGCGGGCCACATTGCCGCCGAGAGACGCATCGAGTTTGACCCGCCGTAGCTTGAGGAAGATAAGCAGCAACGGTGTAGCAACTCCCAGAATGGGCAAATTTATCCATCCAATCCACCGCCAGCTAGCGTAGGAAGCGAACAGCGCTCCAACGGATGGTCCCAAGATATTACCGATAGCCGAGGGAATGCCCATCAAGCCAAGGTATGTCGAGCGCTCCTGCAGCGTCGTCATGTCGGCCAAAATGACTTCAGTGAGAACGTCGATTCCTCCGCCACCAAGGCCCTGCAATACTCGGCCAACGATGATCGTGTTCATGTTCTTGGCGGTGGCAAAAACAATAGATCCAATGAAGAATAATGCCATGGATACAAAGAGAGGCGGTCTTCTTCCAAATGCGTCGGAAATACTTGCCCATATTGGTTGCAAGGAGAGGCCACATAGCGTGTAGGCCAGATTAGCCCAGAAAGACTGTAAATTTGAGCCGCCCAAATCAGCGGCTATGGTCTGTGATATGGGTCAGCCTTTGCATCATCGGACCAGTATGTTTGGGTCGAAGGGGGCATCTTCGTGGCTTACAGGCAGCGCTATACCTAGACATGTTGCGTCCATCTGGAAGACAAAAAGACTGGCGGCGAGGCCAATGAATGCCAAATGGAAAGACAGTGGTTTCTTTGGTGACTGCGCTTCGTCGCTCACATCGTTGGCTTCCATGGGTTCGTCCATGTCTTTTTCTGCAGTCCCTGTCTTCTCTGATCTGGGTTCCGCATTTTGTTGAACCGAAACCTCGGCAGCGGATATCTCGGGCCTGTCAGTGCTGGACTGAAAGAAACCCATTTTGAACACAGAATTTCACCGTTCGTGCCAGGGCAAGGGCGAAAGTGGAAGATGGAGATAAGATGTGCAGTAGCTCGATTGGTAGGTGGTAGCGTCCTGACAAGCGCGGATCAGTTTGTTCGAGTGTGTTTGAAGTGACCTTCGGCTCCTGGAGCCCCTGAGAGAGAACATTTCCTAGCGATTCTGGCGAATTGTTCTGACTCAGCATGAATAATCACCATAAGTACGCCGAACAGGGGGCTCTGAAAGGAGAGGGCGCATACAAGAGGTAGGGGCAGGAAAATGTAATCTTGGTATGGTATTGTACTGTTTGACATTTACATGTATGTCCTAAAAAGAATTTCCATCTTGGCTGCTCCCACGGGCTGGATTCCCTTAGGGCAAATCTCTGGGCTGATCACCACATTTTCCTACTTCGGCGTAGCTTCGCTAACAGGGTTCCGGCCCGCGAGGCAACGGCATAATCTCCTTCGGGCGGGCCGACCCGGTGGATCCGGTGGCTATCCAGTGGCTATCCAGTGGCTATCCAGTCTTCCTTTTTGAACAAGTCACTATATAGAATGTGCAGAATAGATGTCTTGGTAGAAATCATTCGGTGGAGACGTCGCGTGTGGTCGCGTACCTGCTCCGCGTATAGAGGCAATTTCTGATGTTCTTTTTCTATTGTGAAAGGTTTTTCTTCCGAGTAATATAATCCATTACTGATGAGCTGAATTTTGGCTTGATCTAGCGCTTGTGGGAGGCATATTAATGGATGGAAGATAACAAGATGCGGTAGTAAGAAAAGCGGGCGGTATACTCGCCTATGAATGACATTGCAAATTTACGTTTCAAATCATTGCCTTGGGTTTAAATGCTAAATTATCGTGTTTATATGACGAGTTTTGGTCTTCAAGACGTTGAGAATCCAAGAGCTGACGTCACCCAACAGAGCTGTAAAACACACTTCTGCGATTCACCAGACCGTTCATAGATCGCTTCCAAGGTTTTCAAGCCGCTGAAAAGTCGCTTAGTTCCTGGATTTCGTACTGAATTTTGATCTTGTCTACATATTTGTGCTTGGAAATTACCAAAAATTCAATAATTTCACTCCACTTTGAGAATTCTCCTCATTCTCCAACATACTATCATTCGTATGTTGGTAAGCCAGCAACGAGGCAATCCTCTAACGACGTCCAGCCAGGCTGTCCACAAAACTCTTGTAAAAGCTTCTCTCCCCTGCCGGGCTCCACGAACTCGTGCAGGCAGTGGCCTTCATCTGCTGGCGGATTGAGGATCTTATGGTTATTCGGTTGAATTTTGCGAATGAGCTCCACAACTTCAGTCCAGTTGAATGGTGCTGCCATAGCAAAAATGCGTTCCGACCCTATGTCTGGATGAAGAAGAGCGGCAATGTGGAGATATGCTGCATCTTTGACATTCACATACCACACTGAACACTGTTAGTACAGTATAAGTGAGAGTTGGAAATGCACTCACTGGGTGGAAACATATGCATGAAGTCCCCGTGACCATTTACAAGTGCACTGGTCATGCCCATACTTCCCATCGGTCCTCCAGCCTCGGTGTGAACGCGAGGGCCGAGCTTATATAAAGTCAATGATGCGTATCTAATCAAAAGGGTTTTGGCAATACTTACACACCAATCAGGCAAACCCCTATTAAGAACAAAAGAGGGCTTGTGATTCTCCACCCATTTCACTGCTTGTCTTTCTCCCTCGGTTTTCGAAGCGGCATATAAAGACGCCCCCATCATACCGGGGATCTCAGGTGTGTTGTTCTGGACAGCAGCAACAGCCGCGGAGTTGAATGAATCTGGTACTTGTTAGCACAATGTCGTATCCTAATGTCTAGAACATGCCTTTGTCAAATTGAGCGGGTGAATTCGCCGCTGGCGTCACACATGCAGAGGCAGAGGACGTCTATACCACACGTTTGACTGAGGGTGATTCCGCAGCGACTTCCAGCCATGGTGTAATTCAACATTCAGGCTAATGCCGGGAGCCGATCGCTCACCAAGAGATCCTAACTTAACAAATGGTGAAACCAAATCCAGGGCACTGACCAAAATCACTTGTGAGTGAACTATCAGCTTAGGGGGAGAAAAATAATGAAGGCCAGATAAACTGACCCCGACTAGCAACAGCCAATAATTGATCACAAAATATACCATGGTAACCAAGCAACTGATGAAGGCCATACCAGAGAGAGAATGTGCCAGAAACTTGACCATTGAATGTAACTGGAGACCCGATGGTATATTGCACTAGCCACTAATAGATTGAAGCGATTTGAAGCGATAACTATGTTGTCCAAAAAGATGGAAAAAAGAAACCGATGCCTGGTTGGCGAGCACATCACAGTCCAACTAAGACAGAAGGCTAACTTTGACAGGCAAATATGCTTACTCCTAGAATACTGTCTAAATGGCCACAAGTCCTTATCTACTAGACAAGACATGCCTCTGCTCAATAACTAGATGAACTGAGAAAAGTCAAGGTGAACGAGCTGAACGTAGCTGCATGTCTACGTAATTGTAATATTCCAATTGAATGATGTTCACTGAGCAGCTCAGGTCGCTCAGGGGCGTGCACAATTCTACCTAGTGAGCAAAAGCGGCGAGAGGGTGAGCACTAGAACGGAAGGAGAACGCCAAGCGTTGCCGGACAAAACCCGGTATATATGCATTTTCAACACACATCGAGTATTTATACATTCAATATGATCAAGTGCGGCCTTGTTCCCCAAAACGAGATGCCTTGCCAATTTGCCTCGGCAGATGTGTCCGTCTCATAACGCTGGATCTGATAAATGCTTCCTACATAATACATGATCGTCATTCGACTAATTACATTCTCGACCGTTTCAATTCTTCGATGGTGGCGGTGCCGTGCTCCTGTGTTTATCTCTTAAGAAATCACAGATCTTTTCTTCATCCATCTGGTCGATCAACTGGTGATCGGGATGTGGTGAGCCCGTTTCTAACCAGATCCGAGTCTCGATTAGCGACAAGTGACCTGGTTACAAGTCAACTCACGTGCGAGACATACCTTTCTCTCCCTGTAAATCATTTCCCGTCGTAACCTTGCCTGCAAGGCTGTAGATGCTTTTTTGAGCAGATTGCAGCACCTCGCCCGCTGCTGGTATGATGTCGTCGACCACGGTCTCTTTTACGCCAGTGATCTTTTCGCTCGCGAGAGCTGTGGCATTTTGTTGAAATGCCGTGATAGACTCCCCGCCTCTTATCGAATTGACTTGTTGCTGCACGCTGGCGAGGACACCGCCCTCATTTGAATCGCGTGAGCTATCTGTGGAGAGCGAGCTGTCCGGGCCGCTCATTCTGTGTCAGGGATGCTAGAATCGGAAGTGGAAACGGGAAGAAGAACAGGCTGTCTATTGCGACACCAATTTCCAAGATCGGGAACAAAAGAAATCACAAAATAAAGGTTTGACAGCGATGACAGAGACCGTAGGGCTGACCCTGACGTAGGGCTGAGAAGACACGCGATAGGTCCGATATTTAAGACGCCTCGGAAGGAGTTATGACATCTTTCCGGTGGGGAAACACCACAAGGTGTCTGGACCAGGCAACAGAAATCTGGGTGGTTGATCACCTTGGCTAGGATCATGGCGGATTGGAGATGGGGTCGCCGTGGGTCTGGGTTGGTTTCACTGAGGGACCTTCCTACCTGAATGGGCCAATCTGTGCCAAGCTATGACGTCGCTGGACCCCATCGGGCGTGCCCGGTATTGGACATGAGGTTGAGAATGGACTACTGAGGGCTGTGAGCATACTGGTTTATTTTCGAGGATTGAAGTCTACTATACTCTCGGAGTGCCGGCGCGTGCTTTATATCATGGGAGCTTGTTCGAAGATGGGACCCAAAGGTTAGTCTTGAAGTGATCGCCAGGCGTCTCTGTATGGCTCGCTCATGGTGAAAGAGGGATGACCAAAATTGCAAAGTCATTGGACTCTCATTGCTGAGCCTCTCACAGTTTGTCTGCCCATCCTTCCCTGTAGTACGACCCGACTGCCCTGCTGGGACTCTGGAAGTCGAGTGGTTGTCGACGGTAACTGATAGAATATACTCCGTGGTATCCATTCACCAATGATAAGCGGCCAGTCCCTCAAAGTGCAGGGAGCCTCGCCCCACCAACCCCCCCGCCTAAAAAAAGTCATTAAACACCGTCGCCGCATTTCCACCCTCATCCCCTCCGAGTCCAAGAGGGAGTGTCTCCAGACTCAACATCAATCCTTGCCACCATATTTACGAGCACCACCACACACCGGGCCCCCGAGCCCTTCAACCTTTCCAGAAATGGCGCCCATCCCCATCACAATCGTCACCGGTTTCCTTGGCTCCGGTAAAACCACTCTCCTCCTCAACCTCATCCCGCAACTCCCACCAACCTACCGCCTCGCCCTCCTCAAGAACGAATTCGGTGATGTCGCCGTCGACTCCCAGCTTGCCTCGACAAACTCCATTTCCGGCGTCCGCGAACTCCTGAACGGCTGCATCTGCTGCAATCTAGTTGGCCAACTTAGCGATGCGCTCGAACAACTCCGCACCACCGTTTCCCCTGATCGCATTGTCATCGAGACCTCTGGCAGCGCATTTCCTGCCACGCTGGCGATGGAGGTAAACCGGCTTGCGCGGGAGGGGGCGGATTTCGTTCTTGATGGGGTGATTAGCGTGATTGATGTGGAGAACTGGGCCGGCTACGAGGATACGAGCTATACAGCGAAGTTGCAGGCGCAGTATACGGATTTGATTGTTTTCAATAAGTGGGAAGCCGCTGGGGAGAGGAGGTTTGATGTTTGCTTGGATCGGGTGGGGGATTTGGGGATTGAGACGCCGTGGGTCAAGTCGGATAAGGGGTTTGTGGACAAGGATGTGCTGTTGGGGATTGACGGGGCTTTGTTTGCGAAGGAGGAAGGGTTGATTGAGGGGGCCAAACCGGGTCACGGTCACGACCATGAGCATAAGCATGACCATCAGTCTGAGGTCGAGGTTTTGTCGGTGCAGTTGAAGAGTGCGCCGGGTCAGACGGTAGATGTCGAGGCGCTGGAGCGTTTGCTGCAATTAGCGCCTCGAGAAGAGGTGTACCGCATCAAGGGGATTTTCCGTTGCTCGGCTGCAACGCCACCCGTCGAGACTTCGGATGATATGAACTCGAGGAAGACCGGTGATGCCTCGGAGACGAGCTACTACATACTCAACTGGGCCTTTGGTCGGTGGACATGTACCCCGTCGACCGTCGTTGCCGAGTCAACCGATGAGTCTGTGGCGGCACGATTGACCCTCATTCTGGCGCGGTACGAATCTGGCAAGTGGAAGAAGAAGCTGGAGGCTGGTGGTTTCGTTCAAGTCGTTGGCGGAGAGACGACCGAGTTGACCGTGGAACGATTGGTTTGAGCCCACACATTCGTGGCAGGTACCAGCTACAGCTGGAATTGATGGATACCTATGGTTCATGTATAGATGCTCAGCGGCAAGGACAGGAACTGGGCTTTGATTTCTTCATAATATAGTTAGACACGTTGACTAGATGGGATGATAGACACGACAACAGCCATGAAACATGCAAATGCTGCAAATGCACAATTTATACCACGTTTTTGCGCCGAAGACAAGATGCAAATCCAAATATGGAACAAGTCTACATGGTGTGAGAGGAAAATGTTCAGACCAACAGCAAGCATGCTCTATTCTAAGAAATGTCTAGGACAATGAAACGAGCGTCGGAAGAAAAATGCGGCAAAACGCATCGACTATATTACCGCGTCCTTCAAGGAACAAAAAGCAAAAGAGTTCCAAATAACGCAGAAACAAAGCAATCATTTCAAAAACAAGCAATCATTATATCGGAATTCTTGGCACAGCGTAAAACTAGTAGTCCAGCAGAGCCGATGCACCAGGCTCGCTTGAGATGTAAATCACCTCGTGGTTATCAGAGAAGCCATTGAAGCGAGTGGCGCTGCACTTGGTGTAAGCACCCATCTCCTCAAAGTACAACCAGTCCCCGGTGTTCAAGAGCCCCGGCAGATCGATGCGCTGAGTGATCACATCGATGCCGTCGCAGGTGGGGCCCCAGATCGAGTACGAGTTATTCTCCATCGCTGCAGAGTTCGGCGTGCCAGGCTGCGAGTCATCAGCTGCAGATAGCAGCACCTTGGCAACCGGGTGCTGGTGATCAAAGATGATGTTAGAGAAGTTGCCATACACGCCATCGTTCAGGTACAGCATGTACGCGTTCCGCGAAGGGTCGAGCGGGTCGGGAACGTCACGGCGGGCGATGACGTTGGCCGCGAGCGTGAAGGCACTGGCGACGTAGTACCGACCGGGCTCAGCGATGATGCGAATGTGCGGCGGGAAGTAGGTCTCCAGCGCGTCGCTCAGGATGCCCGAGAACTTCTCAAAGGTATCCTGGCAGAAACCGCCACCGACATCAAGGGTGTGTAGCTCGTGACCAATCTCAGCGGCCTGGTCAAACACCAGACGTGCGTCTTGAACCGCCTTGAGGAACGCACGCGGGTCTTCGGCGCCAGAACCGACGTGGAAGCTCACACCCACGACCTTGAGCTCGAGCTGGTGAGCAAGCTCCAACAGTTGCTGGGCCACGTCCAGGGAGGCACCGAACTTCATGCTCAGTCGGCAAAGACTGGTCGAGTCGTCTGTCAGGATGCGAAGGTACAGCTCGGCATCCGGGAAGTGAGCCTTGATCTTGTACAACTCATCGGCGTTATCGAAAGTCATTTGCTTGACGCCGACCTGCGAGGCATAGCGCAGGTAAGATTTGGTCTTGCAGGGCTGTGCATAGATGATCCGGCTGGGATCGATGCCCGTATTCAAGGCGAGGTCAATCTCCGATTTGGAGGCACAATCGAAGCCATTGCCCAGCTGGGCCATGAGACGCAGAACCTCGGGGTCCGGGTTACACTTGACAGCTGTCCCAGACGGTTAACAGAAAGATCGTAGGACGTGAGATGGTTACTGGCTGACAGAACATACCATAAAAAGGCTTGACACGACCCAGGTTCATCTTCCAGCGCATGTGCTGGCGGTACACCTCTCCCATATCCGCCACATAGAAAGCATCCTCCTCTCCAGGCTCGCACCGATCGGTGTCAACCTCCGCGGCGCGCTTCTTCAGCACATCCAACACCAAGTGCTTCGCAGTCAACCCCGATTGCAACAATTCGTCCCCTTGCTTGCTGACTTGAACCAAAAGGTCATGACTATTCAAATCATTTTTGATGATAGTGCATACATCAGTAGGCGATACACACGCAGTCGGTGCCATAACCGTGCAGCTGCGATACAGCACGAATGGATCTTTTTTTTTTAAGGAAGAAAAAAAAAAGAGTAAAAAAAAGGGTAATAAAAGAAGTTGAAGTCACAAAAAGAATGCGACTGCGTTAGGGAGGACGAAAAGTGTCGCAACCGTAGTTGACTGGACTAAGCCTCTTAGACCCTTCCTCCTTAAGAGGAAGAACCTTCAGAGAAGTCCTATGCGGCAGCTCAGGAATTGAGGGAATATTCTGAGAGGGCGTCAACGGGGTGAAAAAAGGCGCACCGGACGGACTCTCAAAGGGCAATAGCAGCAGGTGGTGGAATGTTGTTAAGAGTGTCGCGTTGACGGCGAGTGGAGACAATTTGGCTGAGCAGAATCGAGGCTACGGGAGCCGTGGTGACGTGGGGTTGCCTTTGGGGTAACCAAAGGCAGGGGGTTTCTCTTTTCGCTAGCGATTGAGCGACGTTCTGGGGGTTTGAAAACTTGGTCAGTGAATTCAAGTTCCGGGGGGGGGGACCAGCGATAATTATGAGAGAAAAAAATGGACGGTTTAGAGGGAAGATGAAAAAGGAGGGCGGGGGGGCTCAGATTTTTAAATTTTGGGCAGTGCTCCAGGGTGGTGTTTAGGGCACGGCCACTGGTGGTAATGAAAAAAAAATGACGCACGAGTACGGAAGACACCGTTGACAGATGGTCAAGGGTGGTTGCGTAACGAAGACAAGATACAGCTACTCACCTGGACACAGAGATCACACCCTAGAAAGCAGGGTGGTTAGGAGATTTGAAGAGAAGGTGGTTGGAGAGAATGAAAAGAAGTGGTGGTTATGAGGGGAAAAAAACCCATAAGGTTGAGTGTCGTGGGTGATGCTTATGGCAGCATCCGGTCAAGACATCTGGGCCTGAGGTCTTCTTCCACTTTTTCCTTGGTTGATACCACTCAGGGTCTAGTTCTTCCGCAGGCTCAAGTCTGGTACGTCGTTCGTAAGGTTGTAAGGTTGTTCTGTACCGTGACTGGCGCAGACCAGGCTGAGTGCCTCTGGTAACTGCCCCGGAAAAGGTTATTTACTGTCCTCGTTACTTAACATTACACTCCTATAGCTTCCAACTTTTCGTTCAGCTCCACCGACAAACTGGGCAGCAATTATGATTACTAGCGTACTTCGTAGAGTCGATGTATTTCCGGTCTTCATAAAAACCATACTAGTGACAATTATAAGGATTTTTCTTTAATTTATTTTTAGGCAGGCCGTCGTCACTACTTCGTACACTATGAGCGATTTCTCGTCCCCTCCCCTCGATCTGGTCCAAGGCTCAAATTTTGAATTCTGTTATACTAGCCCCTTACTCCGTTGTCGTTTCAAGGCATCGTGCATGCTGCAGGAGGGATAATTGTGCCTGCGGATCATCCTGGGATTCGGAATTGCTATTTTCAGTGATGCGAACATGCGGTGTGCTCACTTCCGAGTGTGTGGCCCTCGGTCGTGTGCCTGTTCTGTGTGTGGTGGCGCACTGGCTCCCCATAGCCATTGGATAAAACCAGACACCGACGAGGGCTGACACATAAAAACGTGCGGTGGTAAACAATCCGGAAGAGATGCTGATCGATGTGTCTTCGACTGTAATCTGAAAAAGCAACCAAAAAAAATATATGCAGCAAGTAGGGTGAAAAAAGTACCGATACAGACTCCGTACCATATAGAATACTGCAGAAGGTCGACGACCGGCCGGGGAGAAGCTGCGAACAGCAGAGGAAACCGGGCGGAGCAGGCAGAAAACGGACAAAAATGGGTCTGGATGACGCACCGCTGCACGGACCAACATACACCGGGTATTGGTATTTCGGCCCTGCGCAATGCCATCTGCATACTTCGTGGAGGCCAATCAACCAGAACACTACCGGCCATCTTCCCCTCTCTAAATCGGAGTCTCCTTCTGGTAGCAATGTAGCTCAATTTCGTCAACCTGCTCCCACTGCGCCGGCAATGGCACCTTTGCCTGCAGGGACGCAAACCCGGCATCCCGCATCAAATCGAAAAAAATTGCCTCACTCTCGTGCCGTCGCTTCAAAGCTACTAGCACCATGGCTCCCGGTGAACTGCAGACCAAGCGATCGAGAACAGACACCAGTGCGGGCAAACTGTCTGCATTGTAGGTACAGTCTGACACGAGAATCAAGTGAATAGGGCCTTGAGTGAGGTTTGGCGTCGGGTCATCCCAGTCGAGCGTCTGGAACTTGATCGACGCCGACGACTTCGGAGAGGCTTCTTGAATATTGCGAGTCACGATCTCAGAGACCTCTGGTAGATCAGTGAGGAGTACCTCACAATTGGCAAGCATGGTTGCGAGGGCAATACCCACGATGCCACAGCCAGCGCCAAGCTCGACGACTTGAAGGGTCGACCTGCTAGAATTCAGGAGCTGGCCCAGGGCAGGCATGGTCTTCTCCGTGCCAGTAATGACTTGCTCGAGGAAGATGATATTTGCGAGTGCCGCATCCCTATAGTGGGGAGATTTTGAGTTTAGATTAAGTGTGCTGCATGGGGTGTAGACTGAAGGAAAGGAAAGGCCCGACTGACCAGATGTGCCGAGCAATGCTGTTGCCCGTTTCTTCCCAAATTCTCAAGGGTCGCACATTATCAGCGATGTTCAAATCTCGTCGGATCAATTGTTCGGCTGGCTCCCATCCTGGTCCAAAGGGTGCGCTGCACCCCGATATCACCAATGGCGTTGAATGCTCCCCTAAGACATCTTTCTCAACATCGGGGAGATGAATTTTAAGCACCGCTGTTTGGCCAACCACATCATTGGGCGCAAAAGGACCCAGCAAGATGGATAGTTGGCGGGAGCTAGCCTGCCATTGTAAAGCTGTCTGATATCGGACTTTGTGTGAGGGATATTGTATCCAGCTCGCTGTCAAGTCCACATCCTCGGCGAGAAAAAAGTCGCCTAGATCCGTAGTGATGCAGATCAGAGCGGAGATGAAGACGGACTTTTTCTGCTGCTGAAACCGCGGCGTTTTCAAGAATCGAATATAAAATACCATTTTAAAACCACTTCTCCAGCAAAAAGGCAATTCACCTCACAGACAGCACGCTAATTCTCATCTTTTGAATGGCTGCTGCGGTCCCGACCTTTTTGGCTTTCTACCCCAGACCAGGCCCCACTGTGGGCTCACGTGCTGCGCTGACTAACCGGAGATGACATCGGCCCAACGTTCGTTCAACACGCAATCACCGAGCATTTCAATCCCTGCGTCTTGCCAATGATGGCCACGGCGCGCCGATGAAGCCAGATCACCATTCTTCGTGCATCCATACGCTTTGAAACAGCCGGCGCCGCAAAATGATGCGCACGCGCGACCCACGCATCCGTCAGCGGATCAATCAGATCTCGCATAACCTAGAGTCCGCTAACGAGTCCGCTCAGGAGGGTCTATACACCTTCTCTCAGAACTACCTCTCCCCATGTTTGGCCAGTATCGGTAACTGTGTCCAGTCCTGCACGGCACCATGCCTGCCGAGCCGTGAGGATCAACTACGGCGCCGTCGACGCGGCCGTGCCGAGGCCAACTTTGACTTCTATGATGATTGGGATAATGAGGAAGGCGAGGAGGGTCTCCTTGGTTGGGGCACCGGTGAGCTTGACCGGCTACTAGCGGGCAGTGGACTTGCTCGAGGTGTTGGCAGTGCGGAGCAGCCTCGGCGACCGAGGAAGATGAGCTATGGGACTCGTCAGACGAGAAGGCGGAGTACGGTGCATAACCCGGATACCCGTGCTGATCCTACAGTCATACCAAGTTCGTCTTTGATTGGATTCTTGGAGCGCTTTCCCTGGCGATTTGGTGCCAAGGGTGTCAAGTACCGGCCCTCTGCCGCTGATTTACAAGAACACCCCGGCAGTCACCGCCGCCATCAACCGGAGGACGAGCCATTGATGGAGGCTAGGGAAGATGATGGGAACTTTGTATCTTATCAAAATAGCGGGAGGGAGCGGAGTGGTACCCAGTCGTCGCGGGGAACGTCTAACTCGCTCAGTTCCCGAGGGGATCTGTTCCCCAGTGACGAGGAAGAAGATGCGGTCCCGCTGGACGACGAGTTCGCTTTGGTATTTGGACGGCGGAACACGGGACTCGAATCGGATGATCAGTCTGGGACGAAAACTGAGATGGTTAGATCGGCCTCGGGCACCTCAAGCCTAGGCGACGCATCATCAAAAAAGTCCCAGCAGAAGAAAAAGAAAAAGCGCTCGTCGACCAGGACAACCATGAGTGCGGATCAGGATGGCGTTTATAGCATTGGAACGCCGTCAATTGCGGACCTCAAAATGGAAGAGGAATTATTAGCACGGGACGAAGAGTCTATGATCCAGAAAAAACGACTTGCGGCACAAGAATTGGCTTTGAAGCGCGGCCTGGAGCCGAGCAGTGCGGATATGGTGAGATAATCACAATTACCCGCTTTCCCAATGAACTATTTACTAACCTTTGTACCACAGTCTCCAAAAACAACTGTTTCTAGCAACCCAAGAACCGAGCCGTCTCCAACTAATAGCCCCCCAATACTAGCACGAGCTCTGTCCTCAAAGGGTCACACCAGACAATCAAGCGCGTCATTTGTTCGCCAGTACTCAGTGGACCAAATCGAGCCGTTTCCGCCACTGCCGCTACCGGCATCTTCTTCACCTACCGAATCACCCTGTACCGCTGTTGCTTCTCCTCGGCCTGGTTCACTGAAAGCTGAGGACGGTGCGGGAATTGCCCATGAAGCCAGTGACGAAGCACCCCATTAAACTCAGCTGCGCTTGAGTTGTGAGAAGCTCCTGGCGTGGATCAACGCTGGCTTGTACGATATTATGACTCCCTCTTTTAATGTATCTTATACCCCCTTGATGATGATTTAATTTTTTTTTTATCAATTGCAACTTTACTTCAACGCTGGAAAGAAAGACTAGTAGGCGATGGGGCCATCTGCATGGCGAGCTGCGTTGGTCAAGAGGTCAAATGTGAAGCTTTTCTCTATCTCCAAGTGTGATATCACGGTGGTTCTTACACAGACTAGAAGCAGGACAGAAAATACACTTGTCTTCGGGTTTTTTTGAACGACGCTATCTTCTCCTAAATTTTTTTCAGCTATAGTCCGAGGAAGCGGCCTTACGCGGTGCCTTGTCAACATGGACCTAGAGGAACCACTCGTGTACCTTGCCTCTTCTTTGACGGAGAACTCGCATGTAGATATCAACAACTGCAAAGGATTGTGAGATGTGAGATTTTTTAGCCTGTATCTCTGATCAATTCTTGTCTCGCGATAGCGGCATCCACAATGGCTGAATCCGGAACTGGTTCTCACTCCATGCTGAGCAAGAACGATGAGGCCCCGAAGTTTCTCTGGTACGAGCCCGAGCTTACTGAGGTCAAGCTAAAGCAAGAGCAGTATCCCGTTATGCAATATGGAACCAGCCTATTTGGTGGCCCCTTTATGATACAATGATACAAATCCCGAGCGATACAGGTGCTGAACCGGGCGACAATCCAAAGCGAGATCGAGCTTTTGCTTCATTACATGTGGCGCCTACCTGCTTTGAACATAAGCCAGAATGCTTCTTCAAGGTCTGAGATTGACTTTATTCCCAGGTACAGAAGTCTTTATCTACAGCCAATGTAGTAGCGCACCACAAGACGACTCAGCACACGAGGGAGAGGATGGCCAAAAAGATGGCGAAGCTATCCAGATAAAATGTTGATGCCTTAATAACCAGGCATCAATCATCACTCATCGAGCTAACTGGTTAACTATATCGTGGCTACTCGTGATGTCATTGCAAGTTTCCCTTTTGCCGGAATTCTAGCCATTGGCCTCCCCACAATCCTCATATGCCTCTAAGATGAGATCTGATCTTTGAGCTCCTTCGCTTAGCTGACTAGCTCGTCGGCAATTTTCCATCCCGATGACAAATCCAACCGTTTCTCCACTTGTGAACTACCGAAACGGTAGTTCACTAGTTAACTAACTCGTTATAGATTGGTTGGTCAAAATTTTTGGCAGGAAACTTACATTACTTGATAGCAAGCCTGGTCCTCTCATTTTCAGGCTCTCGTTACATCTGATCAATTCGTTCCCGACGCCAATGATGTCGTCGAACAAAGCCGCCTGGATCAAGAAACCCGGTGGGTTGATTGAAATAGAGCCCGTCGAGAAATGGGTTCCAGAGCGTGGTGAACTCTTAGTCCAGGTCGAGGCTGTCAACTTTAACCCAATTGACGCGAAACTTCAGAGGTATGTGGGTGTAAAATGGCGCTTTGGAAAGTCTGACTGATATTGAGCCGCATCAAGGTCTGATTTGTTTCAACCCCAATACCCGCTCATTGTTGGATTCACATTTGCAGGGACGGTGGTCGTTACCGGACCTGACGTGAGTTCGGTAAAGCCCGGCGATCGAGTCGTGGTGGCCCGATGGGGCAAGACTGGAACTGATAACAAGTTTGCGGCGCTTCAAAAATATGCACTGGCTCTGGAGGAAAACACGTTGAGACTTGAGCCAGAGATCAGCTTTGAAGATGCCTCGGGGGTAATTGCCAACTTAGCGACAGTCGTCTCTGCTCTCAACATCTACATGGGGTTGGCTTTGCCTCCCGCTACTGGAAAAGCACAGCCAAACGGAAAGCGGATCCTCGTGTATGGTGGATCATCATCAGTTGGCGGATTGGCTGTAAAGTATGCAACCGATGCTGGGTACGAGGTCGTGACCACCGCATCGATGGCCAACAAGAAGCTTGTCGAAGACCGCAACGCATCCTATATCATCGATCATTCTCAGCCGAAAGAAGATATTCTCCGAGACCTACGAGCCCATGGCCCTTACGAAGGAATCTTTGAGGCTATCGGCTCGCAGACAACCACACAACTCATGGTTGAATTGCTTCGAGAGACTGGCGGCCGATTCTTCTCAACCAGCCCTTCCCCCGGGGATGATCAGATTCCGAAAAATGTTCAAAAGAAGTGGGCTGGATATTCAGAGACTCTTGCCTCCGAAGAAGCAAACCGGGCATTGCGTGCCTGGTACATGGGAAACTATCTACCAGAAGCCCTGAAGAACCGCTCGGTATGGCCCAACCCTGCTTTATGGCTCAAAGGAGGGTTGCAATCCGCTCAAGAGGCGTTGGACTTGCTGTATGACGGCAAGGTCAGTGGAAAAAAGGTCTACTTGAATCCACAAGATTAGTTTGGCCTCGCCTTGAATTCTCCTTTATCTTAGTTGTTTCAAAGACTTGAAGAGCAAAACCATCCCGAATACACAATTTCAGCACGAACCGCGCTATCAAGTTCGCGAAGACGATCCACCTCTCTCGGCTTAACAAAATGTTGCTGCTCCCTCGCGGCCATTTCCACTACGGCCATGATCAGGGTTTGATCTGGCTGTGAAATTATAGGAGAGGTTTGAGAGTGAGAGGTATCAATAAAGCGGGGCATGGAGCAAAATTCCACGATACTAGGTGCTTATCAGGCCCGGTGTAGCCTTGGTAATTCTGCTGCGTAACTAATGGTGTGCTTTCTTTTCGAATTTGCCCCGCGAAGAAATCCTCCGCCCCAGACTGTCATTTGCTGTGGAATCAAAGCTTGCAGGCAAATTTTCATGTACACAGTCCCCAGAAGATTGATGAATCAGAGATTGAATTTCTGTCAACCGTCTGAGCGATATCCAGAAGAACAATTGATTTCATGTCCACGATAAGAGTTACACTAATGCTTTGAACAATCAGATATTTGGTATCTTATCCATACGCAATCGAACCTATTATCAATGAAGCTATCTCGGCATATTGAATCAGGTAGGTACTGAGGGGTAGATACGCTATGCTCTGTCCCAAGCACGCCACGTCAAGGAATGCTCCGTCTATCTCGCGCCATTAAAGGGCGTGATTTCGAGGGGATCGCATTAGAAATCAACTCTCAATTTCTCGACGAAAGCGCTCACTCTCTCCAGATAAAGAGTCTCAGTCTGCTTATATTACTGCCTCAACGGGGAATTTTGGGAGGTGCTCCATCCGCCTATTACGCTTGGTGATAATTGCCAGGTCAAAATGGCCGAAAAGATAGATAAGCTTCCTACGGCGACTTCTTCACCCGACCTCTCCTACGGTGAACCAGGACATGAAACGACACTGCCGCAACAGACAAAGGTGCATTATGTCGATCGCAATCAAAACAGTCTTCTTTCAGCATACGAGACAGAGCTCATTCCAGGCTACGATGCCAATCTCATGGGTGCGAGAGCGACTCTTAGTAGCGCCGAGGAGAAAAAGCTCCTGAGACGAATTGATTGGCATCTCATCCCTCTTTTGGCTATCATGTATATGCTCAAGAGCGTTGATTTTACCAATGTATATTTGAGCCATCTTCGATCTTGATTTTTAAGCTAATTTGGACGAAAGGTCTCTTACGCGCGAACTATGGATAAAGGCACGCCTCACAACATTCTGACCGAACTTAAGATGACCTCTAATCAGTACAACTTGGTAACAACTATGTACTATGTATGTTTTTCAGGTTGAAAAGAAAGGGCATTTGCTAACCGCCCCAGATTCCCTATATTATCGCCGAAGCTCCATCAAATCTAATATTGAAAGGTGTGCGACCGTCAGTATGGCAGGCTCGAATCATGGTGGGTTCAAATTTAGTCTGACAAGATTGGAAATAATATTGACCATGCTGAAGGTCTCCTGGGGCATTGTTCTGTGCTGTCACGCCGCTGTGATAAACCGGCAAGGTTTATACGCTGTTCGGTTCTTCCTCGGCCTTTTCGAAGCTGGTCTTTGGCCGGGTATGCTGGTACATATATGCTACTGGTATAGACCGGACGAAATTGCACCCCGAATTGTCCTTGTAACCCTTCTGGGAAATTTCAGTTCAGTCATAAGTGGAGTACTCGCCTTTGCTTTCAATGGCGTTGTTGCAGGTGGATTGTCGGGGTGGAAGTGGTGAGTATGGCCGATTTCGAAGGCCTGAACAAGGAAGAACGCTGAACATCTTTCCAGGCTCATATTGACTGAAGGCATTTTCACCATTTTGCTTGGAATCTTCACGTATTTCTTCCTGCCTGACTGTACGTTGCTCAACCGCTCAAGTTGGCCTCAACTAATGGCAATTCAAGTTCCGTCTACTGCCTCGTGGCTTTCTGAAAGAGAGAAAGCTTTTATTCAAGCACGCCTTCCCAGCAACTCACCCCGGGCATCAGAAGCGAACTTCAATTTACAAGAGCTGATTACAACTTTGAAAAACAAGAGGATCTGGCTCTTCCTATTATGCTGGGCCTTCTATACGATTGGTACTACTGGTCTAACCTTCTACCAGCCGACCGTCATCGCCAATCTGGGATTTACGTGAGTGTATGACCATCCGCTAGAAGAGATCACAAATTAATCAGTTCTCAAGTTCAATCGGCCAAGCGCAGCTGCTGAACATCCCCTCAGCTGTGTTTGCAGTGATTTTGACGATCGCATTTGGCATCTTCGCGGATACTGGACGTATTCCCCAGCCAGCTATTCCACTCTTCTTTATGATTGTAATCGAAGCCTGCTACGGTATTCTGTTTGCTTTCCCTAGCAATGGTGGTGTTTACGCTGCCACAATCATAGCTGGTGGATTTTCAACTGCGTGGTGAGTAGATCGGATGTTTTTCACGATCAAAAAGGTACTAACAAGAATAGGTACACTATGATGTGGCCCTGGAGAGTCCAGACTACCGAGGGTGCCACCGGCTCGGCATTCGCCATTGCCTTTGCGAATAGCTATGGTCAAATCGGAGGAGCAGTTGGGTCTCAATTGTTCAATTCCCGTTACGCGCCGCATTACACGACTTCTTTTGCAATCGCTATGGGGTTTATTGGCATGGCTATAGTCATGAATATTATCACTTGGGGATTTACCTGGAGGGTCGATGTCGATACGAGAAAGCTGAAGAGAATCAGGATCGCAGCGGCCAAGCAAAACCAAGCTGTGTTGGATGATGTCGACATTCATGTCGGCGAGAAGAAAAGACAGTAAGAACGGAGAAGGGAGTTTAAGATGGGAAAGATTGAATATGTCCGAATGCACAGGCGATCATGCTAAGATTGAGGAAGCAGCTGGATTTATTTCGAGCAGAGCGCTAGATATTTAGCGGACGCTATCTTGTCGTTTTATGTTCCAATCCTTTGTTTGAACATTTTATCCATCTGTATCATCTAAATTCAGGATGAGAAAAGCCCCGATATTGCGAGTAAGCCGGGATTACTTGTGGGCGAAGGGCGCCGAATCCATTCCGCGCGTCCCATCTTTCTTGGCCCCCACAGTACGTTATCAAATATGTCATGGATGGATGGCTAAGACGGGCGCGTGAAGCTCTGACTCTGCTTCTCCCCCCTTGCCCTCCTGTCTGGTGAACTGCCCTTGTACGAGCATAGCCCTGGCTGTATCAATCTTCAACAAAAATTGTCAACTCACAAGACCTCACGCGTAAATCTGCTTAGAGCACAAGATTACACACAACTGTAGGTAGATCGGCACGTCCATCCGAAGACTGGAATTCGACACAATGGAGGGCTTATCGCACCATCATCTAATTTATGGCGCAAAGCCACCTGTCAAAGTGCTGAATTAGAAATACTCATGGAAAAGATACGAGAAAGATGGTTGAAAAAGGTATAGTGATAACCACCGGACTTGCCCTTCCCCCGCACCCATTGCTTTTTGCTTTTTGCAAAAGTCCTGTCAGAACTTACGAGTTACAAAATTACCTTTTTTCCAAGACGTTCAGACTGGCAACGAAGAGATACTCTGAATATGAAAACACATTACCTTTTGGGCATCACTGCCATTGCTACAGCAGCATTCGGCTCCGATTTCCAACAGCCATTGCGTGGGAACCCCCCGCCTGGAACAGTGCCTCTGTCTGAACTTGACACCATTATTGCTTCATCGCCCCTTCTCGCCTTTCACAGAAACATCGTGGAGATCCCATCCGTAACTGGCGAGGAGAAAAATGTTGGGGAGTTTGTCCTGGATTTTCTGTCTTCGCACAATTTCACCGTTGAGAAGCAAATTGTCATCCCAGAATCCGATGACAATAAAGAGCGATTCAATATCTATGCCTATGTTGGAGAGGATCGCTACCCCGACGTGCTATTGACTAGCCATATCGACACCGTCCCACCCTTTATTCCGTATTCTCTGCATCTTCCCGCTGCAAGATCCGCGGGGATATTGTCATCCAGTCGAGCGGACTTGATTATTGCTGGCCGTGGCACGGTCGATGCTAAAGCCAGTGTCGCAGCAATTGTCTTCGCTGCTATCGAGACTCTTCATGAGAATCCCGATGCATCGCTCGGATTGCTCTTTGACGTTGGCGAGGAGAAATTTGGTGTGGGAATGAAACATTTCTCAGAATCGGATCTGAACCCGACCCCACCAAAGTTCCATACCGTCATCTTCGGAGAGCCCACCGAGCTCAGCCTTGTTGCCGGCCACAAGGGCTCGCTCGGATTGAAGGTGATCGCCAAGGGCAAAGCAGCCCATTCGGGATACCCTTGGCTCGGGCAAAGTGCGATCTCAGCCATCCTCCCTGTTTTGTCTCGTCTCGATAATCTTGAAAACATCTTGCCTGAGGATGGCGGCCTTCTGCGAAGTGACAAGCTGGGTAAATCGACCTTGAATATTGGCCAAATATATGGTGGGGTCGCTGGCAATGTCGTTCCAGCATACGCCGAAGCCTCAGTCTCGGTCCGTCTTGCAGCGGGGACCCCCGATGACACGCGAAAGATTCTCCAGCGGGCGGTCGATGAAGCGACTGGAAGGGACGGAGCTGTAGTCCTAGACTTTGGAGGACCCAAAGCCGGGGGTGCGCCGCCTCAGTATTTCGACGTGGACCTTGATGGATTTGACGTGATTACTGTCAACTACGGTACAGACGCCGCATCGCTGCATATCCACGATGAGAGCACCCAGAGAGTGCGCAGATATCTCTATGGACCTGGAACTATTCATGTCGCGCACGGTGATAACGAAGCAATCACAGTGGGAGAGCTGGAGGAGGCAGTACGCGGTTACAAAAGGTTGATCTCGGCTGCTCTCTAGTTTTTGCGATGGCCTTCCTTGAACATGACACGCTAAGGGGGGCTGAAGGGGTTCATTTCTTCGTGTTGGGACTCTGAGGTGCTATTCGCAGCTCGAATTCCCCTTTAGCAATCATGGACCTGAAGAACATGATGTCTACCAGCTTAAAAGACCCAGAAACTCGGGAATAGACCCACAAAATCGCCGCCATGACAGTTCACTTTTGCAAATAGTTCTGATGAGGTTCTCCCAAACATCCTCTTTTGCAGACACATTAACGAAGCCAAGTCGATCCAGTTGGAAAGACATCAAATCCATCAATTTCCTTGATTTGCGTTCTCATTTCCAAATATCCTGTTCAATGTAGATGGCAGTGTACCATGTAATTGCTCTGGATTACCCCAATGATTATTGGCCGAAAATTGCGGGGCAACGTGGGCCAAAAGACCAGAATGATAAGGCAAGCCAGGCTGGACATCTTGGACACTTTGACTAGACGATTTTTCGGTTTGCGGAAGTGGAAACGATGACGGATCTTGGAATAGCCAAGGTGGATTAGCCAGGGACATGATCTCTTGGTCGAAGATAGTCCATGAGTCATCGACCATTGGCCCAGGAAATGCTAATGCCGAGCTCGTATCCGGGGGCGTATGCATGGCTTGCATGCTTGATTCGAGGCGCTGGAATAGAACAGTGTGAATGCTGGCTGCCGACTGATGACTTCGTTCTAAGCTTTGGAGGTGTGCTTGAATGAGATGAAGATCTGTGGGAGTTGTCAGATGAAGCGAGATTTTCTGCCTTGAGATACTATCATTACTGACCATCTTGATGTGTCATGCCATCTTCCACGCCACGTAGCAGGAGCATGGCGGCCCAAGTTATCATCTGTGTGGGTCAAGGATCAGCGATGTTTCGACTTTCATATGGCATCGCCAAACCTACAATTAGATCCCAATTGGACCAAATGCTTGCATCGTCTTGCCGCAACCTCAGCACAGCTCTCGCTGAGACAAGCAGCTCATGTCTCTCGACAGGGGTGATCTTTGCGGCGCTCAAATCAAACCCTCGAGCAGGATGATATATTGACAGCACAAAAAGCTTATGTAAATGATACTGTAATAGTATCAGGATCCCCTGTCGATCTGACGGACTGGGCTCTATAGAGAATCGGGATCAGACAGGCGTCAACTTGTAGAGCCCACACTCAAGCACTCACGGGATGTTCCGTTGTATCGCACCAGCCAATCATCTAGCTTACGTGCCCAAAGCCGGATGACATCAGAGTCGTGATCCGAGAATGAGGACTGTGGAGCAGGGATATCGCCGGAAATGTCGGCATTTATTGAGCACCAGACGGTCGGCAAGCCTTTGCCAACAAAATGGCTCAGGCCATAGTGCATCATATCAGCGAGGCCCTGGAAGGCAGTTCCATGTTGAGTTTCCAATCGCTGAATACCAGATGTGGGTGGCTGTCGAGGCAGCAGGGGTTGTGTCATGTGCATTGACGCATGCTCGATGTCAATGACCTAGTAAGCTGTTAGCCGGGCCATTCTATGATAGATATGGGTTCGGTTTCACCTGAAGACCATCGAATAGTCCTAGCCAGGCGGGAGTGGAAGTATCCATTTCCGACGGACAATGATCCAGCCAGAGACGATAGGCGACTGCAATCCATGAGCCAGTTGCGTCGATATAGGCTTCCGAGCTTAGGCTTGCCATGATCAAGCCTAGGATGTTATGGAAGGCCTTTTCTTTCTTGCTTCCCAAAACGTCCATTGACTCCCCATCAGTGCAGGAACTGGTTTCAATAATTTCGGTGCGCTTCAAGCTCGGCGTCACTAGGTCGGCGATTGCACTGCATGTGGCCGCAAAATAGCCTGACTCCATAGCTGCCAGCTCGGGCTGCTGGTGATGAAGGGCAGAAATATAAAGCACAGAAGCTAGAAGTAGTGGTGTGGGCGACGTGAATACATCTCGGTCTTTCAAGAAATGAAGAAGTGGCAGATTATTCAGAAATCTTGGCTAGAGTCAGTGCTATTCATATTCAAGGGAACCACCACATTACTTACGAGCTCCATAGGCGTTTCACAATTGGCCTAGACCATATATTTTCATCCGGTATAGGCCGTGTTATAAATCTCAGGTAAGCCACTGCTTTCCAGACGCCCTGCAATGGTACTGAATCTGACTCATCATCCAAGTCCAAACTCTCGGTGATTAAGACACTCTGCGGTGCATCCTGACCGATTCCTAGTGCGGCTTCGATTCGATCCAATCGGTCAAGGACTGACTGTTGATCATATGATGATGACCGAGAAGCCTGAAGCTCATTGTGGGCCTCTTCGACCAATTCATGTAAGGCAGACGCCTTATCAGGTGTTAGTAGACTCGGTAAATCAAGCCACTTTCGCTTGGCACGTACATTAGCCCGGGGTTTAAAGATACATGCTGTCTGATTATGTCGACAACGACGGCATGGAGGAGCTCCTGAGACCTCACATTTCATCTAAGACACGTAAGTCGATCGGCGAGGCTGTGTGTCAGAATATGCCTACTGATATATACCTTAAGTCTCCTGCAGTTGACTGGAAATGATACCGTTAGATCCGCGTCAGCTTTGAAAGCTCTTTTCAAGACTCACCGCATGCCTTGGTCGGTTTGGGTCCCACAACCATATTGGCCCGCTTGATCATGGTGTTCCGAGATGGTTACATGGTGCGAGGAAAAGAAGGAGCCCCGACTTGGCGCCTCTCCACGGTTTCTTATCGACGCCCACGTGAGACGGAGCTCAAAGTAACCCGCTTATCCGGGGAAGACGCTAACCTATTTAGGCACCGCAGCCTGGTGGAGTCATCACCTCTCTCGAGACGAGAATTACTATGAACAATCATGGCTTGGGGAGCCGAATGCACCATATCTATTCAGAATATATATAATGTTCTCACGTTTTTAGTCCGCCCTGCGTAGGCTGAAAGTGTATCCAGGGCGGCTCCGATAAACGGAGACGGGAAGTGTACCTCGAGACGGGTTCACGTTCCCACTGTTCTTGCGCATGCATCCACCACCGTAGGTGATAAAATGCCACATCTTTCAACCAATGGGAGCAGCTGATTGAAGACGTTAGGAAAGCTCTTGTGCTCGCAGGCACGTATAGATCTTGACAGCGCGGTGTGTAGAGGTTTTGGGGAAGAGGTAAACAAACAAGAGAAGACCGGGATTCATGCAGGTCATATAGTATACATATAGGTACAGAAAGATGCAGCGGAGTTGGGAAAATGCAAGGGTGAGTAAAAGTACACGTGATAATGAGTAGGGTATAGAGTAAGTCACTTCCCTCGGCGGATGCCAATTGGCACCGAATCGAGGCATCGTACCGGGCGGCGTTGGAAGAGGCTGGGCTTCTAAGCAGCAGGAGCGGCATCTTGCTGGCCCATGGACAATTTGCGCACCTCCCACTCGGCATCAGCCCAGTCCTTCTTCTCGCCAAGGACACAGATTGTCTTGCGAGAGCCGTTCACCAGGAAACGATCGGCAACCTCGTTTACATCCTTGGCAGTGACATCTAAGACTTGTTCCCGCCAGCGCTGGTCCATCTCATGGGTGACACCACTCATGAAGTAGCGAGCACCCTCATCGTCAACACTGACTGGAGCATCCAGGCCTTGGAAGATGCCAAGCTTGGCCTCCTCGATCTCCCGCTCGGACCAAGCACGATCTCTAGCGAAGATACCGCTATTCTGGAATACCTTTAGAGAGTTCGTGGGGTTTGGATCCCGGTAACTCATGAAGGTGAAAATGCCCTTGAGCGGACCATTGCTAGCACCCGCTCCGTAAGCACCGCCCTTCTCCCGAATTTCCGGGTGGAGGTAGTTGTGGGTGAGCATCTGCGACAGAACGGTAAGGGGTGCGCTAGCCGGGTCGGTGAATGGAACAGTCTGGGTAGCCTGGCCGGAATAGTAGACCTTGTAAGGCAGATCATAAAAGGCCTTATCAACAGACTTGAATGATGACGCGGCAGATGCGCGTGGCGAGGAGATCTGAGGCAGTCCAGAAAGCCACTTCTGGAGGACGGATTCATTCCGGGCAGCACTCTCTGGCTCACAGACCATACGGACACGGAGGTTGGATGCCCTCGAGATAGCAAACGACTGGATCAAACGCAGCTTGTCGATCAATTCCTGGAGACGATCCGGAGAGGTTTCCGCGTCACGGAGAAGATTTGCAGTAGCTTGCAACTGCTCCAGACCGGATTGTTGCTCCTGAATCCACAAGCTAGGGGAGAGGCTGGCGGCGGCGGCGTTCACAGCGAACCGATGACCGGTCGAGGCGACGGAATCCAAAGCTCCATTGGTTGTCAAGCGCAAGAGTTCTTGGATCATGCCAGGGGCGGCGGGACTGGAGAAGTCAGTCTCCGTCACCAGAGTAGAGAGCATGTCCAGCATTTCAGGGAGGTTTTTGTCCAATGCGAAGCCAGAGAACTGCATGCCCTCCTTGAACTGGTCAAGCTGGGTCGGAGAGGAGACGAGGAAGGACGAAGTGGAGATGCCACCGGTCTTCAACTTGATGAGATCCTCCCACTGTTCCATTGAGCGGTTTGCGGTGCCCAACCGCATGACACAGTCATTGAAAAGAGGCATCAAGAGCCGCAAGTCGTCTGGAAGATCCTGGAATGCGTTCACGGCTTGGAAGTAGGTCAAACCATTGGTGGGAGCCTCACGCCAAACGACTTCCGTATCATCGACCTTTGACTCGCGCACAGGCTTACGCTCCTTCTCACGGGAGATGTCCTTGACCCGGAGGGTGGGGAGACAACTCAGGTCAGCATTGTGAGCGTCCTCTTGAACTTTCAGCAGCTGTAGCTCTGCTTCGGTGAGACTGGCTACGGCATTTTCAACCGAGCCATGCTCCTCGATGAGCTTGGCGAGCTTCTTTTCTTTACGCAAAACTTCCTTCTGATCAAGCTCCTTGTTGAAACTTGGGGTACCAACCATCGTGAAAGTCATACAACGATCATTTAGAAGGTACTTTTCCACCAAAGATTCCAGGTAGCCAGGTTTTTCATACCTCCTCTTAAACTCCTCGATAACATCATTCCAGGCCAGCTCCTTCATTGGGTTCGCACCGTTGAACCAGGATGAAATAGTCTTCTCCATCACGCCGATACCAAAGTTGGCGGTCTTGTGACGAAGAGAAAGCTCCAACTGGTGCAGGAATCCACGGACCTTCTCTTCGCTGAATCCAGTGTGGACAGACTCGCGGAAAGCCTTCTGGATCACGTCTTTGACGGTGGGGGCCTCTGCTTCACTGACACCAGTGACACCGATAGAAAAAATCGGAACCTTACCTGAGGAATCCAGGCCCGTATTTGGAGTGAAGGAGGAGCCAAGGCCGCTTTCGATCAACGCTCGATACATCGGCGAGCCATAGCCATCGAGGAAAAGGGAAGAAATGATGCCGACAGAGAAAGTCTCGACGGTGTCTGTCGAATCTCCCATATACCAGGATGTGGAAGTCTTGTGTTGCTTGTCCTCGCTCGAAAATGTGTCGATCGGTCCAGGTACCGTGATGCTCAAACCCTGACTCAGGTCCAAAGGCAACTTCACCTCTGTGTCAGCTTCTCCCTTGTTGAACCCATCCAAGACAGCGCCAATTTGCTCCAAGTGACGGGAAAGAGGCATGTCTCCATAAGTCAAAATCTTGGAGTTGCTTGGGTGGTAATTGCGCTTCGAGAACTCCGTGAGCTGCTGGTGGGTGAGATCCGTGATATACTCCGGGTCACCTCCTGAGTTATTGAGGGCTGGGATAATGCTCTCTTTGAAGCGAATGTAATAAAGGTAGTTGGAATCCGAAATTTGGCCTTTCATCTCGTTGTAAACAACACCCTTGAACACAATATCTTCTAGCTGAGCCTTCTTCTCAGGGTGTCCTTCGGTCGGGAGCAAGGCACGTGGATCCTCGGGGCCCAATCGCCAACCCTCTTGCCGGAAGTCATCTGCTTTGAGCAGAGGGTGGAGAGTCGCATCGAGATACACGGATAGAAGGTTTTGGAAATCTTGTGAGTTTGTCGTTGCGAAAGGGTATGTGGTATGATCAGACGATGTGAAAGCATTCATAAAATTTGACAGGGAGCGCGGGAGCATCTTGAAGAACGGGTCACGTATAGGGTACCTAAATGAAGAAAAAAAATGAGATGAAATTAGTGTACAGTTCAGATATAAGCACCAGGACTAAACACACTTCTCACTTCCACACAGCGTGGTATGCTCCAGGATATGCGGTACACCAGTCGCATCAGGAGGATTGGTCTTGAAACCAATACCGAAGACATTGTTCTTGTCGTCTCGGGCCACATGGAGGTAATCCGCATCAGTCTTGTCGTGGGTGAGCCGTACTGCAGTCAGGTGTAGCTCCGGGACATGCTTCTTCTCCCGAACGGTAAATCCATGAAGCTTCTCACCAACGGCAGGGAAATTTTCAAGGTCAGTAAGCGTAGAAGCCAACCTCGTTGGCCCAAATGGCCGTGGAATCACCGTATTCAATTTGGAGAAACGGCCAGAGATCGGTTGGCGCAAAGACGGGACCCGGGCTCTGCCCAGGCCCATGGATGAGCGAAGCATTGTGGTGTGATAATATCGGCGCACTCAATAAGCATTCATGGTAATCAGAAATACCAATATCCACAAAGTTACAGTGTCAGAATGTACTGTGTGGGTGACGATTCGAATAGTCCAGAAGTTGTCGAGAAAGTAATCTCCGTTGACAGATCTGAGAGATCGGGCCGCGAACGCCGGAGCTTATGTCATCCATAGTGCAATCCAATCGCGCCCTCGTGACTACTACGATGTACATCACTCAGAAAGAACTTCCAGACCGAATCTGTAATTGCCTTGAAAGACACTGACTCCTCGCAGATTGGACTGCAAGTTTTGTTCCCTCCTTCTGGAGAGTGAAAGAAGTCCGTGGCTGGCCAGTCTGCTTCGTGTGCGGCTGGTTCGATGACTAAGGACCCCCTCGTCGAGTTCTGCAAGTACCGCAAGAAGGAACCATAAGTTGCACTCGCCTCAAGAACCGCTGCGATTCCCTCCTTGTTGACCCAGAGGTGATCTCTCGACGGAGTCCGCCTTGCCTCTGGGGTCATTTCTCGTTTGCGTTTCCCCCGCCATCCGATTGAACCCACCCCTCCGTCATTCAACGTGTTTGCCAACCCGGCGCTGCACAATTTTTCGACATTCAACAATCCACACGAGCAACGCAACCCGTTTTCAAGACCGAGCTTGACGCACAAGACGTGTCATCTTCTCTGAAAACAGACCGCCATGTCGTCAACCACCATAGCGAAGAAGAACAAGGGGAAGAAAGTTGCCGATCCCAACGAGACGTCCAAGTTACTCGCGGCCAAGATCTCCCAACTTGAGCAAGATGCGGCTGGGGAGAAGGATCAGGAACAAGAGATCGGTATGTAGCTATTTGAGGCGTACGGCACTGTTTCCTCCTCATGTCTATTCGCGCGCCTTTTGGGCCACGTTCACCGGATATAGCTAATATAGGAACACTATACAGAGCGCGAAGTGAAGAAGGCGACTCGAGATCTGAACCAACTCCTCAATAACATTGAATCCCCTATGACCCGTCTGGAGACCGTTCACAAGAAATACACTGAGCTGTTAGCGGATATGAAGAAGCTGGATCGTGACTATTCGAAGAGCAAGAAGCGTGCGGATCAACTTCAGAAGGACCAAGAGAAAGGAAAATCAGAGTTGAATAAGACCGTGACTATGAAGGATAAGCTGGAGAAGCTCTGTCGTGAGCTGACCAAGGAAAACAAGAAAGTGAAGGTAAGCGCCACTGTGGTCTACGACCTTTCGACATGATGTCACCTGACACCATGCAGGACGAGAACAAGAAGCTCGACGACACCGAAAAGAAGGCTCGTCTGATAGTGAACGAGCGGCTTGACTCTCTCCTCTACGACATCCAGGATGTCATGGCTGCCAAGGGAAATCCTCGCAACGAGAAGGTGGATATCGATCTGGATGAAGCGTAAGGTCCCCCAATTTGAATGCCATGTTCAATCCCGCGCCTACATGTTTGCTAACCTCCTCCTAGCCTTCGTGCAAAGTTGAAGACCATCAGTGAGCAATTCGATACACGCGAGCTTCATTACAAATCCCTCCTCCGTAGCAAGGACGCCGAGATTCAGAGCCTCACATCTAAGTATGAGGAGCAACGCCGAGCAGCCGACAATGAGACTGCTCGTGGTCGAGCCCTAAGTGCTCAAGTCTCTACCTTTTCTCATACAGAAGCGGAGCTCCGTAGTCAATTGAACATCTACGTGGAGAAATTCAAGCAGGTACGGAAGCCTCTGCTAGCATTTCTCTCGTCTCATGTTCTAAAACTGACACCCCACAGGTTGAGGACACCTTGAACAACAGCAATGAACTCTTCTTGACATTCCGAAAGGAAATGGAGGAGATGTCCAAGAAGACCAAGCGCCTTGAGAAGGAGAATCACACCCTTAACCGGAAGCACGAACAGACTAACCGCAACATCCTTGAAATGGCTGAAGAGCGAACTCGCAACCAAGAGGAACTTGAAAGATGGCGGCGCAAGTGCCAACATCTTGAAGCCTTGTGCCGACGAATGCAAGCACAGGGCCGCGGCGAAGGCTTAGCTGAGGGTGATGACCACTTGGACCATGATGACGAAGGTACCGAGAGCGAGTACGATGATGATTATGAGGATGAAGACGACTTGAGCGAAGAGGGAGACATTGACGGACATGATCACGATCGTGATATCCCCCGAGTCGGCGGCCCTACTGAACGACCTGTCTTTGGACCACCTCCGCCCCCCAACCTCTTGGAGGCGCGAGCTACCAAGAATGCCGTTGTCAATGGATGCCACTGATTGAATTTTACATTGTCGAGTATTCCATGCTATCATGTGCATTCATCTGTCAGTCTTCATCGCGGCGACATCGAACACCGCCCCCCTCGAATTCTTCTTTTGCCGTTCAAGACGCCCAATGAAACCCTTCTCATGTGCAGAACCATGTGGACCCGTGAGTGTACGAACTTGATGCTTTTCAAGGTCTTACCAATGACTTCCAGTTCAGGGGTATGTGATTGTTGTTTGGTTTCGCCCCGGATGACAGCTACAGTATGCTCTTCCTGTTGGATACGGGCATTTTCTCCTGTTGTGGTATCATCACGTCGATCGCAATTAGATTCTTCAAGCTGTTTCTGTACAAGTACATGCCATATTAACAATCAAAGGATATCTCTTTGTATCACTTCCTTTCATCTCATGCATAACATCCCTCTTCAAATCTATAGTTTACTCGACTGATTTCCCGTGATGTATCCATTGCCTGTCTTCAACACATCCACAGCCTGCTGCACCATCTCTCTGACGATGACACCAGCTGGCTTAATCTCCTTGATACTAGCCGAAACATCGCCCATCAGGAAAGGCATGTCAATATCCTTCTCATTCTCCATATCATGCATCATAGGCACGATACCCTTGGCAGTCAGCGCCGCAATATCAGCAGGTCGACTCTCCCACTCCTTCACATAATCATTAGGCAGCATACGCAATGGCCGTCCAGAGACAACTAGCGTCCGACGAGTCTCGCCATACTGCGCCCCAACAACAGCCTCCTTGTGCAAACGACTCGCACCACTCTCCTCGGACGCGACAAACCGCGTTCCAACCCAAACACCAGCCGCACCCAGCATGAGCGACGCAGCCAGACTCCGGCCATCATTGATACCACCCGCAGCCACCACCAGCGCCGGCTGTCCCGTCAAGGGGCTGCGGTATTTCCGCGCCACATCAACCACAGCAGGAACCAGGACAGAGAAGGGGATATCGCCGGTATGACCACCCCCTTCTCCACCCTGCGCACACACAATATCCACACCACGCTGGAACGCCTTCTCCGCATGCTTCGGTGCGCCAACCATGTTCATAACCAGAATCCCAGCCTCATGCAGCCGCTTAATAGTCTTCTCGGGCGGCACGCCTACGGCGGAAACGAAGAGCTTCGCGCCGTGTGAGATCGTCACCTCAATCAGTTCGTCCAGCTGGCCGTGGGTGTAATCGTGGTTGGTGGCTCGCGCACCACCACCGACCTGGGGCAGGGCCAGATCCACGCCGAATGGCAGGTTTGGGTCTCGGAGGAGGGACTTGAGCTCGGTAAGCATCTCTGATAGCTGTTCCGGCGTGTAACCGAGTCCGCCTATGACGCCGAGGCCGCCGGCATTGGAGACGGCTGCTGCGAGGGGGGCTCCGGAGGCACGAGCCATGCCGGCCAGGAGGACAGGGTGTTGGATTTTAAGGAGGCTGCAAAGGGGTGTTTGAAGGGACATCGTGACAAGATGGTGTGTATAGTAGATCCTTAGAGGATAGGTAGGTGAGGAAATGTGGGCGCAAGGCAAGTAGCTTATGTTGGTATCTCTTGAGTAGTGAATATTTTTTTTCCTCGGTCGGTGTTAACTGCCGTGATCAGTGAAATGCAATCTGAGTATGTATACTCTGAGATCGTCGAGAACAATGCGGGGAAGCTGTTGTCAAGTCCGGCGGACCGAGGCATCCTTCCCCGTTACTACTGTAGTGTCGAGTTGTGTCTTGTTGGGTCGCTTTCACACGACCGCATATCTTTGTGCATAGATCAGATCGGCTATATGCTATTCGCTCTCAGCCTCTCGGTAAAACATCTTATTCAGCCAATGCGATATGCAGTTTGAAATCTGTCTACTCTGCAACTACAAGTGTTGGCATATGCATGGCTCGCTTCGCTGAATCGAGGTGGTCTAATTTGTAGCCCAATGAGCAGTGTACCATTGGTTCCTTTAACATTTCCGTAGGTTCCAAAGACTGCGGGATGATTTCACATTCCAACGATCTATGACTTTCCTAGAATCTCGGTGAGAATGTTAGTAGAAGATATTGTCGTAGCTCCATGCTGCTCCTGCCCACGATGTTGATCGATGCGATCGCCGACGCGTCTTCCAATCATGACTATAGTTGTTGTTATCGATCAAGAAAAGTGATTTGTAAATATGATTCATATAGCGGGTCAATTTCAAGAGATCCTGAATGGGTTTTATGATTGAGAACCTGGATGGCGAGTCTACTTTCACTGGACTGATGGCGGCGGTAAGGCGCCTGTCCCGAAGAGGGAATGTAATTAGACGCGCCAGATCGCGTGGGGCCCGCGTCAAGTTGCTTTTGTCCGCAACACCAACCAAAACCCTTTCCAACCAAACTCCAAGATCTCTGGCTACACAGCTCAAGATGGCTTCAGCTGAGGATTATGGCTTTTTACGGCCGCCTAGGTATGTGGCTTCTAAATCGTGCCCGCCGCTATCCTCCACTCCGTTTGACTATCTGTTCTTGCGAGAGCTTCACGCGCTTACAACTAACCTCTATATTCGCATAGTAATGACGAATATGAGCCCGTCTATCGCAAACCCTCCTCCTACAATCCCCTCCAAACTTATACGTTACCCATGGGTAGTGTCCGACACTATCAACAGCAATATGGTGACATGTACTTTTTGCGTCTCGCGAAGCTAAAGCCGGCGGTGGAAAAAGTTGCGACGGATGCGTGGGGTGAGCTCACAGTAAGGATACCACCGTGGAAGCGAGGAATTTGGAATTCCAAAGCTTGAAGAACTTGTCTGAAAATACTGTGGCTGTCAATAGGTTGCCGGGGAATCTGCACGACGCGTGGACCGAGTGCTTGATGTACGACAGGGAGAGCTCTGCTGGATGGCCGGCACTGTATACATGGACATGCCATTGAAGCCCAACATCTTGGATGATCTGACACGCGAGGTCCGTATTACTTCGCTCATGGCTGGTATTTTTGGGTCTCTCTAAACTCTAGTGCTAGACCTTCACCTCCGCTCCACCTCCCCGCCGTTCCTATACCGACCCGTCCAACCCGTCGGCGACTCAGATCATGATGGAGGATGAATCTGGCCGCATCCGCTTAACCGGCAATCTTCTGGCATCTACTCAGCTGGCCACTGGTGTCATCATTGCTGCACTGGGAACAGAGACTGTCAACGGAGAATTTGAGGTTATTGACATCAAAGTTCCTGATCTCGCCCCTCAACCCCAACGATGGGAGCGAGGCGAGGCCACAGCAGCGGATCCCAGTCAGAGTGCCCAAGATGTGTCCAAGGGCACCGGAAAAATTGCCTTTGTGAGTGGGCTAGGCATCACAGGCACATCAAGCGATACGCTTGCCTTGGAGCTTCTTACGGATTATCTTCTCGGTTACACGGGCATTGATAGCGATGCTGACGCATCGAGAATTACACGACTCATCATTGCAGGCAACTCGCTTGGGGCCAGCGTGACCGCAGATGCAGCGTCAGCAGGTTCTGACAATGCTGCTAAGAAGAAGCTGGCACCGAAGAAGTATGGCTACGACGCCTCTGCATACAACTCATCGCCCATCACTCAACTCGACAACTTCCTGGCCGAGATCTTGCCTAGCATTCCGGTGACTTTGATGGCTGGCGAAAAAGACCCCGCAAATGTGTCTCTTCCCCAGCAGGGAATTCATCGGGCCATGTTCCCGAAATCTCGGGCATACTGCGCCCCCCCGCCATCTGGCGAGAACAAGGAAGAAGTTGGATGGTTCGACAGCGTGTCAAATCCTTGGGAGGGTGATGTAGAAGGATGGCGACTTTGGGGATGCAGTGGTCAGAATGTAGACGACGTTCTTCGGTACTTGGACTTCCCTAGCGATGACGCCGACTGTACTATCGAGAGAGATGACTCAGAGGCTCGGCTACGAATCATGGAGGCCATGCTTCGATGGCGTTGCGGTGTCCCTACAGCGCCCGACACACTCTGTATGTCATTACTTTTCTTCTACCATCCAAGCTTACATACTGACAGAATTCTTAGGGTCATATCCTTTCCAAACTGTCGACCCGTTCGTTCTAGAAACTTCACCTCACATCTTTTTCACGGGTAATCAGCCTTCCTTTAAGACTGCCGTGATTGAAGCCCATGCTCCCTTCCAGTTGGATGGAGATGTTGAAATGACAGATTCTTCCAGAGAAACATCCACGGGTCGTGTACGACTACTATCAATTCCCAAGTTCAAGGAAACTGGGGAGTTGATCTTGGTGGACACCGAGAGCCTGGAGGTCGAAGTTGTCCGGTTTGGTACTTTTGCAGGCCAAGAAGAGAAGAAGTAAAATCAATAGACAATGCATTCAGGAGCTTCAGATACTGACATAATATCACATCACACATAAACTTCTTCTAAATTTCTGACAATCGATGCTAATCATCAAGTTCTGTTTGAGGCGGGCCACGATAAGATTCGCCCAAAATTTGCCAAGCCCCACAATTGCAAGAATCAGCTAAGGTAGAAGAATGGAATTCTGTCGCGACAACATCGAAAGGCTTCCACCAGGCAGTCAGCATACGTAGAAACTGGAGAGGGGCTTTCTCAATTACGAGAAAGGAGATTTCATATTACGAGAGCGCTCTTATCACTCCATACAAAGAGCACTGTGACCATGTTGCTCAATGCTGAAATCGGTGCGCACTGTTCATCCCCGCTGTCACTTCTATACTCCAAAACCACGCTGCAGAGAAGTTCCAAGGATGAGCTAACAAGTGCTTTCCGGTGACTTGAAACAGCCCTCTCGACTTCAAAAGTCCTCTTGGTACCATATTCGACGTGGCATGTTCCCCGCTACCATGAGTGGATGCAAGACGAGGTAAGCGATGCTCTCAGCTATAGGCATACCAACGCATCGCAAAAGGGTTTACTCAATTTTTCTGACTTAAAATGAATAGGAAATTCAGGAAGCAACCGCCTCCGAACCCTTAACGATCGAGGAAGAGTATGCTATGCAGCGCAGCTGGCGGCAAGACGCGGATAAGTTAACATTCATCGTCTGCCGTCCAGTCACTTCATCCGATGAAAAGTCTGCCCAACTCTCCAACGAGAGTGACTCTTCACAGTACATGGTCGGAGACATTAACCTATTTTTGCGCGTGGACGACGGTGAGGAAGGAGATGCACCGCCCGAAATCGTCGGCGAGATCGAGCTCATGATCGCGGAGAAAGTGAATCAAGGGCGTGGCTTTGGAAAAGCCGCATTGCTTACTTTCTTGCGGTATATTGTTGAGAGACAATCCGCCATCATTGAGGAGTTTGTGAATGCCGACGTCCAGGCAGAGACGTCGAGGAAATTGAGGGCCGCGCAGGCGAGTCTTCAGTTCTCTTGTTTGAGTGTGAAGATTGGACAGGCGAATTCTCGTAGCTTGGCACTATTTGAGAGTCTTGGGTTTGTGAAGGTGTCGGTTGAACCGAACTATTTTGGGGAGTTTGAGTTGAGAAGGGTAGATTTGGACATTGGATCTATTAATGAGGCGCTTGTTGTTGCTGGTGTGAATAATTATCAGGAGATACCTTATACGCGCAAAGAATAGACCAAAGAAGATCAGGCCTGGCAAATGGTATTGGTTGAATGAAGAAATCTATTTTCTTCGTCCAAACTGCCTAGATATCAAATACGAGACGAGTCGCTGGTCGACAGGAATAAGAAACATGCGAGTACTATTGAGAATCAAACCAGCTTATCCCTAATAATCTTCACTTGAATAAACCAAGAAAATACATACCATTCATGTTCCTCAGCCGAATAGTTGATCTACTTTGCCTGTTCCTCAAATCGAAGCTCCCTAAGTGTAGTTTATGCGTGTTGATGATACTGGATTCTGAGGTCAAGATGGCCCGCCGCTGCTTGATTAGTGCCATTCACTCTCTACATGCTAAAACCAGACTTACAATTCTCAACCGCGCTATATGCACTCTCTATACGCCAAAAGTAGTAATTTCCGATACTGATCATATCTCGATATCCTTCACATGTAATGCACCAGCCATACAATACAGCAATGCACTGATATAGACGGGGCCCAGCGACATACCTGATTGAATTGAGAGAAGCTCGTGAACAATATAAGCACTCTCCTCAGGCGTCTACTGCATTGCCACAGTAATTTCGGTAGGTTTATGCATCTCCTGTGAGACTTCAGTGAGCCCATGCTTTTTGAACCATTGCACCACGTCGAGCTTGCCTTGGGAAATGGCGAGGCTTAATGGTGACTTTCCTTGGTTGTTCCTGATAAGAGGGCTCACTTGCGAAGTGACCCTCACATAATCTAGGAAATGCACATCGTTCATAACGGCACCATGCCAGGTAGTTGATTGAGTCTGCGGATCATAGGCATTTGTAATGGGCACGCCCAGCGCCTGAAGCCGGCGAGCCTGATTTGGGCTTATATAGGTACACAGCCAGATGATATCGTCTGCGGTAAAGGCACCAGCGACAACCCTAGGAAGCCGAAGGTTAGCCAATCGGTCTTCTAATAGATCCAAAATTTGATCAGTGAACTTCTCGTCACTTAATCGCCCGAGAAGACCAAGAGGAGTGGGCCGAGGGAAATTGACGTTTGCGGGACCGAGAAGAAGAATGAGCAATGTATGAAACGACCCGGGATTGTTGAGCATGTATTCCAGGATCTTTATAGATCGGTTGGCAATAGCTAGCGCGGCAAAGCTCCAGCCATTACAATTGCAATAGCCTATATCCACTCCACAGTAGTTCAAAAGGTAAGCGAAGCATGAAGGACAATCGTCCCGAATAACCTTACCAAGGATATCCTCAGTTGCGTGGATAGGAAAGTCATCCGGGTGTCCTGGGTACCAGCTCTCGGTGTTGTCGCCTTCTCCGTAATGCATCAGTTCAATATCCCCCAGTTCACGGCGAAGGAAGTGCTGCGGCTCGCGGCGTGCAACATACTCCTCAACGTACTGGTTTGACCGCCGGTCTACCTGTGAGAGGCTGAGAACCGAGTGAAATGCTTCGTGCTGCAGAGTAACATTTCCATACTTGAACAGACACTGATCGAGCATAGTCCAAAAAATGTCGAGAGGCAACAGACTCAACCTACCTACTGAGTTTTCTTGGCTTGGAGAAGGGTTGTATGGAAATTGAACGGGCTTCAGATCCCGCACAGGGTCAAATTTGAAATCGTACTCTGCCTGGTAATCGATATTCATGGGATTAGGCTCCATTGTTGCAATCATGGCTGGTTGTTGTGCACAGGGATGAGGAGAATCCAAAGTGAAGAGCTGATATTCTTTTGGATTGTTAGAGAAGCTTTTTGTTACGAGAACTGCGAGGATCAAGAGTGATGATTCATGAAGACCTGAGTATCAAGTCGAGTTATATATCTGCGAAAGAAAATCAAGAACGAAAGACTTTGTTGAGCGTTGCCAGGGGTTGAAGGTCAGTTTTATCGAATATAGCCTTCGTGTATGTCTTTCATTACTGTAGGCATCACAAAGGGACTCGAACAATGACAATTGATTATTATCTGCAACATCTCTTTCAGGATTGGGCCATTCCGATATTACTCACAATGCAATTTACAATGTTTCAACGGGCCAATGGGGACCTTAATTTAACTTCAAAGAAATAGAAACCCCTTGTATCAGAAAGATATCGAACGATTGACTAAATCTCCGGGCTAAGTCTTTGTACTGCAACGTGCCTATTTTCTGCATCAAAGGAGTTGTAAGACGTTTTGAAGCAATTCCACGCTATTTATTCGACAAAATAAATCGTTCAAGAACAATGAAACATCCTATTGTGAAGAAATACATTAAGCGTCTTGCAGCTCTCCCAGACATCACCAACCCTCTTCCATATTCCAATAATTACTACAATTTATACTTTACTATCTTTGCCTTACCCGATGACTGCTCGCGCAATGGCAAACCATCAATTACCAAGCATTTGGAACAACATTCCAGATGTGTTGCTTCCCGGTTTAGCTATTCCCAGCTATGCCCTGGTTTGGATCATACTGTGGTTTGTGGGCACCATACTCGAATTCGCGGTCTTTGTGGGTACTACTGTGGCCAGTGAGCAATCACTTTCTAAGAGATATTTTGAAGTGTCTCTGGCCATGCCTGCATTCACGATGTTCTGCCTGGGTATATCGTTTGCGGTCAAATGTACTGAATACTTGGTCGAGTTTCTGTGCTCAATAAATAAAGAGAACCCCCCAGTGACGGCGAATGACGATAGTGAGAAGCTGGTTTTGAGGAGACTAAGAGCCCGAAGAGATTACCAAGTTCTCCCCATGGCTGGTACCTTCTAGGCGTTACAATTCTGCAAGGCTTCGCATCCTATTCTTGAAGATGGATAATACGAAAAACCACACAAGGTGATTGAACACGCAGGGTGAAGAGGTGTGAAGAAGCATTCCTGTTAGAGAAATGAACAGGGGTGAGTCTCGCGGAATACCACTGTAAGGATATTTCAACTGTTTTTTTCATTGGATGTGTAAGGGACTGAAAAGCTCTGACATAAGCGATTCCTTTTTGTTTCATCGATTGTCCGGAAAAATGCGAGTCGTCTGACCGGTGGAAAATAACACAGCGGCGTACAAACGCAAGGATCAAGGTCGGGAACAGAAGAACAAAACCCCCTCCTCAGCATGGAAGCTCCGCGCTGTGGGAGCCATCCCCGTGTCGGCCCGCAGAGAGATCAAGCCCATGCCATGTGTCCCTCCAACAGTTGTTGTAGTAGCATTTCATCGACAACCAATTGCACCGCACTCTGAGCCTCCATTATTTCATTGTCTCGACATTTACAGCTTCTTCTTGTCACCCTTGGCAACATCGACGACCTTCAGGGCTGTTTAAAGAAATTGAAGATTAGCATAAATACGTAAGCAGACCCCGGCAAGTAGTCCACGGAGAATCATTCACTGATCCTCCTCATCACAACCCAGGTCATGGGGTCATGGGCAAAGCCAGTGCGGGGGGTGTAAGGTCAGGTTGACGTACAAGGAGGCAGGGACTGCTTCAGCTTCTCGGCCTTGGCGGAGTCGGTCAGGGCGAGGGTGTAGACGAAGCGCTCGCAGCGGACCTTGAACTTGGTCTGCTGGTTCTTGCGGTTGCGCTTGATCCGGGCGGCTAAGTTGAAGGGTCGAAGGGTCAGTTTTTCGAGCTTCCAAACAAAAATTCCGGGTCCCCAAAGCTTTTTCCGATCGTCCTTCAATCGGATTTTTGACGGCGGCACGTACAGGAGGCATCCTTCCGGCGGCAGATCTCGATGAACTGCTTGATATCGGAGACTTCGCGAGGCATGGTGACGGTTTGATGCTGATGAGGTGCGATAAGAGAGGAAAGGTCGCTGTCCTTGCAGATGTTGTGTGGATACAATCGGATTAGGGTTTTTGCTCATGGAAGCCCTGGAGATCACGTGGGTTTGTGGCTTGTGCCAAGTGGCTGATACTCCTGGGAGTTGCACCACGTTCGAACGGATCCTCGGGGATGGTTGCTGCAGTCAAGGGAGTGAAGACATCGGCCGTTGGGCTGACTTGTGGCTGGAGAGGATTTACTCTGCCCAGAGAGGATGTTGGCCACCGCCGGGGACTCTGCAAATTGTCCAGTCGTGGATGAAGTACGGGCGCTGGTGCTTGGATGACCTCCCGCTCGGCGCCTTCGGAGGCCCTGTTTCGAGTTTGTCTTCCTCGTTCATGAATTGACGGATCTTTTTCGGTGATTTTGAAATGAACTCGATGCTTCCGCCAGAATGTGATTCTGGACAGTTTCCGATCAATCAGCAGGCTTGTCTGGCCGCAATTCAATTGAGAAATGGGGAATGAAGCCTTACATATTCACCACAGCCACGACAAGTGCAAGTAGAAACGTAAGAGAAGCTAGAACAGTGATCGCCTCCATTTCGGAATCTCAATGGATCCAAAGAAATGGATTCGCAGCGGGTTCGGTTCGAAGGGCTTTCAAAATTATAGAAACAGGATGTCTGTAGGGATCGAATGGTAATGATACTTGTTAAGGGAATGGACGAAAGATTACAAACTACGAGTGTGTCTGTAGTCTCACAGATATCAGCGGCTACTTGTTGAATTCCGAGAGAGATTCATAGCTTGGAAGGCACTACCATGGCGTCCCTTCTGTATAGTTCGGACCAAATGGAAGAATGGAAGGAGAGGTGCATGTCCTTGAGTGGCGTCGGTGGCGGTGCAGCTGTTAGTGGTCAAGCTGTCCAAAGATACTTGGACAGATCGCATCATAAGTCTCAAGGGTGCCATTATCTTACTCTTTTCATCGATCTTACGATCGGAAATAACCCACCAGATTCTGCTTTTTCTTCGAGACCCTCTTTTATCAACCATCTGGTGCAAGTTTCAAAGGGTGCAACTCATTCCATCATACGTCAAGATGCCGACTCCACTAGATCGGGCTTTGAAGTCCCCGGTAAGCAACTTCATGTTCGAGGCTTTGAATAATCACTAATGACGATCTAGAATTTGTTCCTTGGTGAGCTCACAGAGAATTTTATTCTTGATAGGTTTTTACGATCAGACAGTTAAAAAAATATTTAGGCTTCGCGGGCATGGTGACTGCGGTAGCAGCCTGGTCGATCTGGGGAAGCGACGTTTTCCCTGCAGAGGCCGATCCTAAAGGGAGTGAGGAAGCCATTGCCAATTTCTTGGGCTGAAGCAGAGGCTGACCCTGGTAGATCCTGAGACCTGGACTGAAGATGAGATGAGACGATGGCTGCGCGCAGTAAGTTTGACCTCATTTCGCCATACCATCCGCGTTAATATATACCATTTGGGTACTGGACTGATGCATGTTTCTAGAGGGGTCTCCTGCCTAGTGACACTGCGACTCGTGAAGAACTATTGGAAAGAATCAAGGCAAATCTGCGCATCCCTCGTAAGACGCAATCTTCAGCGTCGCAGTCTTGATGGTGCCGAAGACGTGGCTTCAGAACTCTCTTCGCAAATTGACTTGTGATCGTTTTAACTTGATTCCTCCGTTGATTGGCTTTGCTGATTGGGCGACGGCTAATGCTTTTTATTGAATTTTTTTATTGAATTGAATGTTTATAATCTTCTATTCATACATGCCGACGGAGCAGGAAGGCCCCGATACCTCGTAACATCGTAAAAGCTCATGATGATCATGTTCACCCACACCTGGGTAGTTTGCCCCCTATCTCACAATATCGCAGCCAGAATGGAACACTAGACGACCAAACGGAAGTTTTGGCTCTGGATCAGCCAGTCCCGTCGGCGCTTGCGATCAGAGCTGGGGTTGGGCACCAGCACAAATGTCTCGCTGAATCCGCGCGGCAGCTGGTCGCGGTTCTCTCCATACCGCACATTTCCACTGGCCATGACCAAAATGGACATGTCCTTGACGGTCATCTCGCTGGTTGGCTTGAGGCCTGTGGCGGTCGTGGTCGGGTATGCGCGGTTGATGATTTGGCAATCAAAGGACTGCACTTCGTAGAAGGCTTCGGGCATCTGGTTCTGGAAGATCTCCTGTACAGCGGCGCCATCAGCGACCGTGTTGCCGTTGAAGAGGATGCTCGTAGGTGTGGGAAGGTAGAAAGAGGCGATGGAGCTGCGGTCGTTCTTTAGCGCGGGGTAGAAGCTGTTGATCAGCTCGGTAGCGGCTTTTTCAGAAATTCAATTAGCTGAGTCCCTCAAAGCCAGGCTCAAGTAGAGACTCACCCTCGGTCGACACCTTGGTCAAGGCATCATCGGTTGCTGTAGCCATTACGACAAGTGATTGACTTGTCGGATAGAGAAAAGTCGGCAGGAGCGCGATTGAGCACCAGGATTCAAGATGTGGTGCGCAGTATTTTCATGAGACAAGAGTCCAATATCAGAGTAAAAGAAGCGAGGTAATACGGAGGATTGCGCTTCGTGGTGAGCGAGGGAATGAGTGCGCAAGTTGCTCCAAGGCGGAGCCAAGGAAAAAAAGATGCGCCGGGCGGAGCTTGGGCCACTCCGAATAATAGACAATGCACCTCCGGGACCTCCTCTTTTCTCCGCAACGAGACAATGGCAACCTCTCGAATTGCCTTTCGTTCCTTCTCGAGGGCTTCGCAGTTCATCACTGCGAGGCGACCGTGGACCTGCTCGGAGTGCAGGAATAATATTTCTCGGCGCTTCCGGCGCGGAGTCGCGACAAGTGCGGATGTTTCCAAGAAGCCATACTATGTGACGACGCCGATTTTCTATGTTAATGCCGGTGCGTCTCTCAACAAATGGTAAATTGTCTAAAACTCCTAACGATTCCACCGAATATGACTAGCCCCCCATGTTGGCCATTTCTATACCATGATCATCGCCGATATCCTCAAACGATGGCAGGTTCTACTTGGCAACGATGCCCGACTCTTGACCGGCACCGACGAACACGGGATGAAGGTAGAGAGATAAAGTGCGCCTTTCTGAACTGTCTACTGACAGTCTCGTGCAGATTCAGCAGGCTTCAATGGCAGCAGGAATGGATACACAAGCCTTTTGCGACATGAATTGCAGGACATTCGAGGTAGGTACACCTTCCCACCTACCTATGGAGAGGCTGGTCACTGACTCTTTGTATATTCAAGTCCCTAGCCAAAGCTGCGAACCTCAGTAATGACCACTTCATTCGTACCACCGATTCCGCCCACCGCGACGCCGTTCAATACTTCTGGGTAGGCGTCCCAATCATACATTAATTCTAGCGGAGCTGACAAGATCATAGGAAATGTTGAATCACCGTGGCCACATCTACACCTCCAAACATGAGGGATGGTATTCTGTTAGTGACGAGACATTCTATCCACCAACTCAAGTACAAAACTCGTTGGACCCAACTACGGGCAGGAAGCGCATGGTAAGAGCTCGGGCGGAATCGGATCACTCATGGTACTTGGCTCACCAGTCGACAGGTCTCGATTGAAACAGGCAAAGAGGTCGAATGGTCATCAGAAGTCAACTATCACTTCCGTCTTTCTGCTTTCCAAGATCGACTGCTGGAGTTGTATAACCGACCGGATTCATTTATCACACCATCAAAATATGCAACCCCGATCATCCAGTCGGTTTCTTCCGGGTTGACGGACCTCTCCATTTCGCGACCAGCTGAGCGACTGACATGGGGTATCCCGGTTCCCGGCGACGACACACAAACCATCTATGTCTGGCTGGATGCACTCGTCAATTATCTGACCTATGCAGGATACCCTTTCCCTCCGGGACAGGAAAAATCATCTATATGGCCTGCCAACGTTCATGTTGTCGGAAAGGACATCGTTCGGTAAAGCCCCACGCTATGACCTACCTGAGAAATCCGAACGTACAGCTGATCATCACCCCCTAGCTTCCATTGCATCTATTGGCCAGCCTTCCTCATGGCTCTAGACCTTCCTCTCCCTCGGAACGTTTTGGTGCACGGACATTGGACAATGAATCGTGAGAAAATGTCCAAGTCTACCGGCAATGTGGTCAACCCATTTTTCGCCATTGATCGATTTGGCGTGGATGGCATGCGATTCTTCCTCGCTTATCAAGGAGGTTTGTCAGATGACGCCGACTATGACAATTCCTTTATTATCCGCGATTATAAAAAATGGCTTCAGGGTGGTATCGGCAACCTTGCCTATCGCACAATTGGGTGTGCAAAGGGCAAGTTGCGCTCGTATATTCAGGATGCCACGTCTGATAAGCTTCCGGCGGCCTCCATTGCCGATGAAGAACACCAGGCCATGCTGATTGCCACGCCGCTGAAAGTTGCCGAGCATATGACCGGACTCAATCCGCGTGCCGCACTGCAGGAAATTATGAGCATAATCGAGATGGTATGTAGTAGGAGGAAGACTAAAAATGGACCCTCCCCTCATCCCCGCACGACCGTCGGAGAAGTGGCTAACTGATTGGATTTTTCCCTTTCCTCCCCTCAGTCTAACAAATACTTCCATGCGGCGGAGCCGTGGAAAAGCGCCAACCCCCAATGGGTCCTTTACAACGTGGCTGAATCGCTTCGCATCTCTGCCATTCTGCTCCAGCCGTTCATGCCCGACAAGTCACGAGAACTTCTCGACCTTCTGCGCGTAGATACATCCAAACGGGGATTTTCGGCCACCGTCTATGGTTCAGACTCGGATTACGGTGAAGGCATCAAGAAAGGCATGCTTTTCCCTCCTTTACTCACTGAGGAGTAATGGCCGTGGGCACCGAGCTTTCGATTTGATAAGAAGAATGCACCAGAGGCCAATCATGGCCCACAACAAGACCCGTCCGAATAAAGATTTACATCATCCCCGTTCAGACGTAACAGCTCCATTGAGAAGACTTCCCGGCTTTCCCCTCCACACGGCCGACTGTGGGTTGCCAGGTTTTCCAGTGTGACCATAGCCTGGGGCCGCAACTGTATGCAAGAACGACTAAACCATGATTGGCGATACCCACAAGGTTATCAGCGGGAAAAGATGGGCCAGAACCGTGGAAGCGCGGCCTATCTCCAACTGACGGGCTAATCGGGTCGGGAAAGTCGCTCGTTTCCCGTCGGAAAACCCAAATGGCTTTGGTCTCCGTTTGTATATCAAAACATGTCACATTTATTTGTATACTAATGAGTATTCTGGAAAACTCTAGCGATTTATTTATCTTTGATTTCTGCTATCTGTACCACCGTGCCGATTTCATTACCATCTTTTTCTCTCTCTATTTTTGTGTGATTTTATACTCCACTGCTTCCTGTGTAACGGCGTCAATCCACCAAGACATATTCTTATTTTAGGTGGAATTGTCTTATCATCTTTCATATTTGACTTCACGCAGTTCCTCGCCCCCCTAGACATTGCTGTCTACTGCTGAAAGCCTTTTGATCTTCCTCCGACATTATCGAATTCAATACCGCCACTATGGGGAGCTTCGTGCCTTCCGCCGAGGACTACAAGCCACACTTCAAGACGCCATGGATTGAGACTCCCCTCGTCGAGTCGGCCAACCTTTCTCGGGCCGCTGGATGCCGCATTTTCCTCAAGCTGGAGAATGTTCAGCCCAGCGGCTCCTTCAAGTCCCGCGCTATGGGCAACCAGATCCTTTCTCACCTCCGCAAACCCGAATATGCCAACCGCCGGGTTCATTTCTATGCATCCTCCGGAGGGAACGCTGGACTGGCAGCCGTGTGTGCCGCTCGCAGCCTGGGATACCCTTGTACCGTGGTTGTGCCTCTATCTACTAAGCCGTTGATGATTGAGAAGCTCCGGGCAGCCGGCGCTGCGGATGTTATCCGCCACGGAGAAACGTTCTTCGAGGCCGGCTCATACATGAAGGACGTTATTATGAAGAATAGCTCCGGTGACGACGAGGACGTTGCTAAGATCGCCCTTCACCCCTTCGATAACCAGCCTATTTGGGAGGGAAACAGCACTATTATTGACGAACTGGAGAAGCAACTCCCTCCCCCTGCTAACTCCGACGAAGAGGAAGTTTACCGCGGGCGGGCTCTCCCTCTGGATGCAGTTCTCTGCAGCGTTGGTGGTGGTGGTCTCCTTAACGGTCTAGTCATGGGCCTTGAGAAGCGACGATCCCAGAAGCAGAGCGTTCACACCGGCTCCTCTACCACCGGCCACGCATACATGGACATTGCTACCACCGATACAAACTCTTCTCGTCCTGTGGCCACAGAGCCCAGCCCTATTCACCTCCTCGCCATTGAGACCGACGGTACAGACTCGCTAGCCGCGGCCATCGCCAATAACTCTCTCGTCTCCCTTCCCAAGATCACATCCCAAGCCACCTCTCTCGGTGCTATTCGTGTATCGGAAACGACCTTCCAATATGCTGTTGCTCCTCCACCCGGAATCAAAGTCCACAGCGCCGTCCTCACGGACGCGGAAGCCGCCCGCGGTGTCCTCCGTCTCGCAGACGATGAGCGACTCCTCGTCGAGCTGGCTTGCGGTGTCTGTGTCGAGGCGGCTATTGGCGATACCGCCGCCGCCGCTGCAGAAGCCGCATCGGCGAACGCCGTGGCTGCCGGTCAAAGCGCTAAGAAGCGCAAGAGAGGCCCGAACGATCCGATTCCTGACCGGGATGAGGGCTACGGAGATGACCGATGGTCCACGACAGACGTCGATAACGAGACCGATCCTGAGATGGAGCCGGAGGTCAGCGACTGCACTAAGTCGGCCTCTCCCGTTCTCAACTCTAAGCTCAAACAGTTGGTGCCGGACCTCAACGAGCAGAGCAGGGTTGTCATCATCGTGTGCGGCGGAAGTAATGTTACTATCGACATGGCCAGCGAGTATCGACGGCTGTTGTCAGAGGGTTGGGTTTAAACCATGATGTCATGTTGATAAAGAATTTTCCTTTCCCTTTGCTTCTTGTTGTCTTCTGGGTCTTATATATACCTCTTTTTGCCCTTTGGATTATCACGCATGGACATCAGGCTCTATGGCCCTTAATGTCTTTGGATTGTGTTACGAACTTTGCATTTCGTCTTAATGTTCACTTGCATACAGGTTAGCTTGTTCTTATTAGAAATAAGAAAGAAACGATTAATATGAATCAATCTGAAATTGCATCTACAACTTCCAAGACCGTCAATAATGTTATGGAGCACAGGGCACCGAATAGATCCCTTTTGAGCTAGAATCACACAACTTCACCCAACTGACGAATGCGATAGTCCCAATAATTCTTCCGAATAGGATCATACTTCTCCTTCAACATCGTCAGCATCTCAACAGCCTTCCCCTTCTCCGCCTCAGCATAAATGTCCGCCAACCACTCCACCGCATGACTACTCTTAACCGCATCGCCATCGACAAACTTCCCTACAAAGTCTTCCCACTCTCCCAACTCTCTCCCCGCCGCCCGCAATGCACCACGAGCATACCACCAAGGACTCCGATTCTCCGGCGCCCGCAGAATCTGCTCCTGTGCAAACTTTAGCTCCGCATCAACTAGATCTTCATCCACAACGGGCAACCGGCCCTTCTCCTCCGGGCTGATCTCCGCATTACCCGCGTTCACCATGCCCGCGTCAGGCACGTCATCGCGGGGCCCAAAACGAAGCATATACCGGTGGTTCCAGGCGGAGTTGTTGCGGACGTCGGCTTTAATGAGAGCCTCGACGTCTTCAATCTCGCGAGGTGAGTCCCAAAGCTTGAAGTTGCGGACGAGCCAGTGGCGGTAAGTCCAGACGTGATAGTTTTTAGAATCTTGGGCGAACATCTCCATGAGGAAGTCTGGTTCTTTAGCGGGCATTGTTGGGAAATGTGCTTGTGAGGAGATTAGGACTTGGCGGTGGTGCCTGTGGTGATATGTTAGAATTTGATGATACTCGCAAGATCGATCACCCATAAGATTAGTGATATCGTACCATATTTGGTAGTTTTTGAGGTATTTGAGAGACACTCCGTTCAGCCAGTTGAGTTCTTCGATGAGGTCCTTGTCCAAGGCGAAGAGAATCTTGGCACGGTAGATCCTGAAAATATGTGAGAAAGTGTCTTTCAAGTCAGATCATGAGGTTGGTCATACTTACCACACGGTATAATGTGCTGGGTTCATCGAGATCACATCTTTGGTCAAGTTCAGTGCCCGTTCGGACATTTCATTCGCGGCCATCACGGCCCGCAGGTACGACGTTGCTTCAAGGTACTCGGGTGGATAGGCGATGGTGGCCAGCGGCATTGCACCAGACTCGGAGCCATCTTTGAGTTCGATGGGAGTGATATCAGCCCATTCGGGATCATTGGCATATCCTTCGGCCATTTTAAGGGATTGATTGTCCGCGATATCAACTCTGCGGGGGTTGCGTTCGCGATATGGACGTGCCAGTTGCGGCGGTCGTCACGGCTTTTGGCAAGAAATACGGGATGGCCAAGTGGGAGCTGCCTCTTGACACTTTCAATTGGCAGCAGAAGGTGAATTTGGAGGGTCTATCCTGCTGGGAAGTCGCTTGAATTGAGTCGATTTGGCCGTGAGATGAAAGGTGGGGCGCGGGTTTGTGGCCTGAGGCGGAAACAAAGAAACGGAGAACAATCGAACTCGCTTGATATTGTTCTTTTCTTATTTGACACAGCTATAGACTAGACGATTAAGATGTTCATTTTGATTGGACTATAATGAGCTACTTGGCATGGTTGTATAGTCTCTTGCTTTCCCCAACCCACCACTTGCCGACCTTCTCGGCTTCAACCACCCACTGCCCGGCTTTGTCCCCATGCGCACTCCGTACCCGCGATACCAAGTCATCCATTGACCATCCACGCAAGAGATTCACCTCTTCAGGATCAGTATCTAGATTTGAAAACACAAATTCGAAATCTTGTGTTAACGGTAGAATCAATCGATAAGGAAAAGCGGCAGATCCAACGCTGAGCATCTCGCCGCCAGCGGAAATAATACCAAAATTCCATGCTTGTCGCCCATCGTCAGTGGCTTTGTATGGGCGAATGAGCGATTGACCCTCATATTCATTCATCAGATCCATTGCAATGTCCGAGTCTTTCTCGTTGAGTGACTTAGTCTGCACTAACAGATCGAGAATGGTTGGGATGATGGACAGCGATGTTGTATTGGCTGTGATTTGAATCTTTGGCAGTAGTGGATGTCTGAAGATGAGAGGAACACGGAAATTGCTAATGTGGCCATTCTCATAGCATCCTGTCACTGGCGAGTCTTCTTGGAAAGCTTGGCCACTGTATTCTTTTGTAAGTATGTTGAGTGTCTTGAATTCAGAATCGACATCACTTACTGGTCTCCTACAAACACCAACAGCGTCTCGTTCGCTACACCCTTCTTGTCCAACAGCCCGAGCATATCACCGAGCCAGGTATCCACGTAGCGAACGGAGTTCAGGTAACTATTCATATCCTCGTGTTTCCCGATCAGACTCTCGCCAGAGAAGTATTGTTCGCTTTGGAAACCTTTTGGCAGGCCCCACGGGTGATGTGTTGTGCTAGTGAAGTGGGATAAAAACAATCTTTCATTCTTGTTGATCGCATCGTCAATCGCGTCTTCAATGTATGGATATACTTCGCGCTCCGAGTACCTGTAAAGAGTTAGTATTATCGAAGATATCCTAAGGCCGATTGCAACCGACTGACCCAAAATAGTTGATCTCTTCCATATCATCATGGTAATGTTTTGCGTCTTTCCGACTAATGTCCTCCCGATAAACGGTCTTTTTGAAGCCAATGTGGTCATTCAGGATATTCTGATCAGCATAGATCCCAGTCACGGCCTGTATGAAGATGGAAGTCCACTTGCGCTCCCGAAAGTTCCTTGGAGGACTGGCAGGCGAGTGCTTTTTGAACTTATTGAACAGTTCCAGTACCTGCATGATGCACGGTTGATAGATATCGGACTTGATCTCTTCCATAAAGTCCAATGGGAGTGGCCACACGCCACAGTGATTCACAATCTCGCTTTTGAATGAGAGACTACTCCCGGTCAGGATGCCATTGATGTTGAGACCACCCATCCCTGCCTCGGCTGTATCTTCCCAAAGCGAGGAGTCCGTTTCCCTTGTACTCGTGGGAAACCCTCCAGACTCGCCTGTCAGCACCTCAGCGATCGGTGTGAGATGCGACAAGTTGGCGTTCAATTGGTGAATCACATCTGGGTCCTGGGACTTGTAGGAGTCGAGTATCTCACGGTGTAGATGGGAACCTGATTTGAAAGGGAACACGTCCTTTCGTGTACTCTCCATCATCACAAGTACCACATGGTTGATGGGAACGTCGTGATCATTCAAAGCCTGAGTCAATGGCTCTAGCAATTTCTGATCGAGATTCGTTATCCGCAACGGATCGTTGACTGGACTGTAATAATTCTTTCTGACTGTCGCATTCCTCCTTGTTCCAGTATCCTCACTCCAGCGTTCGAAGCCCGGTGTCAGGGGACCAGACGCCCAATAGGGCGAGGAAGTAGTATTCATATCGAAATTTGGCGACCATCCTTTGAAATGGCCATCTGGAGCTTTCCAATGCCCCTCACTGATCAGCTCTGGCAGAGGGAAGGCGTTGGTTAAGGGCTGGCGCACTTCTGGGGTCCTTAAAACCAATGCCTCGAGGAATGTAAAAGGGATAGCGCCTGAAATGTGGCTGTATGGCACTTTGGGACGGATTATCCAAAGGAACAGTGTCCCAGAAATTCCAATGGCAGTCCACAGTCGAGCTGGACGCTTTCTCTTTGAGGCAGTCTTGAGATCGTGGAGCACATACTCCTCGTGGATGTCCTCTGCCGACCGAATGCCTGACAATGCAGGTAGCCACAGGTCGAAGACGGTGTAGCAGACACTTGTAAAAACCCAGGACATGATGAGTAGCAAGCATGCACTGCCCAAGAATGACTTGAGCCCACTGAGCATTAATTTCCTTCCTTCAGCATCATTTCCCACGGTCGTTACTGTATTCCAACGGACCTCACTCCCTGTCACAAAGTAGAATCCTAGCTGAGAAGAGCAAAGACACAATGTCAAGAGACTGTTGTTGTAAGTCATTATATGCTGCTGTAACACACGTGATCGATCTTGACTTACGCCGTAGTTGAAACGAGGGTTAACCCCATAACAGATCTCAGGCCTGCTGATTTCTGTAGCAAAAACCATGCCGCTCCAGACAAAAAAGCTTCATGTATGAAGAAAGTGGGGAAATAGAGCGCCAATCGCGCAGCTGGTATAGAACCTGCATGTTGGAAAAGATGTAGCAGTTTGGAGGTACATGCTGAGACCACTACTATCGAAAGCAAGAATTGCCGAACGAATGGTTGACGGTGGGCGATCATGATGGGTAGCAGGTATTTGGTGAGCAGAGCGCTCATATATCGAATGAACAAAAGAAAGGAAGCATAATTAAGGACTCAATGACTATATCCCTCTATTTCAAGTATATTTTCAAATAAACAGATGCGGTAGGTATGGCATTGAGATTCTGCATCCGGTTGCTCTCCCAATCTGGGGACTCCGCATATTCGGTAATCCGGGGATGTGGATCTAGCTCTGTCCTTGACAGAACGTAGGTACATGGAATTAAATCGGCAAAGGGCGGACTCAATACGAGAATCGATTTTCTGATAGATCGACTGGACAGACTGTAGTTTTCCAAATTTGGACGAGGATAAAAGACAATGTTCGTGAAGCTCCAGCAAGTTTCAGTAGAGCTGTCAAGCCCCAGCAGAGAAATTCATACAGGCAGGCATGTGGTCAGACCCCTTCTCCTCGGCCGGATAAGGGAGGGAGTCAGACGAGCTGGTTGTTTTACGCTATTTTGACTCATCATCTCGCCCGATGGTCAAGGTTGTCCACTAGGTATGGCAGAGTCGAGATATTCATTTAGCAACAAAAAGGAGAAGAAGTCACTCTACGGCTTTGAAATACGGTTCTGATCCTGGTGATACATTTCCAGAGAGAGCTATGGCTCAGCGTGGCTGGTGGAGGCGAATTCGAAGCCCGAGTGTCGTCCAAACTCCGTGTGCTGGAACGTACTCCGTCGTCTGGAGACATGGTAGTAGACCATAGAAAAGAGAATTGCAATCCATCACGAGGCCCAAGATTGAAAGCGCTCGTGTGAGTTTTTCTCTATTTAGATCATGAAAATCAGGTTAGGGCAGCAGAAGAATGCCAGGGTCAAGGGATGTCGTGTGCTCCGTTGCTGGATTTGGAACTGATCTAGTCCACATTCCAGAGCCCCGGGATCGTCTTGTTGGGTCTTTTTTACCGCAAGAGGAGGGACAGGCTGAAATGTTGATCAGGTCTGTCTCTTGAGTCTACATTCTAGAGGTCATGGACAGGAAGAACCCCACGGGTTGTGTCCTTCGCGCCAGTAAATTCCACTGTTTCATTCATTTACAGCTGATATATTACATACTTTCTACACGAGATCACACCAAATTCATTATCCAAAGGTCTCGCCACCGTTCTCCAAATACTCCACCTCTTCCGCGGTCGGCACCCTACCGAGTGCTTGATTCCGGTGCGGATAGCGCCCAAATCGCTCAATAATCGCCTTATGCCTCTTCTCAAAGTCGAGCAGATTGGCCAATAATGTGGTAAGAGTATCCTGTTGATTCGACAGAACTCCATAACACTTCTTCTCATCTTCACTCAAAGTGGAGACATCCCTGAGCAGAAACCGGCTAATGTCTTTCGCTGTCTCTTCGTGTTGCTTGACCGCTTGCTCATGTACGGCAAGGTTTTCAGAGTGCATAAGCGGCATGTGAAACCACAAGCGACGTGCGATGCAGTATCGCACTGCGGACGATTTCGTCGGAATACCGGCGTCAATGGCACGCAGGGCAACTTCCACAGCAAGTGGGTCAAAGCGTTCAAACACAAGCTTTGACTCGTCACCACGATGGCAATTTCGAGGTACCTGGTCCAAAAGGAGAATAATACTCAACCAGTCCAGAGGAGATGAGGTATCGATTGCATCCAGGATATCTGCTGCGGATGCACCGGATTCAATGATGGTATTCAGGGCCGGCTGAAATTGTGCACTGATTGACAAATGAGCATCAATGGCATAGAAGTCAATTGATGGTATGGGTTCACTTACACGCAGAGCTTGTCAAACGTTTCATCCCGAGAAAACCAGCGCTGCATTTCTTTCTGGCCAGGGATGATCAAAGCGTCCTCATCTTCCACATGGTCGAACCAAAAGTTGCGAATTTCTTCCAGGAGATCCGGAGTCAAGGCCTCCTTCAATTCAGAAGCACTGCTCATCATGGCAGGCGACGTCGAATGAAAGCTGCGAGTAGATAGTTGAGGCGAACTGTAAGCTCGCGTCCTCAGTCGGGACGTCAGAGGCACGGCCCGGTTCACAGCGAGGGGCGAGAGACGTGGCTGGGCGCTAAGCGTCCACGTTGACAAATGGCACGAGGAAAGTCTCGCCGTGCGCAGCTAGTCTCAGCGTTAATTGCTAATTGCCTTTGTATCTGAGAAATTGACTCCGACAATGTGCTTACTCTGTTTGTGCGCACCAGATGAGCCATGATGGTTTTTCTTTCCCCCTGGACCTCGAGCTTTCCCCGGATCTATCTATCAGTTGGGCCTCCGATCCGATCGGCGCAGTTGCTGAGTCAGCATCGGCATTTTCGGCGTCAAATGAGTCTATGCCGACGCCGAGGATCAGTGATGGGTATCCATGTCACTGCGTGCAGCGATGCGAATGCCCATGGTTGGGATCTATGAAATTTTATCAAAGGAGGTGGTCAGGGGTGGTGAAGCTGGCAGTGTTCTCACCCATCCATCGCCTCATGGGTTCCAACATACAGCACGCATTCCGAAGGCGTCGGTAGTCTTTCTTTCGCAGCAAGCCAAGAACAATCAGAGTGTCGATGTAGATGTTTCTCATCATCCCTATCAGCACTTTTACTATGAAAGGCTGAATGTCTCCCGCCCAAATGTTTTATGCGTTCGATGGCCCACACGTTGTTTCTTCACCCAAATGGACACCTACCCACGTAATTAATATCGAGAGCTGAGAGCATATCCACAGGTCAATTGCCGATATTAGTCTCACGGAAGACTATCAATGAATGAGCATCTTCCTATTTGATTCCACTTTACCCACTTAACAGTGTTGAAGTGAATCCATACTTCGAGTTGTATTGACTTCTTGGCAAGCTCCATTCGATGACCCAAAAAGGTAAGGGAATCCGGGCAACTCTAAATGTGCTCGATTGATCCTGTCATGTTTATCAACGTGAAGATAAGCGACCGGAGTCTGGGTTGCTGAGTTGACCAACCAGTTGGTCTTTCGTCTCCCCGCACTTGACCCCAATTTCCCATCTGCTGGGCCCCTCAACTTAGTACATCCACCGCCATGTGGGATGCAACTCTTCACAATCCCATATCGAGCCATTCGCTATGCGACGAGTCAAAAAGTCCCGCAACGGCTGTGCCAGGTGCAAAAGTAAACGGGTACGTCCATAGTTGCGGTTGCCCCCGGATTTGTCCGCAATCTGGAACTCCGCTTTTCTTTCCCTATCGGTCATCGATCTAACGGCCGGGAACAAATAGGTCAAGTGCGGAGAGGAAAAGCCTCATTGTAGCCGTTGTACCCGTCTTGGTGTTCGTTGCCCTGGTTATGTCCAGTCTCTACGCTGGATCACCAAACATGAGCAACCTAGTCCGGGCGCGCTATCAGATGGGAGAGTTGAGAGTCCAGAAGCGTCGGCAAAGCCGCTCAGACAGCCATCGCAGCAGGCAGATAATGCATTGCCACTGGATGAGGCCAGGAGTGGCCAGTCGCAGAATCTAGATCCATCAGAGTTTGGACTCGATGCGCCAAATGGACTCTGCGATCACCTCTGGGATCTACCGGGCAGTGGATCACTGCCTGAACTGACGGATCTATGCCCGTCGTCACCGATGACCGCGTCCGTGTCGGCCTTTTCGCAGCATCGTGATTCGGTATATGACTTTGGGTCGTCCGGGGACACGGCGGCTGATCTATCTCATTTCCTGTCCTTGATAGGACCGCCACAAGGTAAAGAGAACGCGGCCAGCGGCGGCGTCTATCGAGACTTTTCGCCCTCTACTATTGTCCGCAGCTATCCCCCGTCGTCGCAAGCACAACGATCCTCGGCGCGCGACTTTGCGACTATATCTCGGTCCCTGAACAACCCTTCGTGGACCCTGATCGAATACTACTTCAAAGAAGTCGCTGCCCTCTTTTCCAGCTATGACAGCCAGATGAACCCGTTTCGCACGACAGTGTCCCGCCTCTGGGGCTCATCGTTAGCGATGTGCCGAACGATGCAAAGCATGGCCGCAGCAACCTTGGTCAATGACTTCCCACAATTCGGTCCCGTGGGTCGGAAGATGCGCGACGAAGCTGTGGAAATCATCACGCGCGAAGCAGTCATGGACGATAAGGCTCTGCTGGCATTACTCATGCTGGGCCAAACGGCTAGCTGGCATGACCCCAAGGATCTGGGCATCTCATTCTTCAATCTACTCCGCAAACAGGTCAACTCTCTAGCCTCGTCATCGAATAGTCCAAACCTCGGCTTCGTCAAGAACGGCAGCAATAACTATCGCTTTTTCGAAGAGGCTCTCATTTACTGGGAGATGCTTCTCTCCTTCGTCACGGACAATGAGTCAATGGTATTCTCGGATACGCGCGCCTCGTCAATGGACGAAGCACTCGTCCTCCAGCGAATCCCACATCCATGGACCGGCATCGCGCGAGATACCCAGTTTACAGTCCACGAAGTGGGCCGTCTCGTCCGCCGCGAGCGTAAACGCATTCGCGCTCGACAATTCACTTCGCAAGATGAAATCGCCCGCGCACAGATGGCGATCATAAAGGCTCGAGAACTAGAAGAACGACTCCTGGGCCTGGCCCATCCATCCGAGGCCGAGATCGTCAGTCCCGGCGATGAAGAAACCCCCGTTTGGCATCTTCTCACCATGGCCGAAGTATACCGCTGCACCGGATTGATGCAGTTATACCGTGTATTCCCAGATCTCCTACGCCGTCGCCTCCCACGTCCAGATGCACCGCAGTACCCCGATGCAGCATCTTCCAATGCCCGTGACCCATTCTTCCCCGTGGACCTTGATTGCATGAACATGTTTCCCGGGTTCGCCGACGCAAATTCCACTTCTACGGCAGATATCAACGCCAACCCGCCAAATACTCAATATATACCCTCCTCTCCTCCGAAAGATACATTCCCAACGCCTCATTCCCAATCTCATCAACATCCTCCACCGCCCTCAGACTCTCCCGATCCAGATCTCTACGATACATGGCTCACCGAATTCGCCGTAACAACCCTCTCCCGCCTTAAAACCATCCCCATTGAATCCCGCACTCGCTGTCTCCAACCCTTCCTCCTCGTCGCCTCATGTAGCGAACTCCGTTTGCCCAAGCCACCCTCCACAGACCCCTCCTTGCCCGCGGACAATGGTAATAGTAATGCGCCGCAGCACGAGGCGGACGAAGACGGGGATGAAACACCGAATATCTCAATGAGAGCTATTGAAGTCTCGCGCACGCGGGGGTTTATCCTTGGTCGGCTGACGTCCTTTTTGCATGTGTTGCCGCCGAAGCCGATCAATGTTTGCGTTCGTCTCGTCAAGGAAGTTTGGAGGAGGATGGATGCTGGACAGGCGGATACTTATTGGATTGATGTTATGATTGAGAAGGGGTGGGAGACGACGATGGGATAGGAATGGGACGAGGCCTGGACTAGGCTCCGACAATCCTAAAGTACTGTTATTAGGACATTGTGGACTTTTTCTCCCCCGAAAACTAGGAACTATGTCTGGATGTCCGGGTGAGGTCACGGCCAATGCAGATACTGTACTGTACATTCGAATCTGCTCGTACAATTTACGATAAATCACGCCAATAGCAGCTCACGTCAAGCACCATTTCATACCAACAAGGAATCGTATTATGTATTTGTATGGGATGTTCAAACAGCCCCTAGCTATCCGTCGAACACACCTGCGCCAGATATGCTCATGCCAAAAGTAAACCCGAGACGACAATGCAAAACGTCAAGTCCAAAGACGTAGAAGAAGAATAAGAAGGCGCAGATCGTCAAAGACAGAGAGAGAGACACTCCCACGTAGACGGGGCGTAGTCCAATAACGCTCAACTCACGAACAAAGGTCCGATAAGAAAGAAGGTGTATAAAATGCATAAGGTCGATAAAGTGTACAGAGAATGAAACGGGAATGGTAGGAAAAGCGGGGAAGGACTCATTAAGTCTCCAACCAACCAGTAGAATAATCCTGGGAAGTTGAAAATGGCAGTAAAGCCGGGTCTTGTGCAAATGCACAAGCCCATGTCAAACGGGCATAAGCGGTGGAAGTAATGGACGTGTCATGTAGCCATGCAAGGATGTTAGTCGCATCAATGCGTGGCTGCAGCCCGCTTCCAGAACTTCCATCCCTCGCGCTTCTCGTGGTATCCCACGCCCACAAGTTGCTCGATACCCTCGGGCCCATCAGCATTCTCGAATTTCTGCTGATCAATTTCCACGCCGCCCTCCTCATCGGAGCCATTGCGCAGCACTGCAGGCCACAGAACACCGACACCATCACCCCCCAGGGTGGTCTCGTATTTGGTGAAGTTTTCGGTATCAAGTTTCTGCTCGAGATCGCGAACGACCTCGGCCTTGGCGTCCGGTCGGAGGAGGGTAATGGCGCAGCCACCACCACCAGCACCAGTCAATTTCGTCCAGCCAATGTTGGCATAGTCGACCAGTTCCCGAATGCGTTCCAGGCGTGGGTGTGACACGCCCAGGGAGACGAGGAAGCCATGGTTGATGCGGATTAGGGTACCAAAGTGCTCGATGGTCTCTTCTGAGTCGCCCACAAAATCGGGAGACTCGAGGAGACGCTGGGCCGAGCACGTCACATGGTCAATGGCATCGAGAATCGACTCAGTCACCACGGGGTGGGCCTTCTTCAGCTCGCCCACCTTCGCGACCTCGGTCAGGGTAGACCGCGACTGCCGCGTGTCGACCAGCAGGAGGGGCAGTTCCGGGAAATTAGGGAGCGGGAGCACCGTGGGCGGCTTGGTGTAGTCTGAACGCTTAAAGATCACGGCCTTGCCGCCCGCGGCCACCGTATTGTCCACTCCACTGGGATTTCCATGAATGCACATCTCGCCGACAAAGGCCCAGCGATTGATGCGCTCAATTTGAGTCTCGGCCTCCTCACTCGGCTGATCCGGGTGCGGGCCTGAGAGGGTGCGAATCTGAAGGAGGAGCGCAGCGCTCAGACAGACGCACACACTGGCGCTGCTGCCTAGGCCAGCTCCTGTGGGGATGGTAGAGCGAAGGGTGTAGATGGCGCCCGGGCTTTGCGAGGAGCCCAACGAGAGGAAGAGGTAGAGGAAGGACGAGGCGGAGCGGATGTGGATTTTGCGCTGATCTTCGGGGAGGTGCTTGGAGACAATGCCGACGTGGGGTTGAATTGCCTCGACCAGCTCTGGGTCAAGCTCGGTGACGAGATCATAGTAGAACTTCTTCTTTGAGGGCTGCTGGAACACATCCCAGGGGAGAGTATCGATATTCCAGGTATGGCTCAGGCCGATATCACGGAAATTCAAGGTGACAGTGCGCTGCGATTTGGATAGAGTGGTGACCAGGAGATAGGAACGGAGGGAGATGGCCGCAGCCAGGGCCGCCTTGCCATGCACCACGGCGTGTTCTCCAAAGACAATGACTTTGCCAGGGGCGGAGACCATGAAGGCCGGGGCCATCGGCGAGGAAGGCTTGCGGGACATGTTCGGTCGTTGTGATTTCATGCCGTTTACCGTGTGGGAAGAGGACGAAATGGAGCTGCTGTCGGACGAATGATCGAGAGAGTCTGGTTCCATGCCGTTGCCATTCACCCGGGAGCGGTCTGGCAATCCGTTCTGTAAATCAAAATGGGCGACTGGACGTCGTTGGGTGTTATTCTGACCGTTTGCGCCTCTCACGCTGCCATTCAGTCGCCGCGCATTGGTCTTGGGTGACATGGCCGAATTGACGATTCAGGGGTGGGGGTGGGAAGGAAAAAGGTGGAGGTGGGAATCCCTGGAATCCGAGAGGGGGGGAGGCCAGGAAGGGGGGGGGGGTCCGAGGAATTCTCAGAGTCGCTATAGGGAGATGAACATGGTTGGGGCCAGAACAATAGCAATTGACAATAAGCAATGGGCCCCAGAAGCAGTGGAGCTGAGGATTTGCTGTCCAGAGTGCTCGGATATACAGAGTAGCGTCGAGAACATGCGCCCACCGTCACAGCCTCGCTCACCATCGGGGACTCCTCCATACATCAATCCCTACAGAATCTACCCTGGTCCACCTAGTGATATCCAATCAGAGTCCCGAGAATATCCATTGGTCATCGGCCCCATTTCCTTCCATTTGTGTTCTCCAGCTCAGAGATCTGGTCCCGTCGTACTGAACGGCAGCTCCGTTTTTCTTTCGGCCTGTCGTGTGTGGCCTTAGTTTCGCTTAACACCGGATTCAAGCGGGCGACCAAAGCGATGAGCCCGAGATCGCGATGATGAGATATTGCATACATGTTCGATGGATGCCTTTGTCTCGGTAGGGAGAATCCATCATTCTCTGTAGTATTGTCGTTAGTAGTAGGACGCGCTGAACTCGGCACTGGTTCTTTGTTTGGCCCTTGCTGACCCTCGGACTCTTCGGCTACCTGCACCATCCCTCTCGGACTAGTACTACTCCAGTAAAGTCTGGGACAAAGTCCTGCAGGATGATGCCATCCCCCTTGCTCTGCTGATCTCCGGGAGTTCGAATGCATTAGTCGACGTACAGTAGATCCAACGTCACCCAAGACACGCCCGGTATCTATGCCTGATGGGCGGAGTCTCGAGATTTTGACCTAACCCAAAGCATACTTAGCAAGCATCGATAGGCAACAGTGTGACTTTCATAATGAAACCTGTGGCGAGCTAATGATGGGCAAAGACCTCTCGGGCTTGCTTGAAAAAACTACCAGGTATTTCCCAAAAATAGACATATTTCTCCTACAGTATAGGTCGCCTCATCAGCCAGGGCTAGGGCTATCAGGTCTGAGTTGGTCAATTGGGATACCAACTCCAGGGCAGTGCTTCGTACAAGAAAACCTAGACCGTTGCAGAAATGGGAGGGAAAAAAAACCCAAAAATGGACATCCCATCGAACGGGGAATGATAGATACCCACTCTAACAAAATCTACGCTATGGAGAAAAACAAAAGCCATGCACAATCATCATCTCATCTTCTTCACAAATTCATCGTCACAGTCATACTATTGCTGTGCACCAACAGACACGGTGGCAACCCCTGCCACAGCACTTCCAGGTCACTCAGATACGACGCACAATCCTGCTCACTATGCGAAGTACCATGTACCGGAGAAGGCAGGGTCGTGAAAATCACCGCCGTCTCGCTGCTATGCTGTACCATCAACTCATTCAAGATCAAATGCTGGGCCCGACTGGGCAGATCATTGAATGACAGCGGGATCGAAGCAGATCCAGGGAATCCTGATGCGGGTTGGTTGGTCTGAGCACCGGGAGAAGTCGACGACACGGCAGATGGGCGCCGAGCGTAGATGGATTCCAGCTTTTGGGAGAATCGGGGAGGAGAGGCGTTGGCGGCGAACATGATGGATGGGCCGGCTCCTTCGTCGGTGTTGACCTTTGCTTCGGGAATGGGGGAGGAGCTGAAGCGGTTGCTGGAGGCCGAGCGGCTGATGGGTGGGCGAGGAGCGGGTGACTTGCTCGTGGGGGAAGCATTGTCGCTGGGGGCGATGATTGAAGGTATGGGCTGGTGGATGGTTGGCGTGGGACCGGCTGAGAGGCTTGATTGTGCAGGTGGGCGAGTAAATGGGCTTGAACCGGAGCCAGTCGAGCCACGGTCATCGCTTTGAGTGCGACCACCGAGACCGAATTGCGAGGGACCGGGGGAATGTTCATTCCTCGGTTGACTGCCAGCGACGTCCTCCTCCTCATCATCATCATCCTCTTCTTCTTCACGCTCATCGTCCGCTTCGTCGACCTCCGGGTCGCTGATATAGGGTTCCAGGTCGCTTTCGTCACTGCTGCTTTCGCTGGACAGACTGTTTCTGTCGTAGTCCACAAACGCATCCAGTAAACGGTGGGTCTGCATGCCCAGATTCACATTTCCGAGAGTCCTGAAGCTAGACACGGATCCCCTGCGTCGCTGGATTAACTTCCTCAGGCCTGTCACTCGTTGATTCAGGATCTTATTTCCACTTTCGTGGCTAGTTGGGCCTTGCCAAGTCGCGACTCGATCCAATCGGGGCAAGTCGTCCTGATCCTGGCCTGGCTGCTGCTCTGCAGAGCCCCCGGGGTTGTTACGAGCTCGAAGAAGTCCTTGCCACCAGTCCTCATCTTTCAGTACAGAGTGGACAGTATCTTGGGCGACAGCCAACTCTGGGGAAGTATCATCATTGACAATAATTCGGTAGGATTTAACATCGCCGCACGCAAGCCAAAAGACCAGGACTTCAGCTTGGATGCGAAGCTTGTCAAGAAGAGCTTCCACTCGACCCCTCTCATCGTCAACGTCGGTTTCATACTCGACAAACACAGCAACACGCAATTTATAGGTTTTCTTCCACGAGGGAACGGTGTTCAAGATGCAGCCCAGCTGTAAGATCAAGGTGTAAGTGTCGAAATTGGTTGTCAGCACATTTTGCTTGCTCTCACTGTCCGCGCCGATTTCCGCAGACATTTGAATCGGCCACAGATCGATGTATTTCTTCGCATGACGCCCATGAGAGTCAGGCAGCTCGAGATCTTCAAATCCTTTGGCGACGGCGACGTTGATCCGAAGATTGAACAAGAGGTCTTCGAGGATTGTGACGTAGCTTTGGCAAGTCATTCCCTTGCTTGGCGCATCAGACTCGGCTCGGTCTTCAAAATGAGAGCCGAGAACAGAGGACTGGCGTCTCGACTTTGAGGATTCCCTGCGATTGTTTCCAAGAGAGAGGGTCTCTACCAACGATTGGTTCTCACGGTACTGGTCGATCACGACTATATTTGGTCGCATGCCTCCCAACCCAGAATTGAGAACAATATTCCGCACGCCCCATTCTGCAGCCGGAGAAACGGCAACATTAACGAAGGCTTTTATTTTGGAGTATTCGACTAGCTTTGTCCACACCGTCTGTTGTCGACGGGCTTCTGGGACCGCTGTCGAGAAGTCATCCGTGACGAGAACATGACCCAAAACGAACAAGGCTCCTTTCTTCAGCGAATTACAAAATGATACCATTTTGTACTGACGGTCAAGGTCACTGACAAAAAGCAGGATTTGCGGTCGCCAGAACTTGACATGCTCTTGCTTCAGGCGGAGCAGGTATTTGCGCACTTGATGGTAGATGAGACTCTGACTGACATCACCCCAGGCTTTTGGAGGTGAAGAGTAGTGGATTAGCAAGAAGAGCATGAGGAGGATGCCAACACAACCTGTAGCATACAACCCGTCAACAAAGAACATGCTGATACCACTGACAAGCGTGCCGGCAGCTGCAGTCTGCCAATTGAAGTAGTGGAATGAGGGCCGAAAATTAGGAGCAGATCCAATCTTCAACAGGAAGCAGGCCAAGTTGGTGACCAAGAAGGTCATCAAGTAAGTCATGGTCACGAATGAGGCGATTTGATTGATGTCGAATAGCATAGTGAGCTGCGCGAAGATGAACGTGACGATAATGGCGTAAATAGGCTCGTCATTTCTCTTCGTGCCCTGGCCGAAGAAGTTGACGCCTGGAAGCAGGCTATCACGGGCAATGGCCTGAAGAAGCTTGGCAGAGCCGATCACTCCCATAAGTGCGGAAAAGAAGCAGGTCGCAAATTCTCCAACAAGAATGATAGTATCAGAGTAGTTGACCTGCAGAGTTATTAGGGAATATTCTTCGAGTCGGGATAGCAGGGGTCTCTTACGATCTGAATAACATTCACATTATTATAGAATGACTGTCGTGTGATAGAGGCCGCCATGGCCAAGATGACAAGCAGGTATGATACGAAGGTCAGGGCGAGGCCAGCAAGAGTTCCTTTCGGGATAGACTTGCTGGGGTTCTTCAGGTCGCCCGACATACTCGCGCCTCTGTGTACGAATTAGTCGTCTAATAACCTCAAGTGTGCACGGCAAGGTTCACTTACGCAAAGATACCACCAGTCGCGGGGAACAAGATACCAAAAAGATCTTGGAAAGTCTCTCGTCCTTTCAATTGGCTGCCCGCAGCCCCTTTGGTCAATTGGGGTGTGAGATTCTCCTTTAAGGTCTGCCAACTAAGGCCCGTGAACACGACATTGTCCACTGGGGAATGAAAAGGCTTCATGAAGACGGCAGATACTGGAATGCTGAAGGTTGCAATGAGCAGCAAGACCAAAAGGCCGTTACTCGCTCGAGCAAAGATCGAGCTTCCTGCCAAACAAATGCCTGTACAGAGAACGAGAACCACAGTTCCCCAGAGGTACTGCCACCAAAAGCCCTCCCGAAGAAAATGACCCAACGTGCCTGACGCGGTTCCAAAATTTTGAGTGAAACAATCCACTAGGCCGACCGCATTCATACCAGTGTTGAAGACGAGTCCCAAGTAGAAAACCACTCCGATGGAGCCACCGAACTCAGGCCCCAGGGAACGAGAAATGAGGTAGTATGCGCCACCACCTCGGACAGTACCATTTGTTGCAATGGCAGACAGAGACATGGTAGTGACCAAGTTAATTAGATATGAAAGCGCCAGCAACCCTGTTTTCGACTGATTAGCCAAACGTGCGGTATCTAACTATGTTTCAGGTCGGAGAATCACCTAGTATTCCCAACAATCCAGCCTGCCCGAGAATGAATCCAAACCGGATAAACATCAGAATACTCAAGACATTCAGACTCGTCGGCACGAAAACACCCGAAAAGGTTCCCAGCTTCTTCGTCTCTTCGAACGAACGAGTTCGATGCATGTGTTTATCCTTCTTGTTCGCACTGTTGTCTCGGAAGGGACCAGCCGAGGTGGACAACCCTGTCACTCCATCATCCTCCTGTTCTTGTTCGTGGCCTGTCTTCTTATTCCACCATTCCGCTATCCCGTGAAACGGGTTCACTGATACCAAATAGCGATGGTGCTCCAACGGTTCAGTCGAGGTCACCCCCTGGTGACGCGACCAGAGAGTTTGCGGCCAGTGTAACAGTCCGGCCCTTTCTATAGGGGCGGTACCCTCAGATTCGTTCGGATCGAGGCGAGCGACATCTTCTTGGGCGGTGCGAGTCGAGAAATTTGGGCGTCGGCGAGACATCGCGGGATCACCTCCGTTGACCGCTAGAACCGAGGGGCATGAGGACGGCAACAACCTTGGCTTTCGATGACTGTAAAGCTGTACAAGACCGTAGTACTTGTGAGGAGGAGCTCTTAAAAAGAATTCAAGCGCTCAATTCGAATGCAACTGAAGCAAAAAAAAAAACACCAGCGTATCGACACTCCAGAAGCAGGTGCACTATCTGCGTCATCTCGCCTCTCCAATAGAATCAATCTAATCCGACTTGGTCCAGTGACAAGCGGGAATGACGTGGGGGGAAATAACACAAACAGTGCAAACACGCAACGTCAATGCCAGGGTAGAGTGGACACGCACTTCAGCCGCTGACCACGACGCACTTGGCGCCCTTAGCGCTACTTGACCAAGCTGAACGACGATCTCACGCCTCACATCCCATTCGCCTATTCTACCTATTCTAGCCACGTCCTGCCCCCCCCCTCGTCAAAAAGCTTCGTAGAGCTGCAACCGTGGCTATATGCAATTAGGAAATCATCACAGACCTCCCATCGCATGCTCTTCCTCCGAACACTTTCAAGAACGCGGAATACCTCGAGACCCCAACCACGCCTACGATGGCAGATAACGGCGAGGGCTCGTCACTGATCCCGCCCGGTGCAGTGCCAATTTCCACCTCGTCGGTTCGATCTTCGTCCCCTGCCCCAGAAAGCAGACAGGCCTCGATCGCTCGTCTGGCCTCGCCAGTGCCTTCTGCATCCCTTGGAACCTCTTTCTCGTCGCGACAAGGTGTCCCTACTGGCCGACCCATTAGCTTCGCCGCCTCAAATGCCGACCAGAACTTTAGGGCTGTCAACAATATGGCCTCCCTACCAGGACCGGGCCAGTCGATGATCGCCTCCCAGCTGCAGGAAAGTCTCGGTCGCTCACCCCCGAGGTTTGGCACTCCTTCGCGCATTGCGGGGTCGCCTTCGATCCCGCCGACGCTCGACAGTCGACCCGTCGCCTCCCAGTACGGCTCCTTCGACACCACAAACAATAATAACAATTACGGAACGGATGCAAATGGAGCAGGTGCATATGAGGATCCAGAAGTTGTAAAGAGACATCTGGTTCTCCCGCAAAATGTCTCGGAGAATCGAGACACCGGCTCGGAGCTTGGGACAAGCCATGGCGATGAAGAATTCTCCAGTCTGCAGCTGCAGGGTGGTGATATCACTCGTCAGGTCTACCGCTGGGCGGAGGATGCGGACAGCGGACGGTTTGCTCGCAGCAAGAGTTTCAGCATCAGCCGACCCGCCCCCGAGGCCGAGACCGAAGATATCCACACAATCCAGGTGCCAGGTGGGTTCCGAAGAGACTTTCTGCGGAGAACTGCGGGGAGCCCGCACCGTGGGAGTGTGCATGGGTCCAACGCCGTCGCTACACCTGCACAGCCTCAGCTTCCAACTTCGAGTTTCTTGGAGTTCTTGACGCTTTACGGCCACTTTGCTGGAGAGGAGCTGGAAGAGGATGACGAAGTTTTGGGACCTGATGAGTACTTTTCATCTGACGCGTGGGATGAGCAAGAAGAAGCCAGAGAGTCGGGTGAGGATGCGGCGCTGCTTCGGGGAGATGGCGCTGGTCGGAAAAAGCGGAAGCACAAGCAGCGTGCTCCCCCAGGAAATACTTCCACCACTGGCGCTGTCATGCTGCTGCTGAAGTCTTTTGTGGGGACGGGTATTCTCTTCCTTCCCCGCGCATTCTTGAATGGTGGAATGCTTTTCAGTAGCATGGTCCTTCTGGGTGTTTCGATTTTGAGCTACTATGCTTTCATCCTGCTGGTCAACACCCGCATGAAAATTGAGGGTTCTTTCGGTGATATTGGTGGGATCTTGTACGGAAAGCATATGAGACGCATCATCCTTGGTTCTATTGTGCTGAGTCAGTTGGGTTTCGTGTCTGCCTACATTGTCTTCGTGTCACAGAACCTCCAGGCCTTCGTGCTTGCCGTGAGCAAGTGCAAGAGCTTCATCGACATCAAGTACCTGGTGCTACTGCAGCTGGTCATCTTCCTGCCGCTCTCCCTGATTCGTGATATCGGTAAGCTTGGCTTTACTGCACTCATTGCGGACGCCTTCATTCTCTTAGGATTATTGTACATCTACTATTATGATGCTCGGACCTTGATTGGCAATGGTGGCATCTCAGATATCAAGGCCTTCAACCCGTCGACATGGTCGATGTTTATCGGCACGGCCATCTTCACCTACGAGGGTATCGGTTTGATCATCCCCATTCAGGAGTCCATGAAGCAGCCGCGACGCTTCCCCGGTGTTCTCGCCGGCGTCATGGTCGTCATCACGTTGATTTTCCTGTCTGCTGGCGCTCTGAGCTATGCAGCTTATGGATCTGCCACCAAGACCGTCATTCTTCTCAACTTGCCCCAGGATGATAAGTTTGTCAATGTGGTCCAGCTTCTCTACTCGCTCGCCATCCTGCTCAGCACACCGCTCCAACTCTTCCCTGCGATCCGTATCTTGGAGAACGAGTTGTTCACTCGCAGTGGCAAGTACAACCCCTACATTAAGTGGAAGAAGAACGCTTTCCGTTTCTTCTTGGTTTTTGTCTGTGCCTTTGTCGCCTGGGGTGGCGCCGCCGATCTCGACAAATTTGTCGCTCTGGTCGGCAGCTTTGCCTGTGTTCCGCTAATCTACGTGTACCCTGTAAGTTTGTCTTGCCAGACCCTCTGCATCCCCATGCTAACAGATGTTCTTTCATAGCCCCTTCTGCATCTTCGAGCATGCGCCCAATCAAGACGCCAAGCATTCGCCGACATGACTCTTGCCGTTCTCGGAGTAATCTGTTGTATTTACACCACTGCGCTCACTCTTCAAAATTGGGTTGGCGCCGATGTCCCTGAAAGCCCTGGATACTGCGATTCGCAGTAAGGGCCTTTTAGAGGACTTCAGGTGACATGACTGTCGTTCATCCTTTCTTGTCCGGGCTATCGAGGCTCTAGATTGTGGCATAGAATTTTGTTTTTACCTTTCATATCCTTCCTGCACGCATGGTCGGGCAGAGAATTACGAGTGTTGATGTTTCAGCGTCTTCCTCGATTATCTGTCTGAGGTTTTTTCTGGCGACTTTTCGTTCCTTTCCATTCTCTGTTTGGATCCGACTTCGGCCCATATTGTACACATAGTTTATAAGATATGTTCGCGGACTCTTGCTGGATTGAATTCAACATTTCTGGGATTTGATGGCATCAGTCGGACAAATTTGCGATTTAGTCACGAACATGCGATTTGCGATTCTAATCGTGAGTACAAGCCGTTCAATTTGATGTAGAGTCTATGTACAGTGACTGGAATGAGCTTGCAAGAAGTGATACAGGTCATTTCACAAGCTCACTCCCGTCCAAAATGTCTCATTCGTCCTCGTCTTACCTCTCACACCATCATTTCCCGAATTACCGCCAGTTTTGCCTATATACCTCTATATCTTTCATCTCATTTCAGATAAATTAACAAGGCAAATCACCATACCAGAACAAAATTGAGGATGATAGGGATATAGAGATGCAAATGCTGCAAAACGAGGTACAAACGTTGATAGCACAGCCCAGATCCTTTGGGCTGTTTATGCCTCCGCGGCGACGGCACCCTCCTGGGCTGCCTTCTTTGCCAGCTGAGCTTCCCGGCCACCCCAGCTGTAGTTTGAAACAAGAAATCGTTAGCGCAATTTATCCACTGAGTCATGCATGCAACGCAGGCTGAAACGAAGCGTCCATAGGGTGATAGAGGTGACGCACTTCCAGTATGACAGGTAGCGGTAGGCCTGAGTTGTCTGAGCGCCAAAGTTGGTCAGATGGCAGGCGAAGAGGAGGTAGTTCTTGGGAGTGACGGCGAGGGAGTAGCGCATGAAGGTAGCAGCGTAGACGACCAGGGCGCCAGTCATAGGGCCGGAGATACTGTGTAGCGGATGATGTCAGCATATATATTCGCAGCGGATTCACTTTATGGAGAATCGATAGCACGGGAGGTATGATTGAACGCGTAAGACGTACATTTCGGGGTCCTTCTGGGTGTCCATCACGGCCGCAATGGGGATACCAAAGTTGGAGACGGGGCCCCAGAAGTCTGCGAAGAAGCATTGTCAGCGAATCCAGTCGTCAAACATATTTCGGACCCCTATTTCGCCTGATTTTCTTCCCCCCCAATTTATTGCATTGTCATCTGAACTCTTTCTCTTCTTTGCAATATGGGCAACTCGTTGCCGCAGGCCGATCTCGGTCCGGAAAGCGCGGCGGGAAACTTGGGAACGGGTTCATATTGAACGTACGGGTTGAGCAGACATAGTCCAGCACCTTGTTGGAGCGGATCTTGGCATTGATAGCCTTGATAGCAGCAGCCATGATGACGTTGCTGGGGACAGGAACACGAAGAGGGAAAGTGAGGACTCGGTGAGGTTGGGGTTGGAGTCTGCGGAATTACCGCCTCTCAACCGGCGTTGACCGTAGGTCACGTGCGCAGTCAAGGGTATAGAAAGGTTCTTATTTCCGTTGAATAATAGAGAAATACCTTATAGAAAGAATAATGTGATATAAAAGCTCTGCTTTACGGTCATTGATAACAGAGTCTGTATTGTTTGAATCATGTTCTTAAGCTACTACTGGTCGACTTGGATTTCGTTACTGGTAGCCGATGGCGGAAGTGACGGTTTCTCTGTATATGTACTTTCATAGGTAACCTCCAAAACCTTAGATGATAGGCTGTAGATAGATAAGTATAATGCTAATTATAAAGCAGATATTCAAAAAAAATTATAGCCTGATGCTCATGTAAATGAATGAAGCAAGCTCGCTGCTGAATTAGGAATATATTCTAAGTTTTTGTTATTTCGGGAAAGTACATGACAACCACTGCTCCCGATATATTGCAGGAAGCTTGCGGGTAAGACTGGTGGACATATCCACGCCTTTAAGAACAGCTCAAAATCTACTCAAACAACTAAACTCGAATGGAAATTGGAAATGTATTGCATGTTGCGACAAGGGGATCGTAGGAGTGAGCTAGCATTATTTTGGATACTAAATGCAAATCTGAATCGGGATTTTCGGCTTTTGTTTTCCTATCCTTGGAAACGACCTCCATCCGCATGCGCCGCAACGCCTTTCCCAGTAGAAGGACTATCTAGCCTGTTCACGAAATGTTTCCCTTGCGCTGGAAGTGAGGGCCGTATCTCGCCTGTACGCGATCGGTTCATCTGTCGTCCGCGTTCCCACAAGCAAACATGTCATTGAAGTTTTGAAGCATCAAAGGTCCTTCTCAAAAACAATTCTATCCATTTAACGGCCCCCGAAGCCGGGAGGAGGGTAGCCACGTCCCTGAGGTGGGGGCTGGAAGCCAGGAGGAGGCTGGAAAGAGCCAGCTGTAGAGAGGAACGTTAGCCTGAAAAGGGACACTCAAGAACTTTGGCATTACAAAAAAAGACTTACGAGGAGCACCCTGGGGGGCGAAACCAGGAGGAGGAGCGAAACCAGCTGAAAAAGGGAGAAAGTCAGTATACATGTAGAAAACGGAATGTCCTGTATGGATTGAACTTACGAGGTCCACCAGGGGGTCCTCCACGACCAGCGAAACCAGGAGGTGGCGCGCCAGGGAAACCACCAGGAGGGAAGCCTCCAAAGGCACCTGGAGGAGGCGGGCCACCAACACCAGCGGCCGGACCACCAAGTCCAACGGGCAGGCCACGACCAGCGGGCTTGCTGATACCGGGACCGGCAGCTAGAGTGGCAGCAGCACCGACGGCGCCAGGACCGGTAGCACCGAGACGCGCAGAGGGATCGGCAGGAGGAGGACCATCCACGGAGCAAGAGACGACCTGAGTGCCGCGAACGATTGTGAGACCCAGAGTACGCTTCTCCTCGGCTTCAACCAGTGGGGCGTTGGAGGGACCGGCGGCGGGCTTTGACTTTCGCTTGGTGCGACGGAATTCTTCTGTGTCGGCAAGAACGAGGTTCATGTGCTATGAGAGGTTCCAGAGTCAGTCAATGTTATCGAATGGTCCCGAAATGCGACGCACCTTATCAAAAGCCAGCATCTGGCCGGTCATCTGTCGACCGTCATTCAGAGTGACCCTCATCCGGTAATTGATCTAGAAGGCACGTTAGACGAGCTAATGGAGAGTGATGTATTTTTTGATAAGAACTCACGAGGTTTTGCTAGAGAGCAGAGGTTAGCGACAGCCATTGACCACCCTACTCGGGGAATTGCACAGAGGATTGAAGAGAGACTTACCATCTTGCCCTGTTTATTGGCGGCCATGGTGGGCAAGGGGGGAGCGCGCACGAATGCGACTTGAGAGATCCAAAAAGATTTTGAAAGACAGCAAGGATGCTCTCTTCACAATGTAGGGATCTAGCACGACGCGGGATCCTTGAGGTCAAGCTTAGCTCTTAGATGCCTGGCTCAATTCTGGATATCCGATGACTCAGCAGGAGATACCCACGTGACTTTATCGACGCCTAGGCTGCCCCGTTTTTCCTGACATAAGCGCCAAGCCCTGCGAGCCCTCTCGCTTCCCAATTCCCGTGACTCGGCTCCCGTGACCGCCGCCCACACAAACCGCTTTTGTGCTTTTCGAAGATTCTCTCCATCTCGTCGCCAACCCATATCCCACGCCACACCAGTCGCCATGGTATGTTACCACCATTACCACCACAATCCCTTCTTTTCCATCGCATCAACGCCAATTCTAACGAAATATGCAGTCGGACGCCAAGGACAAGACCGCCAACCCCATGCGCGAGCTGCGCATCCAGAAGCTCGTGCTCAACATCTCCGTCGGCGAGTCTGGTGATAGACTTACCCGTGCCGCCAAGGTGCTCGAGCAGCTGTCCGGTCAGACTCCTGTCTACTCCAAGGCCCGTTACACCGTCCGTACCTTCGGTATCCGTCGTAACGAGAAGATCGCCGTCCACGTCACCGTCCGTGGCCCCAAGGCCGAGGAGATCCTCGAGCGTGGCCTCAAGGTCAAGGAGTACGAGCTCCGCAAGCGCAACTTCTCTGAGACCGGTAACTTCGGTTTCGGCATCTCCGAGCACATCGATCTGGGTATCAAGTACGACCCCGGTATCGGTATCTACGGCATGGACTTCTTCTGCTGCATGTGAGTGTTTAAACTACGGGATGAACCATGTCCCTTCGTCTCGATCCTCTTCTACGGGTAAAACTCGTCCAAAGGAGAACTTCACGACTGACATGCATGTCTCTACTAGGACCCGCCCCGGTGAGCGTGTTGCCAAGCGCCGCCGCGCGAAGGCCTCCATCGGTGCCAGCCACAAGATCCACCAGACCGAGACCATGAAGTGGTTCAAGAACCGCTTCGACGGTATCATCCGGTAAACGTCCAACAAAGATGTGAGGAAGCGGGGAAGGCCGGTTGGAAACTTGTGATTTACGATGCATTGAAGGGAGCCAAAAAAAATTCTCTCCGCCCGAAACCAAAAGAAACAAAAATCGGCCCAAATGACAGACCCTCCGTCGAGACAACCGGCCGGGCTCCTGATCTTTGCGTCGGGTATGGTGTTCTGAAACTCTTATTTTATTCTCTCACGGCAACCAGGATTAGGCGTGTTAGAGACATGAATTTACTACCACCTTGCAAAATTTTGCGTTTCTCCTCTTTTCACAATGAAGGCTGCACGAAAGGTGTTGTTCTCCGCATAACCATTGCTGAAAAGACTGGCTGGCATTGGACTTGATTGTCTTAAATGTCATGCCATGACTCGCTTGACTTGGTCGAAATGATCCTGTCAAAGAGTCGGGTCTCTCTGTCTCCTCGGTATGACCTGTCAGGTTATGTCTGAGGAGATCAAGAGTCCCTACCTGGCCTATCTCTCTTGTCTGTTCCTGTCTACACCTGGTGCCGCTCCTTCCGCGTAGTCGTAGATCTCAGTCGTAGACCTCGTAGCCTGTCGTCATACGACGGTAGTCGCGAATTAGTCTTGAGCGCCTCGACTTATCTCTCTGGGCTTCCTGGGCATCGACCTGGCCAATGAGTTACTTGTGTCATGCCCCATGCCTCTGGAAATTCCCCTGGCTTTTCAGTGTCCACATGCCTTTCGAATAGTGAATTCGACACTTGCCATCCTGCAATTTCAGCCTGCCGCATTTGCATGTTTCCTTTGCCCAACGGTGTTGAATCTAAGTCCATCAGTCACACTGCATATGGTACTGCGGTTTATTTGATCGTCAGCTAACGATCATGCAGGTGCATCCGCCCCGTTTCTTCCTTAAACCCAATGGCTAGTACGTTGATCATAGTTGAACGAGGGTTTCGTAGACTACCGCGCAAGGCTGTGATCAGAATGTTGTAGGTTGTGATACAACCCTAGAATTGGACAATCTCCGTCGAGCGCAAGTCGCGAAGTCGGGGTACGTCTCTGTGAATATGTGGGCATATCGCCCGAGGGCAGAGCCTGGTATACTCTTTCGAAATCTACTGGAGTTAGCTCAGTATTACCAACACCCTTTGAAGCCGTGATTATATCTAGTTGTATGTCTACCCAGGAGGTGCTCTTTCAATATTTATCTCGCAACCAAGCAGTGATTCATTCAGAACCCATCCTCATGCCACCTCTACTATCCACCCGGAACGATTGTACCGTCCCTCGGCCCCCAGATGTAGACTCCGATCTCCGACTCTAGCGGGTCTTCTCCCCGCAACATCTGCAACTCTCGAGTAGCCGATCCAAGTCCGCTCGTCTGGTGTATCCAATCGGGGTAGTCCAGTTGGAGCCTTATCTCGGCTACTGTTATCTTTGGTTGGAGGTCTGCGGAATGCAGTCCGAGTACTCCAAGTATTAAAATGGGAGAAGAGTACCTGAAGCCGAGCGGACTGTTATTCTTTGTGCTTGTGAACAGTGCCGGGGCTCAGGAATCAGTTTTCAAGAACAAAGCATCTAAACAAATCACGTCTATTGATCCAGGATAAGATTTTCAATTACTCTCCTCTCCCCTCTCTATTCTCCTACCATCCAAAATGGAAACAACACACCGTCCACATCTCCATTCCCTCGCCCATCGCGGCACCATCCAAGGCCTCACCATCACCGCCACCCAATCCTCTATCGATCTCTGCCATTACTTCGGCGGCGTCCGCTATGCTCTTCCCCCGCTACAGCGCTGGCGCCGTGCCCGCCGTCTCCCATCCACATTCACCTACGGTAGCAAAGATGCACCGGGGCGATGTGATACCGGGGCAGGACTGTGTCCGCAACCTGGGTTCATGAGTCTTTCGCCCGTGAAGGAGGATGCTTGGACGGAGGATTGTTTCCAGTGTAATGTTTGGGTGCCTATGGGGGAGCCGCCGAAGGGAGGATGGCCCGTTTTTATGTTTATCCGTGAGTGATATGCACAAGTTCTCCTCCTGTCGAGTGGAAACATTGTGTATTATTGAAAGGCTAATATTCTGGTTATAGATGGAGGCTGGTTGCAGTTCGGCTCGCCGAATAGTTTCAATGCGGCGGCATTACTGGGCGAGACGAATTTCAAGTGTGTGGTGGTCATGCCGGCATACCGAGTCAATCTATTCGGATTCTTGTATTCAACAGAGTTGGAGCAGGATGCTGCGGCTGTTGGAGAGACGGTGGGTAATCATGGATTCTGGGATCAACGACTGGCGATGGAATGGACCAAGGAAAATGTACATTTGTTCGGGGGCAATCCAAATAACATCACCATCTCAGGGTATTCTGCTGGTGAGTGAATACGCCATTCAAAGAAATCCTGTCGAGATGCTGACTACTTGTTCAGGTGCCAACTCCGTCTTCCATCAATTGGCTTATGACCTGCGTCAGCCCAATGACAAGGCCATCGTCCGTCAAGCCTGCATCTTCTCCAACTCCCCAGCAGTCCAACCTAAGAGTCCAGCTGAGACGCAAGTCCAGTTCAACCAGCTCCTGGCCGCACTCAACATCCCCTTGACCCTCTCTGCAAGCGGGAAGCTCGCTCGTCTCCGTGCTCTCTCGCCCAAACAACTCCTCGACGCAGTCCAAACCATCGAGGTCCACCAATTCCGCCCAACAACCGACAGCGGCTTCATCCTACCGAATCTCTTCACATCCCTGGACAACGGCGACTTTGCCCGCAAACTCCTCGCCCGCAATGTCCGGCTCATCCTCGGCGAATGCGCAGACGAACACTTCCTCTACAGCGTCTGGTTCCCTCCGAAAGCCAATACCCTGGACGCCCTGCGCACAAGGCTCATCGCCGATTATCCCGAGCGGATTGTCGATGCCCTTCTTCCTCTACGCTACCCTACGAAACAGCTGCCCCCGGGCTGTCAGAATTGGACACCCGATGCCTGGGGCCGGATCTACGCCGATATGCAAGTGTACCACATGCAGCGCGGCCTGATCCACGCATTGACGGACAACACAGCCGGTGTTGATGCGTCGCGGTTGATCTACCGGTATCGAATTGAATTCCGGGCACAGTGCACTGCAAAGGGGATTCCTTTGGAGTGGGGTGTGACGCACTCGTCGGATTATCCGTTGTGGTTCTGGGGCAATGGAGATGTGTTGACGACTACGGAGAAGAAAATCACGGAGGAGGCGATTATTGGGCCATTGAGTCGGTTTGTAAAAGGGGAGGATGGGTTTGGATGGGGAACAAATGGGAAGGGAGTACGGGTGATGAGGGCTGATGGGGAGGTGGAGATTCGGACGGAGGATGCGTTGTGGGAGGAGGGGGTGAAGGTGTGGAAGGCATTGAGGGGGGTTGGCGAGAAGGCGAAGCTGTGATGATGGTGATGCAACATTCCCAATTATTCTGAGTTCTAACTCTGATTGATCGTGAAATTACAGCTTGTAGATGGTTGATGGTGGGTGAATCTGAATATACACTGGCACAGTGAGCGTTCAACAGTAGCATCAGATCGTTCTATTATAAGTTATCTACGTTTTCAACGCAGCAAATAACTCAACATCCACAAATGGATCGACCGATTCCGATCGATTAACTTCGATCAAAGTGATCTTTCATCTATGGTTCCTCGCTGGTCCTTCATCACTCTGATGATTTTCGATCGATGGGTCCTCGATCGGCCGTCCTCGATCGATAAACAAGTGGGTCCTAAGCAGTTGGAAGGTACTTGCTGCTGATGTGGATTAATATGAGTCTGACTAGGCAGTGGATCATCCGTGATAAGTACTCGATATATTGCACCTCTGATTCGTCCTCTAGCTTTCCCCGCATTCTCTCTTACGTCAAGCTGTAACCATTCAGAAGCGGGACTCGACTCTCGCCAGCTTCATGGGAGAAGAGCGCGTCGACCAGGTGAATACAAAGCCACCCGATAAACACAAAAGTTTGAAGAAGTGCACGATTGTCCCTCTATCAGTCAGGGTAATGATCAGCCTAGTAGACTTGTGTCTCATAGCAAATTATCGTATATCCGCACTTCCGCCATGTACACCTCCGACACCGACTACCAATCACCATCCATGTCGGTGCTCGAATGGAGTAAATCAGCAGCCTAAACTCCGAGAGGAAAGCTTCACTGGACTCATTAAGCACGATCCACAGGCAACATGCCCCGTTGACACACTCGAGTCCATTTAAGTATAGCCTTTTCCCCTCTTCTCTCGATCGGTTTCATTCCCCCTTCGCTCAGATATCACCACCAAACCAAACATCAAGGTACGTAGTAACACTTTTTTCAGATCGATCCCGTCATCTTTCCCCTCCATTCCTTCTCTTCCTTTATCTAATCTCCATTTCCCCATCTTCATCCACGGATCGCACACCCGCACTCCGCCCTTGCTTCAATGACGTCTTTGACTCTGCCCTTCTTCGATCTAACCTCATTGCTCTATAAGAAGACTTTATTTGAACCCACTACCTTATCATATTCTATTTCTTTTCATCACAATTACCGCCTTACACAGTAATCCTCCCACGACTGCTGCAAGCCATCCACTAAAACAACTATATCAAGACCTCTTCCAGAAACCCTCAACTCTACCAAACTCTCTAAATCACCTCATCGGTTACCAATCATGACCGACAAAACCCCCGATAACATCAAGCGCCACTGGCACGGCGATGCCGGTGATCGCTACGAACACCAGAACGCCTGGACACACGGCGGCTCCAAGGGTCCCGCCAGCCGCGCAGCCTGGGCGTTGACCCCGGAAATGATGGCTGCCGATGCGAACCGTCGAGTAAGTTCTCTACCCTTACACCCAAGCACCTCCTCTTACATATCCAACTTCAATTCCACATGATCCACCAGATCCCTAACAATAATATCTAGGGCTCTGCTGGCTCCGCCTCCTCATCTACCAGCGCTGGATCCCCCACAACCCCTTCCATCAACGACCGCCGCCGCTCAAGCGCGAGTTCGGGCTCTGGATTGTTCTCAGGCCTCAACACGCTGAAGCGTGAGTCTACGGATGCCAACACGGCGGCGAGGAGGGCCAGTTATAATGAGCAGCACGCGCAAGGAGGTTTCTTTACGAAGTTGTGGGAGGGTTATACCCGTGGAAAATAAATGATTTCGCAGGACAATGATTTTATTATGGACCTTGGACGGGAATGGGAGCACATGACAGTGGATATGATGGATGGACCAGATTGTCTTCGGGTGTTTATAATGATTGTGTTTTGTTCTTATGAAGTGATGTTACATGGGCGGGGTAGTGGTAGTCTTGTATATTGCGATGACTGATTGACTTATCGTTTCTAAAGAGAAAAAAAAAGACGAAAATTTTTGTGCATGATTTCTGTTGCTGATGGTACTTGGTTTGATGACCGATGTTCTCGTGTAGTCGGAACTCTTAGTGTATATGATTGGGCCTGATGGGCCTTGGAATTGAGTGCAACTATCTGTAGTTCAACTCACACTGCCAAGGGAGTAGATCGATTAGCCAATCATGTAGAATTGTCGTCACGGAGAGGCCGTCGGGACTATGGTACTTACGAGTATGAGCCCACATTCTCAAGAGTCTAAAAGCTCCAGAGTCTGTCTACACTCACAAAAGTCATACGCCTGTTAAATTAAAATTTCGGAGGAAACTTGAAGATAGAAAAGAAACATTCATCATTTCCAATCAGAAACAACCAAAGTAAGAAAATAAGATCCAAATTAAAATCCAAAACAAGTATCCAGTTGGGACCAAAGTAACCAACCAACGCTAGAAGCTATCGTTCACATCACATCACATCACGTCTTTGCGCGTGTTTAGTCGTGCACACCTTATGCACAACAAGAGTTTGAAAAAAAAAGAAAACCCAAGTAAACATTCCAACCAGAGCCACAGGCACTTTTCTAACCGGCTCCTTTACTGTAACCCAAAAGCTAGAAATGGACTTTCAATCACCTTAAGCCTTGGTAATGCGGCAGATAAGGTCCTGGCCATCGACGGAGTCACCCTCCTTGACGAGCAAGCCAGAGACCTTACCACTGTGGGGAGCGGAGATGACCATTTCCTGAGAGAAGTGTTAGTGAATTGTACATGGAACCGGGTAGAAATAGGAGCGTGTCTTACCATCTTCATGGCGCTCAGCACCGCGATAGGATCACCCTTCTTCACCTCGTGGCCGTCGTGCACGCGGATCTCCACCACGACACCGGACATGGGGGCACCGACCTGGCTGCTGTCGCCAACGTCGGCCTTGGGGCGGGCAACGTTGTCCACAGAGGCCTTGTTATCATCAACCGAGACCTGGCGGACTTCACCGTTGACCTCGTAGAAGACCTCACGCTGACCAGTCTGCTCGGACAGGGGTCCGATAGCCAACAGCTTCAGGATCAGGACCTTACCCTTCTCGAGCTCGACGTGGAACTCCTCGCCGATTTCGGGACGGGCCAGGAAGTAGCGAGTGGGCAGGACGGACAGATCACCGAACTTCTGCACGAATTTGCGGTAGTCCTCGAAGACCTTGGGGTACATGGCGTACGAGGCGACATCGCACTCGGTCGCGGTACCGAACTTCTCGCGAATCTGGTTCTTGATACCGACCAGGTCCAGAGGCTCCAGGTACAGACCGGGACGCTTGTCGAGCTTGCGGCGGTCACGCAGGGCACGCGAACGCAGGGGCTCGGGGAAGCCACCGAAGGGCTGACCCATCAGACCCTCCAGGAACTCGAGGACAGAGCCAGGGAAGTCGAGCTCAGCAGCACGCTCAACAACGTCCTCGGCAGACAGCTTGTTGGAGACCATGAACTGAGCCAGATCACCGACGACCTTTGAGGTAGGGGTGACCTTGACAATGTCGCCGAGGAGGTCGTTGGCCGCCTCGTAGGCCTTCTTGGTCTCGGCCCACTGCTGACCCAGACCCAGCTGGCTGGCCTGGAAGATCAGATTGGTCAGCTGACCACCGGGGATCTCGTGCTCGTAGACCTCGGGATCGGGGCCAGTAAGACCAGCCTCGAAGGGAGAGTAGAGCAGACGCAGCTGAGCCCAGTAGGTGTCGAGAGCGCGGACCTGCGCAATATCGAGCTGTGGGTCCTGCTCGGTGCCAGCGAGCGAGGCCAGGAGGGCACCGATGCTGGGCTGAGAGGTCATACCGGACAGGGAGTCGGTAGCGGCATCGACGACGTCAGCGCCAGCCTGGGCGCAAGCAATCATCGAGGCAACACCGGTACCAGCAGAGTCGTGGGTGTGAACGTGGATGGGGAGATCGGGGTACCGCTCCCGGAGCGCGCCGATCAGGATGCGGGCAGCCTGGGGCTTCAGGACACCGGCCATATCCTTGATACCCAGGACGTGGGTGCCGAGAGAGACAATCTTCTCAGCAAGTGCAAGGTAGTACTGTAGGTTGTACTTCTTGGCGGGGTTCAGCATGTCACCACTGTAGCAGATGGTAGCCTCGACCACACCACCGGCCTGCTGGACGGCCTTGATACCGACCTCGAGCTGGTCGACGTCATTGAGGGCATCAAAGACACGGAAGATGTCAACACCGTACTTCTTGGCCTGCTTACAGAAGTGGTAGATGGCGTTGTCGGGAAGGGAGGAGTAAGCAACACCGTTGGCGCCGCGCAGCAGCATCTGGAAGGGAATGTTGGGAACGGCCTTGCGGAGCTTGCGCAGACGGTCCCAGGGGTCTTCGTAAAGGAAGCGCATGGCGACGTCAAAAGTCGCGCCACCCCAGCACTCCAAACTGTAGGCGTTGTGGAGAGCGTGGCTGGTCTCGTGGGCAATATTGAGCATATCAATGGTACGCACACGGGTGGCGAGGAGCGACTGGTGGGCATCACGCCAGGTGGTGTCCATGAGCAAGCAGCCCTTGTTGGCACGCACAGCCTTGGCGAAAGCAGCCGGGCCTTGGCTGTCAAGGATCTGCTTCCAACCCTTCTGGCAGGGGACGGAGACATCAACGGGAGCGCCAGAGGCGTCCTTGAGGATGGGCCGGATGATCTCGCCCTTGAACTTGGGCTCGCCGATCTGACCCTTGATGCTGCTGCCGTTGACAGCGACATCACCGAGGTATGCCAGCAACTTCTGGGCACGGTTCTGAGAGCCAACCAGAGCGAAAAGCTCGGGAGTGTCATCGATGAAAGTGGTCCAGCAAGTGCCATCGATGAAGGTGGGGTGACTCAGGAGGGACGCCAGGAAGGGAATGTTGGTCTTGACACCACGGATACGGAACTCCACCAGGGCACGCAGCACCTTGCGGCGAGCAATCTCGTAGGTGGAACCACGGCAGGTACACTTGACCAGCATGGAATCGTAGTGAGGGGTGATGACGGCACCAGCGAAACCGTTACCACCGTCAAGACGGACACCGTTACCACCAGCAGAGCGGTAGACCTCGATCTTACCGGTATCGGGGGAGAAGCCCTTGGCGGGGTCCTCGGTAGTGATACGGCACTGAATGGCGAAACCGCGGGTAGAGATACGGTCCTGGGTCAGACCCAGCTGCTCGAGAGTAGCACCCGCGGCGATCTGAATCTGGGCGGCGACGATATCGATACCAGTGATCTCCTCCGTGATGGTGTGCTCGACCTGGATACGGGGGTTGATCTCGATGAAATAGTAGCGGTTCTGCTGGTCCACCAGGAACTCGGCTGTACCAGCGTTGCGGTACTTGACAGACTTGGCGAGCCTCACGGCATCGGCCAGAATCTTGTCGCGCACATCGATGGGCAGATCCTTGGCAGGGGCAATCTCAACGACCTTCTGGTGACGACGCTGGACGGAGCAGTCACGCTCGAACAGATGGACCACGTTGCCCTGGTTGTCACCGAGCAGCTGGACCTCAATGTGCTTGGGCTTGTCGAGGAAGCGCTCGACAAAGACGGTGCCGTTACCAAAGGCGGAGCGCGCCTCGGAGGTGGCACGCTCGAAGGAGTCGCGCAGGTCTGCCTGCTCGCGGACGACACGCATACCACGACCACCACCGCCGAAGGCGGCCTTGATGATGATGGGGAAGCCATAGGTGTCGGTGAAGGACTTGACCTCCTCGTAGCGCTCGACGGGGCCCTCGGTACCGGGGACGACAGGAACGCCGCACTTGATCGCCAGGCGACGGGCAGAAACCTTGTCACCGAGGGCATCGATAGTATCAGGGGTCGGGCCCACGAAGACAATGCCGGCCTTTTCGACATTTCGGGCAAACTCGGCATTCTCCGACAAGAAGCCGTAGCCAGGGTGGATCAGGTGCACGCCGTGCTCCACGGCGATCTTAATGATCTCATCACCGGCCAAGTAGGCACCCACGGGGGTGTACTGACCGCGCTTACCGATCATGTAAGCCTCGTCGGCTTTTTGACGGTGCATGCCCAGGCGGTCCTCATGGGAGAAGACCGCAACGGTCTGCAGGGACAGCTCGTGAGCGGTACGGAAGATACGGATGGGGATTTCACCACGGTTAGCCACCAGGATCTTCTGAAAGTGCATGATGGTGGAGTTGGCCCGGAGACGACGGTGCACAGAGTCCTGGTGGTGCTCCTGGTGGTCCTCGATGAACTCGGAGTCATCGATGGCCTCCTCGGGCTGGCGGTGCGGGGCAGCCATGATGTATGAAGGGGGAGGAGGGGCGGGATCAGATTAGAGGGAAGGGTTTACAGAGAAGCTGGAAGAGGCAAGCCAAGAAATCAGGTCAATTCTTGCTTCCACGTCTTGTAGAGGCCAATTGAGGGGCAATTGACGGGAAACCGACGATCCTTTTGCGCCGGGAAAGTGACTCACGATTCACGCAGTTGTTGGGGGGAGGAGAAGCAGCTCCGGATAGAATGACCCCAGGGCCGATTTCGGCAGAACACAGCGCAATCACTCGCACTGGCACGGGTCAGAAATCAGGACCAGACTTCCCAAGGCAGCCGAAGAAGGAATTGAAAGAGGGCTGCGAGGAAGGGGAAGAGTTTCAAAATTAAGGTAAGAAAGAAAGAGGAAGACAGGGAAGGCAAGGGAAAGGTTAAATGGGGTGGAGGGGAGGGGCAAGATAAGTAGTTCCCAGTCCGAGTCACGGGGGGAGTCCCAGTAACGCCGTAACGAGGCGGCTTGCAGGCTAGCAGACTAGTAAAAGAGTAGTGTAGTGTCATAAAAGCAGTCATTTTTTACTCCTCCTGATACCCGCCGAGACCCAAGAGACGCCAGCCATCGTTCCCATTTCCCGGGGTTGACTCCATCGATGAGGTAACACATACTGCCGACGGGGACATCACTGGGAACTGACCGACCGCCTGCGGAATCGGGTTCAGCTCTGGTCTGGTCCGTCCAAGTGTCAGTGATGGTCAACTTCTCCAAGAGGTTCACCGGTACACCGGACCTCGTCACTGGGCAAAGGTGCACCTCGTCTGGAGGATTTTCTTACTGGATTCTATTTGCTTTGCTTTTCTCTATGGTGACTCTGGAGAGTGTAGATTCCTCCGGCGGGGCGGGGCATTATGATGTGCCCTTTTCTTTTTTTTTTTCTTATTTTCCTTCTCTTAGTTACGGTTGACGGCTACATACGTCTCTTTCTCGCTCGCTCGCGAGGTCGGTGACGAGATCCCCCGATGAGATCATCCATCAGGACCCGCGATAACCAGCGATTCGCCATGAGGTTCCCGTCTGATATTCTCCCTTCCAGTGCTTCAGATTGAACCCCCAGTAGATATCGGGTGGATTAGGCCCGTCCATCAACCTCGGGTCCTCGGACAGAGTATGAAACTCCCCAGGAATAAGAATTTAATTAAATAATAATACAAATATAATTTCACGAAGATCGTTCCAGCCCTAGCGCCTTTCCTGATCGCCTACTCGCCCGCTGCCCTCCCCCCGACCCCCTCCTCTGCTCCTCTACCGTACGGAGTACACAGTCACCAGGTCCTTTTTTTCTCTCTGCGACGGATATTGACGGGAAACTTTTTCGAAGCTGGAGTGGTCCGGGGAAGACTCGGAGAACTCTCGACTTGACGAACCCCACTGAGGGGCCAATCACAGGGCCTGAGGTGCCCTTTTTCTTCCCAGTTCTTACCTGTCGACACGTTGACCTCGGGGAATGTCATTCCGAATGTTCATCGAGACCCCCCCTCCTCCTCCTCCATGGCTCATGTTGGTTCCTGGAACCTTGGTGAACTCCTCCGATCAATTTACGTTTGACTCGTGGAAGTCGAACTCAAATGGCATGAGAGGGGAAGAAAACGGAACTCGATGATTTTGTCTGCAGGGTGTCTTTGTCTTTCTGTCCCTATCCCTCAACTTCCTCCAGCCCTCCAAGCCCCTCCCCAATGGCGCTGACTCGGTCTTCCTACTTTACGAGGGGACGTACTTGCCCGCTCTAGGCTGATGATCCCGTGAAATTTCATGTTGGGTCAGGCATGCTCATCCTCTAGAGGGAAAGATCTCCTGTCTGTTTTCCGCTCCCGCTGGAAATCAGATCCGTTCTCTGGATTTTCTCGCGTTTCGGGGAGGGATCTGGATGCTCATCGGTGTCGCCTTCCGACCCTTGCTTGCTCGTTGCGGTAGGGCTCAGGAACTGTAGTTCCATGTAGTTCAACCTCCCCCCTCCTCGCCCACTTGGCGCTACGGGTGATCTCCTAGCAGATCATGACGGCCTACAGGGACTATGGATGCCAAGGTCCAAGGTCCAAGCAAGAACAGTCAAGGGAAATAATGTGCAGTAATTTTCATGGCTTTCACAGAGTTTTCTGCCCCTCTTCGTACCCACGAACACTCGGGTCTTTTCTCTCTCTCTCTCTCTCTCTCTCTCTCTCTCTATGATCGAGACAGGGGGCAGCAAGTGTGGAACTCTGCAGGAATCGGCCAAGCAGCCAAGGGACCAGCCAAGCGCCGCGGCATGCCGAGGGAGGTGCAATCAGCGATAATCGCCCATTCGATCCTCTCTCACGCAATAGTAGTGGTAATAGTAGTTGTACTACTACCAATCTTACAGGACTGCAAACCTGCAGCATCAATTTGACTCCATATCCCAGGGCGCCACAGAACTATTGAAACGCCTGCTCCAGACCGACATTGCCAAGGTCCCGCCACATAGCAACCCATTCTCAAGCCGCCGACCGCGGCAGTATGAGATTCAATCCATAGTCACAATTAACACAACGGCTGCCGTAGTTTTCTCAATCTACCGACACTGATCACAATCTCCTCCTAGATGGAATACAATGTGAATCCAAACCAGACTATGTGTACAGTATGTGCTGTACTGGGCGCGATCCGCAACCAATCCAGACTCCCAACCCAAAACCCACCAAACTCTCACGTCCTGTACGATAAGCAGTCCCCGCGGCCAATGACTCTTCTTCTAATAAGATTGGTATTCTAATCAATCTTTCCCATTGATGAAATCCCACCCGCGGCAGTGCTTATCTTCCCTCCATAACCCGCCGACGTCATTCCTCCCCCAGATCCGGCCCAGCTAGAGATAGATCATTGGGCTTGCACGTTCTGGAATTCATTTTGTTGTACGCTGTATATAGAGTATACAGCAATGACTCCAGAGCGTCGCTTTACCTTTGTCGAATATGAGGGCATTGTTGGTTTACTTACAAGACTACACTAGGTCGTAGTCAAGAATTCTGGACAATTTTCCTATTCGACAGACTCCCGAGTTCTATTTAACCCCCACACAACTCTGTGCCTATTACACCTAGTTCAGCCTCCGCGACTAGCCATCCTCCATTCCCTCTCCATCTCCCTAGTCTCACGGAATAATTCACAGCCACAAGATCCTATAATTCTTCCGTACCGCCCACACTCCACAATCACGTCTACTGGACGTCGTAACCGTACGCGTTTCTCCACGGGGTAAAAGTCTTGCCCGCCGTAGTCCCCTTCCTCGCCGAGTTCCTTCCATCCGGAGGCCAGACATAGACCTTCCCCGAGGATCTCAGAATAAACTACACGACGTTTTACCCCGTCTATTCCGTACCATTGTTAGATAGCGAGAGCTGATCTACGGTGGACCAAGAGATCCCGTGATTAGCACTTACAGGTCTTGGCCCTAGCCAGAAGTAGAGCTATGACCAGGCCCCCCTTTTTGCCGAGACCCTAGTCAGTCACCCAAGAAGCAAACAACATCGTTCCCCTCCTCCCTCAATCAAGCCAAGAGTCCTAATTGATTGGAATTCCAAATGATCATCATCATCCGCCCGCCAAGCCTAGTACATTCCGGAGGAAAGGAAGGGAGCAAGCCGCCAAGAGATATATTGTGCAACGTGCAACGTAGCGCCGGTGGCGGAGTTGCAAGCGACTGTAGTCAGCCAGCATCTAAATTGCATCTGCATAGCTGGGCTCTGCAGATGATCTGCACGGGACATGGTAGGTGCCGTCTTTGCAGATACCCAGAGTCGGGAGTGATCAATTGGGAATGTACTAGTAAGATTCCAGCGTCGGGCATCTTCCAAATCATTGTGGTGTCTTAGATGACTCGGGAAGGATTGAATCCTACTGCATGGTAGGTGTGAACAGATTTGAAGAGCCAGCTGTCCCTTCTTTATCCACAGATTGGTGAGCGCTTGGTTAGAGCAAATACCGGTTATACCAATAGGGGTATCATGCATGGAGCTATTCCTGTATGAAAACTGCAAAAAAATAACAATTTTCCAGTATACCATCCATCCATCAACGCCAAATTCGAGTAAGAATCTTCATTTCAAATTCCCTGGGAGTTTCCTCTGCAGAATAACCAAGCAAATCATCCATATATCCTTCAAAGTCATCTCAAAGAAATCATCATCTCTCCTACTTCAGAGATGAAACCGAGCAACGGCCTGAAACATCATAGTCCAGGCCTGAATATCGTCCAAATCCGGCCGTTCGAGTCCAACACCATGACATCAGGCATTAGTCTGACCTTCTCATCAGGACCCTTCCACTCTTGGTGATACACCGGACTTAGCGGGTTGGATGTCCAGGGAGGGGGTGTGAATTGCAGTATCGTCACAATGACTAGTGTGACCTACGACTGACTCAACTTATCATCGAAATGGGACCTATTTAGCCTATTTTCACTAGTGTGAAGAAGGCGTTCTCCGTGGTGTCTTGATAGGTGAGATAGATCCATCAGGTTCGTTAATTGTTTCATTCCTCCAGATTCGACAGCGGGCCTGATAATGACCCTTGGCGCGCTTGGCGGAGAGTGTCACCAGGGCTCGTCGGCCAGGCGGACCTTGGCAGCCTCCAGGGACTGGAACTACCTACCGTGGCACAATGAGTCTAGTAGTTGCTCCGTCGCAACACACAGCCAAATGAATGGATCTTACTGATACCCCGTTGTCCGTGTGATCTGCAGGCCAAGATATTTCAGGCCAAATACAGTTGGGAAACATGAAATCTATCAGGGGTAATCAATGGAATGGAATACAATTACTGGACTAGGCTGATCACGGCCCAGACGGAACAGGCCAGGTACGCAGCAGCGTAAGACAAGACAGGCAGGTAAAAAATTGCTTATCAAAATACATTGGGATGATAAGAACAGCAGGAAAATGAAGAAGAAAAAAGAAAGAAAGAAAAGAAAACACGATTAACGGGTCCACCATGGATATTCCCCCCGGAATTCATGGCTGATGCCCGACTGCTGCATATCCACCAGATTCCCATGTCTTTTGCTCGCACCAAAAAGGTCATCACGTCGCTGTATGTTACACATAAGGGAAAAATCAAAAGGGCAAAAGCGTCATAGGCAGAGAGCCTCGGATAGTTTGAAATCTCTAGAATGCGCGATATCCGGTAGCCTGCGGGGCAATCCCGTTGGCTGGCTGGCCATAGGGCATCGGGCTGACCGGGGCGGCAGGGCCCTGGGTCAGCATCAGCCGCGAGCCACCGAGGATAGGAGTGTTATCCTCCTCAGTCTTTTGGCTCTTTTCCCGAGACTTGCGCTCCTCGTTATCCTTCTTCAACATCTCAATGGTACGGGTCTGCTCGCAGAGGAAGTTGATCATGAAGGGCATGGTGAAGTCGTGTAAGCCCTTGCGCCACGAGATCTCCATGATCACATCGGGGCGGATCAGGTCGTAGCAAGCATACAACATGCCAACGTAGCACTCGCGGCTGCCAATGTCGACGAACTATGGGGTGGAGTTAGCATTTTGACTAATGGAAACAAGAACGGAAACGACAGTTAGAACTTACGTAGCGGAGGAGATCCTCAACCACCTCAGGCTTGGCGGAGATGGCAGCAGTTTCAATGGCATCCTTGTAGAGCTTGTCCTGCTTCGACAGCGCAATCGACTTCTCCCAACGCTTGTTGTTGCGGTAGATGCTGGCGGCAGTCTGGCGGAAGAAAATGAGCTCGTGCTTCTCCAAGCGCTGGGCCAACTCCACGTTATCAAAGTTGTCATGGTTGTCAACAGAGTCCCGCAGAGTCTTGTGGTCCTCTTCTTCGATGAGGAGCTCGTTGATCGCGTCATTCACAGCCCGCTTGTTCTGGCTCTGAACGTTGAGCAAGAATGGCTTGATCAGTGGGATGTTGTCGGAGGTCTTGAAGAGGCGCACGACACGGCTGACATCAATACGGGGAGTGAGAACCTGAAGCAGGTCGGTCATGAGAAGGGGCTGCTCCTGCAGGTAGAAGGTCAGGGCACGGTAGTAGATCTCCAAGTTGGCGACCTTGACGACAATGTCCTTGAACGAGTGGTGCTCCCATGCATCGGCAGCACGCTCCATCATAGCCAGGGCGGCGTTGTCATACTCGTCGTAATGGCAGTAGAGGAAGACCAACTCGGGCCAGAGATTAGCCTCCTCACAGGCACGAATCATCTTGGGAATGTTGATGCGGGACCAGAACAGCTTCAGGTGCTCCATCACACGGTCGGGGTGGTACTTGGACAAAGCAATACCCAGCTCAGTGAACATACCCATGTGAGCACGCTCAAGACCAAGACCAGCCTCGAGGACCGCAATAAGCTCGTCAAAGTAGCCATTGCGCTCGTACTGGCGGACAAGAGCCTGCAGCTCCTCAGCGTGTACAATCAGGTTAAGACCGCAAATCTGGGCAAGACGGAACTCCTTCCTGTCGACACAGGCCTGGTTGACCTGCTTCCACACCTTGACGCTGTTGGCTTTACGAGCACACTCAACGGCAGCTTGGTACTCCTCCAGGTGGACGAGAGTGGTAGCAAGCTTGGCCCAGTTGGAGACGCTGGTGAAGAAGATCTTGGCAGCCTGGTGGTATCCCTCCTCGTAAGCCTTGTCACCGGAAGCCTCAATGTCAGCCACGTTAGTGGAACGGAGGAAGTCCTCAAGCTCGGCAAGCTGGTCCAGACGGGCGAAGCAGAAGGCAAGACTGGTGTCAATAGCGGGCTCCCGCAGAGTTTTGCGGGCCATGCGGAGGAACTTGATGAGGTCCTCATCCTTGCCGGCATGGGTGGCGGTTTCGATCACCTCAAGGTAGTTGGAGGGGTCATTGGCGCGAATGTAGGACTCGATCGAGTCGGAGACACGGAGACCATCCAACTGAGCCTTGGCAACCTTGCTCCAGACCTCGGGAAGCTCAACACGCTCAGCAAACTCCTGAGCCCGGTCAATGCTAACAATATTCTCGACGAGAACGTTGACAGCGGCAAGATGGTTGTTGACTTTCTTGTAAATCTCCAACGCCTCCTCGTACAGACCGACGCTGATACACATCTCGGCGATCTCATCAGCAGAGAACTCATTAAGCTGGTGGATGTAGTCCATGAGACGGCTCTTGTCGGCCTTGGCGGCAGTCAGCATCAGCAGGTTCTGCAAGCTGGTGTTGTCACTGAATGGCGAGGGTTCCAGGATAATCTTCTCCAGCAGCTCGATCAGCTCGCCGGGGAGGTCAGCATCAAGGAAGCACTTGACAGCAACGGAAACTTTGTCGGGCTCAGTGGACTCGGGGACCGCAGTAGCAATAACCTGGTCGACGAGGGATCGGCGGTGCAAGTTGTTCTCGCTGAGAACAAAGTTCCAAATCTCGGGGTCAGCACGCTCAACCAGGTAACGCGCCTGGGCACGGTACATGGAGTTCTCGTTGGTAATGCTGATCAGCTCCAGGTCATTCTGGCCCTTGCTGTAGGCAATGTACGCCAGGTTGGGGTCGCGCTTCTCGCAGTACTTGCCGACAATCAGAGTGTCGTACAGATCATTCTCCTTGAGGAACTTCTCGGGATTGTTGTTGCTATCGATGTAAATCTTGGCCAGAGCATTGTAAACAGCCTGCTGCTGGTTGCCGGTAGCAAGAGTAGCTTCGAGGAAGGGCAGGAGCAGCTTTAGGCGGTTGCGGCTCTCAACCTCCGAGACGAGTTCATCGATGGGAATAACGGACGGGTCCACGGTGGAGAGCAGGTTCTTAATAATGGCCTCGTCGCAGTCAACATCAAGCAGGCCACCCACAACGGCGGGGGCTCGCGAGGGGTTAACTCGCTGAACATACACCTCAATGGACTTGAACTGCTGGTTCTGGTAGAGATACAGAACCAGGTCATGGATGAAGTTGAAACGGTCGCAAACGATGATCAAGGGGAGCTGCTCGGTCAAGTGGGCCTCCTTGAGGAAGTTCTTCACTTTCTCGGGGTTGTAGTAGTTGCTCTCACGGCAAATGCGCTCAACCTCGGTGAGCTGACCCATGGTAGTGGCGGCCTCAATATACTTGAAGTGCACTTCGGGGTCTTCGCTGAGGTTGACAATACTGCCAAGGTAGTAGTAGAGACCCTCGGCAGTGCGGTACTTCTCGAAGAGATCGATGAGGCGGTTGGGGCCAAGGAGGTCGGAGAACTTGGTGGCAATCTGAACGACAGCCTGCAGATTCTGGCGAATGTTGGCCTCAAGCATGAAGTCCAAGCATTCCAGGGTCTGCTCGACAGACAGACGGCCAAAGTAGTTCATCAACCATTCGGGATTCAGCTTGTCAGTCTTCACAATGTTACGCTTGATAAGTGCAGGGTCATCAGAGTTCTCAAGAGCACGCTGCACAAGTCCAGCACCTTCGCAGAGCTGTGCGACGCGGGGCCGATCGTAGTGGGTGAAGATCTCGTTGCCCAGAATAGCATCTGCGACCTGAGGAGCGTTGACAAGGTTCATCTCAAGCAGACGAGTTTGCAGGTGACCATGCTCAGGCTTATTGTCCTTGAGGGCATCAAGGAGGAAGGAGGTTGCCTGCTGAATCATGTTCTGGGACAAGAAGACATCCACAACACGGTCAAGGTCAACAAGAGCACCACCCTCCTCATTTGCGAGCTGCGTAGCAAACTCAGCACCCTTCTCGGGATTCACCCGCACGATATGCTGGAGAAGCTGGGTGTAATCAGGCTGGTAGCCAACCTTCTTAGAGTAAGCGAGAATCTTGTCGAATTGGCCAGTCTCGGCGAACCCAGCCACAACCTTGTGAGGCACGTTGGACTCAAGGTAGACGTTGAGAGCCAAACCCATGTCATATGGCCGGATGATGTCTCCAAGTTCCTCAGAGGCTTCCAGCTTCTTCTCATTCATCCACTTCTCCAGCAGATGCTTGCGGTTCTGCTGCAGGACGGGTCGAACAAGCTCCACACTCTCGTAGCGGTTCAAGGATCCCTTGTCAAGCAGCATACCAAAGTACTGTAGAATCACGGACATCTGACCGGTTTGAGGAGCGTTCTTGAAGCGAGTGATCGTCTCGGGTGTACGAAGGAATCCACGGGGGGAGTTGGCAGCAACCTTGGCAGCTTCAGAGAAGTTACCCGCGTTAATGAGAGTATCAAACTGCTGCTGGTAGAGGTGGTCGGCTCCCGGGAGACCAGCCCGCGAAGCAAGCTTCACCGCAAGAGAGGACATTGCGGGGTTGTTCATCAAGTATTCAATGATTGTGTTCTCGTCCACGCTGACGGACAGAACTTGACCCTTGCGGTTGACACCGACAAGGCCGGCACCGTCGGTATCCGCAGCAGTGGTGAAGATGGTCTCGCTGGAGATGCGGTTCATAAAGATGCAGGTACCGGACTCGAGGTCGTAAAGGTGGATGAAGCCATATTTGGTAACCAGGTAAACGATGTCATACTTGCTGGAGACCTGCATGGCCACGGGGAAGTCATTGACCGCTTCCTGGGGGAAATACACCTCAACAGCCTTCTTCTGGAATCGAGGATTGGGTTCTTGGTGATCAATCTCGGCAATCTGGAGCTTGGCGCCGGTCTGGGTTCGGACGGCAAAGGTGAAGAGGTGGTGGGGAAGAGGGGAGCCCTCAACGTTGATGTCGGCGAAAGCGGCAGCATGACCCTCAATGAATTGTGAAATGCCGCGCTCCTTGGAATAGAGCTGCATTGATCCAACAACACGGCCCTGTTGTTGACTGATGCCGACCACGACCATCCACTTCTCCTCGGCGTTGACGCGATAGTTGATAATTTGACATCCCTAAAACAGATTGACAGTCAGTATGCCATTTCACTTCGGTAAACCCACTTTCCAAACAGCATAGGCGACGTACCGCAAGATTGGGGAGACGATCGAACATCTTGACCGGGTTCTGCTGGGTAGCGTCATAGACGTCCCAGTGGTAGACGGAGGTCTCCGTGACCAGACCCAGCGCCTTCTCGCTAAACCACTTCCAGTAGACGATATCCTCGTTCATTACCGCAGACTTGAGCTTTTGCTTGACGGAGAGGTCGAAAATCTGGATTGTTCGGCCTTGAGCCTTAAGAGCGATGATGTTCTTACTCCAGTGCATGATCGCACTGTCGGCATTGATTGGTCGCCGCATGACCTCATTGTTGTTCTTCAGGTCAACAATGATGACTTGTGGCTTGTCATCCTCTTCAAGCTTCTGGCGAACACAAACATAGTGATCCGATTCGAGAGTCTGTTATGAGGTCACATCTATGGTTAGCCGTGTTTCCACCGCCAGCTGTCTGGAGGGCTGTCATATAGAGACTTACACATGAAGCAAAGCCAATGGATGGTTGCTATAGGCGCAAAAGAAAGTTAGTCAGGGCTATTCACGATGCTGGGGTGTCTGCCGGACGCGACCGGCGTATCCGTCTTGCAATGGAAGCTTGTCGCGACGGAGGCATGGGGGGGAAGCGCAGCTCAAGTGAGACATACCGCGATGCCAATGTTGGTCAACTGTAGTCAAGGAAGAAAGTCAGTAATCTGTAAGTCAAGCTGCGAGGTTGATATGAGGGGAATCGCAACGTACGTTGACCAGTTCTGTGAACTTGATGGGTAGAGGTGCCATATTTACTTAGGCCGCAGCACGACCTTGTCCGCCCAACTAAACGCCACGCAAGAAAACCAGAATGAGTGGGAAGAGAAAGGAATTCTGGAAATTGGAGTGAGATAGGAAAAGAGAGTCAAATAGATCAAGAGAGAGGTAAGGAGAGGGGAATGGGAGGGGGGAATCTGGAGATGCGGAAGTGACCTCCTGAGGTCCGCTGTTGTCGTTGCTGAGGTGTCGCTTATGGGGGATCACGTGAAACAGGGGCAGGGCGGTGGAGAAGAACGAAGGGAAAGGCGGAAAAGGTGGACACTTTGGAGAGGCGGCAAGACTAAGAGGGCCTAGAGGCTGGAAAGGAGACGGTGCGCGTCATAGACGGGAATCTGCCCCGGCGGTCAGTCTGTTGACACCCACGTTCCCTTTTCAGGTAAGTGCAGTGGCATACATACTGGAGAGGCTTCGTAGTACATTGTACTGTCCTTTCTTCGTTGGACCTTTTCAAGGTCACCTGAGGCAATTAAAAGTTCCCTTTCTCAATAGTACCTTCACAAAAATACTGAGAGATACTGCTATTATAAGACAAAAGACTATAGTATACATCTTGCAAGACCACCGTTACCTTCCTCATCTAGCAGGAGGTATTGTGTGTCCTTCAGCTAATCTTCATTTCTATGCGGCCCTAACTATTGAATGGATTACGGGATTCTACTGAGAGCAAAAAGGCACTGCGGCGTTATCTTCAGATTGTCTTGCCAAGGATTCCGCCCAAAGCTAACTGTATGCCCGCATGCGCCCACCTAATCCATCTCGATACCAACACCACCCACTATCGGCGAACTTCCGGAGGCTTTTGCACTCGACAAGCCTCAAGAGCCATTTAAAAAAACCTTCATCGCCGCCACCAGAATACAGAACGATATTTCTCTTCGCCATACTCCCCGGCCTTTGCATTATTGGCCCAACACCACCGAACATCCGGTCCCGCAATACCGGCTATGCCTTCTCCATGCCAGCCAAGGGCCGAAAGGATCTCGGGGTAGGACTCTCCCCACGCTAAGCCGGCACACGCATGGTCAAGGACGGGATAAACACCGTATTGCAACTTAACATTGGGGGGCACGGCCTGCCCAGATCCTTGGCAATATCTTGGCCTGCCATCGGAGTGGTATCACCCCCGCGTGGTTATCTGAGATATCTCCGGGGTCAGCAGTATAGGCTTGACCATGAGGAGTATTGCGGAAGAAAAGTGCGGGGTTATAGCGCACGAGGGATGGATGTATAAGTAGGGGGTGATGTGGTATCGTTGGCTTGCAAGAAATGTGACATATCCAAGCCTCTCAGTCATCTTCTTGAACTATCTCTCAGCTCATACCTCAGGTTGTTTTTCTCTTATCGATCGAAAATTTAAAACCTCAGTTTTGACCTGTAATGGCGTCCAGTGAGGCCGCGGACCCGATTGCGAAGGGCATAATTCCCACCGCTCGTCAGTCTTTCAAAGATCTGTTTATCTGGAAACAGCGTGTCGAGGTGACGAATGAGTATGGAGAGATCTCCCATACAGAATGGCAAGCACCAGAAAAGATCCAAAATCCCTTCAGCTTGATGGCCCAACTATCTGCCCGAGACTGGGTCTTCTTCCTTGTTGGTCTTGCGGCGTGGACGGCTGATGCATTTGATTTTCACGCACTGTCAATTCAGACCAAGAAGCTTTCCGATTATTATGGTCGCTCAAAGACAGACATAACCACGGCTATCACGCTGACCCTGCTACTGAGAAGTGTAGGAGCGGCCATTTTCGGGCTCGCTGGAGATAAATATGGTCGCAAATGGCCCATGGTGCTGAACATGATCGTGCTGGGGATTCTTCAAATTGCTACCATCTACAGTCACACGTTCCAGCAATTTCTGGCTGTTCGCAGTCTCTTTGGTCTATTCATGGGTGGAGTCTATGGAAATGCTATTGCTATGGCGTTGGAGCATTGCCCGTAAGTCTTTGCCGCCGCCTATGCTGCCCTCATACTAATCGTCCTCTCCCAAAGTGTGAATGCTAGAGGTCTCATGTCGGGAATTCTTCAGCAAGGATACTCTCTTGGATATGTGCTTGCGGCCTGTGCCAATCTCGGAGTCGGTGGTGCTACTGATAGTTGGAAGACTGTTTTCTGGGCTGCAGGTAAGTAGAGGCGAATATTCATCGAAAATTCCTAGCACGTACTGATTTCAAACGCAGCGGGTATCTCCATCGGCGTCGGCATTATTCGAATCTTCTTCCCGGAATCGAAGCAATTCCTCGAGGCCAAGAAAGCAGGGAAGAGGAACATGAGTGCAGGTGAATTTTGGAAAGAGACACAAGTTATGTTGGCCAAGGAGTGGAAGATGTGCATTTATTGCATCATTCTCATGACCTGGGTAAGCCCAAAGTATCCATACCTCTTTCAATCATTCATGATTTAACATGACCGTTACAAAGTTCAACTACTACTCCCACACCTCCCAAGACTCCTACACCACGTTCATGCTCACGCAAAAGCAACTCGATAATTCCGGTGCATCGAGAGCGTCGATCCTGATGAAGACTGGGGCCTGCGTGGGTGGAACAATCATCGGTTATCTGTCACAATTTGTGGGACGTCGTCGAGCTATCGTCGTTTCAGCCCTGATTTCCGCAATTCTCATTCCAGCATGGATTCTGCCAACGGGAGAGCCGTCGCTCAGCGCCTCAGGTTTCTTTATGCAGTTCTTCGTGCAAGGTGCATGGGGTGTTATCCCAATCCATCTCAACGAACTGTCTCCACCCGCCTTCCGGTCTTCCTTCCCAGGTATCACTTACCAGGTTGGCAATATGATCAGCTCTCCTTCGGCTCAGATTGTCAATGCCATCGCCGAATCTACCTGGGTCACGACCCCATCCGGTAAAAAGGCATCTGCCTATGGTCCTGTCATGGGTGTTGCAACTGCCATCATTGCCATCGGCATTATGGTCACTACTGCCTTTGGGCCCGAGAAACGTGGTCGTCGATTCGAGCTTGTCGTGGCTGCTGTGGATGATCACCCTGATTCAAAGAAGGCAGACGTGGAATTGGGGGAGGAAGACAAGTCAAGGGAGGAAATGATCGAATTGGCAGATCAGAAGAAGTAGATCGACTCTAGACCGGTGGATGTCTTATTTACAGGCAGACTGACTGATCACGTCGATTTTCTTCGCTGCCTCGAACGATTGGGCAGGGTCTACACACCAAAGTCCGCGTAAATCTCCGGTTCGTAAGCTAGCGAGCCTCGTTTCCTTTCCAGTAATGATATCCATTCCCCTCCCCTCATCTAGCAGATTTCAATGAACATCTTACTTCTCCCAAGGTGGCCCTGGCAGGCTTGTAAATTTGTAAAATGGAAATCTTCATTAGACAAGACCTCCGGCTCCGAGTTTCGTCGACCTGAGCCATACTAGCAGACCTCTTCTATCGTTGCTCTGAGCGTAGACCACAAAGGAACTGCCCGGGGTACCAGCAACTTCGGAACAACCACAATTAGATAATTAAAGCTCATGGTGTACTCGTAAAACGTATCGGACCTAATGGTCTCGTCAGATTCTCCCTTAGATTCCCATCGAGAGACACGAAAAAGTCGCCGTGGAAGAATGTCACCGATCCAGGTATATGAGACGGACGCTGCTCGCTACCAAAGTGATATGCGGATGGATTATCCTACTCAATAGAAGCTTACTTCTCGGCTTTCTTGATGGTCCTATCTGAAGTTTCTAAACTACAGGCGCCGAAGACATACAATGCTTCCGATGCTTGAGAAATGGCTATTCTGATTCAATATTTAGAATTACAAGGACTTTAAAATAAACTCGAGACGTGGCACTCAGTGCCATAGCACGTCACGTTGGTCTGATGGGTCATGAATCATGAATTTTAACCACATCTCGGACTTTTGGAAAAGAGGCGATGAAAAGAGAATATATGGGGAATATTGAGGAAAAAGAAGTTGAATTGCTTTTTGATACACTTGGATCTTGGTCTCAGGAGCTGGGCTGCAGCTTGTCACCTTTTTTTAGCTGATCAATTCGTTAACTTTAGGGGATGCGGGAAGCCCACCCCAAAGTGGGGGAAGTAAGGAGTCATAGAATTGCCGAGAATCCCGGCATTGAATGCAGATTCCATGCAGAAAGAAGACGCTCAAATATTCGTTCATGTGGCAAAGTCTCAAGCCCAGAACTAGGCAATTTGATCTCCAATAAAACATTTGCATTTGAGAATCTCGGATATAATCAGACAGTGTCTATACATGTCACTTCAAAAGATCATAGATGTAAAAATCCACCGACTTTGGTAATTCAAGCACGAACCTGTCTCAGTAAACAACGCATACATGGTTGGCCTTGGAATAAGGGCTTGAGGTGGAAGTACCCTGGCTCATGTAGCCACCATTATCCGTGAATATACAGGGGCTGTAGATTTCAATTAGCTTCAAGCTTTTGAAGTGTACATGTTTGATGTTCCTGATAGATTTGCAACCGAGGGACTTGACTAACTGGGTTGCTGGATCAAATAAAATCTGACATGGCTTAGCGAGCTTCCAAACACCAAGTAAAAGTGTTTTCTACAATATTTTCCTTATCCTTATTCAAATGATGGCTTCTTGGAATCTACGTGCCTTGTAAGGCCCTGTTTGTTTTGCAGCAATTCAAAGGCCGCCTCGACCGCAACACTAGCAAGTGACGTCATCACTCTGGATACTCGTTCTGCGCATCAGGCCCGCAATTCAACGTTTCCATGCCGTCGTACATGATGCAAAATACGACGAAAACATGAAAATTCGCCGAAACCATTCACTTATCATGAAATTTTCATTGGAGAGCTGCCTATCTAGAGTGGACGCACTGAAAGTTTACAATGCGTTTCAAGCAACTTGATTTGCATATTCTATGATGCTCTCTTGTGGTGAGAAGGTGTTGGAGGAAAAGATTGACAGCGAATAAGATGTGCAGATCTGATCAAGTTCTCCGGTAAGGGTCGTAGTGTCAATCTTGATTAGCTATGGACCGGAGACCCCCAGAGGCTTAATTTCACGCGTCATCCGCCTTGAGTTTTCTTGAACGCTTGTTCCTGACACGTTATGAAGTCAGGAAACGTTGTCTACTCATGCCTCCCTGCGGCGACATGCATCGCGTTCGTGACATGTCTCGCGGAAGCCTCAACTCAGCACCGCGCTGGCTCTGGATCGGTGAGTCTGGCGGTCGGAAAGGATGGGGGAAACAAGTCGAGTCCGTTGTTGTATGGCATGATGTTTGAGGTAAGAAATCTGCGTAATTCCTTCATTGCAAGATCGCTCATCATTATTTTGCGGCTGTAGGAAATGGACCATTCAGGTAATTTTTGAGAATTGACGGGAACTGAATCAGGCGATCAATAACGACTAACACGTTCGATCAGGCGACGGTGGCATACATGGGCAGCTTCTCCAAAACAACGGGTTTCAAGGATCGACTCTTGGATTGACCTCTTATGCCCCGGTGGGGGATGCGGAAATCTCCCAGGACATAACGAAGCCCCTGAGTGCTGCGATCAACTCGTCACTCCTTGTCTCCGTACCGGAGCATGTATCAGACTATGTCGGCTTTGCAAATACTGGTTACAACGGAGTGCCAGTTATGAATGTGACATATAATACCTCGTTCTGGATGATGGGCGACTATTCTGGCACCATCAACATCCAATTGATTGGATCGCATAGTGGGATAGTGTATGCTGATCACAACCTGACCGTCCAGAGCACGGCGTCTTCCTTCCAACAGTTCAGTACCAGCTTTGAGTCAAGGGAGTCACCTGATGGAGACAATGAGTGGCATCTGACCTTTGATGGATCAAAGGTTGCAGGCAGTTCGTTGAATTTTGGCTATATCCAATTATTTCCGCCCACCTTCCACAACCGGGCGAACGGGTTACGAAATGATCTAGCTACGGTTCTGGAAGCAGCCAACTCAACATTTCTACGTTTCCCAGGAGGAAACAACATCGAGGGATTGCAGGTCGACAGTCGATGGAAATGGAACACCACCATTGGGCCCCTTGTCGATAGGCCGGGCAGAGATAGCGACTGGTTCTATCCCAACACCGACGCCCTCGGGCTGGATGAATATCTGTGGTGGTGCGAAGACATGAAAATGACCCCGCTCCTGGCCGTCTGGGCTGGCAAGTCCTACGGAGAGATCATATCCGGCTCGGCGTTGGAGCCATACGTTGAAGATATCATGAATGAACTGGAATACATCCTTGGCAACTCGAGCACACCTTACGGGAAAATGCGCGCACAGAACGGACGCAACGACCCTTGGCAAGTCGATTACGTGGAGATTGGAAACGAGGATGATCTGACGCATGGATGTGCCACCTACCCTGATCGCTTCAACCAAATCTACCGGGCGATACACGACAAATACCCCTCTATCACGCTCGTCGCATCAAATGGGGACTACAGTTGCCTTCCATCGCCTCTTCCCGAAGGTGTCATTATCGACTTACATCTCTATCGCCAACCGGACGATTTCGTTGCCTTGTTTAATCAATTCGACAACCAGCCACGGAACCAGCCTGTCATGGTCGGTGAATACGGCTGTCGTAATACAACGAACGCTGAAGGCACTTATTGGTCGTTTATGCAGGGAAGCTGCAGCGAGGCGGTTTACATGATTGGTATGGAGCGCAATAGCGATATTGTCAAGATGGCAGCTTATGCACCTATGCTGGAGCACTTTGGGTTTATCTCCTGGTCGGTGAGTATGCTGATCTTTCCAGACAGTCTTCCTCCGCGATGCTAATCTCAGCCGTCGTTGTTTCAGCCTACGCTTTACGGTTTTGACTCGAGTCCCAGGTCCATCACTCCTTCGACCTCTTACTTTGTGCAGCAGATGTTTGCATCGAATAAAGGAGACACCATCTTACCAGTAATGTCATCGACCGAGTTCGGGCCGTTATACTGGGTGGTCTCCAGAACGGGATCAGAGTACTTTGTCAAGCTGGCTAATTACGGACCTGACGAGCAAAACGTGACCGTGAGCATTCCTGACACTCTGGGGGGAAGGCTAGAGATGCTTGCTGGGACACAGTATCAAGGGAACCAACCCCATCACATCACGGTGCAACCGGTGACCAGTCCGGTTCAGGGCGACGGTGGAAAGTATACGGTAACCATGACATCTTGGGCGATCGCCGTGTTGATCGTTTCCTGAGTCTTGGACTGGGTTCATGTTGTCGCCAATTGGGTTTTACGTTCCTAGAGCGCGGGTATGATCCACGGTGACGATACTACATAGATCGACTAGACAAGCAAATGAGACACCAGCAAATGGTCGAATTGACTTCTTTCAACACATTCTCACGAAAATGATCAACCTTGAGAATGCGGAACAGGATATGGCACGTGAGTAAAAGTGAGGGGTTTCGCAATTGGGTTAGTAGGGAACCAATGACTTGGGTCCAATGTTGCCACCATCTGCAAGAATGATGATTGGTATCGTTCCGGATGGGCTCGGCTGCGTTTTTGGGTCGACAATCCGGGGGTACGAAGCCCCACCCACTTGTTTAGCTCCCCATCAAGTGCGCACCTACTCTCCACGACGTACGGATGAGTGTTGGACTGACCGTAAACCCGGAAGGATACTTTGGAACCTGGGGAAGGGGAGATGTTCACCAGAATCAACAGACTTGGATTCGTCCAGGCTAATCATATGGATGACTGGCCTGTTCCCCGCAATTCCGGGCGAGCCAAAACCAGACTGCATCCGTGGTTTCGATCGGCCCATTGGCCAATCGTGTCATGCGACCGGGCCCGGGATGACCACAACATCTCCAGATCGATGGCATGTACGAGTCATCACACGACCCATCGCAGGTGGTGTGATGTACCCAGTGTACCCAATGTACCATGTTAATTGATGTACTCATGTACTCTGAGTCCTGCCTGCCTGTTTACCCCGCATTTTGACCTCATATATAACCTCGAGGCAGTGTCGAATCCCTCTTGCTTCTGTATTGATATTTACAGACCATTCATCATCTACAACTGAATACCCTCACACTCTATTCACAATGACTTCTACTCCCATGGAAGATCTGAACAACTACAACTCCCAATGGGTCTCCTTCCACATTCGGGACCATCTCAAGGATGGTGAGATCACCGTGCAGAACACGGTCATTGAAGGGTACCGTCGCCTCCCTGGGTGGATCAGGTCGTTTGTCATATTCCTCTCTACTAACATCCCAGCAGCGGTGAATTCCATAGTCCAAATGACCGTCGTAAGTCGCTCCACGAGGACGAGATCGACTACATGACCATCGAGTCCGATGGCGTGGGCGAGATCTGTGCTCGGGGCCGTCGTGGCAGCGAGGGCCGTCTGGACCTGTTCCACGGCGACACCAAGATTTGCGAGCTCCACTGGGAGAACCGTGGAGGAGAGTATCGCAACCTGGTCGAAGTGTTGGATGATAATTCCAAGTATAGAATCGAGCATGGGGGATGGAGTCCACAGGCAGGTCCCCTGGGACATGTCTTTGTGGACATTTCGGAGAAGAAGAGCAAGGCGTGATTCTTCGTGAGCGGTGCATGGAGTGAGGGAGTCAGTGGATCTGCTCCTTCCTCCGGTCGATAGACTGCGTGTCTAGACCATTTCGTATCATCTGTGTCCAGTATTATGACTTTTTTTTTAATTAAATATCCCCGAAACTACTTGGCTTCAGAACCAAGACCAATGATTATGATTGTTTGAATGAATACCAACTGCTTTATTACTTGCTGCCCTCTCTAGAGTTTTCATACTCAGTCCTCCGTCGTACTCAATCTTATGCCATTTTGCACCACTCGTCTGCGATTAACACGCATGATTCTCAGGCCACGCTTTCCGACAATGCCATACATTCGGAAGATGACGATCAAGAACGATTACATATACCATCTAGAATTTGTATCTAATTCGTGAGGCAAAAGACAATAGTGGATCAAGCCCTTTGGATGGTGCAAATGACAATACCTACCTTAGTGGAGAAGGAAAGGATCTACAGATCGAAGTAGAGACTGGGAAGCTGGGGAGAAATAGTCAAATAATATTAGTTGAACTGAACACTGGTGGTTGAAGAAGCTTCAATCAAAAATATAATGGCGAATATTGTAGCTTCACTATGACGCTGGTGTGCGGTGTGTGACCAGCTGTACCTCAAGGCTGTAGGTGTCTGCTGAGAGTGAGTACGGAGTAGGATACAGCCATTCTTCGTTAGACTATGCCACATATAGTAAGAAAAACTCTGGATTAAAGCAGCAGGAGCAACTGATATCATTTCTCGAACAAGATGTACCTTGTTTTCAGAACCGATACAACCCCAAAAGCTCCAGACAACGCAATCTCATCACGGAGAGAAAATATGCACTACTGCTACAAAGCTTTGCTTCAAAAAAATAGAATCACATAATCTCTGGATATCCTAGGAGACAAAAACATGCCTCCGAAACAATAATCAAAACATGAAGCATAATTACACAAACAGCGTGGTGCACATTAAAGTACGCCTCCAAGGGAATACAAATTCATGCATTGGATTGCAGGTATTTTCGAGAATCCGGAAGACTCATCAGTGCTTCTTGGAAGACTGAGCCTCGGAGAATTCAAAGTCGCCGTCCCAGTGGAGCTTGAGAGCTGTTAAGGTTGTTAGTACGGCATGGCGATGCAAAGCTAGGGCGGAGATGGAACTTACACATTGGGAAGGGGAAGTACGAGGTACCGTCCTGACGGAGGTAGACATAGTAACCACCCTCCTGGGGAATCTTCTTGAGTTGACCCTGGGCGCCGAGAGCACGTCGAAGGTTCTCGAGACGACCGACGACACGCAGCATGGCGACGAGCGCAATCTTGGTGATCTCCTGGCCGAATCCAGTGCTGGGGCCTTGGCCGTGGTTGATATACGAGTCGAGAGGGCGGTCGAGCTTGACCTCACTGGGCTCGGGGAACACGGTGGGATCGTGGTTGGCCTGGACGAAGGAGGCGAAGATCTTGTTGCCGGGCCGGATCTCAATCGTCTTGCCATTTTCCTCGACGGTGACGGCGTTCTGGGCCTCACGGTAAGCGCCAAAGGTACCGTTGATGCGAATAGCCTCCAAGCAGTAGCGGTAGAGCGTCTCGTCAGACTCCTTGGTGTTCTCCTTGGCAAGACGGTGGATCTCTGCCCAGTGCTGCTTGCCCTCGGGCGAGGTGTAGTACTCAATGATCTGGGTGAAGACTTGGCCCTGGTTGGGAACCATACCGACAATGGTCGGGATGATCTGGGACCAGGTAATCTGGGAAGCACTCAGGCCAGACTCCTCCAGACGACGGAGGGCGGCAGTGCCGTACTCCCGGAGTGCGTTATCGTGAGGACGGAAATTGTCCATCAGGCCGGAGAGCAGGCCGCTGTGGGTATCAGCCTTGACGGTACCCTCGACGACATTACCGAGCTGCTGGGAAACGGCGACGGCAGCACGGTTCAGGGGGAACGACTTCGTAGCGTCCACATCGAAGAAGAGAGCAGAGTAGATGGTAGTGATAATCATGTACATCTCGTGCTCGGTGAAGAGGCCACGAGGGTTCTCCTCGGTCTTCAGGGGCAGGCCAAAGAGGGCCGAGGCAAAGTGGACGTGGGCAAGGTTGCCAACATCGCGAGTGATATCAATCTGATTAATTTTAGCCAGCTTGGCGCCCTTTTCCTTGATGAGACGAAGAGTGACATCCTCGTAGAACTTCTTGACCAAGGTGGGGAAGTCCTCGGTGTTAAAGGCTTTGCCCATGACCTCGCGTTGCAGACCATCAAACTCGCCCTTGCCGAACAGGTCGTCCATAGCACTGCTCCACGCTGGCTTGAAATCCTTTTGGTTCTCCAGAACCAGCTTGGCGTTCTGGTGAGAGGTGAGGTTGATTCGCGACGGGGTGAACGCGGGACGGTCATAGGAGTAGTCCTGCTCACGACCCAAGTTCTTCATAATGTTGCGGTTCTCGCTCGGGATCGTCATTGGGTAGTGAGCGTAAATCGAGTCAGGCTTGAACCAGTTGGGGAAAGCCCGGGTGGCCAACTTGTAGAACACACAGCCCTGATTGATGTTCAGGTCATAACGGCACTCGTTGTAACCCCAGTTGGTCAAGTTGCGAGGGTTATAGTCAACGGTGTAGTGACGGTCACCACGGACCAAGGCGACAGCGTCAGACAACACAGCACGTGAGATAGTGTAAGTTGGGGCGATACCGACACCGGGGATCATGGGCTCCTTGGGCTCCTCGCAAATGATACCGGGATACAGCTCAACGTAGTCGGGGTGCTCGTACAGGTGGCGCAGGTTGTTGGCAATCTCGGGATCGGAGTTGATCTCCTCGAAAGTGTCGTAAGTCTTGAGGCCAAAGTGCTTACGGAACTCGTTGAGGGAACCAACGTGCCACCTGCGAGAAGCCTCAATACCGAGGATCTCGATGGAACGAAGGGCCTTGGGGATGTTCCGGGGGCCAAAGGAGCTGGCAACATCCTCACAAGCATTGGTCAGGATCTTGACAAGCTCCTCGTCCTTGAAGGTTCCATCTTCCTGCCGCTCCAGGCGAGCAAAAGTGCGCTTGGACGGATCAGGGTCGAGCAGGCTATCAACCTTCTTCATACCCATCAGCAGCTCGTGCATACTGACTTCCTCAGCGGGCTTGCCCATGAGATCAAAGTAGATCTGCTCAATCCACTTCTCGTCACCCTGAGCAATGGTAGAGTGCCAGCGGTAGGCCAAGTTGAACTCAACGGAGCATTGGTTACCGAGACCAGAGGGAGTAGCACCGGCCTTTTCCATTTGTGCACGAGGATCCAAGCACCAGGTGGAGTTGGTGCGGTTGAGGTTGACAATTGTGCGGAGGTAGTCGTACAGAGTGATGTTGATGTACAGACCACAGGTAATCAGACGACCAGTTTGGAACAGATCCTCATCGCGTTTGGCCCAGGCCTTCTTAGTATCTTCCTCGGAAAGACCATCACGGGGCTTGCTGAAGCGGCCGCCCTCGTTGATCTCGGCCAGCTGCTCCACGACGTGATTGTGGAAACGATTGAGCATAACTAGTAGGACACCGCAGGCAGCGGGGAGAGCCTGCAGACGGCCCTCGGAGAAGCAGTCAGGCTTCAGCTTACCATCCTTGTGAGAACGAATCAAGTCCTGTTGCTCCTTGACATCACCGTACAGAATAGAGAGGTCAAGATAAGCAGAGGTCTTATTTAGGTGCTGCTGTTGGTAGTCGGTTTGGAAGATATCTGTAGTAAATTATTCATTATTGATTGCTCTTGAAGATTCTTGCGCACAGCAACTCTTACCGTGAATAATAAGAGAAGCCCAGTCGAAGAAAACACTCGACACCTTATTGGGGTGAGGGGTGAATTCCTGGCGGGCAAACAGGCTGTCGAATATCAGGCCCGCGTCGGGGAGACCGGTCGGCTGGATGGTCAAAGGAGGAATGGTGCGGCAGTAGGGGGTATTAGCTGCGCCCAACCAGGGAAGAGTAGGGTTGTTGTTGGATCCGTCGGCGGAGCGGTACTTGTAGTCATCGCCCATATAGCTAATTTGTGTGTCAGTCGACTAATTGCTCGTGTATCAATTCCAATGGGGCATAGGAACACACGAGAGAGGAGGGTGGGGCAGAGAGTTCCAGAGCTCATCCAAGAACTGATTTGTGAGCTCGGTACGGTTCTTAGAGTGGCCGGGCATGTCGGCGACAAGCTGTTATTCGCAGGGCGTTAGCGCTGAATCAATTGAGTAACAATCGGTTGCTACACGACAGATCGCATGTCATACCTGGATGATGCGTTCCATAAGGTAGGTCTTGTCATCGATCAGTTCGCCAGTGGCCTTGGTCTTGATCAAGTCTTTGACGGTGTTCAGGTCGCGGAAACCAAGCGACTTGATGTCATTGAACAGACCAGAGGACTGGTCATGCTTGAGATAGGTGCCATCACCGGTCTGGTTAGGTAGGGGCTCGCGCGAGGCGTGAATAGCCTGCGCATATTTGTCGAAAACAGCGACGACCTCGGCGCGGTTCACGGGTTGCTGCTTCTCATGCTTCTCGTGCTTTTCTTCATGAGAAGTGGACTTGCGCGCGGGTTGTGCGGCCTTGGAAAAGCGCCTGCTGTTTTCCTTGGAGCTTTTGGGCTGTTCGGCCTCGCCATTGGAGTCCTTATTCCGCTTGAACTGGGTAGAGAATCTCCGTAACATGGCGACACGTGTTTCTGGGGCTCTCTTATACAGATAGGAATGTCAATCGAGAACTGAGCGCCGAAGGACACAGTACTAGGAAAATGATTAGAGCAAGAAGCTAAGGAAAACAATGAACATTGGCTACTCAAAGCCAGAGCCGGGGGGAGCAAAAGAGAAAGGTAAAATCGAACAATTATTGAGCGCGCGCGCATCGCCGGGGTTAAAAACGAGCTGTGCGGGCAATCCAAGTCAGCTCCTGCAGGACTGTGGAGCGTCCGCAGTGGCGGATTTGTTATCACCAGTAGTTGATTGAGTGGATGGGGGCTGATCTGATTGGAAATAGGAAAGGTTCGTGAGACCGACTAGCCTCGATCTGCCCGAAGGCCTTGGTTCAGGGCGAGGAGCTCGGTTGCCAATCATACGAATGGCCCCGCGTCGGACAAGCTCAATCGCTGGACCAGTGGGCCCAGCTGGAGCTGATCCGGCAGTGGAGCCAGTTAGACTCTTGGAGAGGTGGATGGCGCATGATAGGACTGGCAATAATAATAAAAACTCTCAACATAGCAAGAGATCGTCCTGCAGGCCTTCCTCTAGTGGGGGGAACAGCTCCAGGTTTGCTTTGTTGCTTGAGAAAAGGGGTGGACCTGGCAACTTTGACACGGCACATGAGGGAGCAACGCTTTGGACCGGGTCTTTTCTGGCGGTCCCTACTGTGTCCTCGGTGCAGTACTCCGTTGTGAATCCGTCGTGAAGATATCCGCCATGGATCATTTCTATAAGATCATCTTCTGCATTCATCTGCCACCATTGCGGGGTTGAGAGCTGGTTTGAAGGAGCCTTTGCCTCTTGAGCTCCATTTTGAAACCTGCAGCCATGCTGGGAGCTCAAATCGACGTCACCGAGTAGCATCAAGCTATCAGCAGCACCAACCCAATGACACCCGCTAATGTGTAGCGGTGTGTTACTCGAGAAAGTAGATTTCGGACGGAATCATAGTGCGATCCAACGAGACGGACTCGATGGGGTCTGTCGCAGCGCCAAGTGGGGGGGGTCTAGTGGGCCGCACTTGACCTCCCGATCGGAAGCATCTCACCCAGGGTGAGTGGCTGGCTGGATACGGTTACGAAACGAGCTGGCGTGAAGGGGAGGGGGGGGGGGGGGGGAAAGAAATCCAGCCGAGGGAGGCTGGATGGGTACGAAGCCCCAGGTGGAAGTTGGCGGGGGCTGTCAGACGCCGGCCAGTGATCCAGCGACTTGTGTCTGGCCAGCGACGCAAGGGAAGTGTACTTGTTATTGTATACATATGGTGGAAAGTATCCAACCTGCATGTCAGGCGATGTATGTACGGTCATGGTATGTTCTGAATGAATATACTGCCCGTACGGAGTAGTATGATGCGCAATTACTGTTTCCGTTCAGCTGCAGGTGAAGATTCGAATTGCAGTTACTCTGTGTCCTCCGTCCAAAACACGGACTCCTCCCATCCTATCATGAATCGATCTTGGATAATGTTTTCCACATCGGATCGGCAGACCCACCCGTTCGCCCAGCGACTATGGACTTATTAGGGCCTTTTAGTGCTACTTAGCGGCGACCAAATTTTTATTTAGCGGGCTTTGGGGTGACTTTTTAGTGGCGAACGGGCCGACAGCACGAACCACATTACGCCCCTCGTCATTGGCAGTCCACAGTTGGATGCTGCCAGTCATCATCGCCAGTTGATCGAAATCTGATCTATCGCCTCGCCCCACTATCGTCAGGGTTTTGCTGCATCTTCATAAGATTTTCCCCCTATGTTGTTTCTGCCTCGTGATAGTGGCGAAAAGGCGGGGGACTCGTCAAAAGGAGTGTGTAACTTCAATGAATAGAGTATCTCTAGGTAGTAAGGTAGTACTTATTATGACTCTCCGTGTAGGTCGTGTTCTCCGTTCATCGTGGTCCTTTCCGCCGTATCAGTCACTGCCAGCAAAGATACAAATAAAGATCCGATCCAGACGAGATCTCGGACCCTTCCGGGTATCTGGTCCCGATCAAGGAACAGATTTCCTGCAGAGCCCTGACTCGTGTCAAGAACTAAACCATGGCTCCAACATTGACGGTCCGAGTCTGGGGCACGGTCGAGTTCCTGAGGCTGGCTGCGATCCGTCCGAGGGTGTATTAAACCGTGCCAATGATGATAGCAGGGGCTAGAAGGAAGAGTCTTTCAGCCCCATATTTCTCACGGAGTTTTGCCCCTGATGCGAGTGCAACAATGCGATCATCGCCATGTGATGCCGGTCTTTTTCGGGTTGGAACGAATCAACCAGTCGAGCCCACAAGGTGCCACTAGACTGGCCTCTGTGCTGCATCCTCCGCCGTGTACTCCGTAGAAGACGCCAGCTGAAGCCAAGGATCCACTGACCGAGACTCCTTTTCAGTGCTCCTCGTTTGACAACAATTCCTTTCATCATCTTCACTACAACTTGACTGGCACGATGACACGAGAGGAGAGGGGGTAAACAAGTTGGCCGACCAGCTCCGCAAAGGCGGGCGCCAATCTTCAGATGACGGCACACGTAGGGATAGGTGGGGACGAGGGGTGGGGACGACAAGATGACAAGTGGACCACGGCCCAGCCAGGCTAATTCATCCTACTCGAGTTAGCTCATGCTAGCCCGTCTGGAGTTTGTCGATTGACTCCATTCATCCTGGTTTGTTGAGATTAGTCTAGTCCCGACGTGCAAGTCGCTCGCTCTTAGAACCGCCCGATCGCAAGCTCAGTAGAGCTTCTGATTACGGAATCAAGAGGCATGAGGTTGGGGAGAGACTGCTGCCATCCCGTCGTCCACTCCTTACCCCCCGGGACCAAAGCACAGGCACCACCCTATTGGGAGGGCGATGACAATCCTTGTCCGCGTGGGGAACGATCGACGAGAATGTCCCGAACCATGGCTCTAGCGCCGCTATCCCATAGGTTCAGCTTGGGACGCCTCTGGGTCGGGGAGAGGTGGCTATTGTCGCGAAGCAACTACAAACCAAAAAAAAGGGGGGGGGGGGATCGCATTTGTTTTTCAGCAAGCCCCGTCTGTCCCGGGAAGAAATCCACACCCCACTTGCCAGATGAGATTGGATTCTCCGCAATCAAATCTGTACGGACTCTATAAGGGAGCTGTACAGGAGGCTTGTTGCTGGAGGTACTCCGGACTCGGTACCATCGGTGTCCAGCCTCGATAGCAGGAGCAGCAAGATGATCCGAGACACGCTACTTATTGGATGGGATGTGGCCCCGATTACGATCGATTATGCGTGTCGCGACGTAGGGTTCTTTTTTGTGCGACATGAACAGGAGGGTGGTCGGTCCTCGATCCCTGGGGGAAAATGTCAACAACAAGCCTTGTGAACGTGGAAAATAATAATAATCTGGAATACGGAGTAGAGGGTGAGGTTTCTACCTTTTGGGGCAATGATCAGAGTGTCAGAAATTACACAAATGTCATGTCTTGGATTGATCAAGAAAAGAATTAGGAGACCAAAGAATAATAATTGAAAATCCAAATAATACGAGACGAGCAAAACGCCCGTGCAGTGTGAATCAGCCATTGGAATGTGCAGCCCCCCCAGGTGCCCACCACCTCGCGGCCCACTTCGAGCTTGAAGTATTTGCTTCGGCTGGTCTGCAGCGATCGTCTCGGTAGGTGACACGCTGTGACCATTCTTATCCTGCCAATCCTGTTTGAGGGGAGTTTTCTGTGTGCTGATTCCTCTTCCCCGAAATCTTATCCATTTTGGATGCGCTGTGGTGCTTCCTCGCGCAGAGTTTATCTCTATCGCGTATATAGTCCGCTTCTTGTCGGACAATTGGGGTTGCACCTTGGATAAACCCCGCATCATGGCTCAGTATACAGGTCCTACACATCCTCACGGTCCGCCAAAGCAGTTCGTGCTGTGTTTCGATGGCACCGGCAACAAATTCGCGGGCGACGAGTCGGATAGCAATGTGTTGAAAATCTTTCGCGTACGTTCCCTCCTGTTCCCCTGGCTTTCGGTCACCCATCTAGACATAACCAGCTAAATGGACCAACTTCCAAAATCTATAGATGCTGGATCGGAGCCAGAGCCACCAATATCACTACTACCAACCAGGCATCGGCACCTACGTGACTACCAAGTCGCTCACCAGTCATGGTCGCATTCAGCGCATCAAGTCCTGGTACCAAAAGGCCAAGGATTCAGCCATCGGCTCCTCGTTCGATGAGCATGTCATGGGCGGCTATAAATTCTTAATGCGATACTACTCCCCAGGCGATGAGATTTATTTCATCGGTTTCAGTCGCGGTGCATACATTGCACGATTCCTAGCCGAGATGCTGGATTATATCGGCCTGCTCGAAGCTGGAAACGAAGAGCTCATCCGTTTCGCTTGGAAGACATTTGCCAAGTGGCAACAGCGTGCAGGGGACAGCGAGGAAGAGAAGGAAGAGAAGAAGAAACTCTTCAATTATATGAAGGCTTTCCGGGAAACCTTTAGTCGTCCGATTTCGCGCATCCGCTTCATGGGTCTCTTCGATACCGTCAACAGTGTCCCCCGTTTCGAGAATGCGTGGATGCAGCGGAGCAAGTTCCCTTACACCGCGCGCAGTTCCGCCAAAGTCATTCGTCACGCCGTTGGTATTGATGAGCGCCGGGCCAAGTTCCGCCAGGATCTCATCTCAGGCCGACGGCCGCATGCCGAGCACAAGCGACACCGCCATCATCTGGATCCGCGTCGCTTGGAGCACCATTTGATGGCGCGACATGCGGACGCCCACCATCACCTACACGTCCGTCATCAAGATCATCCTGAGGCCACAGTGGAGCCGGAGGTTCCGGCCATCACGGTAAATGACAACGGCGAGATTCCGGAGATTAGTGACACGGCCCCCGATCCGACGGCTCCTACCTTCGACGTCCCTGGATGGGGCCCCGCCGCGGGAGAGTCGTACTATCATGCCCCCCGCCACCACTCATCAGCCCCAGGTAGCGAGAGCAACGCCGGCGAAAAGACTGGCCAACGCTATCGCGCACCATCTCCTCGACGAAACAGTCTCGCCGTACCAAAGCCCGCCCCCTCGATTGATGACCATCAATCTATATGCAGCGGCAATTCCGGCAATCTATCGATCCAAGTCCCCAGCCAATACGACGAGGATTCCGAGGATGAGGACGACCAGGACATTCATGAGGTCTGGTTCCCCGGCTGCCATGCAGATATTGGCGGAGGTTGGAAGCTGGAAGCTGGTGAGCAGTGGGCTCTCAGCCATGCACCCCTCGTCTGGATGGTGCAGGAGGCACGAAAGGCAGGTCTGGAGCTAGACGAGCGCAAGATGAAGCAGTTTCAGTGTCTGGAAGAGTTTGATGGTGACTACTCGCCCATACAGAAGGAGATGGCGGCGCTCCGGCACACCCAGTGCGTCGAAGATCATGGCGATAACCGGGATGCCTTCCGGATTTCGCCCGATGAGAAGCAGCGCTCGGCTGCGAGTCGAGACTTCTGGCATGCACTGCACACTTCGAGCACCAAGGGTGCTATGCATGACTGCTTGAAGTTCAACCAAGGTCTACCAGCTTTGTCAGTCCTCTCGTGGCGGATCATGGAATGGCTGCCTTTCCGGCGCATGGATCTCCAAGAAGACGGCTCATGGAAGCCGATTTGCTGGCCACTGCCACGCGGTGAGGTGCGTGATGTACCCCTCGACGCGGAGATTCACGTCTCGGCTATCCGTCGCATGCAAGCCGACCCCACGTATCGCCCCGGCAATGTGATCGTTGGCGGTGGCGGTCGTGGCGTACGTGTTGCGCCGGAAGTATATGGTATGGGCGAATGGGTCGTCCTCAAGAATGAAGGCGATGGTGTTCGCGAGACGTATGTTCGGAAGAGCATGGCGACCAAGTGTAGGGAAGCACTGGAGCAGAAGCAGAAGAAGTAGTGCTGCGCGGTGCATTGAGTCAAGCGTCATTTCCTGTTGCAAGTCCGCGTTTCGATTTCAAGCTATGATGATGCCGTTCACCTTGATACCTCTACCAACTGCTTGTACCTCACTCTACACCTGCTATACCCATCTACATAGTACCTTTTGTTATTCCCACACAGCTGTACCAAACGCACATCTACCTACCAATATCATGTCCTCAAGACTGCGTCACCTCCGTCGAGGTGTGTCGAGCGGTCTAGCAATCTGTGGTCCAGATCGCAATCGTCCTCTAGCGCATGCCTGCAGCTTTGGGCTACCTGAACAGTTAAGACCATGCGGAACAACAGTGCCTGGGTAGCCCACGTAACTAGGGTTGCAGACGCGGTGATCTTGAGAGTGGGTCAAGGGTGAACCCAAGAAGGAAGGGGGCTCGAAATGTCGTCGTCGGAGCCGACGTTCACTGGAACCCCATAGCAATGTCAAATCGTATGTGAATCCGATTTGTCTCAAGCAACCCTTGGCCTTGGCGTCGCTGGTCTCGACTTTTGAATCTGCTCCACATCAGCACTAAAGTTGTGGGTCAATGCATGGAAAACCATGGTTCTTGGTGCCTGTCGAAACTAACTTTGCAGTATAACGGTTCGCCAAGGCCGAATACGTGTCACGACTGGTCCATGCAAATGGTATTCAAAATGGTGTGGCATAAATTTTTGCCTGATATGTGGCATGAATTCAAGAGAGTACATTCAGTTTTGGATCGTTGGAGCCATTTTCTGATCTGAACTTGTAGTGTATCGTTTAAAGTATCAGCCAATCCACCTGGAGTACAGAGACAAACGTCCAGCAGGCGTTCTCTGAATCATTGGTGTAGATACCTCATAGCTGGAGGTCAAGTAAGTAGGCGGTTGTAGAACCTCGCCTTGGCTTCTAGATGAGTGACCATGGGCCAGTTCAAGCCACCGACTTGCATCCTTCAAGATGTGCTTGGGATCCAAGAGGATGACTCGTTATAAAAATAGACTTCAAACAGGCATTGAGCCACTATGGAGACAATACTGCCTGGCTTTGCAACAGTATTCTCGGGGTTTCTGTAAACAAAAATATGCGGTGTCTTCATCTTGAAACCCTTTTTTTAATTCTGAGGTGTCAATGGCTCATTGATGATTCAGGAAGTAAATATAGAAACCAAAACGTCAGCGAGAAGATTGGTTTGCGATGACATGGACGTGACGGAGCACATTTTGCATGTGAAAGTCACGATTCAAACCCAGGAATAGACAACTATCTCTCCGCTGTCTCCACAGAGTCTGGATTCCGCATAGAATTCAGACATCTGCAGGGCGCTCAGATATCGGGATTCGGGATGATTTGCAACCAAACGTGGCTTTCACTAGCGGAGGGGAGAATGCTATCTCCGTCTCACATGTGGAAATGTTCCAGAATCACAGAAACCGCTGAACGAAGACCCGTTCAACTTTGCATCTGAAAGGTCCGTCCAAATGTACTCGTGTAGTTTCATGATTGCTTAATAATGGATTCTTGAGTTTTCCTTTCATTCACCGCTTGACTGAAGAGAAGATTTAGAACATTTGTCAGGGTTTCCATGCTGGCTTCTCTAGAAACTTCTGAAGAGAAGGTATCCACATGATTCCAAGGTCCATATGCTTCCAAGGTAGAATCAACAGAGACAGAGCAATTTTGAACTGCCTGAGTGCTCAGACATAGTTGAGGATAAAGACGATCTTCTTGTGACAGATTGAGACCTTTGAAAAGGAACATTAAGCTTGACAGGCGCAGGGCGTGTCTGAGCCTTGGCTCCGTTTCGCCGCAACCTTTTTTTTTCCTTCTCTCCCGAATCTTTGACCTCACCATTTCTCAGCTCTCCTTTCCCCTGACGCTCATTTTTTCACCATCCAAACGTGCCCTTTCAATTTTTTTTTCCCTCGAAGCTTGGCCGGTCCAAGGTTCTCGATCTTTTTTCACACTCTCCCCTCCCCCCTGCCCCCCCTTTCTCCGTCTCTACATCATGCGCCGTGCGTGAATATCCCCAACCGCTCCTTTCCCCTTTCACCGGCCTGTTCCCCTCTCACCTGCCGTCTCCCCCGTCGCCTACCCCCCCCTCCCTTTTGATCTCCTCCACCACGATCGATCGTCTCGGTCGCAACAGCCATGGATGGGTCACACCGACCTGAGTCCATGCGCTCCTCACCCTCTGGCTCTGAAGATCCCATCAGGCCCAACTCCGGAGCTGCTCCGGAACGATTCCCAAAGGAGGACGTCATGATCACTCTGTCGCTCTCGCCCGAACCGCCGGCTCCTCCTCGGACCCGATCCCCTTTGGCTCGGTCACATTTGCGTTCACGATCACTGGTGGGAATTCCCGGCATGCCTTCGATGACGCGCGCCTACTCCTCCCCTGGGATGGACTCGCGAGGACGATATATCTTCGTCAACGGCCGCGGAGTGCCCGCGCCGCAACCCACCATCGACTACGCGAAGCGATCTACGCCCTCGCAGATGCGCTCCGACGATCACATCGAGACCCGCGTGGGTTCGCTGAACATTTCCGAGACCATTTCTGAAAATGCCGAGCTCGAGACACTGCCGCGATCTCCGTCCTCGCAGTCAGGCTCGCCAGTTTTGATGCCGCAGACATTCCCGCGCATCGGTCGCTTGCGTTCTACGTCCCCTCTCCATTTCCAGCAGCCCATCAGCAATCTGCCCTCGATCCATACCTCACCCACCCTCGGCGGCCGATACAACGAGGCCTATCCGGTTCATTCAGCATCCTCCACTTCCTCCATGCCTTCGACGCCTACCAGTCTCCGCTCTCGCAGCCCCAGCATCTCGTCCTTGGAGACTATCCCGGACATTCCTGACGCCGAGGCTGAAGCACTCGAAGAAGAGCGGATCGCGGAGCTCAAAGCGGCGGCGGATGCGGCCGACGCAGCAAGCACTGGCCGACGACGCGGCGCATCCGACATGTCTACACCCCCTTCGTTCGGCACAGTCCGTGGTGGTGCTAGTGCTTACGCGCCGCGTAGTGACAAGCGCAAGCGTTGGAGTGTCTGCGGTGCCGAGCGCCGCCAGGACCTTGACCTAGAAACCATCTGGGAAGACTGAAGGGATCCAGACTAGATTTTCGCTACGAGCTTCGTCAAAGCTCTTTTGACAAATTTCGGCACATTCGCGACAAAACTACGAATTTCAGCCCGACCTGGCATATCTTCTACTGGGTCTTGGCCGTGCAATCAGAGGGATTTTCCACCAGATTGCAATATCCTCTCAGGTCCTCTTCGTCCCGAACACACTTCGAACCTCCCCAACCTCACATATCCATCTCATCCGACGACGTACATACCACCACATTATCTCCCCATTTTCCGAAGCGATATCATCATACGAAAAGGAGTTTCGTTACGGGTGGCGCTACTGTGCTTTTTGTTTCTCTTCTGTTTCTTGCGGCGCGATCGGAGGTGGGCCAAGGCGTTTAGCTTCTCATCTATCTATTATGCTGGCCATAATTCATCATGTTCTGTATCAGCGGCACTTACTGGTCCAATTTCTGTTTTTTCTTGTTTCCCTGCTCGATACCATCTACCCCGTGTATCCTATTTTGTGACTTGTTTGCTCGTGCCGCAGTCCAAGACTCGGACTTGAATGATGATCCTACTTGAGGATTACAAATGACATCACTGTGCAATCTGTACAGTGCACTCCGTAGTCTCAATGAAGTAGCTGTCTAATCATTCACTCCAGTGAAGAAAGTCAAATCGGGGGTACGAGGTGAGCCAATTTCCGTCTCCGGTGGCCCATAGATTCAAACTCAGCCAATCATCCGCCCACTGAGGTCCCCCCGCCTTCTATCAACGCCCGCGGTCTCCCAAACTTCGCTCTCGCGCGCGCGCGCATGAACGTCGTCCCAAAATCCGGAGCGGGGCAGTAATCCATCATATGACTGGAATTAGATACTCGTGCAAGACCCTGCTCCGACAAATTACCACTGGAACAAACTCACTTCGCCACGCTATGTCTGCTAAGCCCCACGTCGGCATTATCGGCGCCGGGTTCTCAGGCCTACGCTGTGCCGACATCCTTATCCAAAACGGTGCGCGAGTGACTATCCTCGAAGCACGGGGCCGGATTGGTGGGCGAGTAGGTCCTTCCCCCGCAGTCCACGCGACGTTTTGCTTTTTCCGTTGACTTCTGGCCATGGCGAATCGGATATCGTCGATCATGGAGCTTTGCTGATTGGTATTGTTTTTGATTGGTTAGGTGCATCAGGAGGCTGTTGGTGGTCATCTGGTAGATCTGTATGTTTTACTTTTTTCCCCTTCTGGCTGGCTGATTTGTCCTCCTTGTGGACTCGTCGTCGTTTAACTCTAGACTAATCTCATTAATAGTGGTCCGAACTGGATTCACGGCACGGGTAAAAATCCAATCACGTCCATTGCGGACGCGACGCAGACTATCACACATGACCCGGAAGGTCAGAATATTTCGATCTCGCGAGACGGACAGCTTCTCAGTGAGGATGTTGTAACCAAGGCTGAGGAATTCATGTGGACAACTATCGAGCAGGCCTTTCAATATAGCAAACGGCATGGTGACAAAATTCCTCCCGAGCGTAGTCTATATGACTTCTTCAAGGAGAAGGTGGAGCAGACTGCTTTCTCCGAGGAAGAAAAACAGCTTTGTCTGGACTCGTGTAAGCTCTGGGGTGCTTATGTGGGTGATCCCATTGAGCGGCAGAGTCTGAAGTTTTTCTGCTTGGAAGAATGCATCGATGGGGGTGGGTACATGTCTTGCCTACCAGGATTAGACCAATTATCTTTGTCCGGTTTCATCTGCTAATACATGCACGCAGATAATTACTTTGTCGCATCAACTTATAAACGCATCTTGGATTACGTCTCCAGGGATGTGTTAACACAGGCGGACATCCGATTGAAGCAGGCTGTCGTGAGCATTAATGCTCCACCACGCAGTGATGGGCGGTATAAGCATCAGATTACTGTAGCCACGGCTACAGGTGAGAGCTACGGCTTTGACGAGGTCGTTGTCACCTGTCCGTTGGGTTGGTTGAAGCAGAACACAGAGGCATTCTCTCCGCCTCTTCCTGATCGATTGCTCGAAGCCATCCATGGTATATCCTATGGCCGTCTAGAAAAAGTCTACGTGACCTTCCCACGAGCCTTTTGGCATACTCCCAGCACGGACGCCGGTCAACACGCCGGGTCAGCGGCTATCTTGAGAAATCCCGTCTTCGCTCAATTTCTCGATCCTTTTTACGCAAAGCACCCGGATAATCTTGAATGGAACCAAGAATGTCTCTCCCTTGCCGCCATGCCACCACCATACAATCATTCAACCCTCCTGTTCTACACCTACGGACCCTGTTCCACATACATTGTCGAACAGATCGCCTCGTTAGACCCCAATTCATCGGAATATTATAAGATCCTGGTCGACTTCTTCGAACCTTTCTACTCCCGGTTACCAGGATATGATATTGCCTCGCCGGACTGTATCCCTACAGCAGTCATGGCAACACGTTGGCAAAGCGATCCGTACGCGGGCAATGGATCTTATTGCAATTTCCAGGTTGGTCTTACACGGGCTGATGAGGATGTTGAGGTGCTCCGTTCTGGGGCGGGTGTTGGATCGGAGCGGGGACTGTGGTTTGCGGGTGAGCATACGGCACCTTTTGAGGCAATGGGCACGACGACGGGGGCTTATTTGAGTGGAGAGCGGATTGCGGTGCAGGTTTGTGAGAGTCTTGGTTTGGGTAAAGAGTGATGATTGGGTTGGATGTTGGTTTTCATCTCCCTTCTACGGGTGAGGCTACTCTGTCGGGTTGCACAAAGGTTGTTATCGGCGAATGGCATGAATATCTTATTTGCGTATCTCTTAGCTTAATTATGGGAAACTTGCGTATCAACTCTACCCACTTTGTCTAGCGAGGGGTGGCGGAACTTACCATCCGAATCAATGTTCGCCTCTGTGAACTTGGGTACCTCGGGTAGTGTGACCGAAATATATAGGTTAGCACACACGACACAACAGGCTCAGAATAAGATCAAAAAGAAAGACAAAGATCTGCACATGTCCCCGTAGAACGAAGAACACAAGTCATCACTTCAAGGAAAATGAATGTATAATCTCAAATCTATTGAGCCTACCTGAGAGGTGTCTTGCAATCATGTACAGTGCTTGTGGCATTGCGTGAGGGCTGGATGTACGGGTCTTAAGCGGGTCCCAGATAACCATTCGACCAATCATATACCCACACACGCTCAACTGTTGAGATTCCGTCTTATATCCATAAAGTCCAGGAAAATTTCATCCGCCCACTTGGCCCACACGTCAAGAGCTCGGGCAACGGCCGGCTGGCCCAATGGCAAGGCGCTTGACTACGAATCAAGAGATTGCAGGTTCGACCCCTGCGTCGGTCATCTTTTTGCCTCCCATCATTTTTTGGGGGTTGGCACGTCTTTTTCTTGGCATAAGGGGGTTTAAAAAATCCACATAAAGTAATTGCTGTCAGGCAAAATTAGGTGGGATAAACCCATAGGTCCAAGTTTCCAAGATCGTCAATTGGGATCAACTTTCGATTGCACCATCATAATAAAGGCTGAGATATCCAGTTAAATGTCCTCATCATCATCTAGGTAACTCTCTCTCTGGCGAATATAATCCGGCATCTGTGAAAGGTAACGTGCTATACCGTTCCTCGATTTGCTATTGTCAAGTTTCAGAGGCTAATTGCCTTGATGGTGAATACCTCAGGTGTTTCGTATATCCCGGATACTGAGCTTGGCTGCTGGGTAAATTTTATAGAAGTAGGTGTTCTTCCAAAAAGAAATATCTCATTAAAACATTTGTACAACCGCCTCACCATTATTCCGGTGCGATCGGGCCAACTCAACTATTGGCGCGCATCAACCAAATTGACTTTCCCACTGAGGGAGCCGAATCAACGCTGGCCTTGACGCTTCTTCAATCCAATGTGGATTACAGATCGCATCCCAAGGAATGAAGTCTAAAAGAATCATCAATCATCAAATAAGACTTCAGCCAAAGATGTAGTATATTGACGACAGCGTAATCGAAAAGTCATAGTACTCCCTATCGCTATGTGAACTAAGTATCCAGAACAGAATCTTAACTCATCAATTGTCTGGAATGGTTTAACTAATGCATGATATTTTTCGTTAGCACTTTCTTTGATCTCATCCGTCATGCATCGATCATCACCTGCAATGCACTTTCAGTGAGCCATACTGGAGGCTTTTGCGATCCCTCATTGAACTCTATTCAACAAACAGTTCAAAGTGACTTTCTTTCAAATATTCTTAGTAAATCATATTCAAGTATACTATATTTGAAAGGATGAATTTGATAGTTTTCTATATATGTGAGATATCAAATTTATTCATGTTCATTCGGATGTTCAGTCTAATTGATAGGATAATCGCGTTGTCAATTTAGTAAGGAAAGGAGAGAAAGACAGCGAGAAGGGTGAAAGGAAGTCTAGGCAAAACAAATGATGGGCAAAAGAAATGATGACTTGCCAATTCTAATCACTGGGTCCAAGATGTGTCACCTGTTGAAGGTTAGTACAGTAGACAAAGTTACTGAACACGTTCGATATCAAACCTCAACTGGGGTTTGAATGAAGCATCGAACCATAGAACGACTCGTGCAATTCGTCGAGTACCTCGAGCATATGAATTCAAGACGAGATGGGCGACAATTTTGCCGATGGGACATCCAAGCAAGATTTGGAATTCGGGCGTGTTGGGTTCCATTACCCGCGGGTATTTATCAGTGCTAGGCGAGAGAACACCAATTATGAACCCACGCGTCACAGTGTTGGCCACGTCAGCCACAAATACATACCTGAGGGTTTCAATCTTGTAGTTTTTCTCGTAAACAGCCTTGGTGATCTCGGAAATGAATGGATATTGCGAGCCTTTAGGGCGATTGACGTCCTCCAGAAACACCACACCCTCTGCAGTGCGGCCTGTCCACCAATACACCATAGAAGGCTGGTCTTTCGGGGCCTTTGCCATGGAAGTCCAGCGGTATAGGGGTTTCTTTGATGGAGAGCCTTTTGTACCTGGTAGGCCAGGAGGGAGAAATAAGGATTGGGTTTTGTAGTTTTCAGGCAAGTCAGCAAGCTGCTCGAGAACCCCCCATTCGTCTTTCAGAAGCCTAGAGAAATTGAACCTTGATAGGGAGATTGGACAAGAAGCAGTCGGACTATTAATCCATTGAAGCAGCCGCATGCCAGCCTCCTGTTCCGCGTTGTAAGTTTGTAGTAAGTCAGACGCATTGAAAGGGGTCTTCTTATTTTTCTTACCACCATCAAGCTTGTCCCCAAGCTTGTCCCCTTTCTTACTAGGTGGCCTGTAACCAGGGCGGGAACTAAGTGGTTCATCATCAGCAAGCGCCTTTGTGGATGTGTCGGAACTTCCTCTCTCTCCATTCATTGAATGAATAGGAGAGGAGGATTCAGATGAATTTGAAGAAGCTGAAGCACCAGCAAAAAATTTGGGAACGGAGAGTCTTGAGTGCCGAGACATTATTCTGTTTGACCTGCGAGGCGACGAGTAGACTTGGAAGATATGTAAAAATCAGTGGCCAAAATGTAAAGTTGATCGGCATCCTAGGATGAACTTGAAGTGATGATCGAGGGCAAACAACCAGCAGTTGAAGGTTTTTATATTCCAGTTCTCTCATGCTCACGATTGCGTATTATGTGTACAACCTCATTCATAACAAAGGAAATCAGAAAGGCATTGATGATAGAAGGAGGAGACTCACAAACGTGAATGAAATAGCCTCAAATCGTGCTTTGAGCCTAAGACTACCCAAACACAAAGATATCTTAACAATAGGATAGCCATTCAAAGTAGACAAAGTATAGTAGAGTTGCCATGGTCCATAGATAGATTGAGGGGATTCTCGTGATAGGCTGTATTGGAAGGGGAAAAAGGCTTGGAACAACGACAAAAACACCTGTTCCTTGACTGAGCACCTCTCTCGTTCTCTGATCTGATCTTTCTCGATTTTGCTGCAATCCATTCATCAGCTTCATGGATGACATGATATGGTAACCTCGCCTGAACGGGCCGGATACGCTAAGCCCATTTGGTCGATTTTCATGACTTTTACCGCGGTCCTCCCAATGAGACCTCCCCCCTTCACTGTAGTTTTCCTCCAATTCAACTACTTGACAAATGCGTGCCGCCGATGATCGCCGGTCGCGATCCCCCGCCACTCGCCGAAACGGCACGCTACAGTCATGCGAGCCGTGTCGGCGGTCGAAACAGCGATGCGACCACGAACGGCCCGTTTGCCGCAGATGCACCGCGAAGCGGATCACCGACCAATGTTTCTACCATCCAGCCCCGATGACTCGCCGGAGAACCTCGGATCATACGGGTTCAAATGCAAATCTAGCATCTTCAAGAAGACTGACTAGTCAGCCAACGTCCAAGTAAGGATTGATGAGAATTGTGGGATACTTGTTCAAGGTAATTGACCAGTCACGTTAGTGCTTCGAGTCCCGGCTCGGGCCCTTTGCATGGCGGGCGTTTATACGCACCCTTAGAACCGCCTTCTGCACTGCCGGGATATATGGGATCCACGAGCTTCACTGCGGTTCTAGCGGAGCATCGAAATGAGATCGCCTTTGAGCAAGACAACAATGTGGACTCATGCCCGGTGTTAGTTGTGGAGCCAGATCGAGTCCAGTCCGGAGTCGAGGTATTACTGTTCCTGTATAATCTGAAAGACCGCCGTAAGCTGGTTGACAAGTTCTACGAGCGGTCATGGAATGTCGTTGTACCTAAGATGGTCATGGATGCCATCATGGGTTCTATTGACGAGATTTTTGGCAAGTTTAATACCCATGATCTGATGCCTCAACTGCAGGGTCTGGCTACCCAGATCTTTCAGAATTCCTCGCGAGCATTGACTACGCATCAGTCTATGACTATCAAGGAATATTGCGCCTCGATCACGGGACGCAATTTTCGTTGGGAAGCCCTCGGGAATATTTTCACTCTGTGCGGCCAGCAGCTAGTGATCACCCCTGAAAATGACCCTGCTGTGATTGAGGGGGATGATCCGGGAGCCAAGGATCGATTATTGGAGCAAGTGACTGTGGCCAGTACAATTTGTCTCAATTTCTGTGATCAGGCCTCTGCCGCTAATGAAATGCTGGCATATCTACAATATAACGATGTCATGCTACGCACACAGCTATATGGAGATTCGAGTATGCCCTTTTATTTTCCTGTGCGATCCTTGCGATCGAACTGACGATTTTTCCTAGGCTATCAAGCCTGGCGTCGACTTGGTGATCTCACGGCTACCATCTATGCCGCCGGCCTGCATGTGGATTCCGAGAATTCAGATGATTGTCCGTTCTTTCTTCGGCAATGGCGCCGATGTTGCTTTACATCGGCTTTCTACATGGACAAAACGATGGCTACTTTCGTTGGCCGGCCACCACTGCTGAATTACCGATACTGTACATTAACTCCTCCTTTGGACCTCAGCGACGAAGCCCTCGCAGAAGGGGGCGAAGTTTTGGATCAAGCCATGTCCGAGCTTGACAGTGCAGGCTGGAGTACAAAGGGGATCCGCCACAGAATGTCAACGGGGCGAATTCGATTTCACCTGTCCGTTTTCAGAGAAAGAACACTGGAAATCGCATTGGCTAGTCATGAGCCGAGGGATCTGATTCAAAAGTGCAAGTGAGTGGAGAAAAAAATCCGTATCTTGTACTGGCAGATTGTGCCAGGCTGACATTAAACAGTGAGATCCGTGAGGGTGTACGTGCAGTGTGGGAGTCGACACCAGACTACCTTCGATATGATCGACGGCCGAGCGATGATTTCCACCATGGGTATTTGACTATTGTTTACCTGTATCTCAACTACTTGTATACCTGCTTCCTGCTTCAACGAGCTTTGATCAAGCATACGAACACCGGGCAGGAGGCGCTCTGTGATATTTCGCGCCAGGTTTTGAGCATCGTGAATAGCATCACGACTATGCGCAATCCGATGGTGGACCTTGATAGGCATTACTCATGGATCGTACGTTTACTCTTCTCCCTCGACATAAAGACTCAAGGCGCCTGGTTTATTAATCGACAAATAGGCCCTGACATACGGCGTCCCAAGCTCCGGTGTTCTTCTACTCGAGCTTCTACATCAGTCCCACAAACCCGGACCACACACCGTGGTCCTTCCGCGCGCCGAGCTTGTCCGCAACCTCAGCGTTTTTATCTCTATGCTTTCTTGGATTGCACGACCTGGGCACGGCAATTATCGCACATGCAAAGAAGCAGAGAAGAACCTGTCTCGCATCTTGGACCAGGTACTCGACCCGCAGCCTGTTCATCCCGAGATGGTGCATGATGTCACGTCCGAGCTATCCAGCTTCTTGAATTGGTCGAACTACATCAGCTGGGATTCCAGCTCGGAATACTTTCCGATGGCGAATTCTTTTGTCCCATGAAATATGGATTATCGATTATCTACGCGAGAGCAGCTGCGCATGTGCAGTTCATCAAGTCATGAAATTGGCAATGATTGAGGGTATATACCATGAACACCAGGAATGATCATCGAAGCAGACATTCGCGGCTTTCATCGACCTCCAAGTCTTCAAATAGCGACAGCAAACGATCATACCATCCACACATAGTCATTCCGCGGAGAATGCTCTGGCACATAATACGCCCGGTGACATAGAGGGCAATTATAGTGGTCGCCCAAGAACCACTTCTCGAGACACTCTCGATGAAAGACGTGCAAACACCGCAACTCGCGAATTTCTTCCGAGCGATTCACCTGCTCCAAACAAACGGCACTGATTATTTTGGTCAGTCGCTTTGGGCAACGAAGTTGAGGCTTTTTGGCCTTACCAGACAAATTGACTATCCACGGCCTCAGACAGACCCATCGTACCCTTTGTGGTGGTCCACCATTGCTCCAAGGTGCGAGTCGGTGAAACCGCATCGAGACTGCGCAGGCGCTCATCTGGATTCTTCCTCGAATGCAAGAACGCCCGGTGATCACGCCGGTTGATGACAACAATAAGACTGGGAGAGTGAGTATCAAATTCGTGTAACCCCAATCGGGGCATTCACCGAAGGTTGGAAATTCATGAAGGTGGGGGTGGTGTTAAGATTGAGCTATGCTTATTGTACCCAAAATGACGTTGTTTCCCATAATGTGAAGTCAAACGAAAGTGCAAAGTACCTACATTAAGCTCAGAATGATCACCAGGACCACACCTAGTCCGACCCCCAAGACGATCGCCATGTGGCTCGTCTTTAAGGTGCTATCTTCTCCCAAGGCCATGGCGTGCCGTTTCTGATAAGTGACAGCCAGTTGGTAAGTGGGCGAATCCTCAACGTCTAGTGCTCGACGCAGCTTCCCGAGCCTTCGATATAGATAAATGAGAGCAGAATCCGAGCGCAGAGCCTAGTCGGGAAAAGAGGGAGCTGGAGAGAACCTCTGCAACAAGCGAACAGGCACTAGGACAGGGTGAGCCAGCCCGGGAGTTTCACCAAAAAAAAGAAAAGAAAAGAACAGAAAAGCCTCCAAAAGTAGTGGCTGCGATTGAGCAAAAACAGCCAACGGTAACAATAAAAGGCCTCGCGCCAGCGTTCGAGGAGTCGAGCTGATGATCGACCTGTCAGAGCGGGGGGAGCTCGCTAGTGGAGAACCGCGAGTTCAGTGATATAGGATTCATTGGAAGAATCATGAACTCGATGGGGATTATGGTCGTCCCCCCCTCCCTTGTCGATGGTGCACCAATCGAAGCGAGTGGCGCTGAAAGGGATACGCGGGCCAAGTGTGCGAGCGGCTGGGAGGTTGATCGGCTGGATTGCCCAATTTCTTCCAGAGTTTCTGGGCTGGGCCTGGGAGCTTGTGGAACGCGGTCACGGAGCGAGGCGATGTGGGTGCGCCATGTCGTATGATTGTTGCCTATCGGTTGGATGTTGCCTCAGACAAACTTGTGCGACAGATAGACGAACAACAAAGGTGCAGTGAGGCGATGGATGCTGGCTGTCATCCGACGACCGGTCGCCCGTTGACTCTGCAGCGTAGTCGACTCCTCGGTACTACGAGTCCCACCACGTTTAGCTCCTTCTACTCCACCCCTCCACCCCCCCTCCACCCCCCACTGCTCTCTCCACTGATGTACTCTTTTTGTGGAGATCCCACGAGACCAGCAGAAATACTCATACACTGACATCGGATTTCTAGTCCTACACCAACTAGTTCTCGAGTCTTCCTGCGTTCTCAATGTTCATCGCGGTGATCTCCGCTTCCTCCTTCCCCGACCGCAAGTGCGCCTGATTGCCTTCCTCGGGAATCCGCTCCAACACTCGCTCAAACAGCTGGTCGATCTCTTCAAGTGTCTTCTGTTTGGTCTCTGGGAAATAAAAGTAGATGACCGGGAGCGACACACACAGATCTGGACGAGAGTGAGCAGGTGGAAGCTAAACGCAGAGGGATGAGACACTGACTCCAGGCCACAAACACAAAGTAGAACTTCCATTGAAGTTTGCCGAGGGCAATGGGCGAAACCTGATTCCACAGCGTGCTCACTGCCCAGTTCCCAATCCCCACCGCGAAGGCGTTGCCCTTACCGCGAATCTGCATCGGCATGACTTCGGCCATGTATACCCTGCAAACCCCTGCGTCAGTCTCACGGGTCGCACCGTAGCGAACCAACCGTCCAAAGGAGGCACATACCAACCAACGGGCCCATACGAGAGTGAAAATATCACCGATACGGCGAAAAGGAAAAAGACACCGCCAATGCTGTACCCGATGCGTTGACCATCGCGGTTCTGCGAATTCAATGCGGCTTCGCAGATCAGCGCTAGTGAAATGCCGATCGTGCCGAAGAGGAGCGGCTTGCGGCGACCGACACGATCGAGAAGGAAGACAATGAAAATGAGGTTCGAGATTGGACCCACGCAGTTGTACAGGCCGGCGACGAGTGTGTTGCGATTCCCCGTGAATCCGAGCGCCTTGTACATAATTGTTTGGTAGTAACCGATCACGTTGATACCAGTCATCTGGGTGAAAGCCTGCACCGCGAGTCCGTGACTAGATCAACCGTCAGTCTGGGATCAAGCCATCTCTGAGAGGATTCGCAACGAACAGCATCCGAGTTCGCCATTGAGGAACGGTGAACATGGGTAGCCAGCCCTGCGCAGCTACGGATTGCTCGGCTTCGATCGTCCGGCAGATCTCGTTATATTCCGTTTCAATCCAATCTCCGTTGGTGCCGTCAAAATGCAACTTGTGGAGCACTCGCTTTCCTTCCGAAAACCTTCCCTTTTCGATCAGATATCGAGGGGACTCAGGCAGAAAGATCATGCCAATGACCAAAACCGATGCCGGAACCACTTGAAACGCCAGCGGGAAGCGCCACTGGAACTGGCTGAAGTCTGATGCGTGCAGGGATCCATATCCTATCCATCTGTGTTCCCGTTGGGATCAGCTGCCATCCCCATCTAGCGGAATAGGAAAGTCTTACGTGCTGACAATAAACCCGACCCCAATCATTTGCTGTGCCAACCCCACAATCAGACCACGCGACTTCGGATGAGCAAACTCGGCTTGATAGACTGGGACGGACATGGACATGAGCCCAACGGCCCATCCTGCCAAGATGCGACCCACGAGGATCATCGCCAAGTTTTGAGCCGCTGCTTGAAGAGTTGCACCGACAAGACATATCAATGCGCCCATTTGGATTGTGAATTTGCGTCCGAAGCGATCCATGGTTAAGCCACCTTGCAAGGCTCCGACGACGGCTAGATTGTACCACATTGTTCCAGGTAAGAAGGCGATCCACAGATTCATAGGGATTCCAAAGCAGGAAACCAGGACTTACCTCCACCAGAAAAGGTACTATTGATTGCACCTATAATTGCCGAAGTCTGCGTAGTATTGAAATACTGCAAGAAATTGGGTGATTCAATCACGTCCGTCATGACTCCGCTGTCATAACCGAACAGGAAAGAGCCTGTCGCCGCCAAGACGGCGACGCAGATTGTATAGAAGCGTCCCATCACGAGGTATGCGAATATTGATGTCGATCTCAATCTTGATCTCCCTTGAGATACGGGTCAACTGCCAGGAGGACTTTGCTAGTTTACACCTCTACAGGGGTATAGTCAAATGCCGCACGATCATGGTCTTATAATACTGCCGACACCGAGACCCCGGCACCCACGAAAGGCGGAGCGAATCAATCAAAAAATGGGGGAAATTCACTCCCGAAAGAGAAACAAAAAGACCTTCAACGAGATCCCTGCTATTAATATTAATCGACAGGGGACAGGAAAGTCAATGAGTGTGAAAAAGGACACAAAGGGGAAGCTGTGAAACGCACAACGCAGAATCCGGGGATGGGGACGGCCCCATCTCCACGAGAGTCCCCGGGCAAGTGTTCGGAGGATCCGCCTATCAGGATGCCCGACTGACTTGCCTCAACTCCGTCCCCGGTGTGCCGAATCGTTCAGTTCCCCGCTCGAGGCAAGGATAACGAGCCCCTCGGTTGTAATTCATTATGATGCTACGATGCTAGCATCACTAATCTGACTGTATCCCGGCATAGAATAATTCTAAAATCTGCTGTAATTGGTCTTCTCTCCTTTGGCTGGGCGGACCAAGCCCAAACCCCGCGGGGATGATGCCCTGCAAGATGTTCAATTTGACGAGTTCTGGTGGCAAAATTCTCAAGCTTACAAGGATTTCCTCTTGCTTGAAATCTAGTGATCTTTGAGAAAGACAGACTTTCACTCGCGGTCTCGGTAGGTTTGTTGATTGATACTACAAAGGTACTGTGTTGGCTGGCTGCAAGTATGTAACTATCCCGTCGGCCACGTGACATCAGCCCTCATAGATGGTCACGTGAAGACGTGTCCAGGCGCGTTTGAGGCTTGGGTCCTGGTGAGCCACTTCGTCACCTCGACGCCCATAGAGCCATGGTGATGATGATACACAAACTCTCCGAGTTCAAACATGGAGAAGGCAGTCACCAAAAATTCCCCAAAGACAGTTCGCATTCCTCAGATCTCATTCATTGCACCACACGTGCAGACACGCGAGGGCCCCATCGGCCATACCAGGCGGACTCCAGAGTGGGGATCTAGAATTACCTCCGACTGTAAGGATGGAAGTCGGGCGCGTTCATAGTTAGGAGAATGAATCAAAAGACCAAGTCACAACAAAATTGAATCTTGAAAAGAAATAAAAAGGCTACACATTGCAAAGCTACTAGACAATTGAAAAAGAAAAGAAATGATCGAAATCGCGTCTCAAGAGCACGGTTCAAGTCACAGGTACTTCGCGGGCGCACGTCGTGACTAGCGCGGGCCACGTTCTTGCTACCCTCCGCGTCCACATCGCGACGCGATTCTCACGGCCCTCTTCTGCATACTCGCTTCGACTTGCAACCTCAACCCAATTTCCTTTCACTTTCTTTCTTCCCTAATCCATCATACAGGCTTCGCTACATACAGATAGATTTGTGCTCCACCAATGCACTCATAGTCCGACAACAATGTCCGACGCGGAGCTTTCAATGGCCGCCGCCTCATCCTCGCCGTCATTACCTGCTGCGGACTCCAATGCCTTGACCTACGCCTTTCTGGTACACTCCCAAAAAACCCTGACTCAGAATCTGCCACCTCGAGTTGATAACAAGCTGCTGGCTCGTCAAAAGAGGCGTCGGACGAGGTATGTTTTTTTTTTGTGTTTTATTGCAGCATCGATGCAATGGGCCGTCACGCGTTATTAGACACCGAGAACTGACCATGACAACCCCTACGGATAACAGCCCGGAGGACCATGCAATCTTGGAGGCTGAATACCAGATCAATCCAAAGCCAGACAAGCTCGCTCGCACATATATTGTGAATCGCGTCTCGCTCGGCGAGAAAGAGGTCCAGGTACGCGATGCCAAGACTTGGAGCGTCCACAATCCCGCCGTCCGTGTGGCTGATATTTTTCTTGTGTGCCTGTAACAGATTTGGTTCCAAAACCGCCGCCAGAACGACCGGAGGAAATCGAAACCCCTTCAACCGCACGAGCTACTTGCACCGCGCTCAAGTATGTCGGACTCGTCGGGCCACCCAGCAAGTGATGATAGCGCGTCCGCGGAACCGGGGTCGTCGAGTGGGGCAGAGCAGGCTGAGGTTCAGGACCGACCGCAGGAGTCTCGACCAAAGTCATGGGGTGGAGAGCTGTTGCAGTTATCAGATGATTCTGATCCGATGATGGGCGAGAAAGATGAGATGGAAGCTCCGCTACCGAGTACACAGACCAGTGTTGCGACGGAGGCTCTTGACGAGACCCCGCCAACCACGAACGAGAAGTTCTTCGAAGCAGAATCACAACAAGGTCTGACGGAGCTAGCAGCGGAGGTATCATCGCTGCAAGTACCCAAGCGGAAACGGTCCATGTCGGATATCCGGGGAGAGGCAGCGAGCGAGCAGCCCGCAGTGCACACGCATACCACACCCGTCAAGTCGCCACCTTCGCTGCGTCTGTCACTATCCTTTGACGGCGAGGCCATGGTGCGAAAGGAGGATGAGATGACACCGTCGCCGCCTAAGGGTCGAAACTCTTTACGCATCGCCATGTCTTCAGACGGCAAGGCCGTGATCCGCGGGGAGAATGAACCATCCCCATCCAAAAACCGTGTGGCCATGTTCTCTGTTCGCCGGCCCAAGATCTCGGGCCTGCGTCGTAGCAGTAGTGCCATCTTCCCGACTACGCCGCGGGCCGGCATGGGCGAGACCGATCGTGTCTTCGGTCGCTCTCGCGATCCGCGAAACTGGGAATCTGCCTTTGACACGGATGCACGAAGTGCCCTGTGCACCCCAAAGTCCTCTCAAACTGTTCCCACCTCTTCCCCCGGCCTCTTCCAATCCCGCAGCCAGCGCTCGCTTACCCGGAGTGCATCACAACGACACAGCCTGATCTCAGTCCAAGCCGAGTCCGCCCGCACACCGATCTCTCAATCAATGGGGGAAAAGAGGCGGAAGCTCTCTCGAACTGTCTCATCTCTGGGCAGGTTAGAAACAGAGCGAAACCGGGGATCTCCTTATCAAGTATCCAAACTGTCGAAGAACATGACATCCAAGTCTGGCAAGCAAGATCTCGAGCTCGATCCTGGTGACTCCGACAAGGAGAATTGGATCCCAGGCACTCGAGCAACACAAGTCCGTCGACGCACTACCTCACATGTCCCGCGGCCCATTCTGCGCGATGCCAACCGTAAAAGCGGCCTCGGTATCATGTCTGGGAGTAAACGCAACCGGCAATACCCCTCCGGTGTCCAAGACAAAGCAGAGCCCGATCTGAGTGCAGAGGTATCAGCCTTCATGGCCGGCGGTGCCGGCGGCAGTCAAGAAGATGACTTGGACTGTGTCCAGGGCCTTCTATCCCTCAGTCAAGGGGCGTGGCGATAAGACCCGAATCCAAAAAAGGGAGAACTGAAAGGAAACCCCCCTATTTGTCTAGGTCAATGTCATTTTTTTTCAATCATCAATAACCCCCCCTTTGTTTGTCCTTTTTTTTCTTTTGTTCACCCCACCTGTTACCTTATTTTCTTGTCTTCATGATTTTCGCGATGTGTGCTTGCAAGCGGTCGTTGCCACATCTGTCACGTGAATGAATCCCTTGTTTCCAAAGTCTGTCTGTCATCCTGCCAAGTCACATTCTCCTTTGATATCCCTCCTGTATTCCTGCTTTGCGTGTTCTCAGGTCGATCCCCTGTCATCAGATGAGGGTGGCCCCTGTTTGGATGTCACGCAGCTGTGGGATGGAGAAAGTGATGTGTCTACGGCGGGGTGCTGATCGTGGGAGGTTCGGCTCCTAGTGTAGATCTACTAATCCTGGAATGAGACCCCCAGTTACGACCATTTACAATCATATCCTTCGTAGAGAATTACCACCCTGTAATTATCCAGGGATGTCGGCGGTGATTTTGTTGGCTTACGAACTAGAAGAGCCACGGATTCCCGATGTAGACCCGGCATGGGATCTGTAATAGAGCCCCTGCACAACGTGTTGATCTTCTTTTTGGTGCGAGAGCCTGCTTATATTCGACAGTACTAATCGGACTAGGTAGATCAAAACTCGTAAAACACTTGAAAATCCTGAAGGAAAGGTGCATGGCCCAGACCAGGGAACATATGGAGGGTGGAGTTGGGAATCTTGGTCACCAGCATAGATATTGGCCAGCATTCGAACCCAAGCATCGTAATCGGGTTTCCAGGTAGTGTTGTGGAAGTAGGCTTTTTGGATTTGAAGCGCGGTGAGCAGATTGATGTTCAACGCTTGCTGGTTGGCATGGTACCAATACCCTTGGGGCCTGCTCGATATGCAGAACCCAATGTCATCGGTTAGATGACTCAATATCCAAGCAGCTGAATAAGAGCCCGGAGATTCTTTTGCTTATTCTTCCACCCAAGTCAATGATTTAGTTGTTTCTTGGAGGTAGCATCTCAGAGACGATTAGGACTCTTCTGGTGTTCATGGCGGCCCGCCGGCCGACCCGGGAGTAGTGTAGAGATACATGTGGCTGTCAATTGGAATTGCGTAGAAAATTGCAGGCGAATCCATCTGAATCTGCAACGATAGTGCGCATACTGGCTACTTGTGTATTGAAGGTGATGATTCGGATAACAATCTTTGGCTAGCGCTCTCGCGTCCTCTGGAGCCTCTGGAATTTTTGAATTTTTCGAAATAAAAGACTTGGAGGACGAAAGCTAGTCAACCATATAACCCTATCAAATGAAATAGGTTCCCTCAAGCTTAGCGCTCTAACATACATCTTCATGGCAAAATTTTGCTTGGAAAGTCTCTGACCTGACCACATGGAGGATAGCACGGGCCAGACCATTTCTTCAAGTCAGAATGGCAAACGTGAATATCAAGATGCAGGTGATATCTGGAAGGCAACGGAGATTGGGTTTCTTATGCCGGCACGAACTCATCTTCAATCTTCAAGCCAAGAATTTTTAGCGTTAATAGATCGATACTTTGATCATCTGCCAAGTTCGTTCCATGAAATTCCTATGCGAAGTGGAGTATACTCAAGCATGTGGATATTTTAGATTTGCGTGTGACATTTAGTTTGTCTCTCACGCGTCCGATTGCCATGTGTGGGACTGTTGCCCATATCGTGTCCATCTCGCCCGAATCGATAGAGTTTACGCGATATCGGAATAAACCCGGAGTAAGAGTTGCCGTCTAATTGGTCAAATTCAGTAGTGTAGAACACCGAAATTTGAGTGGCTGGAGGTCGAACATTATTGTTATCGCACCGTTGAGATGATTCAAAACTTACAGTCATCAAGCTGTTGCAGCGCCTGATATGAAATATGCCCTTATTCACGTGCTGGAGGGAAACTTTAAGGCTTGTAATAGACAGTCTGAGCTTCCGCTCAGGCTGGCTCGAAACAAACCCGGTTGAGCACTGGCTTTCTTGCAGCTTTGACTTTGCCGCGGGAAACACATTCTTTACGCTGGTCACCAATCAGAATTAATATCCGTCCTGCTACTGTTACAATTTGACAGGAAGTGGAGGTATCGGCTATATGTTTTCTACACCATGACAACACTTGCACTGTAGACTCGAGACTCAGATGGGAATGGACTCCGATTTCATTCCGGAATCTGTTGGAATTCAGCACAGACATAGCTAGATTAGGTTAGGGTAGTTCTGATCTCTCAACGGACTATGGCCGAGTGAGCAGTGTTGACCCACTGCGGGGTGCAATTTCGGAGTTCGACTCGGCGTTCGAGTGGAGTCAACCTATGGAATTCAAAGATCGAACTCGAACAGCTCGCCAGTGACTTCCTGAACTTCTCACGATAGAATCAAGACAATTTTCTCTTTTATCTCTTCTCCTATCTTCTCGCCATCTTCACTATACACGTCTCATACATTCGCACCAAACAAAGCCGCTCGAGTCTCTTATTGAAGAGTCCCTTCGCAATGAACATGAACACTCCAGCGACCCGACACATGACCACATCCGAGCCATCATTTCAATCATTTCGCAATGTCTCCGCATGCAATCGCTGCCGTCTACGCAAACATCGCTGTGATCAGCGTCTTCCGCGCTGCGAACCTTGTGAAAAGGCAGGAACACGCTGCGTAGGCTACGATCCTCTCACAAAGCGAGAAGTCCCGCGCAGCTATGTTTGTTTCCTCGAGAGCCAGGTCAAATATCTCAAACAGCTCTTGATTGACCATGGGATTGAGTTCAAGACTACCATGCCTTTTGATGAGAAGGAGCCACCGCGAACGGGCGCCATGAGGCATGGCTCATCGCAGAGACAGGATCTTTCAGCTGGGAGAGCTGGAACGGAGGGTAGGATTGAGCAGCAAACCAATGACCGCCCCTCGCTCAAGAGAAAGCTCAGCTCCCATCCCGGGAGCGCTCTGCCTCCGCGGCAATTGAAACGCGTCTTGCAGCTAAATTTGATTCTCAAGGACCTGCTCACAGAGAGCTGTGCATCCTACCATTGCGACAGAGAACATGTGCAACCTTCTCCACAGAGTCCCATATCCACACAAGTCAAGCGAGGCATCTCCATTCCACATGATCGATATTTTACGCCAGAGCTGAGTGATGACCATGCGAGCTCTGATTCGGGCTCTGGGTCTCCTGAGTCACTACAGCTGCACTTTGAGGACTCAAGCCCGGTGCTCGATATTCCTGTCATGAGTGATGATTTTCAATACAAGAGAGCGTACACACCAAAAAGGAATTTCACGCCAAACCTTACCTCGATGCATCAAAATTTGGTTGCCCTTGAGACGAAGCCACTGGTCAGCACGAGATGTCACAATATTTCTCAAGGAGTTCCAGTGGAGCAATCTGTTTCTGCAGAGCCAAAGGCAGCGCAAGCTTGTTCTGGAACTCAATTTGGCTTCACATCGGAGGCAGATCAAAAACAGAACGAGCTATCAACTGATGACTTGCTGGACGAGTTCCTTGTTGGATGGGATGAAGACCGGCTAGGGATATGCTAGACTGTTTTTGTATGGCATATCTACTTCCCAAACATCTCTCTAAGAGTCTTTCCACCTAATTCTTTACCGTCCGTGGATATCTAAGAAGCCATTCCTGGGGATGGATTACGCTCAAGGCAAACTCTGCAATAATATTGCTCAGGGGTATTTCGGTTTCCTCCGATACAGCCTGCAAATGCATTTAAGGGTACGCAAAGCCTCTCAGCCCTCTGCAAGGGAGCCTGTTGGCTATGTGGAGGTATTAAATTCAGTGCGAAGAGCACATCGCTATGTGTCACAAACTATAGTGGCCTCGCCTTACCCGACATTGAGAAGGGTCTACAGTGAGGGTTGATCCTGATAAAGATCCATGTATGTAGTCGAACACTATATACTGCACCTCTTAGAAATTTTGTCCGTTCATCAAGGCGCACTAATTAATCCCCAACTCCTCCGAACGAGCTGCTTTAAGCAAAGCTGTTTCCGAAGTGACTCCCAATCTAAGTCCGCATCAGACCTAAATGATATACTTAGTGCATTGCGATAAGGCTGCAGCTTTTGTTGCGCATGCAAAGTCAATGCTCAAGTTGGGGGCTGAAATGATCATGATTGCCGAGTCCCGGCTTTTCGACTCCTTTGAAACGACCAATTTGACATCGACAACATCCATCCTAAACCAACCAGTATATTCCTCACACCCAGTCTACTTCAGTCTCTGAAATGCAGTGACTGTCTTCGATGTTCTTGGCAATGGCTCTCTGAACTTGAATGGCCTTTTTCTGGCCTAATCCACAATGATCTGGCCGCTATTCAGAGCAGGAATTGTTTGGGCCCCTTTGAGGAGCACTTCTATGAGCACTTGAAGAAAACATCGGTGCCGCTTCGTGCAATTTGAATCGCCAACTTTTCAATCAGGGGGCAAGTTCTGTTTTCCATGAAACGTTTTGAGGAGATATGCCTAGGGCCCAAAACGCTCGGTCGCGGTGACCATTTGCCAACCCTGGCTGGCGAATCGGTAAGGCCACTCGTGCAACCTCCGACATATGATCGACCACTCTGACGACGAGAGGCTGCGCCAATAATTGGTGCCGGACATAGCATGGGCTGTGCTCAGCTGTTCATTGTTCAGTTCAATATCGAACACCGACTTCGTAGTATCGATCTCGCCATAATCCACTCACCGCTACTCTCGACTCTGGTTCTCGACGAGCGTATCATCTTTGACGAAACTTTCCGTTCAGTTCTGCACAATTAGTTGCAAAAAAAACGCGATCTCGTGGAGCCGCGAGATGCAGTAGAAGCCAGGCTACGCCAAAGCTTGCGGAAATGGGATCCTCGAGTTGTCGACCACTAGGGATACGGCTTGTCCCAACTCAACTATACAACAAAGAGACTGATCCTGATCTTCCTGAATCTGCGATGAACCTCACTACTTTTCGGCACCAAGAATCTTGGAGCTACACGCTCCACAATTTTGATCCTGGATCGGCTGTTGCTGGCAGACTTGGATCCTAAGTCGGAACGTCCTCTCAGTCCCACTGTGTTGTGGGACTGTAGAGGTCGCAGCTATCTCTCGTCAGTGGAGACGCAGGGATTCCAAGGTTCATTTTACTGAGACCGGCGTCGGAGGAAGCGGCGGCTCCAGTCAAGGTATGGTGAAGAAGATTGTTTTCGAGAAAACATCCCCACCTGGTTCATGGAGAAGATTGATCAAAGCGCTGGAGCGGCAGCCGACTAAGAGCAGATTGAGATCCAGGATTGGCTAGGAGATGAAAGGCTCCGCACTGAATATCAGAGGAAGATATCCGAGGCTGGGACGGTCACGGCCTCGGAGGGCAGCTTGGGGGCTTTGATGCCACTTCTTTCTGAAAGGCCTGAGGAAATTTGTAGCCTATCTCTGGTGGTATACAGCTCACACTAGGGGTTTCGATCCAACTGTATGAATCTTGACAGTCTTGACAGCGAAAATAAATTGAAAGAGGTCTCCATTCCATCCGCATCCCAATGGAATGGCGTCTCGAAGGTTTCATCTCTATACTGGCATTCGGATCAACCACAGAGTTAAAGTTGATGAAAGATCCACTAACCACCGAAGTCCTTTATTGAGACCGTCAAACTCTGCCATGTGAGATTAACTTTCTAGGCACATCCGTGTCACAACGGCGATCAGCTGTCTGCTTATTTTGCTGCGCACCAAGGCAGTGTTCTCAGCCAACCGAACCGAGTCTTCGAGGGGCTCGGTGCACGGCCGAAAGCACATCCGCATCCTTGGCTCCAGCTTTTAGCCTCAAGCTTATTTGACCACCACCACCACTCGGTCCACATTGAACCTCCACCACCCCGTAACCAACCACTGGGGATCAGACCTGGGAGGAATTAACAAGCACTACTATTGCCAACAGGATTCCAACAGCTGGTCTCGAACGAGAGAAGTGTGCCAAATCCAATCGTGATAGGATCGCCAGCTCTGGAATACGTGACAGCGTTGTGCCCCAAAGTGTCCCGTCCCAAGCCAAGCCCACTTGATGAGACAAGCGCCGGCTCTCAGAGGTTCCCGTTTCAAACTTGGGGTCAGGCTGACAACCGCGTCATTGGCTCGCTTCGGTGGGCTTCTCAGACTTTCAGACACCCTGTGCTTATCATTTCCAGGGTCCAAACTCCATCCAAGGCGGATGCTGCACCCTTTGTCCCGCTATGCCTATTTATAAGCTGACATCCGACTCGAGCGCCCCTCTGGATTACTTTCGCTGATTGTCAGCCACGCCGTCGTTGGAATGCACGGGCCGACTGACCGAGGAGGAGCTAGCAGAGACCCTTCTTACCTCGAGCCCGTACGTCAGGTCTTTGTCGCCCAGAATTGCTGTGGTGGCATCAGCACCCAGACTCGTAGTGCGAGCAAGCCGAGCCACACACTTTCTCAGATCTCACTCGAGACTCTCGGCGGGCGTGACGGGCGTGTAGGGCGTGAAGGGCGTGACCGGTGGCTCTCATAGAGCCGAGAATGCCCGCTAGCGCAAAACGACCACCAGACACGATCAAGATCGTATAGACGACGATCATATCCGTGACGACAACCCAAATCCTATTCGGGAACCTGCCCGAGAGTCAGCGCATTGATTCGGGAATGTGCATCATATCATTCACAAGCAATTTCTCACTATGGTCGGCGTTCCAAAAAGCAAAGGATGCCAGACATGTCTCCAGCGGCGGGTGAAGGTAAGCATAATCCTCTCCTCCTTCCCCCCGCAGCGAAACCAGAACAACTCTCTCTAACGACCACCATCCCCGCTATAGTGTGATCTCCTACGCCCAGAATGCACTCAGTGCACGCGATATGGTGTCGATTGCCCTGGTTATACCCGTCCTCATAAATTCATGGACGAAGGCCCACAACTTCGACAACGCTTTAAGAAGAAGCAGTCCCAGTCTACAAATGTCCCGACCCAGCCTACCGACTCCATCGATGAGCGCATCCTACCATCCCTCGTAGCACAATCAATGGGCAAACAACAACCCGTCGTCTTTAGCTCCTTTATCCTCACGGCATTCACACGCTGGTTCGGACTTAATCGATACCGAGTCCATGTCCCATGGACAGCATACGTCGCACAGCATGGCGGTCAAAGTCCTGCCTTTGACGCAGCGATTTTCTGCCTCAATGCCATTTTCATGGGTCAGAAACATAACAATACCATGCTCAAGCGCTCGAGTCGCGAGGTATACAGCAATGCCCTGCGGTTATTCGGTGGCCGGATTCGCAACGTGGATGAGATGAAGTCTACCGAAAGCGTGAGCATCACCATTGCATTGAGTCTGTTCGAAGCGTACTCGCGCACAAACCCGGACTCGTGGGCTCACCATGCAGCCGGTACGGCATTGTTGATGGAGCACCGCGGTCCCAAGGCGCATTTAATCGGATTCGAGCGGTGTCTCTACCTCTCCTTCCGAAGCTTCCTCGTCGCGGAAGCATTCGTCAGTGGCAAACGGTGCATCTTCGAATTACCAGAATGGCAGCAACACATCGATCAAGTTCGAATGGAGGATATGACCTCGCCACGTGTCGACGGACCTATCGCGCTCTTCATCGATTTACAAGATCGCATATTCAAAGAAGTCGTCAAAGTACCGGGCTTACTAGCTCAAGCGCGTCAATTATACGCCGCCGACGACCCACCACACACAAGGCGAGCCCTCGCGACGCAAGTTCTTCACGTCAGTCAGGCCGTGTATACTCTCTCTGGACATCTGCGCCTTGCCGCCGCAGTACAAAACTATCAATGGTGTAACGGTGGCGCCATCAATAAGAAAAAGATGCCCTTTATCGGACCTATCCCATCCACGTTCCCTCAGGAATTCGCCAACAGCGTCTTGCGTGGCACGGACCACTGCCTCTTCATTCTCCATCTTCTACACGATTATCTTGAGAGTGATGAAGTACGGAGTTTACAGGGAAAGCCAATTGAAAATGACGATACCCAGCTGGTAGACCCGCTACCGTTTCGGTTTGTCTCAAAATTGAATCTTGATAAGGGGTCGGGTGTCAACAGCGAAGCGGGGGAGATTGTCGCATCCCCGGACAAATGGCTCGATGCCGTAGCTGCATCGATGGGATTGGAAGCATTCGACGTCATCGCCTTTGCAACAGAGAGTCCTGATCCGGCTCTGAGAAGACATCTGAGGAATCCAACCGATTGGATTACCGCTGCATCCTTGTTATGACGAGTTAACAGTCACCAGATGCGGGCAACGGTGAAGGTAGATTCACCTAATATGTTCAGTGACTACGCAATGGATAATGATTCACGGAAATGAAAGGAAATGAAGAATATTTGCACGAGCTCATGAAAGTAATCGTCGTATCGCGTAGAAATCAGGGCGGACAGAAGCCGCGCATGCAGAACACCATGTCGTGGTCGCGAGAGGTCATGAACAGCAGAGACTGTAGACCAAATCGGACCACGAAAGCCACTTATCGTGACAGATCCTACTTCCTTGCAACCCAAGTCAACATATCAACAATAAGTGCAACCAAACGCCGCGCAGAACCCGCCCGAACGAACCAATGATTTGTGCGCCCAAAAAAAACAAAATCCCAAAACAAGAGTCGGTTGAAACCCACAAGAGACGAAAATGAAGAAAGGATTAGACTGTCCAAAATGCAGCATAAGAGAAAGGGTATGCATAAAGTTGTCCGTTCAGGACAGAAAGAATTGAAGGTGTCAACCGCAGGAAGACAGTAAATGCCAAGGCATTGAATGGCTAGCATCCTGGCCGCTTAAGCAGCAGCGCGAGTAGCCCGAGATGGGCTTGAGGTGCTGCCAATACGGCCACTAGGCTTACGCACTCCTCGCGACTCGCTCTTGTTACTGTCTGTAACTCGCCGGGGGCTGGACCGAACTTTGCTGACCGAAATAGTACCACTGGCGCTCTTGCGGCTGGCCGGAGTCTTGGGAGCCCCTGCCTCTACCCAGTTCTCACGGTCCTCATGAATGTCGTCGGTGAGGGTGTAGCTGGCTGTGACAGTGGCCGAGTAGCTGATCGATCGCGAGGTAGTCGTTGTTGCGACAGGAGATCTAGATGAACGTTTGGCCAGCATTCGAAGTTGGATTTCCTCATCGCTCTCACTGCTCTCATTACTCAGACGATGACCACGAGGAGTGCGGGTATCTGCCGGTTTATGATTATCATGGTCCACAGCCAATGAGCCGGAAGCTGTGCGAGCATAAGGATGGTGGCGGGAATCCTTGCGGTGCGACTTGCGCGGCTGTCCTGGGGTGGGTGCGGGGAGATTCTCCTCATGGTGGATGGCCGCACCCTCATTGTGATCAATCTCTCCCAGAGCGGCGCGCTTTGAATGGCTGTTGTTGGGAGGAGTAGAGACCACACCGTTGCTTCCACGCTTCTTGACCGAGGCACGGGCAGGAGTCACAGGAGTAGACTGCGCCAGCTTCTCACGCATGCTGTCCTCGAACCACCATTCGCGGAAGGAGCCTTGGTTGAGGTGCAGCCAGTGCTGCTGGGGGCCAACAACCATACCAGGGCGCATGAACCGCATGAAGGCAATGACTTCATTGGCCGTGAATCCATAGCGGTAGATCAGATAAGCACCGATCAAGCAACCTGTGCGACCTAGACCAGCCTTGCAGTGCACCGCAATGCCCTTATTTTTCACAGTGATCATGTCGTGGGCCATTTTGATAAACCTCCGGACGAGGGTGAGAGGAGGGCACGTGCCATCTTCAAATATCATGTCGATGTGCTGGATACCCAAGGCAGTGAAGTAGGATGGGCTATACAGCTCAGAGTTCAAGCGAACAACCAGGCCGACATTGCGGGAGGTAAAATGGACGAGAACATTTTTGAATGGGAGCGGGAGCTTGGAAGAGCAAATCTCGGAGATGGAGGAAGGGAGAGCGTCGTACTCGGGGGTATTCACGGGAACCGGCGCAATGGGTTGGTGTTGAGGAGATGCGAAAGCAAGGAAATTGGGTGTGACCCAGTTGAAGTCACCCATGTCGACTCGTTCAAACTTTTCATATCTTTGTTTCAATGTCAGCACTAGGAATGTCACGTCAACGTAAACAAGGGGTCAAATCATACTCTTCAAGGTTGAAGTCACGGAGTCCACACAGACCCTGCTCCTTGGCCTTCCAAACACCATACACTACATCCTGGATGTTCAGGATAAAGTCGGCTTGGCTGTATCCGGCATCACGGAAGGGCATGTAAGGGGGGTCGGCCTGCGCGATCGGAGCCAGGGCCAAGTGGGGTGGCCAGGATTGGATGAGAACCATGTAGCAGGCTACGAGACAAGCGGCATTTGCGCGGCTGCGCGCATCGGTTTTACTGTAGAAGACAACCGGGCGATCGCTGTTGGCGGGGTCTCCGAGAATCTCGTGGAAAAGGACTGCAAATCGGTACAGATGACCAATGTGGAGCGGGCCGAAATCTGCATGGAACGCATTGTAGAGAAGGGTATCGTCAACAGTGAAGTAGACAGGAGATCGGCGCTTGGTCGTCGGGGTTGTGGGTTGAGCCCGAGCAGCCCGCTTGCTGGGAGACTTGGGTTGCTCGAGGGGATAAGGGAATGGAGTGCGCGAGGACGGGGTCGAATCGTAAGAAGCCAAGTACAGGCGATCTGTGTTTATTTTTTTGTGGTTAGATCCCAAACATCGGCCCGATTGTGGTACTGCAGCGGCACGACCATGCGATGCACGAACCTTGGATGTACTCAATCATCTGGCCCGCGTGGCCAGCGTCAATGGGCATGATGTCGGTTTCTCGCAGACCGTAGAGCTAGTCAAGAGGTATGAGAGACGATCGAGTTCAAAAGAACAGCGCGGCTCTGAAAATTGTATATGATTGAGTGTGGTATGGCGGGCCGAATCAATGTCCGACAGCAAGTCTCAATAAGTCAATGATGGCAATGGAGTTCACAAGCTCATGATCTGGTTGATCCGAAGTCCACAATTGAGAAGGACAGAAGAATGAAGAGAATAACGATAGTCCGTGTAAGAGATGCACTGTACAGGACAATGTTCTAGGTAAGAGGAGGAGTTGGAGAATCAACAGAGGTGGGAGGAGAAGAATAATAATAATCCATCTCATGGCGTTGGGGCAGCTGCCATGCCACGCTAAGCCGCTGTTATGTTATGCTGTGCCTATTCGGGACTAGTGCCTGGCGTTGACTCGACAACCACCTCTTGCCTCAGGCTCCCAGGCACAAGCAACGTTCTAAATTATGTCATCACCACATCACCGCTCCCCCCCTCCCCTCCCCTCCAGGAAACAATCAAACAATCAAACACCAAAACATCAAAACATCAAAACAAAGTAACAGATCCAGCTATTGTGGGGGCCTGTTTGGTTGCGGGGGAACTTCGATTAATTTGCCACATATGTATGGACCTGGCAACCACTCAATGCAATGAGAGGATTGCAAGTCATGGTCTCAATAGCTCAGGTGTACTTCTATTGAGTTGGCCGCCTGAAAAATCAATTCCATGGTCTTTGGTTAGTCTCGGCATAATCCATAGATGCCTGAAAGGGGCAACCCATATCTATAGCATTCCAGATGACCAGGATTGCGGTGGCGGAAATGCCTGATAAATCGTTGGCTATGCTTGTGTTTCACCAATTTGCCTCGAACTCGCGGGTGAGGTAGGTTTCCGCAGGCTTGGTAGACCAGCATGCCTTCGATCGGTGCACGGTTGGAAGTCGTCCATGGCCCTGGATTGCAATATTGGCTCTTTTATGCTATAGCCTGAGGAAATGGCTACCTTTTCCCACCTCACCCTCAGCGGGTAAACCCGTCCCATCGATGGCCGTCCTAGCCCCTTGGCAAATTATTTATGACTCCAGACAGCAAGCTGCCCAGTTCATGCCACATCTGAGCGCCATACTAAGGTGCTCACGCGCGTGATTTGTTGCCACCTTTACCATTGATAGTATCCAAAAAGAGGGTGGTCGCATGACCTCTTCATTGAACATTTTATGGGGTTGAGATCAATTCCGTCGGTTGAAATCTAGCCAGATACCAGTCAATACCAGCAGCCGCAGTCATCTTTATAGCCGTTGAAATGATCGATCGGCAGGCAAGGTATATATCGTCCTCAGTGCATCTTCATCTTTGGCTTTGAACCTGTATCCTGGTATCTTATATGCATTGGCCTCAAATGGGCATTTTTCCCATCTGAGAATACGAAATGAACTCGATGAGTAATTTTCTCTTCCCTAACAAAGCGACCTAGGTTGATATACCAAGAAGAGCATCACCTATTTGCCCATCACATTATTCTATCGTGTAGACCTCTTTACGACACAACATATCGAGCGCAAACGGGGGTTACGGGCGGCCCTCCTTCACCAGACGGCCCGGACGCAAAGACATCGAACACTTCGGTCTCTTCTCAAAGTCCACCGGGACATTAGTTTCCTATGCTTTTTCTGGCAGAGCTATAAAGAAGATTTGGTGGTCGACAGTCTACTCCGTACCGTGGAAACTATTCGCCGCAGCCGCAGCCCTTGCCGATCCCCCTAGGGGTCAGTAGTCCATGCATCACATCTCGCAATACCCCTAGCATAATAAGAGATGAACCACAAGTCCGATCAAGATACAAGAGCTGTCACCAATTTTGTCTTTGTTTGGCTACCGGCACCCTGAGAACAATATGACCATCTTCAACGCTTGTGGCGAAAGTAAGCTTTGGGGCATGATCAGGGCTGTTCCTCCTTCATTGCGCATCTCCTTGACCAATCCTAGAAAGTAATTCACCAAAAGCGATCATCCGGTAGAAGTGAGTCTTATAAATGTTAGCGCGCTACTGAGACCAATCTTGAGCCTTGCTGCCATCAAGTGGAGCTGTTCCAGATGAAGAAGCTTGGTGAGCCAAAGGCGTTCTAAAGCTTTGGCATTGAGACTTTTCAGTGGAGATCCCTGGTTATTGCAGAACACCAACCCACTGGACTAGCAGACAGGATGGCAGGCCTCAAGATGTCGATCGTCATTATTTGCGAAATTAATCAGACGCACGCGAAACAAGTCCATAAGCAAAACATACGCCCTTGATACTTCGTTCGCAGTGTCTGCGAGGGATTCACGACGCAACATGTGGGAGCTCATAATAACAACATCGGCAGACAAGATATATATATCTCTATCCAATCTCTGGGACGGTCTACCTCTTCTCTTCTCAGTTCATCAATTCTCCTTCTCCGCTCCTTCAGACTCCTCAGCCTTCGAGCTGCAACAGTTTCTCACCCACGTCACTCTTTTGAGCTATATTTATTCCGACACAACGCGAGAATGAAGTTCAGTCAACTCACCCTTTCCCTGGCTATGACCAGCATGGTGTCTGCCGCAGCCATTCCTGCCCTCCCAGGAACTGATGGTGTTGTTGGTGGACTCAAAGGCGCCACGGAGGGAGTGATCGCTGGCATCGCGGGCGGCCACGTAAAGCGTGAGACCCCAATTCTTGATGCTGTCGAAGAGATGTCGCACGGTAGCATCGACGGTATAAATCATATTACGCAAAACACGTTGGCCGGTCAGAAGCGTCAGGAATTGAGTGTTGACGCTATCAAACATGATCTTGAAAGTGGCCTTGCCGGACATCCCAAGCGCCAGCTGGAGGTGGTTCAGCCGGTCACCGAAGGTGTTGCCAGCTCGCTCAACGGTGGCACTGGCATTGTCGGGAGCGCTGTTGGAACCGCTGAGAGCACTAGCCAAGGTGCCGTTGGGACCGTCGAGAGCACTGTTGCTGGTGCCGGACATCTCAAGCGTCAACTCGAGGTCGCCCAGCCTGTCACTGAGAGCGTCTCTAGCTCTTTGAACGGAGGCACCGGTATTATTGGCAGTGCTGCTGGCACCGCCGAGAGCACCGGCCAGGGTGCAGTTGGTACGGCTGAGAGCACCGTCGCCGGTCTCGCATCCGGTACGTTACCTCACACGACAGTCCCTTTCGACATTGATCCAGCTAACCATGACACAGCTGCTAAGCGTCAGCTCGGCAACCTTCCCGCTACTGCCTCTCAGACGGGTACTGACCTCATGGCTGGCCTCTCTGGAAGTACGTTCTCTTCTTATTCGTCCTGAATGACCCTCGCTCATCTCGAACCCAGATCCCAGCGGTATCTATGGCGCTCTTGCCAACCTTCAGATGCTTGTCAATGCTGGAGAGATTTCTCCCAGTGATATTTCCAACATGCCTGCTGCTGTCCAGCGGGTCATTGCCAATCTCGCTGTCGCATAGATGCTCATCTGAGACGGACGCAATGTGTAACGTTCAGATGCAGAGAGGTGCCATGACATTTTTTGATCTCTGCGATATTTCTTCGTTTCTTTTTCACTTTTTACTATTTCTTGTCTCCATTGCCCCCAACCCCAAGGGCGAGAATTTGTGGTCCTATGGTTTCAAAAGCCAATGTACAAAATTTCATGAGTGTCCTTGTATGCTCAACGACCCCCACCACAACCTTGGACGAGAATTACTTCTCTGCGAGAAACCTATTAATTGTCATAATTACTTATTTTTTCATCTTCTGAGCTATCGAGTCAATCAAAGTCTCCAAAAGCCTGCATTCGCCGGGAATAGTCGTACGTGTCTTTGCTTGCTCCTTGAATTGCTCCTCGTTTTTCTTAGTGAAACCCAATTCGGTTAGCTGTAATATACCGTCAGACGTTACGCGTTCTATCCGCCAGCGACGCAGGTGTACTGTTACATATACCCTCGATTACACAATCCTGGGCTCTCGGTCAAATCTTCAGACTGTCACCGTCAGTCGTTGCTCCATCCAGCGACAGCCAGCCATTAACCCTGTCTAAGGACACTGAACTCGGATATTTTCATCACCCAGCTTACCAGGTGTTTGGAGTTCCAAACCTCACGGTTATAAATCTGATGCCATGGCTGCCTCACAAATCTCCGACACGGATTTCCCATACTCACTGTACGATCCCACCCCGCTGTTCAAGCGTGTTGAAGAGCATTGTCGCACACTACCAGGACAAGAAAACTGACACAACGAACAGAACTATCTCTCTCCCACTCCCTACCCACCGCCTCGCATCCTCTGCTCTCCAGACCCTCGAAGTCGACACCGAGCTCTCCCCATTTGTGCGGCGCACCTTTGCTCTGACGACCCCTACCTCCGACACCCCCAGCGAGCCACAAGAAAAGAAACAGAAACAGGACCCTGACGAGTCGAAGACTGTTCTGCAGACTACCTACCGTGCGACCACGAACCGCATGCTTCGAGTCGCGGTCAACGGGTTCATGGAGAGCTTAGGCGTGGTTTTGGGCGTGATGGCCGAGCTCGATGTGGACGTGCTCAAGGCGGAAGAGATTGAGGGGTGAATATCAGGAGAGGGGGAACCCATCATCCGAATCTGTTGATGGAGAATCCTTCGGGTATTTCTTCGGAAGGGGTGGGCGATACCTGGACCCTGTGGGAATGGCATCGCACCGGCATTGCGGTGGTGGCTGTGCCTGTCCTTTGCAGGCGTCGGAACGATACGAAATACGACCATTATTGCCGGATACCCCGACCACGATAGAAGGCCTTCCTTTGGTATGTGTCTTCTTTAGGCGACACACCCAGAAACTGCGATTGCATGCGCACTACCATGTGGGCCGTAGGGGCCCTGCATTTTACTGGGATTATATTGATTGGACCACTCGGAGAATGGAAAATAATGGACAATGAAGGCGTTTATCCTCAACGGTCCGCGACTGCCGAGCTTCTATTTCTAGAAAGGGAAAGCTGCAAAATTGAAATCGCGAGGTCCCACGTCATGCAACAGGTTCGCCGAAAGCCTCCCGGGTGGGCGTGGGGTCGAGACCGTCAAGCTCTTCTAAGCAGAACTCGTCCACCTATCAGATCCACTTGTTTTATGCAAATATGTTCCGAGTCACTAAAGATTCCAAATCTTCGTACGCTAGTAGAGAAATTGTGCAATGCACACTAGCTTAGTTAAGCATAACATCCTTGGCGGAAGAAAGAAACTGGAGAATCCTCCGTGGTGGACACTGGACAGCCCTCGCGGAATCAAAATGATGGGAAAAAAAAAAGTCGAGAAAGGAATCGTAAATCAAATCTGGTTCTGCCAATCAGCGGGCTGAGATTAGATCGATCGGCTCGGCCTCAATATGTAACCGTCGGCATTTCGAGCATTCCGTGCCTGGACCTCGAATCATTGGTAATATTCGTGCGTCCCTGTGTCGAACTGGACACTTGGGTTAGTTCCTGAGTCGTGCAACTGGGACCTCGGCTTGAATGCCTACAAAAGCGGCCACCATGCACCCTTTGAATTTATATCGCCGAGCTCCTCGCGCTTTCTTCCGCCCTCAGTCGCTGCCTCTTCGATCATTCAATCCTTCCCGCAACCGTCAGATCTCGACGACGTCATCGTACCACTATCACTATCACCACCGCTTCACCAAGCGCATTCTCGTACCTCCCACTCTCTCCTCGACCTCACGCCTCTCCAATTCCAGAACCATGTCCTCTGCAACCTCTTTCTTCGAGTTCGAGCCCGTCGACAGTAAGTGCAACTGCGCATCCTGTGCCCCTTCTCCCCCCCCCCCTCCTCTCGGCTGTCCGCCCGCGCCAACGTCCCCGCTATTGGTTTACGCAGCCCGGGCCGCGGACCGTGGCAAGCTCTTTCGATCTGGCAAACTGGAACTAACACACTTCCTCTCGAACAGAGAAGGGCGCACCATTCCCCCTCTCCTCGCTGAAGGGCAAGGTCGTCCTCGCCATCAACACCGCCTCCAAGTGCGGTTTCACCCCGCAGTTCGAGGGTCTCGAGAAGCTCTACAAAGAACTCAAGGCGGAGTACCCCGAGGACGTCGAGTTCCTCGGATTCCCCTGCAACCAGTTCGGCGGACAAGACCCCGGCTCCAACGACGAAATCCAGTCCTTCTGCCAGCTCAACTATGGCGTCACTTTCCCCGTGCTGGGTAAGGTGGATGTGAACGGTGACCAGGCTGCGCCGGTCTTCTCTTTCATGAAGGAGTCTGTGCCCGGTGTTCTGGGTCTGAAGCGCATCAAGTGGAACTTTGAGAAGTTCTTGATCGCTGCTGATGGTAAGGTCGTGGACCGCTGGTCTTCCATTACCAAGCCGGAGAGTCTGAAGGACGCGATTGTCAAGGAGATTGAGAAGGCTCGAAAGGCTGGTATCGCGACTTCCACCAAGAAGGTTGCTTGAGGGCGCTGCGCAGGCTGAGTTCTTATGAGCTTGCCTTCCAGCACCGCTCGTTTTTGATTTCCCTTTTTGTGGTGATTTAACTTGCTCGCCATTGTTTTTCTACCCATGTGTCCATACTTTGGCGATTGATTCCCTGTACGAATTACGCACGTTCATGTGCTTTACGATGGAACTATTTTATTCCATAATACGTATTGAAGATCTGTTCTGGATTTGGAGTCAATGTCCTCGTAGCTGGCCCTACTGCCTACCGGCTCCGTTTGGTCTTTTGTATCTCGATAGCTCTAACATTTTTTCATGCAGCGGCACTGCCCTTGGGGACCAAACCGCGCAGCGACAGATCGTAAACCACATCCTCGACCTTCTTGACCTACAATGAGAGAGAACGAGCCAGTTAGTTCGGACCATCCATGTAGCATATCGATTAGACCAGGGCTGAACTCACGCTGTACTTAATTCCATCGCTCCGCTTGCGTAGAATATCGTTCTTCAGGTTGAGCAGCTGGAAGCCAGCAAAGAGCTCCTTGATAAAGTTACCAATCTGAAGAGGGCGTTCATAGTCCCCGAGAGTGACCGAGTTCACGGCCAGACGCGACTGTTCCAATTCCCATAATTGTAAGCGATGTGAAAACGCGCAAGAGAAGAAGATGCAAGGTACGACTGCTTACCAGTTCCTCAACCACTGAGATCAAGGCCAGCAGGTATTCCTCGATAGTGAGGTGGAAGGCATCTTGCTCCTTGAGGTTGACAGGGACTAGCGGAAGAAGAAGGATGCGTTAGTCTGGGCTGCCAAGGATTACACAGTCAACGAATCCATTATACATACCCTCCAAGAACTTGCCCACTTCTTCAATGGTCAGGAACGAGCCCGAGCTTGGGCCCTTGTGCTCCTGCAGACCACCAAGCCAGGCACACAGCTCGATCGAGGTGACCTGAAACGGGCGTTAGAATCAAATCGTCTCGGAAATACGGGATATTGTTGGCACGAACCAGGTTTTGCAACTCGCGAGTCCACAGCGCATTGTACTTGTAAAACGGATGCTGGTCCGCCACAGCCTTCAGCCGAAGGACCTCTTGCTTCTGAGCAAGAATTTCGACTGCAGCATCGTCAAGAACAGGTTTGACTGTCGATTGAACGTTAGCGGGACTGCGATCATAGACACCGGGTCGGCACACCAGCACCCATCGGGTACGGTGGATGAATCGATGACGGTAGTAGCAGCGAACAAGTGCATCACCATATCATTAAAGATTAACACATACGCTGATCAGCAGGGGTAGAGTGTGCCCTTGAGAGAATAGCCTGCGTAGACCGGCCTGTAAAGAGCTGTATCAGCCTCCATTCTTCGATTGCTCAAACTCCAAAAAAGGACCGGCGGAACCTCCGCATGAACTAAATAGCTTGTAGTCCTCGAAAAAAAAAACTCGAACATCCTACATACCTTTTCTAGCCAGAGTCTGGATAATCTCGTGAAGCTCCTATTCGTCGTATCTTAGCTCTGAGCCAGAAATTGTGTGCGCAGCCGCCTTTGCTGGAGCTCGGGCTTGGCACGCGCAGAAATCGTTTGGAGGGACTAGGCAGGGCGTGGATTGGAGGTACTCACGTCGCGGACGGTGGTCTCCTCGTCAATCTTGGTCTGGAGATCCTCGAAGATACGTTGGTCGATCATTTTGGTGGTGGTATCTGGTGATGGTAGGAGGGTATTGGAGTTGGATTGTGGGAGGTGTGGGGTGTGGTCGGTGATGAGTGCTCATTGAGCTATGTCAAAACTTTGAAGGTCATTGTACCAGACTAAGCTTAAATTGCTGAGACTTGAAAGTTACTGTATTTGACTCTTATTTGTGGCTTTTATAATTCTTGAACTTAATCTTTCGAAAGAAGTTTGTTGTTCACATAATTGCTTGTTGGCAGAGAGATTCACGCCACGGGAGCTCGCGAGACCATCTACAGGCTACAGGTCCAGGCCACTTCACAGCTGAGCGATTTGGCACAAAATTATTGTACCCACTGAGATTGGTAGAGGTCAACCACTTGGTGACAGACCCGATCATTGTAGAGGTTACTGTGGAAGGAATGTTTTCCAGGTTGGCAGGCATCTATAGCCGTCACACAAGCAACGCTGTATTCGAACAACTCCAATAACGCATATCTCCAAGTATTTATGTTGTATTCACTTCTTTCCCAGCAATAATAGTCGTAATATTCATAAATAGGCGCGGTCGCCACTGAGCTTTGTCGGTCTCGCCATTCGTTGGGTGAGTAAAGGTCGCGCTCAGTATCGGTATCTGGTCGAATAATCTGCACAGTAGTCAGCGCATGCCATTCTATCCTGAGTATCCTGAGCAGATGGCTAGCAGTCGTACCCTTGGGACTCACGACCAGACCACGACCCTTTTTGGCGCCCTTGTAGATGGTCTCGATGATGTCGATCAACTCCTGTTTGTCCTCCAATACCCAATTCAACTTATTATTGTTACCCGTTCCGAAATCACACATCATGTGTTTATTGCGGTAGAAAAACATGATCGTCATCGTATCGTAGAGCTCGTACATGGAGTTGAAATCGGGGACCTCGTCGATGTCGCACAGGTAGATAACGGCGAAGTCTTTGCAACAGGAGGTGTTAGCGGCTGCCTTTCAGTTTCGGGCATAAGGACTCACTCTTCACTCGCTCAGCAATCTTGTAGAGGACTTCATCCTGGCGGATACCTGCGAAGCAATGATTTAGAGACCCAATCACGCGATGGCGGGGAAACCGGGCTCACAGTCGGGATCGTGATCGCGCCCGAAGCGGATCACAACGAGGCGTTCTTCCTCGGAGAGGATGGCCTGGTCAACATGCCAGGCAGATCGAAGGTGAGGCAGTACGATCGAACCCATGGTGGCGTGGTGATTAGGAATTAGTGAGGCGCAACTTGGAGAAAATTGGAGAGCTCTAAGCTTATCGCTGAAGAAGCCCGCGATAGTCTTTGGTCATGTGACTTATCAGGATATCTCTCCAGCGTTGGGCTGCGACAGCAAATGTTGACAATGGCGAAATGTGGTGGTTTCATCGAGGTCTACAAACTACACGTAGGTATTAGCTGGTTATTCATACCACTTCATGATGGAATTATGAGTCCTGGACATGCTGTCCGAGAGAGGCTTATCAGGAATCGGTCATCTAAGGCACTCTCTCGTAGAAATATATATCAAAGTGCAGTCAACATTCACGTTCAAATCTGTCTGGCGAGAGACCTCACATAGATTCGTGCCCTCCGGATGAAGAGAAGGTAGGTGTTGATAGGCACGCAGCGTACTCGGAATCAAACGAATGATCTCGTCGATATATCCTAGTAGTCTGTGGACTGCTGTGTTGCGGCGAAAAGCGAACGATCACTACCACGGAGATTTTCTTACATACAAAAATTAATTTCCAAATACAGTACGGAGTGTTATTGAAAGAGCTAAGCTGGGGTTACGACTGCAAGAGACAGCCTGGAATCCAGATATTTTAATCAATCAGGGAAGATGGACTACTGGAACGAGAACCGACATGACACGACATAGTCCAGGTACAGCGCAAAGATGGTAGCCTTCTGTGGAACTGAGTGTCGAGTCACGTTCAGGTAAACAAGATGACCAGCACCTTGCTACCGTTCAGGGACATAAGCTATACAGTGAACGACTTCTTCTCCAAGCGGTTGGGCAAGCCAACACGGATGATGAAAAAGGGTATTCGCGTCGATCGGGGGTAGTGTAAGCCCGATGACACTGTGCAACGAGGCATGCGCAAGCACAGAGGCCAAGTCGCGGGATCCAAAAATGGGAATAATCAATGTTGTTTTCCAATGGAAAACTTTCAGAGATTAAACTGAAAAGAACAGATACTACACTTGATCTAAGCCAATAGGCAAAGAGAGCTGGAGAAGAAAAAAAAGAAGAGGAAGACTGGCGAGGGGGAGGAGCTATTTAAACAAATCTGGGAGTGGGGCCAGACGAGGCCATTTGCTAGTACCAATTAAGCGAGCCAATCAGGGATGGAAAAGCTCATGGAAGGGGGGTCACTTTCCTCGTGACTCACCGGCTGCCTAAATTGGGCCGTGCAAAACTCATGTGACTTTGAGGCTCACCATCACATGATACCACCTGACTAGACTAGCCCCGTACCCTACTCCATTCCTAAATAGGCTTAGTACACACACCGGCGGGCGAGCACTGGCGAATTTTGAACCGCAAAACGGGCTCCACCACAGCGAAAGCGATCTTCTTCCGACCATCCCTCTCGCCGGCGCAGGATAATCACCTCTTTGCGACCAACTTCAATCCCAAGTTCTTCACCCCCCCCAATCATTTACAATGGCTCCCGCTGCTGTACGTTGAAACATCACCCCACGAACCGCTTTGCTGTTCCCCCCAATGGACCGCCTCGACGGACTTGGAGACAATTCGAACATGCGGGTCTACTGGATATTGAAAAATCTATTCAGTGCACCTACGCTCTCAAAGAATGTACCAAGTCTATTGAGACGTCCACTGGGGTTCCCAATATGATGGAGCAGTAGGCTAATTAGTTATTTCCCCCTCTGTAGGCTCGTGGCCGCAAGGCTCAGAAGGTTACCAAGAAGGTAGGTGACAACGAATCCTCCTCAAATCCCCAGTCTTGATCCAAGTCACTAACGACTGTTCCCTGTACAGTACATCATCAATGCTTCTCAGCCCGCCTCTGACAAGATTTTCGATGTCTCTGCCTTCGAGAAGTTCCTCCACGACCGCATCAAGGTCGAGGGCCGTGTCGGCAACCTCGGTGATGACGTTGTCATTTCCACCGTTGGTGAGGGCAAGATCGAGGTCGTTGCTCACATCCCCTTCTCCGGTCGCTACCTCAAGTACCTGTACGTTCGATGCGATTCATATCCCAATCTAGAGAAATCTAGACTCGGCTCGCTGACACATTTTTATCTCCACAGGACCAAGAAGTACCTCAAGAAGCAGCAGCTCCGTGACTGGCTCCGCGTCGTCGCCACCTCCAAGGGTGTCTACGAGCTCCGCTTCTACAACGTCGTCAACGACGAGGCTGAGGAGGATGAGGAGTAAATGCGCTCCTTCGGCTTTTGACCTGCTGATCAACCGATGGGATGGGTCTGTGATTATCGCAAGTTGAACTTGGTTGGATTACCGCCGGATCAATTAGTGAGGGTTACGGGGTTCTGTCGTTTCATGACATGTGGGAATAGACTAGCCTACTTAACTGTAGGCTACGAATAAAAAAAAGTTTATACCCTCTGACATTCTTTCATGTTTTGCTATTGTAGAGATACTTCCTCTGGATCACTACGTGGTGTAAACTCCCGCAATCACCGATGACAGTGTTGCACTCAATTTACAGTGATCTCTTCTGATGACGTCTAGGCAAGTGTGAAGGTTAAGAATGCAGGCACACATTTGAATGCCATTAGCCTATCAAGGTTGAGATAACACTGACGGTCACTTGTATCACCCATGGCCTTGCCTATCTAAATCATTGATGTGCATCTTCTCTCGCACTTTGACTTGCGTCTGGCCAAGTCATGTCGAAGGTATCTGAAAGTGGACTGACGTATACTGGAATAGGCCCCCCCCCCTCTCTGTCAGCGATGATCCTATGCAGCGCTGTCATCGGTGGATTGGTGCTTTCTTTTCTGTCCTGCACCAGCATTTGCAATGCGCTCTTCCACACTTTTGGCACTGCCGTGCGGCCCTCTACCGGGGACATATAACCCTTGCCTGTTGACGTAGTGATTCTCCTGGTCAGGCGGCGAGACCATCTTGTTCCCCTCGAAATGCCAACCATTACGTTCGTAAATCTTCCACGAGTCGCGGACCATTGCACGCACCAGGTCGCCTGTTGCAATGGCGTCCTCTTTCGAATCGTGGCCCTGTGCACCACCCGTTTGGATATCACGGGAGAGAAATTTGCGAGCGAGAGCTTTGAGGCTCATGCGATTGGGTAGACCGCCCCTTGGGGCTGGATACAAGATGACGGTGTCGATGATGGTGGGGTGGATAATTCGACAGACATTGAGGTCGTTGTCAATGGCATGGCCGATCAAGGGGGTTTCGGGTTGGAGGAACTGGAAGAGTAGTTTTCGAGCTGCGGCAGGCGAGTCGACGACCTGCATAGATTTCTTCTTCTCTTCGCCTTGATCAGATCGAGGAGAATCAGAGGCGGTATCAGAGACACCGTAGGGTACGGCGTTAGCAAAGTGCTCGGGATATACTCCTGAAAATCGCGAGTTGAGATCTAAAACCTCGCCAATGGGCTTAACGAGAATGTCAAGAAGCTCACGGCCTTCAGGCCAACTGACAGCAGTGAGACGGATCAACTCCAGGCCCTGTGTGGTATAGCCCATCTCGCAATCGAAGCAGACAGGGTCCAGGGCTCCTTTGTCGGGTTGTCGAGGGGTTGTCTCGAATTGAAGAATAGACGCAAGGCGTTTAGACTCTGAAATCTTGAACACGTGGTGAGCACTTTTCGTGCAACCAATTGATGCCCCTATAGATTCACTGCAACAGGGAAAGTAGGGATCTGAGGCACCAGTGTACGTATCCGTCTTCTTACGGGGCGGAACGATGGGACGATTAGGGTGGTAAGTACATTGCCCACCCGTCGTCAACGACCCATCCTCGCGACGACCGGGGAAAACCTGAAAGCGACTAGCGCAGCGCTCACACTTCTCCCAACCCTTTGAATCGATAACGCCTTGTTTGGCCGTCGCGACTTCTGCTTCGGTAGGCGCTTTTGTGACATAGCCAAATTCCTCGAGACCGTCCAAGGGAGTAGTCAATCTTAGAGCGACAGTAATCTCTTGCTTGGTGGTGAGACCAGTTTCAATCCGCATGGGAGCCTCTGGAGTTGGGGCGGCTGCGGGGATTTTGTAGTACCTGGTGTTGAGGTGTTCCATGACCTCCTTAGCCCATTCCTCCAAGCTCATCTTCGTCAACTTTACAATGCGAAGCTTGATCACATTAGAATAGACACCTGGAGAGCCCTTTGCCACTTCCTCCTCCGCATCCAAAGCCATGGCCACCAGCTCATCGGCTGTCAAGGTTAAGGATTTATGCGAGTTATCTTTGCTTCTGGCTAGTTTTTCATTCTGCGAGACCATGACAGAATGTAGTTTCATAAGAATTGCACTCCGAGTCCCATGCGGAGCGGGAGCTTTTGTCAACATGCGAGGATTGAGGCTTTCCTTTCGGACTTTCCGAGGTGGAAGCTGGGATGATGTGGTATGGGAAGCGGCTGGAAGGCTCAAAGGCTCGCCTTTTTCAGGTTTCAAACTTGAGCGCGATGGCGAAGTTGATGCCCCCTGAGGAGTAGGAAGCGTTTGAAAACTACCCTGGCCAGAGGTCTGCCGTAGTAGTTGTTGACTAAGTCTCGGTGTTGAGGCTGAGGCTTTTGTGGTATTCTCAAGACGTGGCGCCTTCTGAAGACAGCTGGACGAATCCGTGGTGGTCTTGCTCTCTTGAACCTTGAGCTTCTTCTGGGTATGCGTGTCTACCGCTTTTGATGTTGTCTTAGTACCAGCGGAGGCCTTATTCACATCAGCGGAATCGCGAGTATGTGAAAACATGCAAGCCAGAAGATGGCAGTGTTCTTCTTGCGGACAGACCACCCCTGCAAATAGGCCCAGTGTCGAGAACATGGTGGAATACTGAGGGATGCAGAACAACGGGATTTAGTTCATGTTATCAGCCCTTGAAGCGAGACAGTGACGTCAATCCCGAGGTCGAAATATTGTCCAATTTTGTAAAGTGTGCGTACAAAGAGGCTGCTTCAAAAACCGAACAAGTTCTCTAGGAAATGACTGTCTTCTTATTATGGGCTTCGATGAGAAGCTCAGGCTGAATGGGGCGCAAGCAACATGATTCACCGCGTCCGTTTGGGTCGCACCAATACCTTTGTAGAAAGTTCCGCGTCAATATCCGTGGCAAATTATTGGACGTGCGGTGCTGTTAGAGAATCAGTTTGAAGAGAAGAAGCCCATGTAGGTCGTAGCTAGTTGTATGTGAAGATGAATAAACGGAGTACACTCAATGAAATCAAATGGAAAGCGGGCCTCGGGTGGAGAACATTCAGCAAGCAAACCATGCAAAACAGACGCCTAAAATAGAAGGCACAGACTCCAGAAAGCTTATCGCCGGGCTTATCGGCAGCCGGGGCATCAATCAACCCGGTTCCCTGCTTAACTCCGGGAAGGCAGTGCTTTAAACAGCTTGCGCCCACCAGGCAGGGCAGCTTCTTTCTCACCTCATAATTACAAGATTAGCATACAAGATGGCTGACAATACACCTAAAGCGGACCATCTCTGTGTCCTAGTGCATGGGTGAGTATCCCATCCCTAGACATCCCTGCGGATGACGACAGGGTCTTGAACCAAACTAACCGTTTCTGTGGACAGACTCTGGGGGAACCCATCTCACCTGGATTTTGTGGCCTCTGCTCTGAGAGAACGCCATGATGAGGACACTGTTCATATTCTCTGCGCCAAGAACAATAGCGGGAACTGGACATATGATGGAATCGAGCTGGGCGGCGAGCGATTGGCGCACGAAATCGAGGAGACATTGGAGAAGTTGGACAAAACCGGGCAGAAGATCAAGAAGCTGAGCATTATTGGATACTCTCTCGGTGGGCTAGTGTCTCGATATGCGATCGGCTTGTTGCATGCTCAAGGGTGGCTCGAGAAGGTGGAGCCTGTCAACTTCACGACATTCGCATCGCCCCATGTTGGCGTAAGAACGCCGCTCAAGGGAATTCGCGGTCGAATATGGAACGGATTGGGACCAAAGACTGTTTCCATGTCTGGACAACAACTCTTCCTGGTCGATTCATTCCGAAATACTGGCCGGCCTCTCCTCAGCGTTCTCGCCGATCCGGAAAGTATCTTCATCCAGGGTCTGAAGAAGTTCCGTAACCGATCTGTCTACGCAAACGTTGTGAATGACCGCACCGTTGTGTTCTACACTTCGGCGATTTCTAAGACGGATCCGTTCAAGGACTTGGACAACATTAACATCAATTATGTTGAAGGCTATGATCAAGTCATCGTTGACCCTGACAACTACTTACTGCCAACAACACCAGAAGAACCAGAGACAGGAAAGTCTCGCTGGTGGAAGCAGCTCAAGAAAGTTGCGCATGGAGTGCCGTTCTGGCTTCTTATAATTCTGGTTGTGCCGCCTGCCATGACAATTTTCCTTGTGAATGCCGCCGTGCAAACATTTCGCAGCCGCCAGCGGATTCGACTTCATTCAGAAGGCAAGAATAGCCTGCGCTTTGGCAGGTACAAGGTGCCTCTTCTCGTGCAGGACGTCCACCATGCAATGGAGGAAGTCTTCGAGAATGTCAATGCTCGGCAAGAACCTTCCTATCTTTCAAGCACCGAGGAGGATGAGCTTTCTGATTCAGCGGGTGAGAAGGGTAGAGCAAAAGCACAGCATCTTGACAGTGTAGCGTCTGGTGCTGGATTTGAAGAGCCCTCTAATGCTTATATTGGCGAGACGGACCAAGCCACAGGCCACTGCCACAAGCTAGCATTGACAGACGACCAATTTGCTATCATTGACTCCCTCAATGCTGTGGGATTTCGGAAATATCCAGTGTACATTCACAACCACCGACACAGCCACGCGGCGATTATTGTCAGAATACGCAAGGATGGATTTGATGAAGGCAAACTTGTTATGAAACATTGGCTGGACAATGAGTTTGCGATTTGATTCTTGCGTTCCGGCAGAGCATTCCTCGGCGTCTATTCACTTGGCACATTGGCTTGGGGAGGTCCTCTTTTAATTGGAGCGAGCGGTATGCGTGACAATATCCTGCAAGATATAGAAGATAAAGTTACACTCTAATAAATACACGACAATATGCACAAATATCGCTTTTACACCTCCACAGGTACCTCATAGGAAACTCGACTGATCCCCTTTTGCCGGCTGATCTTACGTACCGTAATCGGGCCCACCAGGCTGGTTGTTGGAACATGAGTTCCACCACAGGGATTCTGGTCTAAACCACCTATACTTGCAACACGAACGGGACCATCTCTCAAGGCTCCACGGCCCTTGAGATCCGAGCCATCTTCCACCCAGGAAATCAAAATGGGTAAATCCTGTTGAACCAGCTCATCCACCTTGGCCTGAATCAATGGCTTCTGCTCGTTATATAACAGGCCCTCGTATTCCATGCATGCTTCTCTAGGGAAGTGATTGGCTTTGACTTTCTTCATCTCAGGGAAGAGGAGCTCCATCGCCAGGCCGACAATGTGCCCTCCCGTATGCAGTCGAGAGTGGTAGTCGCGTTTGGCACCATCGACTTGCTGAACGACACTTTGGCCTTCAACAAAGGAAGTCTCTGGATTTGCGGACTTGCCGAAATGCAGGATTCGTCCATCCTCTGTCTTGCGTACTAGGGAGACCGTGAAGGCAGGCTCTCGGTCTACTAGGGCGATGGATCCAGTGTCACTTGGCTGTCCACCTCCCTGCGGATAGAGGATAGTCTGACGCATAGTAACCACGGAGACCTCTGGGTCGGCATTTTTGATCAAGCTCTGTTCATTTTCGGGAAGTGAGGAGAGTGCTTGGTGGGAGACGATTTCTGTCGTCAAGGATCTCAGCGAAGCATCGTGCAGATACACTGCTTCTGTGGACGGAGCCTGGTGTGAGAGATAAGCATTGCTATCGAAAGATCAGGGACATTATTTTCATACCATGGATTCTTGACTTAACAAGCAAGTGTAAAGATCTATTCTGGTGTTTACTATAATGTCTTCTTGGTCATGAATCATCCCACCGCCAGGTGGGTCCTGACTCATGTCATGCTAAGGGCGCAAGTCGATGCCAGAATTTTTAGGCGCCATCAAGAGTGTTCATTCGATAATCTTGGTATGCACATTTGAAGCTGGCCCGACTCGGAAACACCGCTCAGATCGATATGAAAAGCATTCATCTCTTCGGCTTCCTCGTTTCGTCAGTCTGTGAGGCTAAACCTGCCATCTTAATGGACAGAAGGATAACTGACAACCATAATCATCCACAGAACACCACACACGCTGTACAGTTTTACAAACTCAAGATTACGCCGACAGTTCCATTGGGACATATTGGAAAGAGATGACACGCGTGGCACAATGATCAACCTTAAATCGACAGCGTCCACACCCACACCCACATCGTCGGAACTATGCCCCTGCCGTCCACCATTCAGCATCCTGCTCGTTCGAACTGCCGTGTCCAACCGAGAATCCCAAATTCGCAAAGGCAATGTTACTTTCGGGTTTCCTATTTTGTCCCTTCCGTTCTCCCGTTCTCCTGTATTTACAGTTCTCTTATTGGTAACTTGTAAACAGGGGTCCCTTTAAGTTGTGGCATTTTATGCGGGGTAGTACGTGCACTATGTCAGTGCGTGATGGGGCACTTCGGCCGCGTGCAGAGACTTGCCAGAAATCTGGTGTGGGACAGTCTTGCTAACATTTGCTTCGAAGCGATTTACTAGCGCCGTACAAGGAGGAGTCTTTTTGACCTGTTTGGAGAAAAAGCCACTTTCATGATGGGTGCGACCTTGAAGTAAGAAAAAAGCATACTAGGGCCAGTGAAACTACTACGTTAGGAAGGAGAGAGGGAAATCACCAGAGCTCTATGTTAACATCATTTATTCATCAATTTATAGCCCAGAGGCATAAGTATTAAGAAGTCACAAAAACGCCCGCCTCCCACAAATTGCAAATAGAGTAGAAGCACACAACGTAAATCTAGTATACTGGGAATCGTTGTACTCAGGCCGTGAAGGGGACATCAGGTTTGGGTAGAGTGCATGATCCTGCAGAGGGGCCCAGTTGAGAGGCAAGGTACTCGGATGAAAAGAAAGTCAACGGGCAAAGTGGGACAAGTGGAGGATCAGCACCCAGTATTATCATAGAAAAAAGACTCAGTTTTTCAAGCCATTCTCTGCGGAAACATCTCGCGGACCATCTCTAGCAGGGCCTTTTTGAGAATGGATTTTTTGCTGTTCCCGCTCAACCGCGAACTTGACCGCATCGTAGATATTATTCACGATCTTCTTAGGAGGATAGCGCGGGATGGTACCTTCTTGCCAGACACCAGTTCCGACTAAGATGGAGTACCATTCGTTCTCGGCGATCTCATTGAACTCATTGGTTCCCCGAATATCGGACTCGGGTGTGTCGCCAACGAAGTAGACTGTTGAAGGAGCATGGCCGATACCATGCGAATCTTTGCGCCATTTTGACAGGAGTCGGGTCGCGAATTGGAATGTGCCCATCTGCGGCTTGCCAAAGGCAACGGTCTTGAGTTCTTTGCCGGTGACGGCCTTGTAGAGAGCCTCTAGTGACGCGCGAAGTGCACCCATGCCAATGCGCGAGTGCTCGTGCGAGGTCGACCAGACCACATCGTTGTGCGAGAAGTAAATTGGCGGACCTTGGTCAAAGGTCTCCGACCGTGTGCCAAGCTTGCCGTTGACGGACATTAAGCAGTCCAGAATGATTTGCTGATCGCCGGCCCAGTCGCGGCTATCAGCAAAGACGAAAATTGCCTCGATTTGAACTGATTCGAGATCAAGGACTCGTGAGTTTTTGTACTCCTCGTCGGTCAATTTGCGGAAAGGGGTGGTGTCGTGGCGGGTCTTGATAATGTCGCCTGGCGTGATCACATTCCGGAATCCATACTCCTCGGCAACGATGCGACACTTCTCGCCTTCGCCGCCGACAACTAGGACGGTATCATATCGTTCAGCCATCTCACGCATGGGAGTGTGCCCGCAAATGAATTGACCAGGACAAACTTCATAGTCGAGCTGACGACTGAGATCCTGGCATCTTTCTTTTTCCGTTTTGCCTCCACCATTTGTGAGGAAAATGTAGGGTCTAATTCGGATACAAGGTTAGTCACATTCATAACAGGAAACTGATAAAAAAGAGCTTACACTTTAACTCCATAAGGATTTTCGCCATTAATATATCTCATGGCGTCGATAGCCTCAGGAATGGCTTGGCCGCCTCTGATCAGGACACCATCAATATCGAAGGCCAGTGCAAAGTCATCGCTAACGGCCATTGGCGGAACTGTTAAAGGCGTAGTCACTGCAGAGGACTCTTCTTCTGAGGAAATGGCCTCTTCGTCTGAGTTGCTCCTATCCGTTTCATTGTCCGAGGAGAGGTCACGATCTTGGGTAGAAGCCATCAAGTGTTTTGGAGGCATGACGACGTTGGGGCCACCAAAAAGCTCGGCCCGATCGGCATCAAGACTAGAAAGTCGGCGGACCTTTTGGGATCCGAATCCATCTGTAGTTGCCATTGTGAATGATGAATGAATCAGGTAGTTCTGGGAGCGGATCCGATGCAAGATTTCAACAGAATGGATCGTTCTTCTCTTGGAATATCGAGTCACAGGAGATCAGGCAGGAGAAAGCAGAGAGTCTTGCAAATCGTATCAGAAGGGAGTTAGGACTATGGAGTATGTGGGGGGAGGGGGGGAATCAGGCCCATTAATATAACATCTTGAGGCATTGCATCTGCTCGCCTAACTCGATGTCTTCTGCCTGTTCTGCTGTACTACATCAGGGCAGACCCACTATACTCTTTGCTCGGACACACCCTTCGTCATCATCCTAGACATCTGCCGAGTGACGCTGGATCGGCCCTCCTCAACCGTCTCAGGAGAGAAGAATATCGGTTAGGATCCACATCGACGTGCCCTGGGCGCAGTAATCCATATCATGAATTTGTCCACCGGCGCTGATTGATCCGTACGAATGGAGAAACTGATCCGAGTTTCCGGAGTGGACCCTGCCGGTCCCTCTTTGCCGTACATGAACATTAATAATGGACCGTTGACGTCGCGGGAAGGGCTGGAATAATCTTGCCAAGGATAAGACGTCCAATGATGACATGGCGATCTTGCCTATCATTCTGGTCAAGCGAGGTACAGGCTGACAGCCGTGTGAGGGAATCTCCGAATCGATTGACGTTCTTAAAGACCTATTCTCGGTGAAGCATTTTCGGTGTGGCGTTTGATTCGGCAGATAGGAAGTCTAGTCGGTCGAGGAACCAGGCCTCTTCGGACATCCCTCGTACGCTGTTCGTTCAGTCCGCGATGGCAACTCGAGCGAATACCCATTTCCATGATTCCGATTCGATCAACCAGTTCATGGCCCTTCTGGTCCCTGTCCATCCGTTTCTGTTCAGAGTATCCCGAGAAAACGAATAAAATCATTCTCGATGTGTGTTGTGATAGGATGGCGTTCGAATCAACGTGGATCAATGCGCATCACCACGGGGCAGATCGGGACATGACGTCATGAGACTTCCCGATGGCCGGACTCCACAGCCTCAGGAACCGAAACATCCTAGACGCTAGAGGCTTATTACCAACACATGAATGTGGTCATGGTTCAGTGCGTCCATTTGCAGACAACCGCTTTAACCCAATCAAAAGTGATGCACCCGCCCTCGTTTCATGCCGCAGCAATAGTGGTGGTGGTGTGGACTACAACACTAACGCGGGTTGTGGTATGTGGCGCCGCCAGGTGGGTATTGGATACTACATTAGCTCAACGCCGATTCGGCCCTAGTGTCGAGGATGGACAAGCCACCACTGCAGCCAGCCTACCCGAGAAAGTCTTGAGAGGTTACCGTACCTTAGCCTGCGCGAGCCTGATCTTAATTGCACCGGAGAATTCAAATCAGACAGGAGTTACATGTAGTGCAGCAAGAGGCACGGATAAGGGTAGGTACAGTGTACAGTACTTCGTTAATGATACAATCGAATCAACGTAGGGTCCAGATTACCCCTCAGTTCGGCAGTCTGATATGAATCGTATCTCAATCGTCGTGTCTAAACTACTGGCCCGCAATGGTGTCACTGTGCATACAACAGCCATCCCGGATCTTGCTACAATGTTCCATGTGTATGAGGCATTTGGCTCGCATCCAGGCCGTGATCTGGATCGCAATGACCGTCATAGTGTTTTAGAAAGCAGAATCAAGGCCAGGGCAGTTTAGGCCTTGATTGTTCGACCTCTTGAAGCCTCAATAAGTAAACCAGGGGAGTGCATCATTTCGAGACATTTGGTCTAAGCGTAAACTATGCACAGTGATTCAGTGATTCAAAAATGTCGAATGCATGTGAAACTGGGGTATAGCCGAGAGTTTTTTTCGATGATTTTCCTTACAATTGCATGTATCGCCAAGCCATCAAACGCGCCCCACAGGCTAGGATTTCCATCTAAGGGCATATAACGTGTTGATTTCCCTCCAAAAAGCCCTCTAGGCGCCGTGAGGAGTAATGGAGGAGCATTGACCTCCCGAGCGAGCAAGTCAGCTTTCATCTCGTACTAAAGGCGCCTATCATTCGTTCAACCTCGCATGACCCTGGAGAGTATCCCCCCACTATACAGAAAATGTGACTTCATTGGGACCTGATTTCCTTTACCGTACTAAACACGCTTCAAAAATACCACAGCGCAACATGGTGATTGGAAATCTTAATACTTCTCATTAGCCTTTCGTTGAAATCGGTATATGATCTTCGGATTCTCAAACTCCGTTCACTGAACCCGCAGACCAATATGAAGTCCGAAACTCCGAGCAATTCCGGTCGACCCTTTTGCCTATTGATCAACCTACATTAGGCTGGCGAGAGCTCGTTTTGATTCCGCACGCTCCAGGAAAACTACCTAGAGAATGCGCGTTCTGTATTCAAGGTGCGAAACCTTGAGGAGAAAGAATGGTCGGTGTTTCCAGGTTGTGAACAGTGTTCATCGAGTCGACGCGAACATGGTAATTAGTGGCGAATTTGATTTGTATCCTGTTCTCAAGGACAGCTGCCATACACGGCGATTCATCATCATATCTCTATAATAGTGTCTGTCATCTCACATTCCAAGCAGAAAAAGCCACCCAAAAGGCCTATAGACAAACAAGAACAGATCACAGATAATGTACAAGGAAGGAAAAATGAAGCCAGACCGAAGACCCGCCCAATTCGGCGCAAAAGGCAAGAAAACTATTCCAAAGGAAAAGAGGAAATGAAGAAAATGAAAAGACGCAGGCCCCATTCCTCAATCAACCCTTAATATCAAATCATGCCCCCTCCTCGAAGGCGTCAAACTCCGCCCAGTCGCCGACAACCTCCGCACATCCTGCGGTCGTTTCTGCGGACTCCGTGGATACAATATGGCTCCCGGGGAGGCCTCTGATGGGTACGGGAGGCCACTAGGGGCAGCAGGTACTGGAGCCTGGCTGCGTCCCCTTTCCAGCCAGAAGTCTTCGGGGCAATACGGGACAACTACCTCACTGGGGGGACGGGGACTGCTGCGGATTTGTACCCGCTTGATGTCTTCTCGGCGGACGATGCGGGGCTGAGATATGATTTTCGTGGACGTGGAGAGGCCAAGACCGTTGGTTGGAGGGGCTGGTGTTGTTGGTCCTGGTCCTGGTCCTGATATTGATTTGTTCGCTGTGGTTGTAGGTTGCCTTGGGCTTGGCCTGGGGGCTGGTGCTTGAGTGGGGCCTGGATTAACGTTGGACATGCCGCTTAGGATACGGCCTTGTCCTGTGCTATAGGGCTTTTTGAGAAGGGTCTCTGCAGAATTGCGCTGGGAAGAGCCTGTGTTATTATGTGAAGTGCTGCTGGAATTTGATGGCGGGAAGCCATGGAGGGCAGCGGTTGGGAAGGCTGGAGCGAAAGTCCTATCGCCATAAACAGCTTGTCGTGGTGATGGTGACGGTGTTTGGCGTGGTATTAGCTGTTGATGAGGTGAAGGACGGAGGTATTTATGGGCTGGGAAGCCGTTTTTCAAAGCACGAGGGTTGGCCGGCAGCCCTGTCATTGCGCGTGGGGATTGTGATTTTTGCAAGATCTTTCGATGCGGCACATTTCGATGCAGCCCTTGAGGCTGCTGGAAATCGTCTTCTTCAAAAAGTGTCTCTCCACTGTCGGGGCGATGACTCCATTTTAGTGGTTTGGGATATAGTCCAAGGGCTTGGATGGTGACGGGTTCGGCGAGTGTGTGTTGCGAAGATCGTGTCCGCGGTGTGGTTTGCCAATCCTCTGCAGAGCTGACAGCGACGCCAATTGGCTCACGATCTCTCAGCTGCTCTTGCTCTGCATTTGGAACTAACATCACCGTAGCGGAGGTGGGCGTGTGACTACACGGTAGCTCTGAGACTTCTGGGCGGCTTGTAGCGCGAACGAACGAAGATGGCCCCAGGGGGTTTGGTTCAGAAGACGGTGAGGACCGGCGCGAAGACGTTCTTGAAAAGCCTGGAGGCTCAGACATTGTGCCACCAATTTCGAAGTCATGATCCGAGTCTGACTCCAGTGAACGGTTTCTTTGTCTCCATCGCTTGCAGCAGAAGAATACGGCCACGCCAATGATGAAGGATCCCGCTACGCCTGACGCGACCGAGACCCCGATAACTGTACTGGAACCCACATGGTGTTTTGAGCTTCCATCAGTGGATGAAGAAGAGGTGGGCTTCACACCAGAAGTCGTTGAGATGTTTTGGGTGCTAGTAGATGCTGGGACTCCGGAGTCTGATGATGGCGTTTGGAAAGTGTGAGTAGAATCACTCGAAGACGAGAGAGGTGTCGTAGAACTTGGCAAGGTCGATGTTGATGAGCTAGGATGAGTCTGTGAGTCACTTGCAGATGTTGCTGCAGCACTTGTTATCGTTGCACCGCCGGTCGAGCCAGGAGGATCGAACGTTGTCGCTGTAATTGTAGCGTGCGTTTCTCGTATAGCACCAGACACCGAATCACAGACATGATACACACTGTTTCCCTTGCTGGAAATATCCTTCTCCGAGCACAAAGCATACAGGCAGCTCAGAGCAGCCTCTCCCAAGGTAAGTCCAAGAGGTGTTTTTGTCCGGCACAGGCACTTGATGTCATCCGCAGACGAGCATTCGTCCGATGTATACTGGCCGTCGATGAAATTTCCGACACAGTTTATCGCACAGTCTGGTATCGTATTCCACAGCGCAGCATTTGAAGTATCGTTGGAGCCACTTGCCGAACATAGAGCGACCAACGGAAGAACAGCAGTGAGTATCCTGTAGACAGGATGGAGGAGCATTCTGCAGCAACTATAGTCCTTGGTGTCGGCTTGGACACCTCGCCTTTCCTATTGGACAAACCAAACTAATGTATAACCAATATCGCGAGGGAACGATTACCCTTGAAGCCATGAGATCTTGGAGATTACCATCATCGAAGTCACAAACAAAGCGGCACAAACCGAACACGGCAGGAAAGCAAATCGCGACCCAAAAGCGAAGAAAAAATGGAGAGAGAAACACATCCCAAAAGAGCTCAGGAGCTCTATAATTAAGACCCAAGGCTCTTGTGTGGCGCCGTCCTACAAACGAAGCCAATTCACCTAGCATGACGCTCATCTGCCTAGCGGACCAAGCAGAGTAGCTCTGCGCTGGACCTGAAACACGGTCATGACGGCAGCCCTTGAGTAGGCGCTGGCTCTGAAACTAGATGGCATTGTTAAGGCTCTGAAGAGATCAGTCAAGGCCAATGATCATCATCTGTAGTGTGCAATCTCCTTTCTGGCGCTGGTTACATGGTTGCGGCGTTGGCGCCTGCAATAAGCGCTGGGGCGAAATTGCGGGCGCTTACAGTGCAGGGCCAGTCAGCTCCTGTCTGAGACCCTGTTTCAGATCGTAAAGCATTTTACCGATCGGCTGATTTCCTGTGAATTGTCGATGGGCATTGAGGAGTGCGTTGCTTTCTTGGGACCGGGTTGTCTTGAATCTTGGTAGATGGGGATGTGAATGAAGTAGCGTCTGAGTGCTTTACCTGCCGAGGAGCTCACTTGTTTGTATAGCATGTTGGGTCATCTCCCCTGAGCACATGATGTCGCCATTCCAGAGTATTAATATTTCTGCCGCATGTTCCTAGTTTCAATCATTATGTTTTTCCTTCTGTGGAGTCAGTTCCTGGATTAACCGCCGATGCAGATCGTGAACCCATCAGCCCCACTCAGCTCGTCTTAGAGCATCATGAAAGGAGGTAAAGCGGACAGGCTTACTTGATCGTCACGAACTATAAGCAATTTCTACGCAAAGAGTACATGTTATGCATTAGAGAGTTTTCAAATATTTGCCATTCCATCATTCGTAGAAAGCTAACCGACCCCCGGGCGAAGATAGCGCAAGCCCGCACAGGTCATACAATATGAGGTGGTATCACTTGAAAAAGCAAGAAGAGATGACAGAACGGAAATAAAAACGCAGCCCGGCAAGATCGCAGAAACAAAAATAGTAGAGAATAGACATCACGAAGGCGTAGGACCGTGCCAAAATTAGGGAATTATGGAGATGTGCAGCGATGCCAAGAAAACCAGGCGGGGAGCAGCAGAACGAGGCTGGCTTGTCGGACCGCCGCGGAACCACGCTGAGTCCGGGTGCTCTAGACACATTCGGTGTGCCGACGACTTTAATTAAGCACTCATTTGGTAAAAATTAGGCATGGAATGCATATCGCATCGCGGGCTGGTCTTTCCGAGAAAGATTGGTCCAAGGGGTCGGAGAAGCAGCGGTCAGCAGGTTTGAGTTTGGGCGACTCTAGTATTTGAAGATGATGTAGCTACGAGCGGGACAGTCAGCGGGGATCTCTGTAGGAGAAAGCCATGGGCAAGGATAGTCGCAAAGGCCGATCACGTACCAAGCGTGGATAATACCGGGAATCCAACCCAAGATGGTCAGACAGATGTTGATCAGGAGGTCAGCACCACATCCGCGCTCCAGGAAGACACCCAGAGGAGGCAGAATGATGGCGAAGATGATCTTGCAGATGTCACTAAAGGATCGAGTTAGTTGCGCGTCTTTGACGGCTTCCGTATGATCGGAAGGAGAGTGCGACAGCTGAATGGGCCGCTTTAGGCAGCTCAGGATAGTCGACCGGGCCTTTATTGGAATGGTGACAGAGATAGCACTGGGGAAGGGGGAGGGGCCTCGAGAAGCACTTACGAGGCAGTGAAAGGCATGATGGCGGTTGTGATTTGAGCCCTGGGGATGAAGGATGGAAGATGATTCAGAAGAGAAGGATTGGAGATGTGGGAAGAAGGCGGAAATCCGGAGGAGTGGGCTCTTTTAAAACGGAGAGGAGAGAAAACTGGTGGAACTTTGGTGGCTTGTCCTCACCCGGAAGCTCTTTTCTATTGCGTCATGGCCTGCCACTGCTTGTGGCTCAGTCGAGTATGATCAGTGATTAGTTGATAATAATTGGTCAGTGACAGTGGTCAAAGGCGGCTGTCTGTGGCTGAGTTGATGAAATAAGCACCCATTTTCAGGATCATGAGTTTAATCATCGTCATAACGTGGGCATGGTTAATTTGGAGATCGACTTTATGACCAAGTCCACAGTTCATAATCTACGGGGCATGATTTTCTCCAAATATACCTTTGTTTTCTTGGTTTTGATTTCGTCCCCTCCGTAGCGCTGTTTTGCACTCGCTCAGCCCTGGAAAGCCACAGGCCGAAATTACGATAGTCCCCCGCGTCAGCCTGTCCATGGTTCACTACTGCTTGGACTCGACAATCCAGGCATGCACGGAGTAGGATCTGCTGCATGTTCTGCCGGGCTGCAGCCAAAGACCCCTGTAGACTTCTGTACTGTACGGAGTACTCCGGACGTTAGCAAGATTAATGGAAACCGGCCCGACTCCATTTCCAAACGGTCCTATCCGCGACCTCCGTTTGCTCGCTGCCTGGTGAGTCAGGCTTGGCATTCTAGGACTGTGGCTCAACTCAGACGGTAGTGAGTAAATTAACTCATGAAATCACAAGAGCTAAAATGGCTGTGCAAGACATATGGACAGCTTCTTTATTTATCAACATCGCATAGAGGGACGACAATACATTCTCTAGCTTCCGTAGCCTTATTGGATTTTGAATACCAGCTTGTACTCCCGCCCCAAAAATGCTGTGTATGACCATCGGTCTCATGGTAGCGCCGATCCTTGGCCGCTTCGCGCAGGACTGACATTCATCGTCACCTGTGGCGCAATCCCGCCAATGCAAAATGTCAACGGGGCCAGCCCTACAATGAACAAACCCTTGCCTCCACCTGCCAAGGCGCCTATGCCAGCCCTATTGGCCGCCAGTGACTTCACTCCATGTAATAATAATTTTAAGCAGGGTTCGTGCATTTTGCGAAGGTGGCTGGAAGGGAGAAGGAGAGGATGAACAGGAGAAAGTATGTACTTTACGAAGAAGGTACTTCCTGAGGCCAAGTTCCCTAAAAGATGTTAAAAATAACTCCCTGGAGATCTCGTCGTGGCGGACCTCAAGTTCAGCGTTGCAGTACACTATATGCGCAGCCCGTGAGAATATCTGATGAAAGACGAATGTGGAACATGAGGGGAAAAAAGCAAAATCAAAGTACCCCAGACAGAACGATTTGGTCGATCGGGTTTCTATTTTAGACATAATTCTCCCTAAAAGTCATCCAGCTGCGGATTCAAATCAATATCCTCTAGCAATGAGCTCCACTGCGGCGCGCCCAGCTCGGGTGCTGCAGCCACGAATTGAGACCACAGGTGCTCCCAGCCTTCTTCGTCAATATCATTGATCAAGGTACCTCCACTATCTACTAACCCATCCATCATCGCTGCAGAGGAAGGCTGTGCTGTGGTCGAACGACTCTGACTGCCGCCTGTAGATTCCAAGACAGATTCGTGCGATTCATGGATAGCCTGGTCATTTCTCTGGAGCGTGGACATCAGGGTCTGAAGGTTTTTTTGAATCACCTCCTTTAGGTAATTCGACTCATGCTTCGACTTCTCCAAGGCATGATATGCAGCCAGAACTTTGGTCTTGCGATCCTCCACGTCCGGCGCAGAAGGGTTGAACGAGACGTCCATAGCCAGAATCAAAGCCGCAAAGAAGACGTGGTGCATCACTGTCAAGAACCGTCCTTCTTTGAGTCCGACCTCGAGACCAATCTCATCCATCAAGCGTCGCAGCTCCAACACAGTTTGGGCAGATTTAATGCACACTTTGTGCGAGTATGAGTATTTGGAGTTAGTTATGCCCTTGAGGTAATATGGTCGATGCAGTCGGCAGAGCCGAGTGTGGATGGCGAAATTGATGCTCATACGCTGCCAGGAAATGGTTGGTCGATGCTTGCATATCTCCCGGCTTTGCTCAATGCTGCCAGGGTCTGTTTTGAAGTAAACGGGGAGTTCGTTGAGATGATCCTGGAATTTAGCATCCAGTGCAAGGATCGTATCATAATCTGGCTCGGTGGAGTCGAGTGATATAGATGGTAGAGTGTCGATGACTTCTCGACATAGTGCAGCACACCTCACTCGCATAATAAAAGCAGACATGGAAGTGGGTACGGATAGAGGAAATTCCTGCTGAACCCCGGTCGGCGTGATGAATTCATCATCGGTGTTGCTGGGTAGGCTGACATTCATGTGTCTGGGGTGAAATGTGTATGCTCCTTCAAAGGCACTGTCATGAAATGAAAGTAGCCTGCGATGGGTTAGCACTGCTTCAGAACATTGAAGGGTATTGGCACGATGAATACCAGTCAGAGGCAACCATATTCCACCATACTCGTCTCTGAACCTCGACATCGATCATATTACATCCCTTCAATCGCCGCTCCTCGCAGCTTTTGGCCGTGTCTAACCGGTGGATTTGCATATCCCGTGACATCAAGAGGCAACGATGGCGAAGGAGATGGACTTTGACAGGAAACCCATCTGTATTCATCAATAAGTGTGCCATCGTCCCAATAGCCACGAGAGACGTGGTCGATGCCTGGATGAGCCGTGATGGATGATCCAAAATATCCAGGGCAAGACGAGCATACGCCTTGAAAGCCGCCTTGGTTTCTTCAGGGGTTGACTGTAGCTGCACCAGAAGCTGCGGGGTCCAGACTAATGCAGCTCCAGCAAATATGCTATAAAGCAACATCAGATTTTCTGCAGAAGGGGTCTCCTCTTCAAGGAGGCTCTCGTAAGTTCTTTCCATTAAAGACTCGGTTGAGGGGATATGTAGAACTCCAAATGTGGGTTGCAGTGTTGTTGCAAAGTGGTTAAATAGATGTCGAGCCTGTCGTAAAGGAGGAAGGTTCCGTGTCAATTCAAGCATGGTTAGGCTCTCTCCATCTGTCTCCTGGGTAGCCAGAAGATGGCAACTGAATGGAGTCACAAAGGAGCCGTGGAAAGCCTGTTGGTTGTCAGTGGATGTGTAAGCTGGCTAATTTTACATTTGGGCCATTTAGAACTACCAGTACCGATGCTGAATAGCTGTATTGACGCTTGCTATTGGACCCTCGAGATACATTTGGCCTTTCAGCTAGTGCTTCTTCCAACCTGCGTATGCGAAACAAAAGCTCATCCGAGTCACTTTGAGACAGTGAGCCAGGAATATATCACACCGGAGGTACGCAAACTCACTGCGAGAAAAGTTCCACCTCAGCGGGGTCCTGTTGTAAGGTGTTTCTGTTCGGGTTTAATGAGGTAGACTTCGTCGATGCATCCAGGCCACCTGTACCGTCTGGGCTCTGGCCGGGGTATTCACAGGGAATCTTCCTGATGATACAATTCGCACAGGGTTGTGAACGGTCACAACGGCGTTTCTTTCCACGACACTCGCGACATGATAATGATGGTCTATTCCATCGGTGAACCATTCCAATGGGATTTCCTTGGTTGTCCCGTTTCATACTGTCAAAGACGGGGGGGGAGTTATTAGGGCTGAGGTAAGTAGATCTGGTCGTCCGCGGAGATCCGCGGACGAGCTTTTCTTATAAATAGCAAGAGGGCACTAACGGCAAGAATCTTATAACCAAAATAAATGACCTAGATGCGCCACCTCAGTAATTGTCAAGTCCTGTTAAGGCTCGATGGAAGTCAGCTTGAGAGTCCGCGGAAGTCCGCGGGCTGATTTCCCAAAGCGGGTTAGTGTTGTATGTATTGTATGACATGTCAAATCACAGTTCAACCAGCTTTATCGTGATGAATACCATTGTATTACAGTCTTGCGTACGGAGTCACTTGGTCCCCCGTGCCTAGTGTTTTACTTGACGGTCATTCTTCCAGCAACTATTGCAGACTTGGTCCACCGAGTTCGACCTGGTTCATGTCAATCAGGCTAGGCCATAAGCAGGGCGTGCTGCGCGTCGCGCGCTGCTTGCCGCGAGCTTTGTCGAGCTACGCTTGCTCGAGCAGAGGGTATGCCACCAACGGCCATCGACCATTTGCATTCACATGGATCACAAAATCGCCTGAAGCTCTAGTAAGTAATTTGCCCCCCCTGCTAGTCAAATTCCCACTGAAACGCGTTTCCAGGGTGTACAGGATATCTTATCCTCCCTTCCAGCTCCACAACTCGCCCAAGATTCAGTCCCGTTACTCCTTGTTACGCCGAGCTTCGCACATTGGGTCGATCCCTCCCATGACTTTCTGCCACAATTATTGCACAAACTGTTTGACAGCGAGTCCAAGGCTAACAAAATCTACGCCGTGGCCGCTATAGTCGATAAAATATCATACCCTACAACACCAGTTAAAGGATCACAACTAGGTGACAGACAGAGCACTGGTCTAAATAAACTAGAGTCTGAAGGCTTGTCTCTCTTGGTCGTTGACAAGGAGAGTATCCAGGGAAAAGCCGTGCCTCCTCGTCGTTTTGGAGGACCAGCCAACGAGGAACCCGACCTTTTGGTCTCGGTGCAGGACAGCCAGGGCACTTTAGGCTCTTCTCTCGCAATCGGTCTCCGTCTTGCAAATACCGTCTTTGTCAATGGAAAGGATTCAACTCTTTTCGGCATGCAGTGGACTCGTGATGCTACTTCGAACGCATATACCCTCAATAATACGATAGACCTAACAAGTTGTGCTATCGCTTGCACACCGTCTACCCGCGTCAGTCCCAATCTGACACTCCCTCTCTATCCTGTCGGCGAAAGAAGAAAGGTGATTGCTAGCATGGGGAACATCCTACGGCAAATCTCCAAATCAAGCGATCCAAACTTGAACGAATCAATCCCCGCATCCGCAGATTTGGAGAAAGATCTCCCTCGATACATCAAAGAACATAATATCATGGACCAAAGAGTCTCCGTTTGGGCTCTGGTGGAGAGTCAGCATATCAAGCCCGCGGACAACAACTTGCCTATGCAGGACTATCTGGTCCAATCACTACGACAAGGCGGTAAATTGCACCGGGTGGTGAGTGGAGGTGGAGGGTGGGGTAAGAAGCAAGGCCTCCTTTCTCTGGACCCAGAGGTTAGCTTCTCTGGCACTACTCAGCGGGAGGCACTGGTCGGCCTAGATCAGCTCTTTAATTCCACTGCAGAGGCAGAATTGGGTCTGCCGCCATTCCTTGAGAAGGCGTTAGTTGGAGAAGACCTTTCTCTGTTGTCGCAAGTCGCAACAGCTGGTGATTTCATTCAATTTTTCGTGTCAGTGGACCCGTCGAGCACCTATAGTGCCGCGGCAAGTGATTTCAGCCCGTCAGACGGTCATATCACCTACCACTTCGGGGTGGTATCGAATGCTGAAAAAGTTGCTTCATTGGAATCCATGGATGAGGCCGATGATATCACTACTGTGCCGAACTCTTTCGGGGCGTTGTCCGAAAAGGCGATTGCATACACTCAACCTGTGGCGCAGAATGGAGAAACTTCTGAATCTTCCAGCACGAAGCTGGATATCCCGGGATCCCGCGTCGTACTACGCTCTGTATGATAGCAACTCGAAATGTAACATTATCAATCATTCATTGTCCTTGACCATCGTGCACGAGAAGTAGCAAAAGAAACGCTGGCAAGTTGACGTATACAAGCCGGTGGAGACCTTTGGTAGCGCCAAGACCACGTGACCCAAGCACCAGCGTGGTGGCCTCTGACCTCGTAGCACTCTCCAACCTTCCGGTCAACAGCAACGTCCTCGCCCACAGCTTGAGTCAGCACATCTTGAGTCTTCCGTCATCCATCAAAAGCTCTTGATTCACCTTGAGGCTCCTACCGAGTCCCTTATACCATCAAAATGGCCACTGAACTTTGGTACGTCGTCATCAAGCCGCCCTCAGCCCCCCCTGGGTGCTCGACAGCTATCAAGCTTCGGCCCTGTTGTCTCGCCGGTCGCTATCTGCGAGCATTGATGAATATATGCTGACTTATGTTTCTAAAGCCCCGTCTATGCTGTGAGTTTAGCCCCAGCCTAGCTTCATCGATCACCCGGCTCTCAAGTTCGATCCGTTTTCCTCCGTGTCCGAGCAGCTTCCCCCGCTGTACTAAATAATCGCACACATCGAAAGAAGCTCAACAACATCACTAACTCTTACCCTTTAGCCCTTCTTCGGTGCGCTGGGCTGCACGTCCGCCATCGTCTTCACCTGCTTCGGCGCTGCCTATGGTACCGCCAAGGCTGGCGTTGGTGTTTGCAGCATGGGTGTCCTCCGCCCCGATCTGATCGTTAAGAGTATGTCAAGCTCCAGGCCCAGATAGAATGAGCTATCGATTATTTCCGGAGATAGTTCGCTGACGACGAGGCTTTTAGACATTGTCCCCATTGTCATGGCGGGTATTATTGGTATCTACGGTCTGGTCGTGTCGGTCTTGGTCGCCAACGACCTGACCCAGAAGCTCCCTCTCTACACCGGTTTCATCCAGCTCGGTGCCGGCTTGGCGGTCGGTTTGGCTGGTCTTGCTGCTGGGTATGTTCGCTCGACTCCTCTTATGAATAATCGACCTATTTGACTGCCTCGTGTCTAACACTTGTCTTGCGCTACAGTTTTGCTATTGGTATTGTCGGTGATGCTGGTGTTCGTGGAACTGCTCAGCAACCTCGTCTCTACGTCGGAATGATTCTGATTCTCATTTTCGCTGAAGTCTTGGGTAAGCAGCACTTGATCCCTTGTCGGTGGACAGCTCTTAACCGCTTGCTACAATTTAGGTCTGTACGGTCTCATTGTCGCTCTGCTCATGAACTCTCGCTCTAGAGCTGAATGCTAAACGAGACACGTCTCATTGTACGCGGAGACCGAATCTTGTATCTATCGCCCTTTGCGAGACGGGCGATGCTTCGCTTCCGACAATCTCTTGCTCAAGGCCTTCGGCCTGGACAAGATGGTGTGTCGGGACAGAGGATAAACGCGATGCAACAATGAGAAAAGATTCCGGCCATGACAAACTCTTTCGACTCTGGGAAGGACTGTTTTTTTTGTGATCAGAGTGATGTGTAGAATCGGGGAACAAGCTGTCAAGCTTTCGATCCCGAGCTGGTGAAACTGGTTGTGGGTAGATATTGGCTTTTTTTTAACATTGCATGAACGCGCGCTGGATTACTGTACTTTATTTGGGTCTTATCTCGATTTGGGACTGGATCCCCCTCCCTTTTCATAAGCAGTGGTATAAGGGCTTGACACGTTCCTCGTCGGCCTGGACGCCCTGTGGACAAACCCTCTCTTTCAATCTTTTTTCTCTCGGTTTTGGCTTTATCTCGTCCTTTTTTCCTGTTATTCTGTTCTATCTGGGCTTTGGATTCGGTATGATTGAACCTTCCCCGATTTGTGCATCACATTGCTGTTTTGCTACTCGATTGTAAAATAGGGTAAAAGATGACAAACTACTACGGGACCTTTAACTTGGTCTTACTTGATCAAATGCTTCATTGTAATCTCTAGCGCCACTAAGCAAGAACGCGAGAAGACAAAAGCCGCAAGACGGATATCAAAGAACAGATTCTATTGTGTAATCCGCAATGCATGAGGGTAACAATGCAACACAAGAAATCAACAGCAATGGCCACATGAAGAGACCAGCCATTAAACGGTTGAAAAGAGACACAGGGAGTATAGGTGATGATTGGATATTTAAAAGTATAGGATAGCGGACAAGAGAAAGGAAATTCACACAATGTACGAAAATCCAACACAAAAGGGAGATATATGCCCGGCAAAACTCAGACAGAACTGACCCTCAACCCAAGACGATGCAAGACGCAGGCCAAAAGATGCATCCGGTGGAGAAACCGATCAAAAGGAGAAGAGAAACAAAGGAAACGAGAAGCGGAGACATGGCAGGAATGAATCGCCTAAGCCTTGTCGAGTTTCCGTCTCAGGGTACGTGTCCTCCGCATGAGCTTCTTGAACTTGTGCTTCTTCATCTTGATTTTGCGACGTCTCTTGGTGCTGATGGCATGCATGGTCCGGTTGTGACGCACACGCTCCATATATGTCATCCCAGCGGTTGACCCGGTGGGAGCATCAATGGTGAATCCATGCTCGGGATCCTCCATGTCACTGCGTACAAATGGGCCGGTTGAAGCCTCGTAGGTCTTGCGACCGTCGGCATGGGTCTGCTCTCGGATCGTCAGCACCGTGGAGTAGGTGGATGTTTCCTGCTCGGTCGAGGCAGCGGCCGAAGAGTTTGTGTCCATAGGGACAGGAGGAGGAGGAGGACGGAAGGGCTGGAGACGGCGCGTGTATTCCTCCACGGTCATGCCGGCCTCGGGGCCATCGAGCATGCGAAGCTCCCCATTCGCATCAGTTGTGAAGCTCTGGTGCAGCTGGTTGAACTGGTCTTCAGACTCGGCCATGACGGGTGCCGGGTTTTCCATGGTCTCAACGGTCGAAGAGAGGGTAAAAATGACATCGTCAGCCTCGTTCCTGAGGAACTTCTTTGAAAAGATCGCATCGAAGGCTTCGGGCGTCGCGATTGGGGGAACTGTGGTGGTCACGGAGATAGGGCGGTGGATGGAGAAGAAAGAGGCGACATGGACATCTGCCATGACAAGTTAGCTACAATCCCAAGAATGGAGCATGAGAAGGAAAAGAATATAGTAGAGCTCCAAGGAACTAACCATGCGGCTGGCGGTGCTGGGTCGAGGGGACACTCGGAAGCTTCGAAAACGCCGCATGTTGCTGACTAGCTTTCGAAGAACCGTTCCGAGCACCATTCTCCTTCCCACGTCGGCGAGCAGACTTGCCCTTCTCGCCAGACGAGTTCACACCCTTCGCCGGGGTCGATGTATCCATTCGGCGAGAGCCATCGCTGGGCGGGACCGGCGGTTTAGAAGAGGAAGAGGAGTACTGACGCTGGTGTACATGTCGGGTTGCGCCGAGCACGGAGGAAGGGACATTCTGGGTGGAGCGAGTGATGCCGGACAGAGGCGCCCATGCAGCCCGGCGTAAGGACGTTGACAACATGGTTGGTGTAGGAACCCAGCAACTGGGAGGACGGTGAAGATGAGTCTGAACCGGAGGCGAAATCGTCGGGTCGGAAGCCGGCGTCTCTGATCATGCGGGCTTATGTAATTTAGTGCCTCAGGTGTCAGTGAATCTCGAAGTACATCAGGCGAATCAACATTCAGCGGCTATCAATTAGAGTTACTTTTCTGGGAGCATATGGATGGCTTAAATGGATTGTGGAACACGTTTTGGCTTGGAATTTTGTCGGTATTCCGGAGAAAAGTGGTAATTTGAGTTCATTCGAGATGAGAATATTGGATCAAGGAGATTTGTGATGATACAGAGGCACAGTCATCAGTACAACACATCTAAGGGACAAAACAAGTGGTATCTTCCTGCATGATCAATAGGGGGAAAAGATCGAAGTGAAATGAAATGAGAAGAATCACACATGAAACAGAAACGGAAGAAAAAGCCACCGTCGCTGAAACCGAAGCATAGCAATAGGTAGCGAAATCGACTAGGCTTTTGTATGCAGCGTGACCGACCCAAGGATTGCGGCATAGAGCCGACGACTCCTCTAAAAGACGCCTCGTAAAGACAACGATAGCAAAAAAAGAGAAAGAAAAGAAGTGAAGGGTGAGAGGGAGACTGAGGAGGAAGAGTACAAGCAATCAGGAGAGAAGGAAAGGTAGTTGTGTCAGGTTGCGGATGACAGAAGGAAATGGAGCCGCCGAGGTATGCAACACAGGAAAAAGTTAGGCTAAAGATCTCGACAAGAAACGAAAATCAACTTCGTGGCAACAATGACGTTCATAACAAAGGCCACCGATACTTTTATTAACAATGCCGCTGCCTTATAGTATTAAGGTATGCAGGTTCTTTTGGATGATCATGTCTTGTACTGAATCCATGGTGGCCTTGAGCAGGGTAGTGTCGGTGGCGTTGGTTCGGTGGATGTAGATTTCACGGTCAGGAATCCGGTTGATGCCGCGAAATCGGTCAGAAAAGTATCGTACAGCAGCATCAAAGTCGGTGTTGGAACCTGTGTAATCCGGGAAATGTTTCGAAATGCTCGAGATCTCGAGTTTCCCCTTGAACAGATCCATCTTGTTCAAGAAAAGAATGATAGGCTTGCGCTTGAACCACTCGCCGTTGACGAGGGACTCGAACAGCATCATGGCTTCGTGCATTTGGTTCTATGTGAAAAGATCAGTGACCAATTACGCCAGCTGGGCAAATGATGTAGGCGCGCTCACCGCGTTCTGATCTTCGACCAGGCACTGGTCGTATCCAGACAAAGCAACCATAAACAGCAGGCACTGTACACCTTCAAAGCAATGAATCCACTTCTTCCGTTCTGACCGCTGACCGCCAACATCCATCATACGGAAATTCATCTGACCCAACTCAAACAATGTTTCCGTGATACCCGTGGTGCGAAGTCGTGCTTGAAGCATGTCCTGGTTATCAGGAAGCCAGTTTGGTGTGAAAATGCGATCCAAGGAGTCGTAAAAGCTGGAAAAAAAACTTCTATCAATATGCAACCCGAGTCCATATCTGGCGCGGGTCTGACTTACTAGTACAGATTATCGTGAAGAGCGAACTCGTGCCCTCGAGCAACTGCCTTCTGGACACCGGCATCGCTCCACATTTCCCTCATCGCATCGCGAATCTTCAGGTCGGAGAAGGCCTCGTCAGACCCTACATCCGCTTCTGTTCTTTCCAAAAGGTCCGCTGATGTCTGTTACGAATAAGGTGATCAGCCCGTCATTCAGCATAGCTGCCTGTAATATGTAGAGTTTACCTTTGTTGTTTCGCGCTCAAAATCTATACCTTCCGAACTCATGATATCCAGCAACACCTTGAAGGCGATGACAACGTTCGAGTAAATGACCGCTCGTGTTTGGTGACGCTCTTCCTCGGGGAAGCCTCCGCTATGAATAATTCGCATTTGCTTGATGATGGTGGACTTGCCGGACTCTCCCGCACCCAACAGGAGAATCTTGATCGTCCGATCCATTGTTTTCTTGTCGTTCTTGAGGGTTCGGTCGATACGCGCATTTCGCGATATGGCTTCCTTGTCCAACTCGACGGGCTTGGAAGTGATACAGCCCATGATTCAGGATTGAGGGATACCGCAGACGAAATTCAAATCTTCTAGAATGCTAGCCGTTAGCGATAGATCGCGACAACTCGTTGCAGCTTCAAAGACCGTCACATTGACGGTGCTCCCGTCCGATCCGAATCACGGATGCGATCGTCTGGTGTCGCACAGAACAAACCTCTTGAGACATCGAGACGCGCCGAACTCGAGAGGACGAGAGCGTACCGATGGGGCTTTGGAGGTCTCAAGAGCCATTTCAGTGTGTAATGCGCATACCTGATATGCAAAGATGTCTGTCCACCTTTCCACTGATCGACGCGACGAATCAGAGTGGCCGACTTCGATGGCCTGGCCGTGCAAGCTCTGCTCGGTTCTTTCCCCACACCTAGGACCTGCCACGTTCCGTGAAGGGATTCTGCGCCGCCGAGTTTCCAATTGGACTAGAATATCGTCCGAGGCCCAAGCTCCGAGTCCGTAACGTGGGAAGTGTCACGTCGAGTCGCAGGAGTGATTGCAAGGCACGAAGGCGGCGAAGGATTGCGGGATTGAGGGGCCGTCTCGGTGCTGAAAGCGCGTGGTGATGTCGATGCGCGGGAGTGATCCAAAGTTTGAAACTCCGAGGCGAAGATCGATAGCTGATTCAGTCCGGTCGATTGCCAAAATTCCCAAAATCGGCGCTTCCTCCACGCTGTAGTCCAACACCAACAAGGATAAGGAGGAATTAGGTCCAGGGGGGGAATGTATGTCAGAAGGCGAATTCGTGAACCCGACGAGAAGTGGAGGGGAGGAGGGGAGGGGCGAGAAGGACAGGGAGGGAAGACGATTGAATCGAGAAGGAGAGTAAAGCGAAGGGCATAATCTAGCAAGTGCAGGAGCAGCAAAACACCTCTTGCTCTCTCTCTCTCTCTATCTCTCTGTCTGTCTCTGCCGTCTCACGAGAAGCCCACTTGGACAAGCGCGAAGACGGCCAGACCGTTTCAATGTCTCTCGTTGATTTGTTATAGCGGTTCGACTGTGGAGGTACGTCAAGGAATGCGTATTGTCAGTACCTTACCGCAGTACTGTAACTATGCACGTACTACCTGACTGTAGACTTGAATTACGGAAGGTACGGAGGAGATCCGGTCGTAATCATGGCAACTGGGGAAATTTCGATGTCGGCGCAGTGGTCTCATATTTGCTTTTTTTTGTATCTTCAAGTTCACGTTCAATCTAATTCACAACCCATGATGTAGAGCTCCTTGGCTATGTCCAAGATTCTTCATTCCAAGAGTGATGTGTCTCGTACGAATGCTCCCTCATACCGTGACCCGTCTCCGTCCTCGTTCTCCGTACAGGAGTGAACTAGTGTAGCATTTGCATGGACGTAGAACCAGCCGAAAGGTTCAGGTTCAGGGAGGCCCTGGGTTGATCCACCAGGGGAATGGCCCTGCCGCCATTGCCCCTGTCTGATTTGCTCCAATAATACCAACTGGCCATGATCAGATACGCAGCTTACTGGACTATCGGGACTCTTGCATAAGTACTCCGTACGGAGCGTTACTCCGTACTTCGTGCATCGATAAACTAATGAAGCAGAATGAATCATGATCAAGTCTGTCCTTGGTTTTTGTGAGAGTCCAAATAGATGTACTTTCACTATTGAACTATCATACTCCGTTATTATGTACCTGCATGCCACTTCCTTCGTTTCGAACCGTGGGCATGCACCTGCATTCACATAATTTACCCATTCAGCCCCAGGGCCTGTCTGACGTCCGGCAGGCGTCTCCAGGTTTCACCTTCCCTTGGGTCGGCTCGATCGATCACCTTATATTCAAGGCTTGACCTGTCTCGTATCTTCTCTCGAGTCTTCCAGCTCTTCAAGTGCTCTATTTCCGTACACACGCTCTTGCGTAAGCTTCGCACCTGCTGAAGATTGGATCTATCGTAATGGCGTGGTAGACTATTGACTTGACACTCACCCCTCGAGCCCCTTCCCCGCTCGCCACCAATCAGAAGCAAACCGCAGTTCTCGAACATGGGAGGAATTCTTCTTTTGCATAACGCTCTCTCCTCCCTTGCATTTTGATTCTGACTAGAATCGTCCAAGACAGACGGGGTACAACTCTAATGAGGCTCCTTCGTATTCCGTACGGGATACAGTATTCTGTATAGCATCATTCATACAGATACTTGCAATCATATTTCCTGGAACTATTAGCCCATGTGAAGTTCCACCGTCTCCATCCCGTTGGGTGACTGAAGCCCTGATCAGTCGCGGTGCCCCCAAGGACGGGGCCGGGTGGAGATGATTTGTGGCGCCGCTCGTGGTTTTCGATGGTTCCTCGCTTGCGCACTAAGCCACCACGCGGTCCGTATGTTAGCGATCGGCATGAAATTGCTGAAACCGTGCTGGCGGCATACCTTCAGGAGGGTCCAACTCCCATTAGTGAACGCAAGGGAACTCCTGAAACGTTGGCGGAATCCTGGTCTCGAATCTCCGACGACGATGGTCCTTCGCTCAGCCTACGAGTACTAAATACAGTAGCAGCTCCCTGCTAATACTGATGCCATCCCGTGCAAGACTCCTGGTCGTTACGTCGGCCCTTCGTACTTCTGTACCTGTATGTACGATTGTATGGAGTACCCTGTTTGTTACTTACTACGAGATAACGTACAGCAGCCCTCCCTCCGCAAAGGGAATCTGCTCCGAGAACCATCGGCGCATGTCGTTCTTTCATTCTTCGTTCTTCGGCCTGAGGGTCTGGTTCTGTTGATTTTGTTGACGCCTCCCACGCCCGACCCGAACCAATCGCCCCGCAACCCTTCTCAAGACGCCTGATTCATTTTACTACCGAGGTCCACGTTTTGGCTGCAACCTCATCGTGGCATAGAGTCTTATTTTTTACATTTGAGGGACCAAACCCCTCCCCTTGTATCTCGTGGCAGAGAGATCTGTTGATTTCCATGCAGCCTCTAATCAGGGGAGTCATATCTTGCAGGCAGGGCACTCTTTCGCTTCATAGCGAACATGCCAGAATCAGAAACAGTCCGAGATGGGGGAAAATCCACCCGTCAAGATGGATCAACAAAAAATTCGGCATTAACAATCCCATGGTGGAGCTTGTCCTAGGCAGTCCAAACTCCACATGAAAAATCAAGACTGCCCCCTGGATCTTTGAAGCCCGTGCTTGAAGCTTCCACGGTATGGCACATGGCTCGGGATAAGCACCTACCGTGCACAAAACCAAATACACAATGCAGAAAGTTGTCTTGACCGAGAATAACTCAAAATAGGGAGGCCATATATACTGTCTACAGCACAGCTATCAAAGGACCTCTTTTTACCCCTGATTACAAATGACGGGTCTTCCCGGTTTTCAGTAGTACTCCTTAGTGCCTACTTATTGGACAACCCCACACAAGACGTGACCGAATTTTGAGCCACTGTTGATCCCATGGTCCGTTCGCTCATAGCTCTTCTCCACGTCTACGAGGTTCCCCTTGGTTCACCCTTTCCAGTTAGCTGGTTTACCACCCACCGCCATGCACGCCGTGGTGAAACTAACGCAGGGGTCAACATTAAGATGGGGACTAATGATAAGAGTGTCAGTTTAAATTCCCCTATCATGAAAGCCAGGCGAGTTCGGTCCACTGTTGAGCATCCCGATCTAAGAGCGAATGATCTCCGAACCAACACAATCACGGAAAGAAGTGTACGTGCTTTGCTCCACTTGACCGAGTGCAAGTTCCTCCTCGGTTACCACACATATACGAATCACAGTTGATGTGTAGAAAAGTAAAGTAGACGGTCACCCGTCTGAGCACTGAGTTTGAGACTCGTGGTATGCCTCTCAATTAGCTTACCCTACCATATTGACAGCTTCGTCTATTGCCGGAGACTCGCCTGGGCGCAGATGAGCTTCCTCGGTTGGGTAATCCACGAAGCCACGCCGTTAATGAGGCCGTTATATATCCGGAAGCAAGCGGAGTATCTGCAGACAGGCTAACCACAGAATGTGAAGCAAAAATTTGACTGGTACAAAAGGAGCCTGGGTAAGAGGTATGAATAATACCTCCGTTACCTACTAACTCAATAGGAAGTAGTTACAGAACGATAAGCTATGTAAAACGTTCTCCGCAGCTCCCGTTCCAACTTCCGTGACATGACGAGTCCTGCTTAATTCAGCTCTAGCGCCCGCCAGAAACCTGGTTCAAGCTCCTACTGCGGAAGTTCTGCAAGAAGTAAATACTTCGCATCTCAGTCTCTGTCTAGCGTGATCGCCAGTCCTACCACATGGTTAATTTCCCATTCAACGGCGATCATCATTTTCGAGTCCGGACCTCCCCTCCGAATGCGTCACGAGGTGCACAAAGTTTAAATACCGCCTCTTCGGTGTCAGTGGAGGCTAGAAGGCCGGGCTCTTCGCCATAAGCAGTGTAGAAATACAAGGACCGAAGTGGGAATCCAGACCTTCAGCATATCACAATCAACATACGTAGTTGATTGTATTGTTCCCTGCTTATCTTTAGCGAGAAAAATGCACATTGCTGTTGGGAGGAAGATCAAACGGACAAACCTTCTGAAACCCGTGTCTAGTGGAACCTAGCAAATTGAACGTTGTCGATCAGCACATGACAGCAAGTCGGATCCCTGGTCGCGAGTCTTCAGAGTTCATGCCCTGGCCTGACCGCCGGGTCTTCGGGACTCGCTCCGGGGGAAGACACCCAACTTGGAACCCACCCCTGTCAAATTGTCAAGCTGTCTTGTCTCTCTGGAAGACTGTCTTTTCAACCTCCTCGGACTTCCTCGGAGAATTAGTGGTATTTTTGAGAGTTTTAGCTTGACTCGTGGCTTTTTCCATCTTTAGACTTGGTGGTCCGGGATGGAAGCTTTCCGAGTCGCTGATGCTGTCCAGAGGCTAAGAAGGCAGCCTCAGTGCTAAGACAGGCAGTCTTTGGTGTCAGCATGGTCCTCGTTACACAGTCTTGTGTGCTGGATAAATTACTTACTTCTGCCGGACTCTTCCTCTGCTCGTGTAATGGGCTACTAACGTCCAGAGTATATGTACTCATCCCAAATGACACCTGGGGAATTAGCAGTATATAGTACATGCTTCTGTGGAGGATCACACTCCTTCGTTCCTTAATATATCCCCGGCAAGACACTCAAAATTTTATTTCATTGTCATGGTACACTCAGAATCTCATTTCATACAGCATTATCGTTCATGATTCCTCCAGCTCCACAGAACTCTACCTGGCTCTTTGGCTTGGACGGTAATCTTAATTGTTTTCACATGCCTAAGTACATGCTATAAAATGAGCTATTGAAAGTGGATATTTCCTAAGATAAGTGATGTTTATGAAGTGCAATCAGTGCCCTTGTAGGATATCAGGGTCGTGGGGGATTGCTTGCCGCCCATAATATACTATGGGGGATAGTTTTGGTCTATTCATGCGGGATGATTTACTTGGTCAAGGACGCTTGTTCAAGCTACGACAAGTATGAGTAACATGAAGCTATCGAGTAACTCGGCAGTAGGTGCTTCTGCCCATTCTGATTAAACACATATCATGCGGTCTCAACATAACACAGAGGGGATATGTGTTCCCCATCTTCAATAATGGCAGAATACTCAATGATCAGTTGGTGAAACCGAGAAGTTGACGGGATTTCAAAAGGAAAGAAAATATCTGCTATAAATATGTTGAAGCTGTGCCTTGTAAGTGTCTCATCGATATTCATCGGGATTTGGGTCACGAACCACTGCTAAGAAGTCCGTCTGCATCAAGGTGATGCCTTGGAAGATTGAGGTCATATTTGTGAAATATCCCAGCCCATTCATATTATGCCCCCAATTTATCAATTCTCTGGTTTCCTAGAGCTCAAAAGTAGTGACCTGTTTCAAGATTTATGTTGCAAGTTCTGTAGTCATACCCTCCCCGAACGGGCATGTTGCACTGGCTGACTCATTCAAGGCCGCATGTGACGCCATCCCTTCCGGAACCCCAGACGGTGGTGCGGAGAAGGCGCCTACGCTCATCATCAGTCAACAACCAGCGAACACACTCCCAATTCACTAGCTTATTTTTTTTGGCTGGAAGACAGGTATCTATTCATCAAAATGGGTCAGCCATTTTACGGGTCTGTCCGCCCTGTCGAAAAGCGCGATGAGGGGATCATAGCTAACTACAGTACAGCGACGATATTAAAGAGGCGATCTACCTCAGCAGCGGGGAATATGAGCAAGCAGAAGGGCTTATGAGCGATCAAGATGGATTTGAGAACAATGTCTTTGTACAAAGCACGCCAATGCCTCGGCGCTGCTGTAAACAAAGGTCGCGTCTCCGCAAGGCCAAGAGAGTCGGGACGGTTGGCTGTATCAGCCTTCTTTTCTATGGCCTTCTTCACGTCTTCTATGGTATTTCCCTACCGTATCTTTGGCAAATTGGCAAACAAAATAGGTTTTGATTTAATGGCTCTAATCAGGCACGCCAACTGATTCCACCGAGGCAACTTCTACGAACCTACAATCACCACCGGTCATTTGCCAGACACCAGAATGCATTCACGCAGCGTCAGAGATACTTTACAACTTGGACCCGAACCATGAGAAAGTTGATCCTTGTACCAACTTTGACCAATTCGTTTGCGGTGGATGGCGGGAGCGCCATGATATGCGAGCTGACCAGGGCTCAATCTTCGCTGGAACCATCATGGAAGAGAACTCTCAAACCCGACTGCGCCATATCCTAGAGCGTTCAGAGGCCCCTGAGAAGGTCGATGCAGACAACTTCCAGAAGCTCAAGGCTGGATATGATGCTTGTTTAGACGAGTCCGCGATCAGAAAGCGTGGTACTAAGCCTCTAGCTGACCTGCTGGCGGCGCTTCAAAAGATTTACCCGGCGAAGAGCGATCTTGTCGCTGAAAATAAGGATCAATTGACCCTGGCGCTCTTGTTCCTTATGAGATCAGGTGTCGACGCCCTGGTCTCCTCAGGTGTCTCTGTGAGTCTCCTGGTTTATACGTGCTGACCGAAGCTGGTCCACATGCAATATAGACTAATGAATCTAGTCCGATGATCGGGACCCTGATAATGTGGTGATATTCATTTCCCCACCCCGAGAGATTGGACTCCCTGCACGGGAGTATTACAACAACACCGAGACGGTGGCCGACTACACTCAGGTTTTGAAGCAAGTTTTCCCAGCATTTGGCGGAAACGACAAGATCGCCGAACGCATCGCAGCTCTTGAGACCAAGCTTGCGGATGTAACACCGGATACTGCAACCCAGGAGGACGTGACCAAGTACTACAACCCGCTCAGCATCAGAGAAACCGAAACATTGATCCCCGAGATTTCCTTTAAAGATATTATTACAGAGCTTGCACCACATGATTACAAGAGCGACCGCTTGATTGTGGGATCACCGTCTTATTTGAAAGCTCTGTCTAAGATTCTGAATGACGCATCCCGAGAGACGGTGTCGTTCTTCTTGCAGTGGAAGCTCATCCAGGCATATTCGGATACAATTGAAGATGACGCCGTTACGCCTCTGCGTCAATTCAACAATAAGCTTCAAGGCAAGGATCCGCAAGCGACCGAGGAGAGGTGGCGCAAGTGCCTCAGACATCTGGATTCAGGCCTCGGATGGAGTATCAGTCGATTCTACATTCTTGACTCATTCTCAGAAGAGTCGAAGAAATTGGGTGACCAAATCGTGTCTGATATCAAGGAGCGATTTGTCTTCACTCTGACCCAAACTCCTTGGATGTCACCCGACGTGCGAAAGCTTGGTATTGAAAAAGTAGAGAACATTGTGCAGAAGATCGGATACCCAACCAAGAGTCCCAACGTGATGGATGCACACGATGTGGAGAAGTATTACCATGATCTGGATGTATTCAATGACAAGTTCTTTGAAAACAAGCTTGCCATGGCCAAGTTTGACCTTCAGAATGAGTGGTCTAAATTGGGGAAGCCAACCAACCGAGACGAATGGGACATGACTGCGCCAACTGTCAACGCCTACTATAACCCTCCAGGGAACGAAATTGTCTTCCCGGCGGGTATCATGCAACCCCCGGCGTTCTACGGTCCTGCTGCCCCATTATATCTGGCCTATGGCGCCTTTGGTGCTGTCAGTGGCCATGAACTCTCGCATGGTACGTAAGATTCTGTCCCGTCAAAGACTCAATCCTCCTTGGTTTCGCATGCTAAATTTCTGTAGCGTTTGATTCCACCGGTCGGCACTACGACGAGACTGGCAACTACACGAACTGGTGGGATGATGACACTGTCAAGGCTTTTGAGGAGCGAGCCCAGTGTTTCGTGGACCAATATTCAGCATTCACTGTAGAGGGCCCTGGTGACAAGGTTCTTCATGTCAACGGCCGGTTGACGCTGGGTGAGAACATCGCTGATGCGGGTGGCCTCACAGCCTCATTCCATGCATGGAAGAAGCACGATGATGCATCTCCCGATCTCCACTTGCCCGGACTGGAGGCCTTTAGCAAGGAGCAGCTATTTTTCATGGCGTATGGAAATTGGTGGTGTGGTAAGACCACCAAGGAGGCTGCCGAGCAGGCGATCTACAACGACCCACATGCACCCAAGTCCGCGCGAATCATTGTGAGTTGGGACCCATCACCTTTTGATTGCTGAAGAATCAAGATTCCCGGGGCTAATGTAACGGTCGCAGGAAACCATGGCCAATTCACGAGAATTCAAGGAAGCATTCAGCTGCCCAGCGAAGAAGCCCGTCTGCAAGCTGTGGTAGATGATTAGTAGGGTCTACTAATGTGATGATGGCGCTGTCATCTGAGACTCGGGAAAGTCTTGTCTAGTGTATCCATTTTATTGTTGTTGATTTTTCATGCTTTTGTTTCTAGTCAGTCTTCCCTTGAGAAGTTCAACTTTTCTGTCCTCAGCCTCAGGAGATCAAATCTGTTGGCGTCTGTAGCCATATTATCAGCATCTGTTCATTTCCACTGATTCCGTTTCTCACCGCTGCAAGGCATGAGTTGTAAAATTGACTAGAAGTATCCTCCTCCGCACGCTTATCGTGCAGCTTCCCCTCCTGCGGGCGATCCCTGCGAGCCTTGCGATTGCTTATTTAAGCCTAGTCAAGGTAAGCAACAAAAATTCCGTGTCCCCAGCGACCCTCGCAGATCCTGAGGGGCAGTTAGCCTGAGAGACGGAGATCAGCTTGTCCAGATTGGACCACTCTGCCCGAGGAGAGAGGGAAGAACTCCTCACTCCTTGTTCTTCCCCCGTGCTGCCTCTGTGGTTTCATATCAATCAATATGTCCTGCAACGGGCAATTATTGCTCTTTGAGAAAGGGAGTTTCAACATCGACGGGTTTCGGGACAAAGATTATATGAAAAAAAGCCTCGACTATCGACTTACTCTAACCACCTGAGAAGATATTAATTAATAGAGACAGTCTATGCACCGAATCCTCTGTACGGAGTACATCATGGCAAAATCACCACCAAGCTCACGGCTTGGTTATGGTGGCTAGTGGACCCGACGTAAATTGAAAGACATCTTTAATCTATCACAGTATCCCGCTAATCACACCGATCATCATCGCACAAGTCCCGAGAAGTTGGGTAGAGTGCCGTGTCAACAGCACCTTTCCTCCACCTCCTACTGAACTACCTGCATGAGAGATCACTGCGCTTACAGTATCGCCATGGGACAGGTCCAAGAGGCTGCAGACACCGCAGAGAGACCAAGAGGTGAGCTCCATCTATCATCTCTCGGCAGGATCCAGAGTCGCGTCACCTTGATCCGACTAAGTGGAGATGGCATAACGGCGGCAGCAGCGGCCAACCAGCGGGCGTCCTGTCAGCCTACTGGGGTCGAATGGAGTCCCATGCAGTGCCAAAGAGGTTCGCTTCACCGGGGCGAATAGGAGAGCCTCGTAAACTGTGGCGATGACCTGTCACCTTGGATGTGCCAATGTGGTGCCATGTTGGAACCGGTGTCGATTGCTCTCTTGAGCACTTGTGGGCTCTGTTCAGCTCATCATGCCAATCTGCATGGTGGGCGGGAGATGTGGACACTGGAAGGGTTACCTGTATGCTGAATGCAATGTTGACCTCCAGAAACGTCATACCTGAGTAACTTGACCAGGGTTTGCAAGGAAATCAAGGATCAAAGTTGTAATAATTACCACGGCCCGTGAAGGAGGGTTTCAGGGATAAGGGGGGGGGGCGTGGCAAGAACAGGAAGCTCCGTACGGAGGAGTCGAAGTTGGGAAAACGGGGACTGTTACCCACAGCGTTCGCCCAGTTCGCCCAGTGTTCCGCCGCGCCGGGTCGACTTCCCCAACTCCACTCCGGGCAAAAACAAGAGCTGTCGGCCGCTCCATCCTCCTTCCTTTCCCTTGACTCGACTAAAGACTCTCGCGGCAGGTCATGTCGTGCAAGCTTCATCTCCGATCCCGACCTGGGCTGCCTATGCATTCTTAACCACCTAATATACGAATCTAATCGGAACCAAGGTTCCTGGGCCTTCGGAACCTTTGGAGAGCTTCTTCGCGACGCGACGGAGCGGTTCGCCGCAGGGCTGTGGTTTGGAGGCTCTCGCGAATCGCCCGCAATGGAGCCCCTCCATTCAGGCACCGACTCCTCGACCCATTCCAGAGACAAGTCCGCGACGTCCCAAATTCGCATTGATGAGCTGCCAACCGTGATCCGAACCCGTCATGGAGGTCTTTCCAACAATGCGACATCTCCTCTTCGCCGCGCCAACACGGTGGCACAGAGTGGGACCCTAATTAAGAGGAACCTGGAGCTCAAGGCTACACGAGACAGGAGCGGCAGGACGACGGGGATACGTGCTAAAGATAGCCATGAAATGTTACGAAATGCCCCATTACAACGGTCGAAGACGCAGATACACCGGTCCCCACTCGAAACCCGCCCAGCGGGACGTAAAGCCGGTCATTTCACGGTTGGAAGTGTCGGCCAAAACGGCAAGATCTTTCTCAGGTACGATCGCAATCGATAATCTCGGCGACCAGGCCCTGTATGTTGCACACCGTCTACGGTTCGAGCTGACCATTGCCGCTTCTATGGCCAGGCCGATTGCAAATCCGCCACAGAAAACCCCTTCAATAGTGCCATTTTCCTCGATCGATCAAGTGACGAGCGACCGTCTTCAGCTGCAAAGACACGCACCAGTTCGAGATGACCCATCACGGTGGTCGAGTTCTCAGCTGTCTGAACTTCGCCCACGCGGAAACCCCAGCGACGATAGCGAGTCCGTCTTTTCCGAAGCACCGCGGCCCGAATCCACCCTCTACCGTCGTCAACAGGCCAGCTCCTTCTCTACAATCTCAGAGCAACAGTCGGTATCGGATGCGGGAAAGCGTGGAGAGTTGCGCATTGTGATCGACCGATCGGAAGACCGACCAAAGTCAGCAGGCGAGAAAACTGGCAACTCAGCTCTAGAAGTCCCCATTCCCCATTACCGGCTCGGTTCTCCACGTTTTAACACTGAAGGTAGTGCAATGCTGCATAGTTCCGTCTACACGCGGACCTCAATGTCCGACAACTTTCGAAATTCAACCCTGTTAGGCGGCATGGCTGATCCTTTGCCGACCCATTTCCAAAGCGGGTACAGCAGAGATTCTTTTTCTCAACACCGGCCCTCTTTTGCAGTCTCCTTGTTCTCTGGGACTGGAGCTATAGATCTCAGCCGAGCTTCCCCCATTCCGAGGAACTCGGTGGTTTATGAGTTGAATGGACCCGTCGAACCCTCCATCTATGAAACCTTGGTCTCGGATATGGATTGCCAATCGGTCGTGCGGTATATCCCTGGCACCAAAGATATTAATGCAGCTACGCCCGCCCGCATCGTCGCACAAATCTCTTCCGAGTCGTTCATGGACTATGAGCTGGTGTCAGACTTCTTCCTCACATTCCGATCTTATCTTTCCCCAGGCCACTTGCTTGCTCTACTTCTCGCACGTCTGCAATGGGCGATCAACCGACTGCAGGAAGATGGACGCATTATTCGCATTCGGACCTTTGCAGCACTTCGACATTGGATCTTGAACTATTTTGTCGATGATTTTGTTGCAAATTATAATCTTCGATCCCAATTTTGCGAAACTATCAACATGCTATATACCGAAGTCAAATCACGAGCGACTGGCGGCATGAGTGATCTGAAGATTCTCATCGATTTGAAGCGGTGTTGGAATGGCAAGTGCTCCGTCTACTGGACAGCTACAGAATTCGCTCGTGCATACAACGACCCCGATACCCCAATTGCTCCCGGAAGCATCCACATCGATTTGCCTCCCGTCGATGTGCCCCACCAGAACCCTCCCTCCGAGGGCAGTGTTCATCACTCGGACATCGCGTCCCGCGATAGCCTGCCCATTTCCGTACAGCATGACCGCAACGATTCTGCTGTCACCACTCAAAGCATACCTTTTTCCACGAAAAGTGAGCAGAGCGTGTTAGCACTCTCATGCTCACTGCCCCCAAAATCTTTGAAGCGCTTGTCCATGCCATATTCGAAAGGCAAGGCACCGCATCCAGTACCTCTAGGCCTTACAAAAAGCACGTCTCCTCCTGAACAATCTCCAAGCTCACCAAAACTGTCACGGTACCCATTCCATGGCCATGCGCACAAGAGGAGTGGCAGCTTCTCTGATTCTGTGAGAGATGACCGACTGCCTTTATATGGCGAGCCTGGTTCGGCCGGGCCTGCTCCGCGAGAGATCATTGATCCGGTCAGCTTCATTCGCGGGGCCTTGTATCCTCCGGCAGAGTCATACATGACAATGATGGCACCGGACTCGCCTCCTTTGGCACCGCCTTCGAACTCATCTAGTACGGATCGGCGAAGCATCCCAGATGGCGGGTCCAAACCAGGTCCATCAAATTCTGGCGTCAGAACTATCATTGGATCGATCAAGCGAGCTCTTCATACTAGAAATGGCGGCCAAAGTGTCTCTGCTCGAATCGGAAATGCTCCCGATGCCATTTCGCTTCCCTCGCGTGGGAAGACATCCGCCATGCCTAATCATATTGCTTTGGGCTCTGAGTTTTATCGCGAAAGAAAGATGGCTGCCGGCTCTAAGCAGCCAGCTCGGATTGACTTGCTCTGCGATGAATCTTTGAAACAATATCGTGAGGTCATGGGTGCACACGAGGTTGAGACAGAGACAGCTCAACAGCTAGCCGCTGCTCCAGGCCTTCCTAATGCTGATGTAGAGCCGCCTCACCTGTCGTCTTTCGAAAACCCTAAGGCGGATGAGTCCAAGATCATGAGTGGTCTAACCACTGGCAGTGGATCTATTGTGATCGTAGACGACACTGGATTCGAATCTCCTGTAATGACAGGAGCTGTGCAGGGCTCTGAGCTAGCTGTTCCTGATAACCGTGCTTGCTCCAATTCGGTCAGCAAAGTGACATCCACCATGTCAAATGACCAGTCACACACATCGGCGCCCGGAGAAGGAGAATATTTGCTTCCAGTCTACTATAACGGCGATGTCCCAGAGGCCAATGTCCCCCCCGTCCCATCGAATCTCCTCGGCTCATTGTCGCAGCGGCGGTCCTTTTCAACCGAACGTCAAGCTACGCCAACTAAGAGAATGTCGCTCTCCCTTCGCCTCCGAAAGTATGCCTCCTTTCAGAGCGGCATCTCCAAGCATCGCCTGTCGATGAATAGCGATGCTGGTAAGTCAATCGCCGGATCAGTTGCTGCACACGATCTCATGGGTAAGCCGATGGGCCCATCGCTTCGCCGCCGGCCTGGTGGCAACCTGCGTCAGATGCAATTTGTGGGTGAAATGGAGCCTGGCCCCGGCTGCGACTCCTTTGTGTCTACTGCCTCATATGGCGAATCTCTGGTGGCTGAGACAATCTCCTCGGGTAATGAAACTGTATCACGTCCACCATCGGCTTTGATCCCTCCCAACCCTCGATTCTCTCTAATTCAAGAGGATGGGGGATCGAACCACAATCTGCGGCGCTCTTTTGAGGCAGCTATTGCTCGATTTGCCCAGATTCCTGATGACGACGACGGAGGCATCGAGTCAACCTTGCTCAAGCTCGAAGGCAAGTGGAAAAGTCCGAGTGACGTGCACGAAACCAGCAGACGCGAGGAAAATCTTGATGCTGGTGCCGAAAGGCAAGCTAAGCCTGGCTGGGAAGTTCTTTCTCGGCGCCGACAGACTGATAGATCGGCCTACTCAACCGTTGGAGGGAGACTTGCACCACCTAGACCATATTCGGACTCTGTGACGGATTCTGAAGAATCTTACAATTCCATTCCTCTTCTCGAGCGAGGATTGTCTGACGAGTCAATGAAGCGGCCACCTACGAGTCGACTCCACGTGGCAGATCAATATGGAGCCCCTCTCAGCCTCATTTCTAGCCGGGATACTTCTGAGATAGCCTCATCGCATCCGTCAATTCAGATTATTCAGAAAACGGAAAGCATTCAACGTATTCCCCACGGGTCGACGATCCCTGAACATGCCTCAGGCTCAGCCGGGCAGAATACCCCCAAGCGCCGATCTGCGCTGTCCTCGGAGATGTCTGTTGACATGATCGATTCGCGTGAGGTCATGGACGGGCGTCTGTCTATGGATACCCGCAGCCTGAACGCTTCGACTGTTGAGATCGCGCCTCATCCACTAGCACACCCACCCTCGCCTCCTATGACAATTCAACATCCGGGATCCTTCGGTTCTTCTGTTTCCCCCTTGGAAAAAGTGTTGTTCCAACCCCAACCTCTTACACCTGAGACATCTCCCAGGCATCGGGAGGTGGATACATCTATCATGAGATCCAGAAATGTCCCCCAATTCTCGACCGATGTCCTCTCCAACTCTGAGAGGAATCGCCCCATTCAACTTACCTTCAACGAGACCGGGCCGGATCACGTTCCTTTCATCCTCGCTTGTGAGTCTCAGATGCTTGCTCAACAATTAACTTTGGTCGAAATGGCAGCCTTGAGTGAGGTCGATTGGCGAGACCTGGTTGAAATGAGATGGAGCAGTGCTTCTCCGGCTATCACCAGCTGGGTTCAATTCCTTTCTGCAGAACATCGCAAGGGCATTGACCTAGTTGTTGGTCGCTTTAATCTAATGGTAAAATGGGTCGTGTCCGAGATCGTCCTGACCCGCGACATCCACGAGCGTGCCCGGACTATCGTCAAATACATTCATACGGCTGCTCATGCGCGTCGCCTCTGCAATTATGCGACAATGCTTCAGATCGCCATTGCTTTGTCTTCGTCGGATTGTACTCGGCTGCAGAATACCTGGCAGCTAGTTCCGCCAGAAGATAAGCGGCTGTTCAAGGATATGGAATGTTTGATACAGCCTGTGCGCAACTTCCATGACCTTCGTGTCGAGATGGAGACAGCCAATCTGCAAGAAGGCTGTATCCCATTTATTGGTAAGTTGGATCCTTATTATAGCTTCTATTCACTTGAGTCCCTTTGAATTTAACCATCGAGCAACAGGTCTCTATGTACATGACCTTACCTATAACGCGCAAAAGCCAGCCCAGGTTAGCAACTTCAGCGGAGGACTACTAGTCAACTTCGAACGGTATCGTACTGCAGCTCGCATTGTCAAGAGCCTTCTTCGACTTATTGATGCTAGTACGAAGTATCGCTTCGAGCCCGCTCAAGGGATCATCGAACGGTGCCTGTGGATTGCATCTCTGTCTGATGAGGAAATCTCTCTCCGGAGTAAGAGCCTTGAATGAGCCTACATCCTAAATCTCTTGCCCGAGATTCCAGTCTTCCTATTTTCTTTCTTTGTTCCTTTTTGATGATTGAACCCTTCATACCCCATGTCGTTGCAGAGGTTTTTAGATTCCCTGCCATATATCCTGTATCTATATTTGCATTTGTTGATTTTTCTTGGGACTTGCGCGCTTGGTTATTCTGTTTGCGTTTGAAGCGAGCATTTTCATACGAATCCGGGAAAATGGAAATATCACGGTCGAATGGTAGTCAGTGTTGGTTTGCCTTCTACCATTGTTACATACACCACGGCATATCCGAATACCCTGGTTGCTTGCATTGCAACGTGTCGCGTGAATTAATCGAGAATATTTTTTCATAGTTATGCCCCAATCACGAGCCTAGTATATCATTATACAATAATCTTTTATGCTTCATGTTATTACTTTCAGGTAGTATATGACCGAGTTGCGGTTTTATCTTAAGTGGGCTTCAACGTGCGTCATAAACGCGGCATCAACTGGGCAGTGTGTGTGATCTACGGACCCGACCACCTTTTCCAGCGCCGATCCCATCGTCCACCCTCCGCCCGAACTACCCATCTCCGCTCGTGGAGGTCTCCTCCATTTTGCCGTTTCGCACCTCCAAGACCTAAACTCTTTTACATTTGATGTCCCGCCTTCGGTCTCAGCAACTGCAGGCCCGCCACGATGGACACGACCGAGCCACGGCGCGGGGCTTCAGAGGTGGTTGATCGGGACCCTTCCCACAGCCCCGCGTCCTCAAATCACCAGCAAGAGCTTCCTGATGACCTACCCAAGTCGCTGGATGATCGCCGGTCGGTGCCAATCTTCCAGGAGACGGAGATGTACGATGCTTGGCAAGGTAAGCATCTTCCCACCAGCTGCTCCCAAGTGCCATCCTGCGACTATCTCCTGTCTATGCTTGTGGCATACCTCCCAGAATTTCACATGAGCAACAACTAAATCATATGGTTTTCTAGGACAGTCCCAATTCCTCACGACCCCGGTGGCTGCGAAGCCCCTGAGTTTCAGTCTCGCGCTCGACGACCACATGCACGATTCCGAGACCGACCTACGAGCTCATGGCCTGGAGGACAGCGACGCGCGACTGATGGAGATGCTTGCAGCGCAGGCCGCCCATCGCGAAGTGGATTCCCTCGGCGCGGACGAAGAAAGTATTGCGGCGGATGAGAAATTGACTACGGCGGAGAAAAGGGATATCCTGCAGAAGAGCCTCAATATGGCTGCAAGCAATGGTGACGTCGAGCGCGTGCGGAAGCTGATAGATGGGCCTGCTAAGAGCTATGTTGATGTGAACATGCCGGATGAGGAGGGAACAGTGCCCTTGATCTACGCCAGCTGCTTTGTGGGTGACCCTTGCTTGCGCGACTTGCGATGAGAACATGCTCCTTTGCCCCTTTGGGCGTATGGAGATAAAGATTAATGCTAATGAGTGATTCTTGTAGGGTCATCAAGATGTGGTTTCCGCACTCCTCGACGCCGGCGCTTTCGTAGACCAGCAGGATCGCAACCAGTGGAGCGCGCTGATGTGGGCCATGACCAATCGACACAAGACCATCGCAAAGATCCTCCTAGACCATGGGGCTTCGCCGGACATAAAGTCATCCTCTGGTGGTACGGCATTCGACTTTGCGCAGCCGGGCAGCGAAATCTCCGAGTACTTACATGAGAACGGTTATAGCTTCGGAACAGCCGGTGTTATGCATGATTTCTATGATGCGGGGCTCGCGCATGGTCGTTTTGAGGAAGAGCTAGCGGAGAATGAGATGAAGCGCCGTATGATGATGGAAGAAAGCGCAATTAACCTGGAAGTGGATCTATCAAGTCTAGGCTTGGATGAGAAATTCGAGGTTAGCACCATTGACATTTTGCTACTTTATGGATGACAATGCTAACCAGAGGACGTCTTAGCCATCGGACGATGAAGAATTGGATGACGAACAGCAGGAGTTTGTCTGGGATAGATGTCTCAACGATCAGATGTTTGTCTTCCAGGACCACGAGCTGGAACGCATTCTGGACATGATAATCACCAATATGACCCCACAGCGGTCTCCGTCTCAAAAACCCGTTCCGGCCAATCTCCTCTTCCTCATGGCGCGCTATGCCCACTATCATGCTAGCCCTGAGCTCTTGACAATCCTCCTTCACTCCGCGACGGATAAGATCAATGACGTGGTGGAGCGTTACCAGTGGGATATGACCATGCAAGCGTTCTGGCTGTCCAATGCGACGTTACTACTTCACTATCTCAAAAAGGATTCTGGCCTGGTGGGAGCTACGGTACAATTCCAGCTCCACTTGGCGGAGCTTATCAATGAAATCTTTGTGCTCATCATTCGTGATGCCGAGCGACGAATGAACAAAGTCCTAGATGCGGCAATGCTGGACCATGAAACCATTCCTGGACTGGAAGATATTGCTTTCCAAAATGAGTGGAAATTGTTCCGGAAGAAGAAGTCTGAGGCGCCTGAGCCAGCAGAGAAGCGATTCCGGCCGCCATCGCCTCGCCGACGTGCACAAATCTCGCCTCGTAATATTACCTCACTCCTCTCGTCGACGCTATTTGTACTTGACCTTTACGACGTTCATTCTGTGATCGCAACACAAATCATCTCACAACTCCTATACTGGCTTGGTGCGGAAATCTTCAATCGCATCATGAGTACCAGACGGTTTTTGGCGCGCACAAAGGCAATGCAGATTCGAATGAACGTCTCTACCTTGGAGGATTGGGCCCGTACCAACAATCGCCAACCTGAACATTATGAGAATGGATCTTTGACAACAACAGGAGAGACCACGGTGGATGCTGCTCGCCGACACCTGGCCCCCGTCATCCAACTTCTTCAATGGCTACAGTGCTTCTCCTCGCTTGGCGAGGACCACGAGTCTCTCGTGACAACACTTTTGCAGCTCCAACAGCTCACCCCCAATCAGCTCTTGCATGCTGTAAAGTCCTACCGACCCGAGGTTGGCGAAAAGGGCCTCACAAAACAAGCGATGAGATTCCTTTTGGACGTACAACGCGACCCCGAACTCATGTATCGGGAGCAATTTAGAATTCAGGAAGAGAAGGCGAGAGCGGATGCCGGGCCTATAGCTCCTTCAACAATCGAAACTCGCCCAAAGACACCCACGAAAGAAAAGCCCAAAGAGGATGGCACATCACAAGCCTCTGGAACTCCAGACCCCGGACTGGCCTCTCCAGGCTCAGTCGCTGCATCCTCACGTCCCAACAGCATGTCCGGCCCATCTCGGAACGACGAACGCCCTGGCAGGGACAATGTCTTCCTCGATCCCACTTTCTTCCTCCCCTTCTCCCTACCAACAAGTACCGACATGCTCGTCAGTTACGGTGCCGGGTTGGGGGGAACCAATCGCGAGCGCGCACGCAAGTACATTCCTACAGTTCCTCCGGAGGTGCTCACTCGATTGGACCGTGGTGCCGAGGCATAAATCCCGACGAAGACGTCCTTTTATAGTGACCTTGCACTTTTTCGCTTACATTGATATGGCATGCTCGTATCTTGGACCCGTTCAGCCTTCAATCCTGGGTTTTGGCTTGAGGAGTACGAGCCATTTCTTGGCGAAGCCAGGAGAGTGACATCGACACAGCGATACCCTGGCTTCCTGGTTTTGAACCCGCTTGGTACGTCTGCATCGAGGGATATGTGGATATCGAGCGAAGTGTATATATTTCCCAATAATTACGTCGTCAAGATCGTGGTTGCATTTCTGGAATCTCAGTGATAGTACCTGGGCGTACGCACAGAAGATGTCAACAATGTATACATAAACACCTCTGAAATCCCTCGCTACAGATCTGATTCAGGAAAGAGCTGGACTTCTTAGGTCTCAACGCGTCTCAAACAGTTCGAAGGTTGTTCAAGCAGGTAGGCGAGACCTTTGGAACGTAAGACAGAGTGTCCCTTGTGTAACCGCTGCCGGGGATCTCCAACGCTACTGCCGTCAGCTTCCTTCTTCTTTGTTGGGGTTCTCCCAAAAAAGGCTTCTCTGGCCCTGCAAGAATTTCCCTTCTTTTTCTCCCCTGGTTTCAGCTCCAAATATATTTGGGGCCACGCGGTGACCGTTCTTTTCGCTTTCATCTTACTCTCGCTGCCAATGTATTATTTATATCTAGTCATCTTTGATATCCTCTCGAAGGATGAAAAGAGCGACTCTTGATAGAGAGGTCACAACCGATTGAGAGGACACGAAATGAGCTTGCGTGGCTGGATGACAAAAGACACATTTCTTCAAGAACCACAACGGCTCGTGGTTTACACACCACATAATGCTTTCGTGGGCAATACCGGGTGTCGCTAAACACGCGCCCAAGACGGGACTCTGACTACGCCGACATTCCAAAAAGCGGAATGCCGAACAATATTTCGAGCAGACCACATCTCAAGCCAGCCACCATGTCGAATACCTGGGTAATCTGACATCAGTCTGACGGGGTTGACCACGGGCTACGAGATCCCAACCAAGAAAGTGTGTTCCTTTTCCCCCTGAAAGAACAGACCTGCCATACCCGAACTGCGTTACATTAGAACCTCAATGCATTGTCACTCTCGATCATTCTTCCCTACGCACAGCGCTCGTTTAGATAAAAAATTTTTCTTGACAAGCATGGCTTAGAGAACAGCCTTGTCATTAGGACTCTTTAGTTCAATAGATAAATGTGAATGCCGCTCCCCAGATCCGCAATCAAGGAGTGTCCTCCGAGGAGCCAGTACGTGCCAAATTGGGATGATCTAAGTTTCATCGATAACTTTATTCACTGACTGAAAAAGGCCAGTATTATCGTTGTGTGGGATGGGTGGATTTTGACGCAGGACAAAAAGATTTCCCTAGGCGGAGTCGCTTACTTGACAGATTTAAGCTTATTTTGCTCCCTGATGTGGCTCGGGACGCGCCACGTGGGTTCTGACGTGACGGTTTGTGCGGTAAACAAAAATCTATGTGTGGTCACTCTCACAGATTCATGGACCTGGCGAAATTAAGAAATATATTGGTAGGTAAGAAAGGTAGCAATAGTAATTTGTGTCACGCATTATAGAACAAATGGTTGTATGATCAGTTGGAATTTTGAGTATTATAAGAAATCATCTGGAGACGTATATGAGAAAAGCCGATATGAGTTTAAGATTAATTGGATGCTTGCTCATTTCTCATTTAAGTGTCCTAAGTTTTAATCACATTTTGGAACATAGTAAGTACATAGGGTGCGTAACAAAGAATGAGGGAATGAAACATATGAATGAATATACCCTCAGAGCCAATGCTGGCCAGCTCTAAGCCGACTCGGGAAGGCCTTGTCATCATAGGGTATTTTCGCCCACGGGTAAATCAGTTCCAACGCCAGCAATGGCCAAAATGCCCACAAGATATCTTGATAATTTGGTATTCCCTCATGCCCACAATCCCTCATGCCCACAAGATCCCTCGATGCCCACAAAGTCCTTGGGTGCCGATAAGGGGTTGGTCGTGTTTCGGTCGTTTCAGTTGATTCAGTCGATTCAATTGCTTCAGTCGATTCAGTCGTTTTAGTCGCTTCGGTCATTTCAGTCGTCCAACCTCATTCCTTTCACCCCGGACCCGCGGATCCTCCAGTCCTCCAGTCCTCCAGTCCTCCAGTCCTCCAGTCCTCCAGTCCTCCAGTCTTCCAGTCTTCCAATCCCCCAATCCCCCAATCCCCCAATCCCCCAATTCCCCTTTCACTCAAGTCAGGTTGTCGAAGTCAAAGTCGAAATCGAAGTTGAAGTTGTCGAGTCCAGGTCATGGGAGGCCAAGGAAATGATCGGAAGCATGTCGTAAATGCAGGCGTAATCTACTTCCACCACCAACACCCCGAACCCAAAGCAAGCTGTAAAGGAAGCGAGCTGTCGTCCACCATCCCACTCTGTCCACCCCCTGTCCTCCATTCTCCAACCTGTCATTCCACCTCTTGCGCCTCGTCCCACTGCGCCTCTTCCACCACTCAAGGTTCCCGGTACCGATGGATGCTTGAAAACGCGCAGAGCCAAAGGAAGTATGACGACCCACAAGCCCGATGGATGCTTGAAAACACGCAGAGCCAAAGGGAGAAAGACGACCCACAAGCCCGATGGATGCTTGAAAACACGCAGAGCCAAAGGGAGAAAGACGACCCACACGCCCGATGGATGCTTGAAAACACGCAGAGCCAAAGGGAGAAAGACGACCCACAAGCCCGATGGATGCTTGAAAACACGCAGAGCCAAAGGGAGAAAGACGACCCACACGCCCGATGGATGCTTGAAAACACGCAGAGCCAAAGGAAGTATGACGACCCACAAGCCCGATGGATGCTTGAAAACGCGCAGAGCCAAAACGGGGACCAAACACTACCCGCTGCCAGACCTGGTGTGAGGAAAGGACTCCAAAGGCAAATGAAGGTGAGGAGGGGAGAGAAGGAAAGAAGAAAGCAAACGGGGGAGGGAGATGGTTTATGAATTGCCATGGGGAAAATCCTACTAACCCAAATAGGAAATATAGGCAAACAGTAGTCTCTCACCCACCCCCATGACATGATAATTGACTAAAGATCGATATTGACAGTTTCATGGGCATCTTTCTGAGCGCCTAGAGCTGCTGATCGAAGCTATGTGGAAGTTTCCAAGAATTTTTGGCATCTTTGGGCGGTTATACGCGATCTTGTGTGACCAAAGTGAAAGCTGGTGTCCAAAGTTGTTTCGAATGAGCTAAAACTTCGCCAGTATATTGTGATGGGCTCAAAGTATCTGAAAACCAGGCTCCCATGATGTGACAGCTTTGTGCTTGGGAAGATAATGGGCTTTGAAGAGGTGAAAAAACGGGTTGTGTGTTAAAAATCCGCTGAAGTTGTGTGGTCCATTGAAACCTTGACTTTTTGCCCGGCAAAAGCACGAAAAGACAAATTATTCTTGGCAGGAACACATACTTTTCTTGTCCAACACTTACACGCGCTCGAAGGGGAGATTACTCTGACATTTCTTCTATCTTTTCATGATCTACAATATAGACATGACTTACACAGGCTGTGAGTAAGTTGTTCTCATGAATAGACTGTTGATATCAATGGATCAAGGGTCGCATACAAACTCTCAAATGGCTTGAATCCGATCCCATTTGCATGTCCGTGACTCCTCGTCAGGACGTGGCAGTGATTGGCCCGTGAGACTCCGGATTATTGTTTTGGGCGAGGTCTTCGGCAAATCAGATGTGCAATCATGCAGTACGTATGAAGTGATGTGTGCGCCCATCTCTCCCAAGCAGTAGTGTTGAAAATGGACGAAAGGGAAAGAGAGAGTCACGGGATGCTGGGCGAGACCACTGGGTGACTTCGGTAGCTGTCCAGCAGGAGGCAAAGGAGTCTCAGGTTACGATAGGCGACACCACGTTTGGCTTGCAGAGATCAAGGCACCCGCGATCTTACAAAGAATCACGAACTGGTATCGACCTCGGCAAGAACAGGTACAACGGAACAGAATTGGCCTCCGTTGTCCTATCAAGATGAAGCAGAGCAACTACAACGAACAGGCGTCTCCATGCTGGATAATGCCACTCTTGAGGCCCAAAATAGTTTCAATCCATTGGAACTACTGTTTTTCTCGAGTCTTCAGCCGACAGCCGTTCATCATTGGATGTTTGGATCGTAAAAGAATCCACCTCACTGGATCGATCACGAACGCATGTCCATCTCCTCGGGGGTGGCCGTTGCACCGAGTTCCCACTTGGCGCCTCAGCCGGCTCTGTTGAGCGTCTCTGAGTCTCAGTAGCTTGCGACGGTTGCCTCTTTTGTGATTTCATCGCTCTCAAGCTGGTCAACTTCTGAGTTGCCGGGATCTGTCGTACCTCGCTTATCCTCCGATCCGTCGGACTGGTTGCATTGGATGTACTCAACTTCAAACACTCGCATGCCTCAACGACCCCTCACCTCCTCCTCAGACGACCTCAACATTTTGACCACTTTGAGCCCTCCCCGAGCGCCCGATCTCATCAAGCCTCCGTCTTTTCCCAACCAGGATACGATTGACACCATTGCCGAACCGCGCCGCCCCCCTAAAACATCCGGATCGGCGCCATGGCTGAGTGGGCCCCAGCGCTTGCGCGGAATCTGGAGCCCGCCCGCTTCGACGGCACGGCTGGCTATCGTCATTGGTGCTGGGGGTATACAAGTGCCCGTGCGAGGCGGCTCCTAGTTGAGGCCAACAGCAATGGCAACGCTGCTCTTGCGCACCAGTATCTTTTTTGCCCGCTTGTCCCCTTGCCCCCAAAGCTGTGTGCTATCGAAGGGGACCTCTTGCTGACTGAGATCCGCCTAGCATCACCGTGAAGCACTGTCCTGAGTCCTTCCAGTTTTTTTTGTCAGTCCGAATCTCGTTCCACAAGACTAGAATTTCATCTTCCGATGATGAGAAGAGAGTTCAGCGCTTTCCATCGGATCGGCGGGTTTTTTGTCTCCGGGAAGCTTATGGCCTCGTTTCAGCTTGCCTCGGATCTCGCCTGCCCCGCCTTCTAGACGTTCCATGTTTGAGTTATTTCAGGCGACCCTGCAATCGATCAGACCAGTCCTACGTCGTCTGTCGGTTCACCTCCTTAAAATGCCTGATTATAGCATCGCGTCCCCAATTGATAGTGCAAACCACAACCCCTTTCCCTTTCAGGTGCTTTGACACTGACTCCGCCCCATTCTGAACGCAACGTCAGAGGGCAGGTGTTTTCCTAATTGGGTAACTTGAGAGCTGCCTCATCGGGTTGATGGGGCCTGTACGTCGTGACCGGTCGCTTCAACGCTGCTGCACTACTCTTCTCCACTCCCCACTCCCCTCCGCCGCAAGTCTTACCTTTGTACCTCTGGCCTTTCACCAGCTTGCTAACTCTGAGAACTTTCGATCAACAGTGAATCCGATGAGTGCACAGTCGCTGCACCAAGGAAAGCGCTGTTGCGCTCTTCGCATTGCTTCGACTATCCACTGGGACTCAATTCTCCTTCCATATCTTCCCATAGGAACCTTCTCCAGCTCCTGGTGAGCTGTCTCTTGCCAGAAAATCGAGACATGCATACCCTCCCCCCCGCGCCTGGTCCGTGGGCTGGCCCCGAGACAATGCAGCGTTGGCTACAGGCCAAGATCGAAGAGGACCGTCGCTGTCAAGAGGAGGAGAAGACTCGTCAGGAGACAATGAAGCTGGAGCGGCGCAAGGTTGATCATGCAATCCTCGTGGAGGCCTTACGTGGTGGTGTACCACCACACCTGGCCCCGTTGGTCCTTGGGGCCGTAGACGGACCCGTTGACGGAAAGCCTGCTACGCCAGAGGCAATAAAAATAACGGCAGATCTGGCTCGATATTCCTCAGTGCCATCGCATCAGCCGCAAGCCCACCCGGGCGTATCTCAGTCTGCGACGCTTCCTTCGCTCAGTCACCAGTTCTCAACACCAACGGCTGGGATCTCCATCGCGGATCTGCGCACCATCTCTGCCAATGCGTATGCCTCATCTTTGCAAAATCCATCACCAGTTGTGAGAGACACTTCTTCTCAGCTACCAGCTGGAGGGCTTGGCGGCGGCAATGGTGGTTGTCCTCCATTCGTCTCAACCGTCATAAGTTCAAATGAGTTGCCTGCTGGTCATAGTTCACGTCCGATGGAATTGACCACGCAAAGCCGACCGAACAGTGGATTTCACGCTGCGCATTCCCTTGGTGCTCCACGGCCGTCACTACCGAATCCTCCTCGGGGCCAATACGAATCACGACCTCGCCGGCCTTCACCCTCTATCGCCTTCCATCACTGGATTCCTCCAGGCCAATCAAAACCTCAAGCCTCATCAAATGGAGTACAGGGGGAGCATGTGCTACCACTGAATGGCTCAGCACAATTGCGTCCCGAGATAAAGGGATCTCCAGTTCGCAAGAGGAAATCACTATCTATCCATCATCAGATGCCCTCACCATCCTCTCGGTCCTCTGGTCCAACGGAGGAAAGCTCTCGGCATAGTCGACAAAGCCCAGCCGGCAGTCCGTCCGGCCAGACCAGTGTTCAAGGGGATTTCCGACGGTACAGCGATGTATCTACTTCTCGAGAGCCCTCGGCTACAGAGAAAGGACACACCGAGAACCGATTTCAAAGAGAAGAGCGACCCCAAACATATGTGGAGAATTCGGGTACCACTGACCACGGCCCTTACGAACTCAGAAGACCCTCTACGGGTGAACGCGTCAAGCATGAGGATAACAACCAGGAGTCCGATCAAGAAGATCAAAGACAATACTTCTCTCGCGGGCGGAGTTCCGCATCCTGAATACAAGTTATGGTCTATCACTAGACTCAGCACATTGAACTAAATCTAGTGCAATGGCCGCTCCGGGTGACAGAGAATAATTCTTGGCCTTATTGAGCGTTCATCGTCTCATATCGCTCACTTTTCCCGTTCCGGATACTATATTGATCAATATTGAGGACAAAAAAAATCACCTGTGGGGACCGCTTATTTTGGTGCCAAATATTCGCATGCATCGTGCTATATACCTTGCGCGAGAATGGATCAAAAAGTAACTCTATCGGCGTTGGTCCTTGGCTGTGAGGTCTGTTTCATCATCAAAATGGATGTTCATTCTGGGCTTACATGATCGCACATGCTGTTGTTTACCCTCTTTCGGAGGTTGAGTGGCTTCTATCGAGGCTTCCATTCGTTGATTTTCATGCTGCAGAAGGTTCTAGTCCTTATGCCCGGCTGGACTGGACAGTGGGCAGCGTATTCGACGGTCAGACACCTTTGACGCGGGATAGCCACCAAATTACATTTCATCATGCTTACAGGAAAAGCTAGAATATGTTTCCAATCTGTATATACTGTGACTATTTTACTTAATTCAAGTGGATTGAATGACTATAGCTCGTTCCATGCGCTTCCCAACTTGAGGTTGCTCTACAACATGTACCTAAATAGAGGGGACCTATCTCCTAGCGAATCTGGGTCACTCGGATACTCCGAAGGGTCGATCTGGTCACGCTTCTTGTTGATGCGCTGGTAATTGAATCGCAGAAGGACGACCGCGATCATGCCCATGACCACGAAACCGAGCTCAAGGGAGTGGCCGAGGATGTATTTTGGAGCGTCCTTTGAGCGATAGAAGTTTGATGACATGGCTGTTAAGAAGAATATTAGACCATGATCCTGAAAAGGAACCAAGGAAAAGCATGCGAGATCTCGAGTCTTACCTCCGGCCAGGTTACCGATACCAATATGGATGGCCATACCTGCTGCGCGCTTGTAGTCGCCAGCGAGGTTGACACTCAACCACGTCACGTTACCAGGGAAAGCTGGGTAGATTCCTGCAATGGTCTGATTAGCCTTGATGCATTTGTTGCGGTGAATTGATTGAGAACCTACCGACGACTGCGATGAATACTCCAAAGTATACCACGCCCGGAACGCCGCGCCCAGTCGCTGAGATGACAATGATAAAGCCGATAGCGATCAAGGACATGAAGAACAGGATGAAGGGAGACCGTTGCTTGCGACGATCGGAGTACCAGGCTGCGGCCACGGCGACGATAGCAGCGGTGATGTAGATGGGAACCTGTGAGATTTGTTAGAAGAGACTTTCCGGCATTTCACATGGGCCATTTGTACTCACGGTGAGGAGCTGTGCGGTGGAAGATTTGTATCCCAGGTCCTTGATGATAGATGGGAGGAAGAACGAGATGCCGTAGAGTGGGCAGGTGATACCCCAGTACACTTGATGGAACGAGTCAGTAAACCGTCGCATGTGCTGCTATGTCGTCGCAGAGTGAACTTACTCAACAATCCCAACCAGATCTGCCAGTCCTTGAAAGCATCAATCACATATTTCATCTGGAACTTGGACTCATCCTGGACCATCTCACGCGCGTCTGCCGAGTTTTGAATCCGCAGCGCGTGGATCACGAATGCTCGCTCTTCCTCTGTGAGGAAGGTGGCTGTCTCGGGGGAATCGTGAATGGCAAATGGCGCAACAAAGGCGACGACCACGGTGAGCAGGCCTTCCAGGATGAAGATCCAGCGCCAGCCGGCGAGGCCACCGACTCCGTCCATTTTCTGTTCGCTGTGTGAGACAAGGAGGATAAGACGGAATTGAGGAATGCAATGCTTACAGCGATCCCGAAGGCCAGCAGTCCAGAGAATGCACCGGCGATACTGGCGGCGCTGAAGAACATGGCTTGCCGGAACTGCGCGCGGTGGCGAGGGTACCAGAGAGTAATATAATAGGCAACGCCGGGATATAGACCGGCCTCTGTAAGGAAATGGTCAGTGAGTCGTCGATCCCGGCGACGGGATTCCTATCGTACCAGCAATTCCAAGGCAAAGACGAGTGGCAAGGAGTCCACCGTAGTTTTGAACGATTCCCATGAGAGTCTAGAGAACACGATACGTGAGTTCCATAGATCATTGGAGACGAATCGGTGATTGGTCGGTCGCTTACCATCACAACACCCCAAGCGACCATGATCAATGGCAGCCATCGAGACGGTTTCAACTTCTTCAGAAGCAGGTTACTGGGCAACTCGAACACGCAGTAGGTAAAGAAGAACACCGTCACTATTCAGAGAGGGTATGTCAGTTGAGTCCGATCTTGACCTGGGATCCCTTCCTTTCGCGTCTGCGTCACGTACGTGTCCAGTTATACTGTGGCCCCGTCATGTGTAGATCGTCCAACAAACCCTCAATCTTGGCATTACCGATGTTGCCTCGATCCAAAAAGGCCAACAGGTAAAGCGCACTGAGCATGGGAATCAGCCGAATATCCATCTTCCGCAACACCGCTGCTTCATCGACGCCCGGGAACGTGGGAGGTGTCGCAGCCGCGGACTCGCGATCGGGATGCTTCTCATCATAGATCTGCGCATCCTCGAGTTGTTCATCGATGGGCTTGCCCCCGAGCGAGGTATCGGTGGAGCCGGGCATGGCGAGCGAATGTGACATGGGCGAGACTTCGTACCCTGGTCTTTTTCTCCCCCTAGATGAGATGCGGAGCTTGCCTCTGGGGGTATTTATATTTGGTGCTCCATCCTGTTCGCGCTGTGAGCCTGTTGGTGATGTTCAGACCCCGCGGGGGAAGCTTACCCCACGGATCCCGCCATGGAATTGTGCAACTGTGGAATCGCTCGAGGCCCAACTCGGTGTAGATCATCGCTGGCCTCGTTTCTGATCCTTGGCACACGGGCCCTGAGGGGTTTCGCCCCCAGCGTCTAGAGGCCTTGGGGGTGGCCGGTACGTCGCCGACCATCTGGGGCTTTGGACTGCGATGGCTCGGCCTGGGTTGCGAATGCCCCAGTACACAATTTGCTGTTTGGGTCGCCAGGGTGAACCGTTGCGAGGACGTCGCGAGCAGAGGATCCGAGATCTAGACCTACACGCAAGATAGCGCAACCTCGCTCATGGCATGGCGTGTCAGGTAGGTATTCCCTTGGGGATGCATCCTGGTATCGTGAACCCCTCGGTTCCGAGGTGGTCAATCGCTTCTGATCCGAAAGTGTCGGCTCGGAACCGTCGAGAAACGCCACTATCTCGGTCGACCGTGCGACTCGACTATGAATGCTCCCTGGATCTGCCAAGGCTCGTAGACGCGGGGAAAAGCTTGTGGATGTCAGTGCTCAACCTTCTCAGGTCATTCTATCCGATCTGGGCATGTGTCATCTTGACCCTTCTGACCACACGAAAGATAGTCGTATGATGCGAGAAGTTTCCTTCCCTCCTGCACTGCGGATGGATCCAGCCTTTGGGTGCGATCATGCTCATTCTCACGCATCTCCCCAGGTACACTCGACTTGATCAGGAGGTTTCAATCGCAGCCATTTCCTATAGAGAGAGAGAGAGAGAGAGAGAGAGAGAGAGAGAGAGAGAGTCAAGCAATGAAGACTGACATTTCTCTCATGAGTTGAACCATCGCCAATCAGCTAGCCACAGCTGCCCTCACAATGATATCACTCAATTCAGTCATCCAAGGTCATCACCACATCATCATGGCCACTGCCATGTATCTCTCTAGGTGAAATGGATTGGAATTGCCGCAACCTGCCAATCTCTCCAGCGACTTTTTTTTCGCGCCCATTCTTCTCATTCCACCCTCCAACTTGAACCGTCCATCATGGTCATCACAATGAGCCCCTGGACCAGGCCCGACACCACCTATCGCCCAATTGCGATCATCGGCGGCGGCGTGATGGGACGACGAATCGGGATGATGTGGGTGGCCGCGGGATTCAGCGTGATCCTCTGCGAAAAGCGAACCAACAACCACGATCCCGCCCTCGAATACATCAACACCAACATCGGCACGCAAGCCGCCAAAATGGGCACAAAGCCCGCCACCGCCCAAGTGACCACCTCCATGAAAGAAGCGGTCGAACAGGCCTGGATGGTCGTCGAGGCCGTTCCCGAGATTCTCGACATGAAAATCGACATTTTAGGCCAGGTGGATCAACTCACAAAGCCCGATTGCATTATAACGTCGAATTCGTCTTCGCTGCGGTCGAGCCAGATGCTCGCCCACACGACGAGGAACTATCGTATTTGTAATGCTCATTATTACATGCCGCCGGATCAGCTTTACTTGGAGCTGATGTCTTGCGGATACACCGATCCGGACATCTTCCCGTTTCTGATGGAGAAGGCTACCATCGCGGGCTTCAAGCCTGTGCATGCGCGAAAGGAGTCGACCGGATACGTCTTTAATCGGATCTGGGCGGCAATCAAGCGCGAGTGCTTGCTTGTGTTGGCCGATGGCGTTACCGATGGCGCGACGATTGATGCGATGTTTAAGTCATGGTTCCAGGCGGCCAAGGGCCCTTGTCTGATGATGGATACGGTCGGATTAGATACCGTTTACAATATCGAGAATATATATGTCAAAGAGCTCCATATAGACCCGCGTGCGAAGGATTGGCTGAAGACGGTGTATGTGGATCAGGGTAACTTGGGCGCGAAATCTGGGAAGGGGTTACTGGGATAAATTGGGATTGACGGGGGGTTTCCCCGTCGTAGAAATCGAGGTTACCTCACAGAGAAGATAAAAGGGGGGGGAGAGGGGGAGGGAGCAATAGCTCGTGGATTTATGCAGAAACTTGGTAGTCGCCGATGGCAATCATGACCCATTGGCGAGAGAATATCTGACGTTCAGAGTATCAATTATATCTGCGTTTTTGAGCGCTCTATGTAGTATTATTTCACAGCAAGATAAAGGGGCCAATTAATGACTAGGCCGCACACAACCACTTCACCCGACACTGCACACTCGGGGTCAATCGGACAATGTACACTTGCTGGTATCCGAAACACTTTCGGTTTGTGCCTCGATAGTTGATCAGGCCGGGGGAACGTAAGGGAGTGTACAGTGCATGGCACGACGGGTAGAAACCAAAAGAGAAAACCTCAAAAAACGATGGCAAAAGAAGGTGGAGGGATGGGTGGGTATCATCGAAAGAACCCACACGAACACAAAGGCAGTCGTCAGGCAAGATTAGATGTAAAAAAGGTGAAGAGAATCAAGCACATAGGGAACGTGACGAAAGTCAACATCAAGTAAGAGGGGTATTAAGAAATGAAGGATGATCACCATGAGGCTGAGTCTTTCTCAATAGTCTAGTATCCCACAAAATGGGTAATCGAGACAAGTGAATGGGTATAAAAAAATTAGACATCAAAAGGGGGTTCTCGGTATGCACCCCGATCATTAGGGTATCAAACGACCGTGAGAGCAATGATTAGTGAGAAAAAAGACAGTAATATCAACTCGACCCGATGATTAAGTCGCCTTCTTGCGACGGTGGACCTTCCACTCCGCTTTGGCAACGCGCATGAAGATTTCAACGTCCTTGATTGGGACCCAGCTAGTGAGCACCTTCATGCCGTTTTCGAAATCAGATTCGAGAATGATCTCGCGCATACCATCGATGAGGGCTGCGGAGGTGGCGTGAAGCACATCAAGACCTTGTCCAAAAGTGCTAGAGCGGGGGACAGGCGAATCCTTCTGGCCCTTGCCGGACGAGGTGTTTGGCCGGGCAGTTGCAGTCAGGTCGTCCGCATCACCAAGGAGCATAAAAACGTCCCATACGCGAAGCTGAGCAGGGAAAGGAATGGAGTAATTGAAAAGGGTGAGATACCATCGGGTTCCATATGCTGTGGGAGGAATCCCGACTTCGTTCTGTTCGATTGGTGCGTGAGTATTTGCCGCTCCCTTCGTATCTTTGGGGGAGGGGGGTTCTATGTAGAATGATTTGCTTACCAGTTTCGAGGCGACTTCACCACCAGCGAGCCACTCTCGTTCGAAATCGTCCAGGGCCTCCATAAGACCGGCGAATCCAGATTTGTACAGCTCTTCGAGGCCTCGTAGTTGCCAAAGACGAGCGAGCATGACGAATGCATGCTCCTCATCGTAGTATGCCAGCAGCGTTGCCGCCAGAGCTGCCATACCTTGCACATAGCCAGTGTCGGGAAAGTATAAGGACATGGCATGAAGCACACGGAAGAGCAGCCTTTGTCCACCGCGATAACGCCGACGGAACATGATATGGCTGGTGATCGTGCGAGGCACGTCGATATCAATTTGGACATCATCTGGTGAAGAGACGTATTGGTATTCATGGAAGGCGGCAATGAGCGTGTCTTCAGAGGGGCTATTCTCATGACGCTTGGCACTGCTCTCGAGAAACGAATACCAGGCTGTTGCGCGCCACCGGTCCGGGATGCCCTTCCATGTCCGCTCAATCAACTTGGTGCTATGCGTATCAAACTCGAATTTCATACCGCCGCCATCCCGGGTCTTCTTGACGGGTTTCGCCATTTTGGTCCACTTGTCCTCGCGCTCCCACTCCTTCCTCCGCATCGCACGCGCAGAAGCCGTATCGGGGCCTTCGCCGAGAACATCTCCAGGTAAAGTCAGCATATCGCCTGCTTCATCGGTGACCTTTCGGTCTCTATTATGTGGAAGGTGGTTGGCCGCCGAACGAAGTCGCGATGTAGACCGCCGGACTGGCATACTGTTTGTGCTTGCTGACGAGGTTGGCCGCCCACCACTAGAGCCTTGGGGGAAATTGCGCGTCGGAGATCGAGCACTGAAAGAGCGGTTGCTGGCTCGGGCAGTTGGTGGTCGAATAGAACGCTTCCTTCGGGGTGTCTCAGAAGCAAGAAGAAGGCTCGTGGTCACTCGTTGAATAGGGTGAGGTTCATCGGCCGGTGCATGAATGAAGCCGTAGCGATCGACTTGTCCTGCCCCGACATCTTGCCAGTACTCGATGCCTCCGGCTAGTTCCCGTGTCTCTCTCTTCATCCTGATACGCTCCACTTCTTCGGAGGCTCGACCCTGATGGTTGGTGCCATTCATCTCCGGGGCGGGCGTGGAAGCAGTCTCAATGTCGGGGGTAGTTGGCTCTTCCCAAAGTACACCATTGTCAGATGCCATTGCCTTTGCAACCTCCGCATCAGTGATATTGTCATCGCCCTTTTCGTACATCAGCCGAACCCTTCGAGATAGCATATCCTCGTCTGCAGAGATGGCTCTACTCTGGAGGCTCGTCTGCCTTGGGCTGAGAGAACTCTGGGGTCTGACACGGGGTACTGCTCTGGGAGCGCCGTTTGTCGCATCTGTCTTTTCACCATTCGTCGCATCTTGCTTTTCAATCGTCGGTGTCTCTTTTGTTGCAGTTGGGGTTGAAATAGTACTCTCTGGTACCGGGGCTGCTTCCATTGGTTCTGAAATAGATTGCTCCTCGGGGGCCGTTGCCAGGCTCTTTTCAGGGATAGCTTCCTCCTCCACATGCTTCTTTGTTGGCAACGCAGGATACGGACGCTTTGATCGGTCTCTGATGAGGCTGCCACGGGTCGAGAATTTCATGCCCTGTCCCAACCCGCCCAGGGATGCCGTCGGTATATCCAAGCTGATACCACTAAACTCAGGCTCGATTCGCGGCACAGGAGGAAGTTCCTCCATGCTCATCTTGCGTTCTAACTCTGCTGACCTCTTTCTCAAGCCGCCCCACTTTCGCTCCGACCATCGAGAGCCTGGCCGAGACCCGGGGCGTGAAACTGGACGGGAGCTGTCATGAATGACAATGCTGGGCACACTGCGCAACGAAGGGGGAATTGATTGATCCTCCTCCGAATTTCGTGTGCCGAAGCTCCCATCCGCTGTGATCGGCGGCGAAAGTCCTCCATTTTGTCTCGTGTTGCGCACCGAACGCGCTGTCGCAGGACGATTGTTCGATTCAGGAGAGGCAGCGCTGGTGCTGAAGGACCGACCATTAGGTTCGAGTGGCGTGTCGTCGGACGATGTGGGCAGTGAGACTGAACGAATGACGACGGGTCGCTGGGCTGCGACAGTCTCGTCAAAGGGCACAGCTTCAGTCGCCGGGCGCAACTCCGAACCCACTGGCGATAACGATGCAGGAGCCTCGCCCACCATTATCCTGGCATGACTTGCAGGACAAGAATGCGCAAGAGAGCAGTAAGGAGTGCGGGATGATTTGACTGGTAGCGATTGAGCAGCAGCAAAGATCAAATGGCGATCCAAAGGAGGGACAGGTACAAGGGACGCATCACCGTTTCGTCAGGGTCTGGAATTTTAATCAAATTGACTCCTGGCGATGGTCCGGAGATGTGGAGTCTTGGCGCGGGCCACTTTCATTCCATACAACACAGGAAGGACGCAATGCGCCGCTGAAATGCCAGTGCGCCAGATTGGGATATGAGACGAGCTCTGTAAAATCGCTTTTCGATGAAGCGAAAAGAAATTGTCGAGTTTGTCAGGCCGCACAGCTGGATTTTGAGGGGAGGGGGTTTATATTTTTAGGGGAAGGGCTGTCCCACCAGGCTTTTCGGGGCCGCGCAGCAGTGGACCGCGACAAGGCCCGACAAGGAGGTTAAGTGGAGCACGCTAGCAATTGCTGGTGCTTAGATTAGAACACGACCTTGGTGTCGTCAGGCGTGGAGGGAAGAGGTTTCTGAAAAGCCCAAGTTTGCTGTGGGCGGATGATGGTTGTAGAGTGAATATCCATAGAGTTACTATTCGCCACGAAATGACAACATAAGATACCAGGAACGACACCCTCACGGACCACCAGTGGGGAACCCCTATAGATCGAACCAATCCAGGTACAGTAGAGATTAAATGTCTAGACCACACAACACGGTTGGATAGAGCGTTGAGTACCAAGTGTGAGGTTTGAAGTATATTCAGTTCCAAAGACCTGTTCAATTTTGGCGCATCCTATTAGACCCCCGTAGACACGCTGTACAAAGACCAAAAAAAAAAAAATAAAAAGAGAAACGCGTGAAACTCCAAGTAGCCGAGGCTGTTAATCCAGTAGGCCATCAGCTGCCAATGCAAAGGGGCGCCAACAACCCCGGCTATAGCAACAAATATCTTCGTGGCGTGAAAAAATAAACAAGGGAGGTGAACCCCAAAAAAGTGACTTGAGAAAATAGCATGGAATAGTCATCGTGATCCAACGGCCCAGCATTAGATTCATGGAATTTTAAGCCACTGCGGCTGTGTTGGCCCCGGACTGGGACTGAGTAGGCCGGCCCCGATCAACGGGCTCTTTGGGGAGGAGTTCAATTTGGCGCACCAGAAAGCTCTTCTCGTCCGTAAATTGGTCGTCATCTGTTCGGTCTTCCAAGAATTTGGGCAAGAATCTCAAAAGCCGGTCTCGATTGTTGATGAGAATTCGCTGCACCGCCACCGATTTGTTCGGGTTGGCGACGAATACCTGTTTCGGTCAGCGCATTCTGCCCCTTCGCGGATCGCAGATCGCCGAATAGTGGATGGAAGATCAACTAGCTGGACATACCTTAAAAACGTGGAACCCTTCATACTGCACCATTTTGCGATCATCGCGCAGCAGCTTCATACATAATTTGAGATTATCCCCACTCTCCACGTATGCCATCATCACGTTGTAGTTGGCACGGTCCAACAGGATCTCGCCCAGCAACTTGATGCTTTGTCGTTTGGTGACATAGGAGTCGGACTGGATCAGGATGTTATTGAATCGCCCAAAGAACAGTTCAAAATTAGTCGCAAGGTAAGCAGTCACCAAGCTTTTGTGGCGAGTCAAGATTTCCTGCGAGTAAACCTGTCAGTCCCAAACCCCAGTCTCTGGCAATCTGAATAGATGTCATACCCGGAATGTCGTAAATGCATCGGCGCTGACTTCGAAGTTACCCTTATCAATCCACTCAAAGAAGTTCCAGAACACTCCATCGCCATTTTGCGGAAGATTGGGCTTCAATTCTGAGAGTCGGACCGCAGGCTCTCCCTCATGTGACTGGTCATATAATATCACCGCTGTGACCACGTCGAACTTGAGGGCCTCCCGGAGGATCACGCCGCAAGGCATTGCACTTTGGCTCTGCATATAGCCTCGACATAGTTCAACGAGGATCTCCGGTCGGTTGTGAACGATGTATGAGATAACCGGGGGGTCTTTATCGGTCGCATACGAGGCGGGCCGGAAACGTAGGATATGGGAGAAAATGGTCTGCGTATCTTTCCGGGCTTCGAAGGGGAGCAGGTGAATACTTCGTGATAAGTCGTAGAGTAAATCTTCTTGCAAGGTTGCTTGGACTAAAGCGTGAACCTGATCGGGTGATGTGTTGATCTCTACTGGGGCAAAGCAGGCGTCAGTCATGCATTTCATTCTGGTCCAGTCCTGAAAGACGGAAGTGGCGGTGGATCAATGAAAGTATCCATGATATAGCAGGCAAGAAACCAACCTTGTGTCCCTTGTACAATAACCTTCATCTGGCTGAGCTGCTTGGCCAGCTCCTCATCGGCCTACTAGGGTTAGCGGGTGTCGCGCGCCAGCTAGGAGCTCGGGGAATCCGGACCTTGGGGTTGCTGGGTGCTTCCTGGACCCTGAGCAATAATTCTTTGGTAGAACGGACCACATCCGCTGGTTGCCGCGACCGACCACGATTGAAGAAGAATGCCATTTTGTCCCCCGGGCGAGCAGAGTTGGAGAAACGAAGAATCCGATGATGCGCCGGGGAAGCCAAGGATGATTACGGCGATTGATACGGGCGAGTCAAGTAATAAACAAACGGGGGCGGGGCAACCGCTGGCCTGAGGCCGCAACCACCGATAACGGATTTTTTTTTATCGGTCACTTTTCTGCCCCTCCATTCTCCCTTTCCTTGTTTAGGTATATTGACCAGCTTTTGTTTGTTGTCAATTGTATCAATATCATCATGGCATCTTCTAGCCGTGCTGCAGAGCCTCCTGTCAATCAGGTTCCCGCCGATGCTCGCTCAGTATCGGATGAATCCGACTCCAGCAACGAGGAAGGATGGGAAGATGTCGAACCTGAGGATGATTCCCAGCCGGTCCTCGGACTGTTTTCGGACGTTGTTTTCCCTGACATGCGCTCAATGCTGAAGGAGTGCAAAGAAAAAAACAACTTTGACCTGGTGAAGATCCAAAAAGACCTTGGTAAGTCAGTTCGTTGTCTTTCGGCCTTTTGTCGCGGTGTTCCCACTTCGCAATTCATGGGATCAATCTACTATGGAAACCAGATAGAGGAACTCATGGCTAACATGGACTTGGAACCACAGATCTTGATTTCCTGGATACCATCAAATTGGTCAATTACGTTCGATCCGAGGTGAAGGCAGGAAACCTGTCTCCCGATGTTTCCTCAAAGGAAAAGTTTGCCGATGACGCCTACCTGAAGCCTGTCCTAGAGGACGATGCTGTCTTGTATAGCTTGGATGAAATAAATGAGGATCAGACTGAAGAGGCTGCTCCCGGTACCGAAGCTGAACGCAAAGTTCTTGAGCTCCAAGAGGAGTTGGAGCGCTTGCAGACCCAGTTTTCCGAGTACCGGCTCGCTGTGCAAAAATCTTTGGACGACCAGTTGAACAAGGAAGATGAGAAGCTTGAGCCTGGTGAGAATGCAAAGAGACCCGTCAAGGACCGCCTTGAGGATGCTGATGCCGACTACTTCACCTCTTATTCCTACAACAGTATGTTTGCCCACTGCTGCACGCTTTCACAATAACCCCAACTAACAATAAGCCCGTCGAAAAGCCATCCATGAGTCCATGCTGAAGGACGCGATTCGCACTGATGCCTACCGTGACTTTGTCTATGAGAACAAGCACCTGTTCAAGGACAAGGTCGTCCTCGACGTGGGTTGCGGAACTGGTATTCTGTCCATGTTCTGTGCCAAGGCTGGTGCGAAGAAGGTCATCTCAGTCGACAATTCGAACATCATCGACCGGGCCCGCGAAATTGTGTATGACAATGACCTGGGCGATGTGATCACGTACGTTGATCTGATGATTTGATATCCATTATGACCATTGGCTAACTATCTTCCCAGATGTGTCCGTGGCAAAATTGAAGAGGTTACCCTGCCCGTTGATCAGGTCGACATCATCATTTCCGAGTGGATGGGCTATGCCTTGCTTTTTGAGGCTATGTTTGACTCCGTCATCTACGCTCGCGACCGCTACCTCGCCCCCGGCGGTCTGATGGTCCCATCTCACGCCACTCTCCGTGTTGCACCCTACGCTGATCCTGATTTCATCGCATCGCATATCTCGTTCTGGAACAACGTGTACGGTTTCAAAATGAACAGCATGCAGCTGAATATCCACGACGAAGCCCTCGTTCGCCACGTCCCGACTACCTCCATTCCTGCGGAGTCCGCTGTCTTCCTGTCATTGCCCCTGCACACCATCACTGTTGATGAGTTGACCTTCTTGAAGGACTTCAAGGTCACCTTGAATGAGGATATTGACGCGCTTGATGGTTGGGCTATCTGGTTCGACATCTTCTTCATGCCCTCTGCGGATTCCACTGTGCCCGAGAACGCTGTCCCTGCCGATATGCAGAAGAAGGGCTTCGTTGGATTTACTACCGGTCCTTACGGAACCGAGACCCACTGGCAGCAGACTATCTGTCTCATCGACCATGGAAAGGAGGAGCCAAAGCCTTTGAAAAAGGGCCAGGTTCTCACTGGTAAGATTGGCTATCAGAAGAAGGAGCAAGGCTCGCGTCTGCTGGACCTCAGCATCCAGTGGCAGGCGGACGAGAGTACTAAGGGTGAGCAGCGCTGGTCACTTCAGTGAGAGCTATGCTGCACCAAAAATTGATTTATGCTTCATGAAGTTCATTTAAAGATAACGCTTTGGAGATTTTCCATGAAAAAAAATATACATGATTCAGCGAGACTGTATTCTATAACTTGAACAAATCTTTGAGTCGAATTTTCACAAGACGATTTACGTTGTGTCTTTGAATCCCGGTCAACCAGTCCACCCGACACCTATCTCCTACCTGTCATAGCTGCAGTATTCAAAGAGAAAATCTAGAAGAAGATTAATCCCCAAAGGATTACGAAACCACGCGGCACCGGCACAGTACCTGGTGTACTCTTCTGACCAATGGAGATGCTCGCGGCTGCCGGAAGATGTGGGGGCGTACGTGAGTTATCGATAAGCCAGCTCGGATCAGACTCCTGCGTCCTTACTCAACCTACCCACCAAGATGCCGCTGTAAGTGCCTCTCCCTACTCCGTATTATCGCTATTGCTAATATCTTAGCAGTCACCTTCTTGGGAAGAAATCATGGAACGTCTACAACCCCGAGAATATCGAACGTGTCAAGCGAGACGAGGCCCAAGCTAAGGCCCGTGAAGAGGAGGATGAACGTCGCATGCAAGAGGTTGATGCCGAGCGTCGGATCCAGATATTGCGTGGCGAACGTCCATCTACACCCCCTCCGCCTCCGCCCTTGAAATCTACGTCAGATTCGCGCCCCAGATCAGCGAGAAACCACGCCAATAGCGCAGGACAAAACAGAAAACGGCGACGGCTTGCAGGGGAAGACGACACAGATAGGGATATCAGATTAGCCCGAGAGAATGCGACGCATGCCAGTGCAGCAAGAGATAGGCTCGCACTCACCTCTACCCGAGGTGGTAAAGATGCGCAGGCACCGCTGATGGACAGTGCCGGTCATATCAACCTCTTCCCAGCTGAGAGTGGCAACAAGAAGGCAGAGAGGAATGCCGAAGCTGAAGCTGAGGCTGCAAAGAAGAAACGGAGCTATGAAGATCAATACACCATGCGATTTGCCAATGCTGTGGGCTTCAAGGAAAAAATTGGCCGGCAGCCATGGTATTCCTCTTCCGGACAGGATCTGGCCGCACCCGACCCGATGCCCGAGAAAGATGTTTGGGGCAACGAAGATCCAAGGCGCAAAGAACGAGAGCAAGCACGGTTGGACTCCAACGATCCTCTTGTAGCGATGAAACGTGGCGTCCGGCAATTAAGAGCTACGGAGCAAGAGCGAAAACGATGGAATGAGGAAAAACGAAGAGAGCTTGAAGCTTTGAAAGCCGATGAACGACACCGATCAAGGCATCACCGCAGGAGGCGATCCCGATCTGTAGACAGCCTAGAGAGTTTCAAACTTGACACGCCTGCAGTTAAAGGCCGTGATAAAATGGAGTATAGAAGCTCCAGACGACATCGCCGACCACATCGTGAGGATCGACATAGAGGTGAATCCTATGGAGATGACAAACGTTCTCGGCAACCAGAGAGGAGCTAGGCTTGTGATAAGCGTTTAATGAATTAGGACGCAATGAAACCAGCTCCATATCTTGACTCAGAAGTATCCCAGATTTCTATTTCAATTGTTTCATACGTTGAAAACCCCTTCAAATATTGTACAAATTGGTAGTGCAAGTGAGAGTCGCTCGCCGTAGTTACGCCAGTCGATGCAGAGGCCACCACTGCCTTTAAAGTGCTGGCCTTATCGATAACGCCCCACCGCCCACCGTGTTCCCGGAGTGACGGAGTGACGAAGCTACCCAGGCTACCTTCGACTCTCCTCTGCAAAGTATTTGTCTTTACACTGGTCAAGATGTTTAATAGGAACAACACTCCCTCCCTGCCGAACCCCTTTGGGACCAGGTCCGATGGCGGACGTCCCTCTCCTCAAGGATACTCGAACCCCAACCAAGCACCGCCACGGTATGATTATGGCCACGGCCTTACCCCAAGACACAACGCAGGGCGATCCCGCGACGACGATGTGCCTATGACTGATGCTTATAATGATCCAAGGGGTTATGGAGCTCCACCTCCAGTAGCAGGAAGACCACCACAACAAATGGCCGCACGCCCGCCTGTTGGCGGGCGACCAGGTGGCGGCGTAGCTGGAGGACAAACCTGGACACTTTATCCCAGCAAGAGCCCGAACGACAACTTCACGTTTGGCAATCTGTGCGTGCTCTTAAATCTCAAAAATGCGCCTCAATGCTAATTCTTGGTAGCGTTGCGGTGTCACCACAGGATATTCCGCCTTCTCGAGACGGTGCTGACATCCTTCTCCTGATCAATGACCTCTATGTTCTCTCCGGCCGTCCCCTCGAGGGCTTCCCTCCTGGATATATTAGCATGTCGGACCCTCAACGCACGTGGGCGAGCGTGGGAATGCGCGATGCCGTCAAAGTACAGCTTTATGACCCGTTCAGCCAGGGAGGCCAAGCGTACTTGGGGTCGGCAGACATTGAAGTTAGCTTTGCATCTACAAAGAAGCGAACGGAGATACCATATGACCAGGAGGATTTGACGAATGCCGTAATTAGGGTGAGTTCAAGTAAACTGTGAACATGGAAAGTCGGAATACTAACAGAACCAGAACTTTGAAAACCAATTGTTCGCTCCCGGACAAAGGATCCTGATGGACCACAAGAGCATTCCGCTCTTATTGCTGGTGAAAACCGTCCAAAGAGTGGATCTGACCTCGGAGAAGGTCGACCTGAGCTCTGGAGAGATTGAGACTGGTGCAACAGCCCGAGGAATTCTTACCCGCCATACCCAGCTCAACTTCTTCAAGGATTCCCAAACCGGGATCAATGTGAAGCCATCCAATCGCCGTCCAGCCGCCAACTCCATCATTCAGCCTGGTTTCAAGTTCGAGGACATGGGCGTTGGTGGTCTCGATTCCGAGTTTAGCACCATCTTCCGTCGTGCTTTCGCTTCCCGTATTTTCCCTCCCGGCCTTGTCGAGAAGTTGGGTATTCAGCACGTCAAAGGTCTTTTGCTCTTTGGACCTCCGGGTACTGGTAAAACCTTGATTGCTCGTCAAATTGGAAAAATGCTCAACGCTAGGGAACCAAAGGTCATCAACGGTCCCGAAATCCTGAATAAATACGTTGGTCAGTCGGAAGAGAACGTGCGAAAGATGTTCGCCGATGCCGAGAAGGAATACAAGGAAAAGGGTGACGAGAGCGGCCTCCATATCATTATCTTTGACGAGTTGGACGCTGTCTGTAAACAGCGTGGAAGTGGCGGAGGTGGTGGCACTGGTGTGGGTGACAGTGTCGTTAACCAGCTTTTGTCGAAGCTGGATGGTGTCGATCAACTGAACAACATACTTTTGATCGGCATGACCAACCGCAAAGATATGATTGATGAAGCGCTGCTTCGCCCTGGTCGCCTAGAGGTGCATATGGAAATCTCGCTCCCCGATGAGAAGGGTCGTAGTCAGATTCTCAAGATCCATACGGAAAAGATGCGGACGAACAATGTGATGGACCATGATGTCGACCTGGAAGAGCTTGCCCACTTGACCAAGAATTTTTCTGGTGCCGAAATTGCTGGTTTGGTCAAGTCGGCCTCCTCATTCGCCTTTTCCCGCCATGTCAAGGTTGGAACGATGGCCAGCATTAACGAAGACGTGGTGAACATGAAGGTCAACCGAGCCGATTTTCACCATGCTCTTGAGGAAGTCAAGCCGGCATTTGGTGTTTCCGAAGAAGAGCTCTCCAGCCGAATTCAATATGGCATGATTCACTACTCGAATACTATCAACGAGATCTTGCGTGAAGGCGAACTGTTCGTGAAGCAGGTCGGTCAAGCAGAATCTACTCCGTTGTTCTCTGTCTTGCTTCACGGTCCCCCCGGGAGTGGCAAGACGGCCTTGGCAGCACGTATTGCCATCGACTCCGGCTTCCCCTTCATCAAGTTGATCAGTCCCGAGGATATGGTTGGCTTCAACGAGGCTGCTAAGATTTCACACATCAGTCACATCTTTGACAGTGCCTACAAGAGTCGAACCAGCATCGTCGTCGTTGACAACATCGAACGTATAATTGATTGGGTTCCTATCGGTCCTCGCTTCAGCAACAACGTGCTGCAGGCCTTGATGGTGTTCCTCCGCAAGCCACCAACCCACGGCCGTCGCCTACTGATCTTAGCCACGACCACCGAGCGTGCTTTGATGAAACAACTAGATATCTACAACTCGTTTAATTCGGATATTCTAGTACCCAACGTCTTATCTTTCGGTGAGCTTCGGTTTGTCATGGAAAAGTCCGGCGCATTTAATGCTGAAGAAATTGCGCGGGCCCTTGAGGGAGTTGGTGGTCTGGCGGAGGATGGCCGGCTTAGTGTTGGTATCAAGAAGGTTCTCCTTGGTATCGAGACGGCCAAGCAAGACGTGGATGACAAGGTGGGCCGTTTTATCCGTGTGATTAACCGTGCTATTGAAGAAGAGCAGACCTTTGCTTAGAGCGTTTATTTATAAAATTCATCTGGTCCCACTTCCAGCTATGATGACTTTAGCACGTCTTGTCTCCCACCTCTTCGAACATTTTTCTGTATTTCCAGCCATCGTCTCTCCACTTGATCCGGATTCCACGGACAGGTGAATAGTGCAAGTAATCTATATCCGTGGAATCGAGTTCCATGCGATTTCTTTCCCAGGGGTTAGGAGTGAAGTGCCGTTTATGTTCCTTTTGATGCCCAACAGTGGATGGAGGACAAAGCTTGATTCATAGCGAGAATTTGGGGGTTGAAAACCCCACTTCTAATGACCTATCCCTTCAAATACGAAATGTCTGACGGCGAAGCTACCTGGCATACCCACCATCAACGAATCTGACCAATAAGTGCGGTTAGGGTAACCCAGCCTATTTTTAGACAAATCATGCCTAAATGTTCCCACGAGTGGCTAACGACAAGTGACAGCCTATGATCATCCTATATTCAGACCAATAGCCCTACTTAGGGCTTTACTATGGACGGTACCAAGCTCAATTCGACAGACTCTTGCTACAGTACCTCTTGAATGGCTGTAAATACCCATCATTACAGTGACATGAGTAAAAACAGATACGAGTCACAGCATTCAATCCCAATATAAGGCTACAAGTCGCACGATATCCACAGGTCACGGGGAAAGAGATATACACATAAAACCCAGTCAAAACACGCCAGAACCACCCTAGAAAAGCAAATTGTTCCATCCCAGTAGTTTCAAATATCCCGATTTTGTCCGAATTCGTCATCACAGTCGTCAAAATAAACAAGCAGATCCAGCGTAAGCGCACGATGCCTCTGCGTGCTGACTCAGTACTCGCCGTAGGTGTACTTCTTCGCGGCCCGGCGGTATTCCTCCGGGTGGGCCTTCTCGGCCTTGCTCTTCAGCGCGCTATTGGTACAAATTCAGTCAGCCATGTTTCTAGAAGACGCATGCGGCGCTAAATTGGTGCGTCGATCTTCCCCAGACGCACGTGCCAAGCGCTGCCCCGGCGGAGCGGAGGCAGACGTCCCCCTGCGCGGAGCGGGGCGGAACTTGCAACGTCCATTTCAAGGGGCAAACGGTTGTCAAGAGGAATCCTTCGCATTCTTACCTCACACGCTTTTGAGTCCATTCCAGATCTCGTTTCGTCTCTCGCGCCGTCTTCACTCCTTCGGCGAAGTTTGCGCGGACGCCCTTTAGGCGGCGCTGAGCCAGGGCTTGCAGTTCTAGCAGCTCGCGCTGCTTTGCGTTCAAATGGCCAGAGCTGGGGACACGCAGGCTGTTAGCTTGAAGGTACTATAATTTTGAGATCAATGCAATCCCACAGCGTGAAATTGGCCGTTTCACGTTGCGGGAGTGGCATAGCACTGTTTCACTGGGGGGGATGTTCGATTGTAGAACACTCACGTTTGCGCCTGCTTCGCCAGGCTTTTGTCCAATGGTGTTGGATCAAACGCATCTTGCATACGGTCGCTCAGGATATCGACAACATCGACGCCAGAGTACGAGGCGGAGCTCGACTCGTAGTCTCCGCTGCCACCGGCGGAGCTAAAAGTGAGGCCACCAGAGGTGCGGCTGCCAGCAGAGGTGCTCGCATCAGAATACTCGGGTGGAGAGCCTGGTACCCGCGAGATTGGGTACATGCTCGCTGAAGCTGGTGCCTTGGATGGCATGTACATGGGGTAAGCGGACGGCTGGTAGTAGTGACGCTGAGTGGCCATGATGGTGGGATGTCGATATAGATATCAATTGTCGGATACAAGGTTTGATTTGACAACGAGATTATCTTGACAGGATCAAGGCAGCTTTGAAGAGAAATCGGAATGCTTCAAGTCAAGGTAAGAGCAGCAATATGTGCGAGCAAGGACCAAAGGTGTTGGATCTTGGACTAAGATGCAAACGAGGGGAGCCGGGAGGGATGGAAAGGGAAGAAGGAGGACAACCAGGACCCCCGGACCAAACACGGGAATTTATAGGCGTCCGCGGAGAGTCTTCCCTCCGACGGGGAATGATCAGACTTTCCATCACAGTTGATCCATGATGAGGAGGCGTGGGTGGGAGGGCAAGGGTGGACGAACTTGGACCGGAGCCATTGGACCACGAGAGGCACTTAGGATTGCACCCCTACTCTTGTTACCTCCAATTTCGCCAGTCTCCCCCAATCCCCGAGCTTCGGCTACCTCTCCTCCTCCGTTCCTGCCCGCCGATTCGTCTCTTGGACCTCGCGGACCCCGCTCCGACTTGGGGACGAGGTGTGTTTGGCCCAGTCCACTAGGGGTTCCGCTCTCCGGTGGCTATTCCTCCCTGGGATCTTCGGTCTTGGTCTACACGGCCCCCTCTCTCTTTCCAAATCTGTCTGCTAGGCCCAAGCGGAGCCTGAAAATTTCCTGATGGTTGCAATGGAGGGGTAAAGAGCGGTTTGACCTGATTCAGGGACAGAGGTGGAGTTGGGCAGAGACAGGAAGTATATAAAATGCCCACTCCTCCCCCCTCTGGACCGAAATTGTACCTTTGCACTTGTGAACCTCTGTCTTTCCCAAAATTCCCATATCTTTTTATCACCCTCGTCGGTTCCATATCCCGTTCCTCAAAATTCGGGGGCTGGGAAGAGGGACATCGAGTCCAGCATCGAGGTTGATTCGCTCGCTGGACGAAGCGCCGAGACGAGCAGCGAACTTTACGAGAGCTGGTATCACATACAAGTCGTGTGCTTCCAACCGTGCTCCAAGCCTCATCATTACCATTTGTGAATATTAACAATGTTATAGGCCGCCAAATTAGCCTTGAAGTCTCTCTGCAGACCCTGCTCAGGCCGACTGGAAAAACGGATGTCTGATGTGCTTGTCTAGTTGAGTGGGTCCAGTAAGCATTGAAGCCCGCAGAAACGCCGTTTCTTCCGAGTCATTTTCTTCGCGAGGGATAAAGAACCAAAAGATGGGACAACGTCTTACGGCCTGACATCATCCGGAAATGCTATCATCCATCACCAAACGAGCATTCAGGATGGAAGAGAGCGGCAGACAAGGCAGGGAAATGAAATCCATTTGGTCACACAGCCTGAGGATCCTCGTGTTGGACATCACTGCATGGCCCGACGAACCGTGGAGAACCCGGCAATACTTCGAAGCCGACCAGAGGTCCAGCCGAGAACCGGTAGCACGATATTGGCTCCCAGAAGGAACCTGGTATGACAGACCTGGGTACCCAATGGTCTAAGGAACGGAGATGCCTGACGGCATCTCGCTAAACGAGGAAGGGAAAAAGGATGAAGGGGGGAAAAAATCAAAGGAAAAGAATGCCTTGCCATGAAGATCCCTGCAACCTCAGTTTGCCCGCCATCGCATGCGGCTATTGCTACGTCCCGAAGACCAGAACGCCTCGCACCAGCCCACAAATAGCTAGAAGAGCAGGGAAGAAAAGAGCAGCGCAGCACAGACAAGCGCTCTAAACGCCAGTCACGGCATGGCAAAGGAGAAGCATGCCACTCCATACGCCATGCACATGGACAATGACTTGCTGCTCTACGTGGACCGGACCATCGAAAGAGACCTCCCTCTGCAGGGCCCCAGCTTCATGAATGCAACAGGCCCGGGAAAAGATGGTTTGACAGTCATCTCGTCATCATTGGTGCCAGATTGGCGCTGCTGACAGCGAGTCTGCCCAAGCTCCCCGGATGCAAAGAAAAGAAGAAAGGCAACTCTGGCCCTGCGGCAGGCACCAATCTGATTTGGCAATCCTGCACTGCCTTACGCTGGGCTGCGCTGGCCAGCTCGTACCCTTTTCGCTACCCTATGTACCTTGTCTACTCGGACACTGGGTACCCAAGTGTACCGAGGGTTTCTGGGATAGTGGTGGTAATATGTGCGCTGCCTCGTCTCCTCATTGCGCTGCGCCCTGGCCATGAGCATTCTGCATGCCTTGCAGCCTAACGAAGGACGATATGCTCCGTTGATCGCATACAACCACCGAATTACACCGTGCCACCACCCCCCTTCCATGAAATACTAATTTCTCCCCTATCATCCCCCAATACTTTGCCAGGGATGCAACTCTGAGAACGCCCTCCGCGATTTCGCACTCTGCCTCCCGAATTCAAGGCGATCGGGTAGCATATCAATGACGCGCAATGTACGAGAACAACAGGACCTGCAAATGAAAAATCTCCTCCCCGTCCAGCGCTGTGCACCGTCATAGGCCGCCCGGAACAGTCTTTTCCATCCACCAATCTCCAATTCGCCCCCTCCTCGGAGTCTCGCTATCGCGATTCTCAGCCAAGGAGAGCCCGTGAAAAACGGGACCAAGGAGCTTAGTCTCACGATTTTGCCCTCTTTTTCTTTACCATCCCTTCCCGTGCGCCTAAGCATCGATACCATGGCGACGAACCTGTTGATTCTCCGAAGTAGACCTGCACCGCACACACGCACACACACACAAATTTGCAATGCGCGCTGTCAACAACGGGCCGACAGAGTTGCATACGTTATTCAAGCCCACACTTCTGGTCCCAGATACTCCAGAAATCACACTCCGCTGGATTGTGTCATGCCGCCTTAAATTCTTTAACCATGAGCTCCAGAGCGAAGAAAGGGAGGTCCCATATTATCACCGAAAAGCGCACGAAGCCTAAAGAGACACAATTTGCAGACTCGAGAAGATCTCACCCCAGCGATTTTAATGTCCTGGGGAATTCTCACTAATTATTCCTTCTCCAGCAAGAAACCATCTGGCGATTGACCGAAGAAAATCCCTTGAGTCAAGTGGGGTTGAGGCGGGGATTATTTTTCTTTCTCTGCTCCTTCACCGCCACATGCAGCATCATGACTGGACGGTTGGTCTTGGCCAACTCACTCTCCCTTTCCTCTTTCGGGGTGGTTCGCTTTTGGTGCGAGGTGGTCAAATCTACGGCCAGTCGGACGTTTGGTAGGTATGTACTCCGTACTTCGTAGAGAGATCGTCTTGAGGAGGCTGTCCACGGATAGTCACGGGGTGCAATTCAATGTCAGTGGAATAAACATCTTCTATGCAATGGATATTAAGAGTCCTCTACACGAGAGGTTAAATTACTTAATCTTTCTCGAGTACAGTCAGTACTTCGTAACTTGAGTCATGTATTGCTCTCTTTTCTTATCGTTTCGGCTGTTGGGGATCTTTGTCCTTCCCAATTGGCTTGCCCCCCGGAGCTAGGTGAATCACGCCTTGCATCTCATCTTTCCGTCGATAACCTGTTTAGTCTTGAAGTCTGGATCACGGTCAAAGACTAAGAAAGCTCGGTCGTATCAATACTCGGCCTTCGTCAAACCGAGAATGTAGATCGCGCTGTACCTAGGTCTCGATATTAATCACCAATTTCATCGCAAGATAAAGGATCGAGCCCCAGTAAGAAAAAAAAAGCCCATCACAGGTTCTCTCAACAGTGAAAAACCGCCTTTATACCATGACACACGCCTAGGGGAGTGGTGTCTTTATCATAAATCCTTCTCTCTAGACTCACAACAACCAGACAAGAGACAAGTGATGAACGGTGAAAGTTGAATTATTGACAAGTACAGATCTAGAAGTAAGATCCATGTCTTTGCGCGCTCATAGACTGGTATCACAAGAGAAGAAAGAATCAAAACGAGGCTCAAAAAGGGTCCACACTAGACACAGAAGAAGGAAAAATGTAGGCATAACAACCAGATCCAGGCATTGACAACATGCACTCGAGGTCACAAAGGTCAGAAAGAAAATGACCCTGCCCTTGCAAGGGCAGGGTGATTTAAAAAGTCGATAATACAAGAAAGAAGGGCCCTTTGCCCCTCGACCCAGGTACACCGATGCGAAAAAGTGCACCAGCGTTCCAATACTCAATGCAGATGCAGACAGCGCGTGGAATGTCCAAGGCCCGGCAGACGGGACGATGCGATGAAAGGGAAGATCGTAGGCAAGCGTCTAGATGGTAACTCGCACTGGCGATGGCAACGCCCTGGTCTTCCTGAATCCCAAATCCCACCATTACCGTTCCGTAGCCCCGTTTAGTTGCACCGTAAAACAATCATTAAAAAAAAACAAGAACCAGAAGCTCGCTCACTCAATCATTTGCTGAAGAGGGAGAAAAGAGAAGAACTGTTCGAATGTGGAGAGAAATAGGAGGAGGGGAGAAAGGAGAGATTCCCACCAAAGCACGAAGGACTTCGTGAGGATGCATGAATGGAGAGCAGTAGTCGTATCAAGAATGAGGTGAGGGTCTCTAGCGACGAATCGAGGGAGAAACATCGCCTTCTCCGCTGAGTCGGTCCCGAAGAAGCTGAAGAGGTCGGCTAGGGTCCAGCAGCCCCATCATCATTTTGCCCAGCTCGTTATGCTTGATAGGTTTCGTGACATAGTCATTGAAACCAGCACGGGCGGCATTCTCAATCTGATCTGTCATTGCATTGGCTGACAGAGCCATGATCGGTATCTGAGGATAGTGGTTCTTCTGTTCCCATGCACGAATTTCTCGACACGTATCGTAGCCGTTCTTAATTGGCATTTGGATATCACACTGAAGATTGCACAGGTTAGTCGACACAGTTGAGAATAGGACAAGAAAAGCCGGGACTTACGATGATGAGAGAGTAGTAGCCTGGTTCCTTGGAAAGCACCATGTCAGTGCACTCTTGCCCGTTTGAAGCAGTTTCGGACATGAGCTTGATCTTGTCCAAATATTTGAGCATCACCTGGATATTCATTAGCTTCTGCGAGAATACAACGCACGGGATATTGAGCTTACATCACGATTGGTTTCGTCGTCCTCAACGAGCAGGATCCGATAACCCTTATTGCCGAGCACCTCCTTGACCATCTTAGACACAGTCTTGAAGTTATTGTTGATTTCTCGCGCCATGTCTTGATTGCGATCTTTGCTCAGTTCGCGCTTGCTACCTGGGTCAAAGATAGTGGAGAACGCGGAGGGTTTGACTGGCTTTGGCACAATAAAGACTTGCTTCCCCGTTGCGGCCAGCTCCTTGACACGGGTGCTGATCTGACGTTTCTGATACAAGTCCGCGATGATCACAACGACAGGAGCCACTTCTGGCTCAGATTCAGAAACGTGCTGGATGACCTCCAAGATGTCATCGGTCGCAGGCAGATTGAGAACTAAGTGGGTGCAGGGAGTCTTCAAGCCGGGCTGCATCACGTCTTTCCACTCGTCAATATCCGGTAGAGTTGTTATTTTGAACGGAATCTCGTATGGAACAACTTGTTCAATATGTTGCTTAGTGGCTTTGCGAGTGTTATCAAGAGGACATAGGATGATGATGGAGAATGGACCATGCGGAGGCACGGGTGGTGACCCAATAGAAAGTCTGCTCGGAGACGAAGAGCCATGAGGTAGCGGATTCAGATGAACCGGCGCGCCGGGTGACCCGTCCTTGGAGTCAGTTTGAAGCGGGACGCTTGAAGAGGGAACAGGTGGCGCGTGCGCCGTAGACAGATCTGGTGTGGGTAAGGCAGAGGATGCAGCAGACGACGGGTACAGGCTTTTGGGTCCAAGATCGAATTCCGGCGAATCAAGTCCAGGAGAGAGGGTCGCGAGATTCAACGCGGGATTGAGGGCCAGTGAGTTACTTTGGTCATAGGACGTCGTCCTGGACGTTGCCGGTCGCCTCGAAACCGTAGAGGCATGTCGAAGTAGCGAGGGCCGCTCGGAGGGTGACGGAGGCGGAGGAGCATCGACTTTGACATTGAAAGAAAATCGGGCCCCCTGGCCCTCTTTGCTGCTCGGCGTGAGCTTGCCGCCATGCATCTCAACAAGTTGCTTCGATAGGAATAAGCCTAAGCCGCTACCGGCATGTTGCTGTGAAGCACTTTCACCCAGTTGACTGAATCTTTGCATGAGACGCTCTGCATCCTCTGAACTGAAACCTTTGCCGGTATCCACGACATCGAAACTGAGGAACGCCTCGGTGTCCTTAAGTTTCGCCGACGAATCGCGGAGAAGATTGCAGGAGATGTAGACTTCACCGTGTGCAGTGAATTTGACAGCATTACCAACCAAGTTAATCAGCACTTGTCGGATCCGGAACCGATCGCCAATCACCATTGATGGAACGTCTGCCTCCATCAAATAGTTGATCTCCAGGCCTTTGTCGATGGCTCGGGAAGCCACAGTATCAATCACATCCTCAATCATAGACCTCACGTGGAACCACGATTTGACCATCGACATTTTGCCGGCTTCAACGCGAGAGACATCCAAAATATTGTCAACCAATTCACGAAGGTTTGTAGAGCTATTCTGGATAGTATCAAGCATTCGCCGTTGATCGGTATCAAGCTGCGTATCCAAGATGAATGGAATGGTGCCAAGGATACCATTGAGAGGCGTTCGAATTTCATGAGACATGTTGCTGAAGAACTTTGTCTTGGACTCCATCTGATTGTTGAGTTGGGTCATCGCCTTGTTGAGCTCCCGCTCAAGATTCTTGCGGTCATTGATGTCAGTACACGTGCCGTACCATGAGGCTTCCTCACTGCCGAAACTGCCTGTCTCAACTCGGACTAGGCGCACAAGGTGCCATCGGAAGTCACCACCTCTAGACCGTAGTCGAATCTCAGTAGAATAAAACACACGTCCATTCTCATCCTTTTGCAAAGAAGCGACACCGCGTCTCACCAGCTCGTCGAGTGCAGATGATACCCCATGACTTTCAGATGATCTTCCCTGTCCATTGTCTGATGTTGACTTGACCTCTTCGTTCGAGGACAGTACATGCGCTTGCATCGCAAGTCCGCCACATTTCTCAAGATCATTAGGGTGAACGTGCTTTGCAAATCCGAGATTAAGAGCCTCCTCGAGACTTTGACCTGTATACAGGTTCCACTGCTCGTTGACAAATATTAATCCTCTGTTCTCCGTGGCTTCAAACACAACCTGTGGAATTGAATTCGAGAATGCTCGGTATTTCGCATCGGTAGCAAATTTCTCCCTTTCTTGGGTGGCCTTCAATTCGGAAATGTGTTGTTCATGAATGTCAAGGAAGGAGCCAATCCAGTAGAGGACTTCACCCGTTGACGACAACAAAGGATTTGCTCGGAAGATAAACCACCGGTATGCAGTCTCGTCGTTATATCGTCTTACGCGAACTCGCTCAGTGAACTGAGAGCCCGTACGCAGGGCATTGGACCACTCGCTGGCCAAATGATCTCGCTCGCTGCTGTGAACATTCTGCCAAGGATCTCGTACTCGCTGTTCCTGCGGTTTACTCCTTCGATAGGCATCAAACTTGGCGTTGGTCCAGATGACTTCACCACTCTGAGGCTTGGCTAGAAAGAGATGGAGTGGAACGGAATTCAGCATTAATTGCGCAATCGTGTCCGAGAAGGGACGGGGTATATCACGCTGAATTTGAGCATAGAAGGAGTTTGTTGACCCTTGCCGCGATGGCTGCTGAGTTGGAGACAGGACATTTTGCGGTCGCACCTCCTGTGATGGAGATGTGACAATTGAAGCTGGATCCTGGCCGTTGTTGGCCTCTTCCCCCGTGCAAGATTTGTTGGGCAACCTGCCCGGCGACGTCGGGGTTGAGGACGAGAGGCTTGATTTGGTCTTCGAAAGACGGGATCGCTGCGTTGGAAAGTTGTCACGAGCAGCCCTAGGATGTTGGACATTGAAATAACTGTCCGTAGCGTCTCCAGAGCGAGAAAACAAGGCGGGAGATTGAGTCGCCGAGTTCAACGCCATCTGACCAAGCTCGAACCCAGGTGTGCCAAGGCTTGATATGGCGGGGCTGAACATATTCGACGATCGATCACTGGGACTTGTAATACTAGCTTGCGCGGACATGGAACTGTCATCGCCAACTGAGTAGCTTACATGACCACTTAGACCCGCCACGAGCTCCAATTCACTGCTCGCGTCCGAGAAAGTGCCTCCGAGGCCGAGAAGATGTCCGTACCGAGGTGTGTCCACTTTAGATGTCACCTGTCGCTCGAGCTGACTATATTGTTGAGCAAGGCAGAAGGATGTTGTGAGGTGCGGCATAAGGTGCGCAAGAGATTGACGGAGATTAGGCGGATATGGCACAATGGTAGAGAGCAGAGAAATGACGGCGACCGGGAATCGTAGAGTCGAGTGAGAGCTTTGGTCGGCGTGACCACCATGCAGAAGAGGGATATGGACGACCGTTTTCGAATGATCGATCCCGATAGCCTCTAATGGTTGCGGGTTGGAGTAATCGTGGTGAGGAGGATTCTTGGAGAAGGCGCCTTCATCGACCGTGTGACAAGTAAAGAAAGGATTCTGGTCTGCATGCATTCGAGGGGCGGGCGAAGGAGCCGGAGATTGGGACCATGGAGACTGCGGAACCTGCTCGTATTCGTCATAATGTCGCAGTCCGGCTGCGCTTAGGCTGATTGCAGGTGCACTTTGCCCATGATCAGCGGTCTTATAAGGACCATCTGCATTGGGAGTTTTCTGAATGGTCTCGTTGGGACTCCGAGGCATATGATTACCACTCATTTGCTTATCAATCGCATCCGTGGAATAGTCGCGAGTCAGAACAACAGGGGTAGTCCGACCGAATAGCTTGACCACACCAGCCCGCTTTACCAAAGGGTCCGATTCCACTTCCAGTGGCCTCGGGATTGGGAATACAGCTTGTCTCAAAGATGAGGCCGCTATAATGGGGGGATCATTCGCTTCGGACTGAGTGGTTGGTTGCCTCCGGCTGCTCGAAGCTGTGGTCATCTCCATCAAATTGGAGGCACCTGCGATGCGGGCCTGCTTTTTCTCCGATTTAACAGACGTCTTTGGGACCTGCTGACGGCGGTCTAGTTCTGAGGTTTGAATGGGCCTCTTGCCGTATCCAAATCCAGCAAAAGAGTGGCGGGACTCCAAACGTGGTCGAGATGACGCAGGATTTTTCAAGCTAGGAGCCAACTCCGAACTTCGATCGTGGTACACTTCATCATGATATGTCCGAGCGTCAATCGTATAGTCCGACAACGTGGCATCAGGGATCGCAGATAACGGTGTATCCTCAGGTATGGAGGGCACCTGCTGATTGAAAACGGCTTTCTGGCCCCACGGTACGTTTTCGAGATCTGTCAAATCTCCTGGAACCGCGAGTGACACGCGCTCTGCGCCGTAGTTGGTTTGCAAGACTTCAATCAGGTTAGACCACCAAGCTTCCAGTCCCGGGTCGGCATTCAACTTTAGCGTCAGATCGTACAGGCTGGGAGTCGGGTATTCCGAGTTATCGGCGGGGGGACAGCTTTGGGGCGGAAGAAATGCCGGCTGGGCGCTCAAGGGTCTAGGAACAGACTGCTGGTCCTCCGAAGTTTGTGATCCGGGTGTCGACGCTCGAAACCTCTCCGAAGGCAATTTCAACCGAAATTGTCCCTGACGCCCTGATTGCTCAAATTCTGGTTGAGTGTGCTGATTCTGGACTCGTGGGAACGGATAAGAGGGCGTTTGAAAGACAGTCTGATCGGTAGATGTTGTGCTTTGGCTGTCATCTGCTTTGATCGTCCCTCCCGATCCGATCGAGCCTGAGGACGGCGGGACAATCGTGGGTGGGATCTCCGTAGGGGCATTAGAAAGCCGACGTTTCTTTGGTGTCTCATTTGAATGACCGACTGTGCTTTGATTTGGGACCGCGGAATGAGTGTACTGTTGCTGCATTTGTTGATAAACGAGAAGCTCCTCCATTTGCCTGCGCAATTCCTTCAATGTTTGCGAACTCCGTCCTTGGTCTTCATGTTGCTCGTTTTCCGATCGTGTATCCTCCGTGATCGGTGTCAGGCCGTGCAACTGATCTCCAGAGTCTCCGCGTGAAAATCGAGGCATTGGGGGCCCTGCTTTCAGTGAGCTGTCCACGATACTGTCCATCGATAAATTGTTTGAATGATCATGATCGGCGATCTGATGATTCGACGGCGACTGCAAATGGGGAGGATGAGTTACGGCGGCGGGAGACACAGTTTCCGGTGGCGAGGGCAATGGAGGACTTCTCCTGCTATGCACGTCTCCCATTCTCGCGCCTCCACCGAGCCGTCAGAAATGATTCAATTTTCCTGAGCAATACAGACAGCGCAGGAGTCAAGTCGGGCGATCATCTCTTGGCCAAAGCGGTCCGTCCGGAAGGCCTCGTGGGCGTGGGATGAGGGGACGGAGGCGAGCGAGTTTGGTGGGCGTGAGCCGATATCGAAGCACCGAAAGCAGGCAGTCGACGATTAAGCGGGTACCAAGGGTAGGCGATTTGGGTCGATTTAGAATTCGGGTATTTCGAGACAAGGTAGCAAGATCCCGGCGGTATATTATAAAGAGAGGATGGGATGAGATGAGAGGTGGTGTATAGGGCGTCAACAGAGCGGCTCGGAATGATTCTGTGGTCCTGGGGGGTGGGTGGAGGATGTGGTGGTTGGGTGGTTGGGTGTTCGGGGATCGAAGGGACAAGCACAGAAAGCACAGAGGTCGTGACTACTCTTGGTAAACCATGGAAAGTCTGGAAACTGGCGTCAGTACCCGCCGACCGAACTGCGTGGGATCGCCCAGTGGATGGAAGGAGAAGAGGGAAAAAAGTGGACTCTGTCACTGATGGTCCGTCTCCGGGGGGGAAGGGTATGACGTAGCCTGCCCTGGAAGTTTTATTAAAAAAAAAAAAGACCTCTGCGCCCTGCTACGAACTGGCTCCGCTTACTTCGGTGAGGCCGATGAAGTCGACGTATATGGATTCGATAGAGCGTGCCTTTTGCTGATTTTCCAAGGCTATATAAGCTATATATCTGATGTCCATCTATATGATGGGAATACAAAAGTAGGGAAGTACCGATGAATCGAATTACTTGACCGTCACTCTGTTCGGTGGACGATGAATAAGCCCTTCTCCCGGGTCAGATGATCTGCTGATTAACCCAGCGATGACGCGGGTGTGCCTTTTACCGCGCAGCGTCCCACGAGACATTTACAGTATTCCATGGGTCGACACTGTTCTCCGTACGGAGTACAACAATAGTCTTACGGTGGACTTAAATAGAATTCTTCATTCCTGCATAATGACTGTTTCATTCTGTTCTAAATTGAAAGACATTTTTTAAAATGCACGACCAGTACCTAACTTTTACTATCAAAGAGAAAGAGAAACGAAAAGGAGCCCAAAAGCTGCGAGTACCTTCACCCTTTTCCCCAGTCCAAATTTCAATCCTTCCTGTGCTCCGGTGACTACCCATGAGGAACTGGACCTATTATTGACCCTGTAGACCGACTATGACTTGGAAGGTTTAGGGCCTCGGGTCCAATGATCGCACATCAGTCTCTTCTCCCGCTATCGTTCATGCGGATCAGCTCGTCTGTACAGCGAGCTGCAAACCACAGAGCGGCGTAGTCTTCGGGGGGCCGATCTCCCGGTGCGTAGGTGTCCAGATCAGGTATCAGAACGGATCTTTCGACTTCTTTGTCCGCAAATTGTAGACGCCATTCGCGACGATCGACGTCGTCCTCCCAGAAGCAAGGTCGCAGGGGGTAAGGGCAGAATCTGGCAAGGTGGCCTAGACCTGGGGTAAAGAGCGTCGTTTCTTGGTGATTCAGCAGATCGCGGTACCAGGCGCGCATTCTAAGTAGTCAGTTCTTCGAGAAAGCCTTGGGCCTTCTCCGTCTGGATGGGGTGGCGCCGAAGCAAACCCCCTGGCTGAACGAAGCGATCGATTTGCGGTGGCGCATCCACCAGCCGCCCCGGCCCCCAAGCCCAGTGCGCCTCCATTTCGGTCTATTCAGCAGCCATTGGACAAAACCAGGGCAAGGGTCAACGGCTTATTCTTCCGTGGCTATTCTTCTGCGGGTTTGTGACTATGGGGTAAGCCGCGTTTTGAGGTAAGGCCCTTTCTCATGGTGACCTGGATTTTTTTGGGTATCCAATTTCCGCAGGTTATAGTTGAGGCTACTCGCCATTCGTCATTCGGCATTGTTTTCTCAGTCCGCTGGACGGCTCTAGTATAGGATACGCAAAGGCAGGTAGAACTTCCACAATTTGGATTGAAAGGGTCCGTGGGTTGACTGATAAAGAGGGGTCAAATGACAGAAAAGAACGAGGATCATAATATGAAGGTTCATCTTCATGCTTGTGTAATATGGCCAAGTACAGTACGTCATGCTAATTAACTAGGTTAGGTTAGTTAGTTGCCGCTTGTGGACTGGGTCAGTCAGGCAGCCCCCCTGGGAGCACGTTCTGTGTCAGATTGTCTGAAGCTGACCGATCGGGGTTCAAAAGAGGCTCTTTATTTATCCTTTTCTGACCAAACAAGCAAATCTATAGAAAGCGCTGGACATGGACAGTCAATCCGGCTTCTTGTCCTGGTCGGCTTATCGACCATCCTTAGGTAGCAGTCCCCGTTGTGAAGGTGTAAATAAATACATATTCCGCTCTTTTTTCCAGCCTGAGGGTACTCCCACTTCAGGGAATACCTAGTACTTATCAGTGCATTGGCGGCAGGGACAATTCTTTTGCGAAACATCTTTATAAAGTGATTCACACAAAGTGGGTGGAAATATATTTTAGATACAGGAGATACATTTCGTTGGTGGATGGATGCTTTGTGATCCGGTTATCGAACAACTTAAGTTACCAGGTGTTTTCCCCTCCCTAAGACGACACTCATTGTGAGATCGAACTGAACGTTGTTGAGGACCCCATATTACTGTCAGGAGTCGCTGTGGCTCATTGGCAATATCTGACTTGATCATCTGAACGAGCGATCCAAGTCCTTGGCAAGAATCTGATGTTCTAGGTTCTAGTCGCATTCCATTGTATAGCGGTCTCCGCTCTGGACCAGTCACAACAGCCAGGACCCCTTCGTAAAAACAGATTTTCCGAGTTGACCGTGCCGTCCCACTTGCAACGGCTCGAATTAATTATCCTATGCTTAGGCATCTTCAACTAATATCTCACCATTTTTTCCCCCTCCTTGTGATTTGTGTCGCAGGAGTCACGGCCGGAACCCTTGACTAACTTTTACCGCTCAAAATCCCGCCGTGTTGCCTGCTATCTAGGGGCTAACGCACCTCCACTCTTGATAAGACGCCAACGCCGCTTCAGTCCATCCATGTCCGTCCCGCCGCTATCTCGTTTTCCCTAACATTTTCCACGTCGACTCGCCAGCCGCGTTTAAGGGACGAAAAGTACCGTTGGAATGCCATAAAGCCCTTGAAAACCCGCAGATATTCTGGAGATGGAAGAAAGCCTTTTGATCGGCGACGATTTGCCGCTACCACCCACTCGACTTTTTGAACGCCTCGGCAATCTGCCCGGATATACCTGGGATCAGTCGGTTGAGCCGTCTCACTCGACTTATGGTCATTGGCATATCTATGGGTTTCGTCATGCGATCGAATCGGATATCTCGACTCCCGTCGCAACCTCCTCCAACCCGATTTCATCGGGGCCATCCAGCCTCACTCGCTACTCACCACGAGCTGAGGTTCGCCCATCCTCGCGCATACCACCAAGAGCTAGCATCAGCGAAACCAGTAGCGAAATTTCGCTCTCACGAGGTGACCAGGAACCAATATGGGTCCCCGTTGTCGCACGGGTCTCTACCCATGTCATTAGGCTCGAGCGGGAGTTCCACATGATCAGGTCCATCGTGCAGTCCTCCGACCCGGACTGTAATCACACCATAAGGCCTATCGACTTAGTTCGACTGCCTCCAGACCCAGGGGATGCGGGAACACTCCTAGTAGCCATATTCGAGTCTCCTGGCCACGACAGATTACGAGACCTGGTCACATTCGGCCCTGCGTCCTTTATTGCCGGGGCCAAGGGTGATAACATTACCACTCCCAGCGAACAAATTCCCTTGCCCGCCTTTTTAGACTTTGCGATAGGTGCTTGTGACTGCTTGGAGATTCTGCACTATGGGGTAAAAACGGTGCATGGAGAAATTCGCGGAGATGCGTTTCACTTCAGCGCTGAGAATGGGGCCGTGAAACTCGCCAATGTGGGAAATGGTGCACGATCCTATGACAATGTCCTCAGTGAGGGTTGGTCCTCTGTGTCCCGTGAACTGGGGGCAAAATACAAATTACAATTCATTGCCCCGGAACAGACGGGAAGAATGCCGACAGAGCCAGACAGTCGCACCGATATTTACGCCCTCGGTCTTCTTTTTTGGTCAATGTTGGTTGGAAAATTGCCCTTTGCAGGCGTTGACCCGGTCGAAGTTGTTCAAAATGTTCTGGGCAAGAGGTTGCCCCCGGTCTCCGCAAAGCGACTAGATGTCCCAGATGGTCTTTCTGCCGTGGTTCAAAAAATGACTCAAAAGGTGGTCCATGAGCGATACCATACAATATCCTCGGTTAAGAGGGACTTGATGCAGATAGCGCAATTGTTGGGCGACGGGGAAAGCGAAGCCTTGAACAGTTTCCAAGTCGCGCAAGGCGATGTATCTTCATTTTTCACTCTTCCATCTCAAATGTTTGGGCGTCAGAAAGAGTACGATATGATCTTGAACGTGATTCAAAAAGTGAATAAACGCCAAGCATCTGCATTTGCGAAAGCATTCTCCCAAAGCCCTGGAACTGCGCATGCTCTCGCCTCCAACTCTTCTATCTCGGAAGGACGTGTGGATAGCTTTGAGCTTGCCTCCGGCTCCAGTGACTCTGGGTCTTTCCATTTGCCCCCAAGGACAAATTCCAATGCTACCAGTCATCAACTATCCCAAGTCAGCACTCATGATTCTGAAGCAATGAGTGATGTGACATTTCAAACCTCGAAGCAGGTACAGACGCCAATTGGTCAGGACATGCTTTCTCAAACATCAGCCCTACCGCTTTCCAGCAAAATGAAAAGTCCATCACATTCTCGGTCGTCCTATAACACGGACCGAGAGAGTCACCCATCTATCGGCACTAATACCAGTCAGCCATCTATCGGCACCAATACCAGTCAGCCATCTATCGGCACCAATACCAGTCAGCCATCTATCGGCACCAATACCAGTCAGCCATCGACCCACACTTTCAGTCAGCCCGAATCCATGGGTTCCCTTTCAAAGGCGAAGGCTGGAGCAAAGTATCGCCGTAGTGGGCGGTGTGAAGTCATTACGATCAGCGGAGCCGCAGGAATTGGCAAAACAGATCTTTTGAATCGAGTACAGCCTGTCATCCGCAAGTTGGGGTATATTGCCATCACGCGCCTGGACCGAGCCAAGCGAGTACCCTTTGAACCATTTGCCAAAATTATTGCCAGTATTCTGCGCCAAATATTCTCCGAGCGTGACGTGACAACGGACTATCATGACAGCGTCCGAGCGGCGTTGCGACCACTGTGGCCAACTCTCCACAAAGTGCTGGATCTTCCTGAGCAGTTAATGTCCCCTGGGTCGAAGTACAGCCAAGATTCACCAAAACCATCGATTGCCCAAAACATTGCCAAAGCTGATCGTGCCAAGAATGAGCGGGCGAAACGTTTTCAATTCCCTGGTATGGACCATGGCCAGACATCAGTCGAATTTTTCTTATCCAATGCTGCCTCGAATAACATGCGGTTGATGGACATATTCCTTGAGATCTTGAGAACACTCTGCCAATTTAAATTGATGGTAGTGTGCTTGGATGATCTTGAATATGCCGATGATGAGACGTTGGAATTAATTCTGAACATCATTCGCGCAAAACTTCCCTGCGTGCTCATTCTCACAAGTCGCAAGGATGAGATTGCGCCAGACAATGTCAGGGCGCTCTTTGAGGCTGAGAACTCCAACATCACGCAGCTCGAGCTTCGGCCACTGAATGAAGCAGAAATTATGGAGTTTGTGGCTGCCGCAATGCATCAGGCTCCTAATCCAACGCTGACACCTTTGTTGGCGGTGGTTCAAGAGAAGAGTCACGGAAATCCTTTCTACGTGAGAGTAATGCTCGAGACATGTTACAGGAAGAATTGTATCTGGTACTCCTGGAAGGACTCTAAATGGCTCTTCGACCTTGACCGCATTTTCACGGAATTCGTGTCTCCTGTATATGGTGAGGGACTTGGACTCGGCTTCGTCACTAAACGACTTCAAGAGACTTCACCTGCTGCTCGGTCTATATTGGTCTGGGGCGCTCTCTTGGGAAGCCCGTTCTCTTTCTCGCTGGTTCAGAAGCTTCTAACCAGTGAATTCTTGTTCTCGTCTGACGATGACGATGACGATGGCGAGGGATTTGATCTTACATGTCCTCAAAATGTCACATTCCTCAGACAATCTGAAGGTGACCTTGTCGCTGGGTTGCAGTCCTTGGTTCAGTCAAACCTGCTTATCCCAGGGAAAACCGATGACGAGTTCAAGTAAGTACTTTATAGGAAATCTGGATGCCTGTTTATTCTCCAGCTAACAAGTCCCGCAGATTCGGAAACGATCGGCTTGCGCAGGCTGCGCTTTCTTTGAGTGAGAGCCGCAATGTGGAGAAAATGCATTTCATCATTTCACAAGCCTTGATGAAGTATTATCACGACCATCGCAGTCGCTACTCAATGGCCCATCACGTGGCCCTCTCGTCGCGTTTAATTAAATCTTGCGTCCCTCGGCGGATTGACTATCGACGGATTCTGTGGGAGGCTGGGCAGACTGCTGCTCAATCGGGTGGTCGTCCAAGCGCTCTTTGGTACTTCCGTCACTGCATTGCGCTGCTCCAGGATAATCCTTGGGATGACCGCCACGCCGACGTTTATTACGATGAGACCATGCGCCTTTTCATCGCGACCGCCGAAATGTCATGGTCCCAGGGCCAAAATGAAGAAGCCCTCAGCCTCATCGAGGCAGTTTTTGCTCACGGAAAGGACGCAATGAGCAAATCCAGGGCTTGGATCATCAAAGCCAAAATCTATGCACAGGTTGGGGATCATCATCGGTCGATGGAAGCTTTACTCACCTGTCTTGATGAGCTTGGTGTCCATCTTCGCACGCCCACGTCATTCGAAGAATGTGATGCTGCTTACCTGAAACTCAAGAATCATCTCGAATCTGCTGATATGGAAGCTATCGCTCAGAAACCCATCAGCAAGGATCCCATTTTGGTGACCATTGGGGCTGTCATGGCCGAGGCGATGGCTGTCACCTTCTGGGATGACTCCTTGACATTCTACCGTATGGCCATTGAAACAATGAACATTCACATCTTCCGAGGCGGGTTTACCCACATATCAATCGGATGCTCGCATCTTGCGATGATTGCACTCAGTCGCTTCAAAGACGTATCCTTCGGGTTTAGGCTCAGCGACTTCTCACTCTCCCTCCTAGAGCGCTGCCCCGAACTTTGGACTCAAAATCGAGCGTCCATCGTATATAACCTTTACGTGAGCCATCTACGTGTCCCCATGGCATCGACGCTCCCTGCACTGGAAGCAGCCTTGGAGGCCTCTTTTGCAATTGGTGATCCTTATATTACTTTGATCGGTATCTCCTCAATGGCAATGACCAGAATGTACCTAGGCCAAGATATGGCGCAACTCGAGGCATTTTGCCTGGACACCCCCGAAGAAATCCCGAATTGGAACCAAGACTGTCGTGGGGGTGCCAGCATCCTCGCAGTCAGACAAGTTGCACGCGCTCTGCAGGGAAAGACCGAGTGTCGGGATGCGGATAATGTCCTATCGGATAATGAGCACAGGACCAGTGAATACATGGCCTACCTAGATGCCCACGCCAGCAATGCTGACAGACCCCGTGATATCTACTTTGGCCTCGCTATGATCCCATTGTTCCTGTTTGGCCACCACACCAAAGCGATCCAGGTGGGCACCCGGTTGCTCGAGACAACACACCGACTGTGGTCCGCACGTGTCTCATACGTGGTGTACTTTTATCTGTCTCTGTCACTCTTGACTCTGCACAATGACTACCCTGCGCAGGGTTACCTCGACAGCAAAATGGACACGTTGCTTCGATATAAAGCCGAGATCGATTTTGCTCGAGGCTGTTCCGATGCAAATTATGGCATGTGGGCGTTGCTTTTGGAAGCTCTCATTTCCGAGGTACGGAATGACTACACCGCTGCCATTCAGTCTTACGAAGCTGCGATCGACCATTGTCAGGTTCATGGATGGCTCTTGGAGGAAGCGCTTGCCCTTGAATTGCAGGGAGAGTTCCTTGTTCGGCGCGGAGCTAAGAGAGCAGCACGTGCCGTGATTCTAGAGGCCATCTCTGCTTGGAGTTCTATCAGTGCCAGTGGAAAAGCTGCCATGATTGCAGAGAAACATGAGTGGTTACTCAAGACAGCAACCTCCGCTAGAACAATGGATATTGGGTGTCAGACTGTTGATTCCCTCCTCGAAATTACTCGGGACGTCGTTCAGAAAGAAATTGCGATCTCCTCGCAGATTGAGGAAGAGGATAGGCGGCATCGCTGGATCGAACAGAATGGCGCTACGGCTGGCGAGAGATCTCTGGATATTTCGAGCGTGGGCCTCGACATCATCGATCTTTCAAGTATACTGGAGTCCAGCCAGGTCATGTCATCTGAGCTCCAAATCGACAAACTCTTCACCAAAATGCTGGAGATCATCTTGGATTCATGTAACGGCTCTGATTTTGCTGTCATTGCCACCGAATTTGACGAGCAGGGCTTTGCAATTGCCGCCGCGGCGGATGCCGACAAGGGCCAAAAGTCTTTCCCAGAGGGTCTTCCGCTCTCAGAATTGGAAGGACGAATGGCCCAAGAGATCACCTATTATGTCATGCGTACAAAGGAAGAAGTTTTGGTTCACAATGTCCTCGAAGATGAGCGCTTTTCCAATGTGAACGAGAGCTACCAAGCCAATTTCCCATTGGGTCGATCAGTCGTTGCTTTGCCTATTGTTCAGGCAGATCAGCTACTTGGAGTCATTCATCTAGAAGGAAAGCCTAATTGGTTCACTCAACGAAATGTTGTTGTGCTGCATCTTCTTTGTAACCAGATTGGAATTTCCTTGTCCAACGCTTTGCTCTTCCGTGAGATTCGCAAGGTCAGTGCCAAGAATGCTTCGATGATCGAATCTCAGAAGCGGGCTCTCGCACAAGCACGCGAGGCTGAGCAGAAAGCAAAAGTGGCAGAGGCCGAAGCCAAACACAACGTCAAGCTCAAGGATGACGCTGCTCGAGCAAAGTCCATTTTTCTGGCCAACATCTCTCACGACTTGCGTACTCCAATGAACGGTGTGATCGGTCTGTCGGAGTTGCTCAAGGGCACTACCCTCGATAAAGAGCAGGACGAATACGTTGAATCTATCCGTGTCTGCGCTGATACACTACTGACGCTCATCAACGACATACTCGATTTCTCCAAATTGGAAGCCGGCAAGATGAAGATATCTACGGTTCCGCTCAACCTGAAAGAGACAATATCTGAGGTGATCCGTGCCCTTCGGTACACTCATCGGGAGCGAGGACTGCAAACAATTGAGGATCTTGAGCGCGTGCCGTCGGAACTAGTCGTCCTTGGTGACCCTGTCCGCCTTCACCAGATCTTCATGAACTTGCTGAGTAACAGCTACAAGTTCACACCCAAAGGCTCTATCACTGTCAAAGCAAAGGTTGCCAGGGAAGGGAAGGGCCGAGTCCGCTTGGAATGCTCCGTATCTGATACTGGTATTGGTATTCCAGATGAGCAAAAAGCCCGACTTTTCCGGCCTTTCTCCCAAGCCGACCCGTCCACGGAACGGTCATACGGCGGCAGTGGACTGGGTCTAAGTATTTGCAAGGCCATTATCGAGGATGTTCTTGGCGGTGCTATCTGGTTGGACTCAACCTTGGGGGTTGGAACCACGGTGACATTCCACCTAGTTTTCAACAAGGCCCCGAAGAAAACAGCCGTGAAGACACCATGGTCCCAGGATCTCAGCCATGCCGAAGCCAAGGAGCCCCCCCAAGCCAAAGCACGGGATCTTTCTCACATCCCTCGTGACCAGATTCGAGTCTGCATTGCCGAAGACAATCCCATTAATCAGAAGATCGCAGTCAAGTTTGTTACCAGTCTCGGCCTTCAATGTGAGGCATACAGTGACGGAAAGCAAGCTGTGGATGCCTTGCGCGCGAAATCAAAAGAGGGCAACCCATTCCACGTGGTTCTGATGGATGTCATGATGCCCACTCTCGATGGTTACAACGCCACGCGTGAACTGCGGCGCGACCCAGATCCTAATGTCAACGAAGTACTCGTCATCGCCATGACCGCCAGCGCCATTGAGGGCGACCGCGAAAAATGTCTTGATGCTGGCATGAACAACTACCTTCCCAAACCGGTGCGATCGCCCATTCTAAGCGAACTGCTGGACAAATATCTTGCACCAGTCCCATCACACCCACGCACCCGCCTAGCAGTCCGTGAAAGGAGCTCCAGAGGCAGCATTAGCCTTGATGCGGGCACACCCACTAGTTTCTCCTCGTCGGGGTCGGATGAAGCTCAGAAGCATCCGCTACCGCCCACGTCGGAGCAAAAATGATTTCACGCACCTACAAATGATACCCTGCATTTTTGCACCCAGATAGAGGTGATGAGGCGTCTAGGAATTGTTTTCATGGTCTATTTTTTTTTCTTTGCAATTTAATTTTGGATTTAGTTTCTGATCTTCCAATGTGCGGGCTTCAATTGCACTGCTTTACCTTACGTTATTTGAAGGGGTTTCATGCTCTCCTTGAATGAGGCTCTTTAGGGCTTTGCAATTAGGTCTGATACGGCTTTATGATTTGACTACATACAGTCTCTTAAGTTGCATGATAGGAAGTAAGTACATTTTTCAAGGACTAGGAATTTACCGCAACATTGCCATCCTGTTTCTCTAAATTGATATACACTTAGCATCACAATTCCCGTTAATCAAAATCTCAGTCATGTAGAGGTGCATTGGTCTTCTACTGTGAATGGACAGCAATTAACCTGGCTACGGCTGTAGGCTCCTGCACGCGGACTTCCATCTCCCACTGCCTTCTTCCATATCAGCAGTCTCAAGCCCTAGAAATGACGCACAGCGAATGTAAATTTCATGACTCTGACGCCTGGAGTCCAAAATCACGCGTGCTACTTTATGAAAATGAAGCCTTTCTGTATGAGACTAATTACGGATCCCGATCCCGATCCCTTGTGCGCCAAGCTCTCACAGCAACGAAATCTGGCCAAGAAGGATGCGGAGGAGAGGACGCCTGAAATTTTACGACCGGATACACAAGATCGGCGACAGAGGCGAAGATTGAACTCGTAACGAGGAAAGGGGAGGTGTTCAGAGGAGAGGGAAAGGAATGTTGGATGAGGAGAGGCCATTATTTCGGTAGTTCAGAGCATCTATTTTCTCTCCCTCTCACGGTTTACTAGCTAAGCATTCACCTGTTTCTGCTTGGATCCAGCTAGCAAGCAAGCCTCTAGGCTTGCTGAATCAAATGCTTGAACAACTTATCCAAGTAGTAAGCGGACTGCTTAGGGTAGCGCTTTTTCTCCTCCGATTCATAGTCAATAAACGTGCACCCAAATCGATCCGAGTACCCAGCAGCCCATTCTACCAGAGAAAGTCAGTCAGAAGATCATTTAATGGTCCGACGGGGGAAAAGAAAAGGATGACTTACCCCAATTATCCGTAAAGGTCCATGCGAAATACGACCGAATATCAACACCGTCTTCCTTTACAGCCCGCGCCAGTGCATTGCCAACATAGCCCTCAAAGAACTTGATACGGAACGTGTCGTTGAGGACTTCCGGCGTAGGGGCTACCTCTCCTTTTGCAGTAGTGCCGTTTTCTGTGATATAGATTGGCATCTGGTATCGCTTGTAGATCCAGTTCAGCAATTTCCTGAATCCACCGGGCGCGGCACGAAGCCAAGGTGTGTCACTCTCTTCGCCTCGTGGAACACCTTGTTTGTTCTCATCATGGCTTTCCACATTGCCCTTGTGGTCGTTGATATCAGGCGGCGTGGTCTTGTGTTTCACGAAGAATGTTGTGTAGCTATTCATGCCATAGAACTCAGAGCTCCCGAGGACGAGTTTCGATTCCTCGTCTGTAAAATATGGTAACCGATCGCCGAGCTGCGCACGCATGGATGCGGGATAATCGCCGGTTTTATACAACGGGTCCGCAAACCAAGAGATTTCGAACTCGCGTGCCCGCTCAGCTGCAGCTTGATCCAAGGGATCTTCTTCATCCCACGGTTCAGACCAGTTGCCATGGAGAGTAATTCCAATGGTGCCTTTCTGATGTGGCTGGAACTCCTCGCGATACATCCGAGAAACATGGCCGTGGGACACCAGCTCCGTGTGAGCGACCGTAAAAGGCTCAGTGGAGGAGTCGCCCTCGGCATTGCGACCACGGAATGATGATCGTGCTGGGGCATGAACACCAGCGGCGTAGCCAGCGAGTGTATAGACTCCGGGCTCATTGTAAGTGATCCAGTGCTTCACACGATCGCCAAATCGTTCAAAACAGACCCGGGCGTAGCGTACAAAATCGGGAGTATACGCTTGCTGGTTCAACATGCCCCCATACCGATCTTCCAAGGCTTGGGGCGTATCCCAATGGAAAAGAGTCACGAACGGGGTAATCCCATGGCGGATGAGCTCGTCAATCAGATCCGAGTAATATTGAATACCCTGTTCGTTCACGGGATCGTCGCGGCCCCCTAATGGGATGATGCGCGACCAGGCAAGGGAGAATCGGTAGGCGTTTACGCCGTAAGACTTCATGAGCGCCACATCTTCACGGTAGAAATCATATGCTCGGACGGCGTCGTCGGCTGTGCTCCCATCCGAGACTTTGCCGGGGGTATGGCCGAAGGTATCCCAAATCGAGACACCCTTGCCGTCTTTGTTCCAGGCGCCTTCAATCTGTGTTGCGGCGGTAGCATATCCATGGAAGAAATCGGGCCGAAGCACATCTTTCACGTCCTCGACTGATTTCAAGTCCATATTGGTAGTTCCTGTCCTTGATGCTCTGTACAGTCGGCGAGATTTTGATCTCAAGCCCAAGGTGGAGTGGTTGATGGTACTTTTAATCTTGCAGGTCTTTATGAATTTTTGACAATGCTCAGGACCGGATGCTTTGCGGCTAATAGTCCAAAGTAGCGCCAATCATCCATACTTGCTTCGAGACCCAGCAGTTGCAGCAAACGGACCCTCCGTGACAATTCGGGAAAAGCCGAGCGAGCAGGACAGAGGCGGGGTCGAGGGGGTAGGATGCGGGGATCTCCAGTGCATCCATTCATGGACCGTCTGGTGGACTGCATGACGAACGGTATTGCCGCAGAAAGGTGCGAGGGCGGGTGGGTAGTAGGAAGAAAATCAGCCTCCTGCCCCGGTGGAAGATGACCTGTGTTGACTGAACCATGGGGATGCGCAGGGTTAGGTTGGAATGGTCGATAGTGTACTCTTCCCCCCAGCCTACTTCTTGGAAGACAGGAACGACAGGGAGGGCATTTCCTACTGTCTCCCATATCCCCAAGTCGAGCTTTTTTTTTCTTTTTTTAAACAATCGACTGGATTCTAATTTCTATATTTACTGTCTATGAATCTACGTCCCAACAAGTACATGCAGGCCGGGTCCTTCAACCGCCTGCACACGAGTTGCCGGTCCTTCTGGGAAGCAAATAGAAACTTTTCCACCTGGTGCCGGGAGCATCACAGTCAGCGAGAGAAGGGACATTTTGTCCCAACTGAAAGCCAATTCCACGCCGCCCCGTGCCCGTACACCTCGGATAGACCCTTTCCAATCCTTGGGACAAGCTGGAAGAAGTCTGATCAATCCGGGCTCGTGAGACTGCACCAGCATTTCGATAATACCTGCGCCTCCGCCAAAGTTACCGTCAATCTGGAATGGAGGATGGCTGTCTAATAAATTGGGCAAGGTCGAGTGAGAAAGAAGCAGATCTAGGTGCCGACTACATTCCTCCGCCTCGAACAAACGCGCATGTAAATTGATGAGCCAAGCTCGGCTCCAGCCTGTATGACCTCCGCCATTTTCAGCGCGCCGACGCAGAACCGCTCGACAGGCCTGAGCCAATTCAGGCTCCTTTGTGGGAACGATGGTGTCACCGGGATATAACGCCCACAAGTGTGAAGTATGTCGATGGCCCGGTTCAACCTCCCCGTAGTCAATAGCCCATTCTTGAAGATACCCGGAATCACTGATGGTCATCGGTGGAAGCCGACCTTTGGCGGCTTGAACCGCTGACAGAAGCGAATCCGATGGGCCAAGATGACCTGCACACGACTCGAAAGCGCTGAATATAGCGCGAACAATTTGAATGTCAACGGTGGATCCCTCACAAAGCACCCCTTTCTGGCCTTTTCGATCAAGAAAAGAATTCTCGGGCGAAACAGAGGGGTTTGTGATAAGATATTTGCCCGTGGCATCTTCGATCAAAAAGTCGAGAAGAAACTCTACACATCCCCTCAAAACCGGGAACATCCTGGAGAGAAACGCGAGGTCTCGGGTGAACTGGAAGTGCTCCCAGATGTGATAGCATAGCCAGGCACCCCCCAGAGGCCAGATGGTTGCCGGCATCCACCGGTCAACGGGAGCAGTATCGGCCCAAATATCGGTACATGAGTGGGCTGCCCAGCCTCGGCAGCCATACATGACCTGAGCGGTCTTCCTCCCGGACACTGCCAGCCGCTCAAGAAGATCAAATAGCGGCATCTCGCACTCCGAAAGATTGCACACATTGGCCGGCCAGTAGTTCATTTGCAGATTGATATTGATAGTGTATTTGGAGCCCCATGCTGGGTGGAAAGAGGGGTTCCAGATCCCTTGCAAGTTCGATGGCAGAGCTCTGTTTCCAGTGCGACTGGAAGATATCATCAGATATCGGTTGTAGTTGTGGTACGTTGCAATCAATTCAGGATCTCGAGAGGTCAGTAATCTTTTGTCTGTTGGAATGTCGGGCCCGTCGGATGATAATTGTAAATCCATTCGGTTATACAGTGACTGGTAGTCCTGGACGTGCCGGTCCCAAAGCTGCCTTGCGTCGTAGCCAAGTGCCTTCATGAGATCTTCCGACGCTCCCTGGTCGGGGTCTTGATGGCGAAAGGTTGTTTGACAAGTAATGCGAATCAGAGATTCCGAGGCCTTGACGACCAGGTTGTTTCCAATCCTGGTGACTGTACCCTCCTGACTGCATTGAACATGAAGAATGCAGCAAGCATGGTTGCTGTTGCGGCCTCCCGGCGTAACGTGCATCGTGATGGAATCATTGGAAGTGACAATATCATCCAGGTACTCGTTTGTCTCGAACTCCAGCTCGCTCAGTCGGGTTAATCGTACCACGTATTCGGTGTTGGCCGGGGCGAGCACTCGAATCGCCAAAAGATTGTCGGGATAGCTTGCGATAACTTGTCTTCGAAACTGAGCTCCACAATAATTGTAATTTACATTCACCGTGGCAGTTTCAAGATCGAGTTCACGGTGATAATTCGTGATCCGATCGGACTCGTGGCCGAAATCCATGAAAACAGTGCCCAGGGGCTCATAATGTCGTTGGCTGATTGGGTTTGCGAAGAATGCAACTTTTGCTAATTTTTCTGCTTCTTCATGATTTTCTGCCCGAATAGCCGCTCGCAATTGTGGGAGATATGTGAAAGCATCCTGAGGTGTCCGATCTTGGGGTCCACCGTACCACACCGAGTCTTCGTTCAATGCAAGAAGCTCCTGGTCGGTGCGGCCATAGACCATCGCGCCCAAACGACCGTTGCCCACCGGAAGGGCCTCATTCCAATCATTTGCGGGCTGCGCGTACCACAGCTTGCTCATTGTATTTCTGGGTCAACTTGTGGACTTTCCTGACGCGAATATTCTGCGATGGCCTTCATCAAAAGTAAGCCATTGTCTCGGATAGGGTGCGTTGACCGTTGAGGTGAGTCCATGGTTAACCGAAGCACCGGGAGATGTGATTTGTGTGATCTTGAAAATGAGCTAGGGTAATAGGAGAATTGATTTAGCATTCTATAAAGCCTATATTCAACAAAGACCAATGAACGTTTCTCGGATAGTTATCGGCTAAATGTATGCCAGCCCCCGGATTTTCCGAATCCATGATGGGCTTCGGTTTAGACACCTGAACTACAGTAGCGTGAAATACCCCGTACCGACAATGATAATCCATCTAGGAAATACTCCGCATTTACCATGGTCCCCGGCTACCCATGTTAACTCGGTTCCCCGCACTCGTTTCCTAGTGGTGGAGAATCTTTCGTATTCGTCGCTAGCCACTCAGATCCCAAGGACTAATTAAAGCGTTTCTTTTGGCACTTCAAGATTTACGTTGGCAACAAGGACAAAGAGACTAATCAATACTAGCTGAAGAAGCTCCACCTCGGAATGGAACAAGCGTGACTCACGCCAGCATTCCCCCGCGGCAATCGAACCCCAACGGATATTTGCTCTTGGTAGCTAGCTGAATCGCGCCATGGCGAGTCAGCCGAACCTGATCATCAAGCTCACGCGCTTCCTCTTTTGATTCGGGTGGTGTACATATCCGCGGCAGAAATGGCTGGAGTGATCATGAGGCTGGCCGTCTGAATGAGTATCTTGCTCGACTTGGTCAAGCTACAGATGGATCCTGGAGGCAGAAATACTATTAGATAAACCCTTTCCCCCTTGCAGTTTACCCAAGCCGCCCGACAGAGAAGACATCTCTTGGCCCACAACTCTCAATCTACCTCTGCTTCATTTGGGTCGCCCCCAAGTCATCAAGCAGCGACTTTTATCTCGTATACCCTGGCATGATGGCGCGGGCAGATCCCTCAGCCCTCACTGAAGACGACGTGCTGAAGGAAAAGGGACAGGAGCACATCGAAGAAGTGGTACTAGCACGCTTGACTGAAGAGGACCTATGGAAGTTGTCTGAAGAGTCATTGACTGTTTGGTCATGGACTGGATTCCGTTTAGGTCTCATTATGTTTGTGCATGGCTGCAATCAAGCTGGCTTCGGCATCGATTGGGGCGTGATCAGCGGGATCAATGCTCTCCCTGCATGGCACACCTACTTTGGCTTCGACACCAGCGGCGGTACATATGGCCTAATTAATGCCCTCATGAGCATCGGAACGGTTTGTGGTGCTCCATTTATGGCCCTTGCCGATGTCATTGGGCGTCGTGGAATCAACTTCTTGGGAAACGCAATTGTCATCTTCGCCGCTGTGCTTCAAGGCTGTGCTCCAAACCTCCCTGCTTTTATGGCTGGTAGATTTTTCATGGGCTTCGGCACTGCCCTCATGTCCAGCTCCCAGTACATTGGTGAAATCTCCCCTATTCACCTCCGTGGCCGTATGGTTGGCTTCTTCGGTGCCTGCTTCCAGGTTGGAAGTCTTGCGATGTTGGGCGCCATGATTGGGTTATCGAATCTCCCAGGAGATGCGTGCTGGAGGATTCCCCTCATTCTTGAAGCTGCGTTCCCAGCAATCGTCTGCCTGACAATTTATATTTTGACACCCGAGTCCCCCCGCTACTACGTCATGAGAGGCAAACGTGAAAAAGCCAAGGAGGTTGTGGCCAAGTATCATACAACCAGCACAGATATCAACGAACCTATCGTCGAAATTGTGGTTTCTCAAATTGAAGAATCTTTGGAAAGTGACCGTACCGGATTCAGGGCATTCTGGGATTACCGGGTATTCTTCACAAAAATTGCTCGGTATCGTCTGCTAGTTTTGGCTCTGTACTCTATATTCCAGCAGTGGAACGGAGGCTCTATAATCACATACTACGTGAGATCAGATCTATCATAATGTGAAACGTTGCGCAAATGCTAACGATACCAATTTTGCAGATGGTCGACGCGCTGAAGACAGTTGGTATCACGGGGACGAAGCAGCAACTGGGCATCAATATCGGTACCACAGCAACCTACTTTGTTTTTACGGCCGTGGGCTCTTTCCTGGTCGATAAATTCCGCAGAAGAACTCTCATCTTCGCGGGATTGATCACTATGGTCGTCTTCCAGACGGCAACAACTATTACATCGTGGCAATACAGTCTCCATGCAACCCATGCCGCTGCTGCACTCACGCTCTTATGGATTTTTCTGTACCAAACAGCCTCCGCAACACTTATCGCAACCATGCACAATCTATATCCTGTCGAGATTCTGTCTTTACCGCTGCGTGCAAAGGGCATGGGTCTGTACAGTTTGATCCAGGGTGGCGCCAGTGCCGTTCAAACTTATGGCATCAGTGTCGGCATTGCCAAAATTGGATACAAGATATGGGTTGTTTACATTGTTTACAACACTGTCCAGCTCATCTTGTCCTACTTCATCTTTCCCGAGACAAGTGGTCTGAGTTTGGAGGAGATTGATACTGTATTTGAAACGCCTGGGGTTCCCCCTGTTAAGATGTCGTTGGATATTCAGAGGGCCAAGAAAGAGAGACTTGCAGCAGCTGGAGACGAAGAAGCTAGGCATAGATAGAGCCACCGAGCATCATCTTTTTGCCTACCTGAATATTGATCTCTTGATGAATCACTTCATGTAGGATATCAGAATGATCACGTGATGCTTTCGACGGTATACAGCACCATCGCTTTTTAAGTCTCCTTCTCCACCAGTCGCTTTCTCTTCTTTTTCACATTGCTCAATGAGATCGGTATCTGTTGTTAAAACTTTTCAAGATTCCCTGAATCTCTGCTTTGTGGTCCTGGCGCCACTTAGTGTCCACCAATCCCAGCCCCTCGTGCTCGGCAGGAATTGACAGTCTGCATCTATCCGAGCTTGCGAATCCCAGAGTGCAGTTACCCTATATGCGGTGGGCGGCTCCGATGAAACCTGTACTTATAGAAATTATGTCATTTGGGTTTTCTTATCCGGAAGGGCTCCCGACTTCCTCCTCGGCATAACAGATTTTCGGAGGTCAAATGACCAGGCGCAATGGATGAAACGAAATTAGATCCGACCCAGCTGCATCTACCCGTCGGGAGAGGTGCAGATTCTCTCGCACTGCTTCTGTTCTCCATTACCCCTAATAGTTAGCCTAAGAGAGAGAAAAGTATTGAACGAGTCTTTATCACGGACAATCAGCCAATCATGCCTCCTCGTCAGTCGTTGGTCCATGGGCTTATAGTATTAAACAAGGATGCCTATCTCATGCATAAGCTTTGAGCTAGAATTCCAGATGGATTCTTCTTGAGGTTATTTTCCTCCGACAATCAAAATTACTGGTCCGAATTCGAACTGAGTGCTAAGAGTTTCCCTGTGTGTCGGCAGGCAACGTAACACAGACAGGTACCGAGTTCAGAGACCATGTTCTCTGGCTACTGTCTTATTTCTTTTATCCTCTCTTGTCGGATGCCATTGTTGTTTCAGAAACCGATCATTTGATCATGCCGTTTCATGAGCCGTTTCATTGCTTTTTTGAGTATCATGAATGCTGGAGAGCGAGAGACGCACGTACTACTGGAATCCGAAGGTACCGAAAGGAAAACCCCGCACCATATCATGGTGGAATGTCTTTCTCTAGAGGAGAGCTTGAATATTTGAGTGTTCATGCCATCTTCAACAACTGTGCAATTGAGGCATGCTATGCCATTACCTCGGAAACCACGCTGATTGCGCTGGCTTTCTTCCGTCGGCAATCTCTCTGATTCCACCTGGTCTGCCACATATGCTTGAGCGAAAACATCATTGGATTGCATTCGTGGCATTCCAGATAATCACATACCGGACAACTGCCAAATATGAAGAGTTCCTCCTTCACTATCTCGCTTCTATACAGCGATCGATGATTCTTGGCATGATAGTGGGTGGTGGCCAACTTTGCAACACCATTGATCTCTATTAATAAATTGAGGGGGAAAACAAAATATAGACATAAGTAATTAGAGGCTACACCAAATCCATTCTCGTGTAATCCTATAATGTCACCTTGAACACCTTACGCTTTATCTTCCTCGCAGCGATGCCAAGTGGGGTGATTATAAGGTCCTGCTGTATAAGATGCATGTCCCCGTTCTTACAAAATACAATCTAGGCAAATGCCTGTCTTTCCCCTTCCTATGGGCAGAAAAAGGCAGCTCGGCAGATAATTATCTATCTTGATGGATCTCGATCCTGACACACAGGCCTCCTCAACATGCGCGCACGGCCATTGGGACTGAGCTGGAATTGCTGCATCACCCACGTCTCTGCTTCTAGCAGATTCTTTTGGCGATGCATGTCCAGTTGGGCGGATGCTGGAGGAAGACTGTGTTACCCTCGCACGGCCAATAAGCGACCCAGATAGTACTGCAATAGTGTCAATTGGTTCAACGACCATCATCACGAGACAATTACTACTTCTTAAAGTTCTATGGTGAGGCAAACAAGACGTTGCCACATCATATGCCTCGATTCGCAAATGAAGGAAAACAATGGGAGGGAGGAGTCTGATGAGGAGATATCATGGATGAGTTGCCTTTCTCCTAACCGGATCATTCGCCTGGGTCAGATTTGTTCTGTCCATAGCCGCAATGGGGTGATTGTATCGTCGCTTTCTCCTACCCCTTGGTATCACACTGATGAGGGGTTTGTTGGGCAGTAGAGGGCCAGCTCCTTCGAAAAGACCAACCGAAGAGATCCGGTAACTAAGTGTTAATAAGGGAGTACGTCGCGGCTCGTTCTTCATGCTTTTCACTATAATTCCCTATCTTCTGTCTTTTCCTGCTCGTCCTTGATGTCGCTCCTCCCGGGTCACGGTCTTATTACTTTGCACTCAATAAGTTATTGCTCGCGCGAAACTGTCATTTCATCGCATTGAGTCCGGATTTTCATACCTCCGTGTTCAGTGATCCAATAGAGCATAACGACTCTTTGTCTCCCATCGCTGCTTAGTTGTGACGCCCACGAAATCCAAAAAATTCCCGCGACCAGAATTTGGTGCTAAGTTTCTGAGAGCCCTCCTCTGATTCTCTTTTTTTGTGTGCTTGATATCATCAAAATGCCCCCCAAAGCCGCTCAAGATGCCTCTGCCGTGCCTGAGGCACAAGGGCTCAAGTATGACGAATCTGAAATGGCCCTCTTCCACGCCAAGCTGTCATACCACTCCACGATTGATGAGCGCATGGCTTCCCAGGATAGCAATCTGGCATCCATCTCAGAGGCTCAGGCCAAGATACTGAAACGATGGGAGATGCTCAAGCAACTTGAGAAGGAGCTAGCAGAGAAGGGGAAGAGCCTGTCGCCGACTGACAAGAGGCAGCTAGCGCAGTACGAATGGAGGTACAAACACCTGGAGAAAACCGCAACCGTGAGCACTACTGGCTAGAAAACAAGGAAAAATAATTTATTTCATCTCTCTTCTCCTAGCATAAATACAGCCATTGTATGAAATATATGCATTGACGGCGTTTCTTACAATCAAGAAACTTTCTTCTCTCGCTGTGAGGTTCAATGTGAGAGAACTCCTCTGAATTTCGAGAAATAATCGGTCTGTCTCTCTCTTTTCTTTCCTTATGAGTCTGATTGAACACAATTTCTCTGTTTTCCCCGATCTGTTCACCGTTGAAATTTACCAGGAAAATATTCTCTTCAGCAAGGATTATTCGTCCCCAGCGTCAGGAGATGACAAACAAAAGGAAAGGCAAATCCCTTTCCGGGATATTCCGCCTCTCTACTTTTCTGGCCGGTAGATTTACCCTGACAGATGATCAATGAACAGTAGCAACGGCGTAGTAAGACTCGAGGGATGTTCCATCTCTTGTTACACAAGCAGCCTAGTAATCCGGTCGATATTGCAACAGTAACGTAACTGACTCGCCATACTCCATCTTCATCATCGAGCATCGAACAAAAGAATAAACAACATCAGAAACAATGATAATGAGCTCTCAGTTTGGAATGCACCTCAGATCTAAATGCGAAAGGCCGGGAAGGTTTCAGTGGATGATGTCGCCTAAAGTAGGAGTTGATACCGGTGCACCACTCTGTAATATCCGAGTGGGTCCAGTGCTTCTCATGAAATCGACAAATCCATTCGCCCATAGCGTTCAAAAATCACCGAATAGGCATGATAATGTATAATACATAAGGATCACTGTGATGAAGTCTACTAATGCGCCAAGGGATTGGCGACTGTAGCTTACCGTGTCTAGTATCAAGCTATAAGACTTCACTTCTAGCATTAATAACTAGCGGGCCTAATCTTCTGCAGCTGGAGGGGAACATATATACTGGCAGGAATTTCGTAATTATTCCCTCCTAGATCTCATAGATATAGTTAACATACAAGTGAGAGAGGATGAATGGCTTTAGAGCTTCACATACTCCAGATCTCCCATACAGCCGACTCGAAGATATGATGTTTAAGAAGTAAATCGCTGAGACATATAGTTTCCGGCACCAAGGCACTACTACCGGCACGAAGCGTAGGAATGCTTTCGATATATCTTGCTTCGTAAATATTGTCCTCATGAGAACAGTATTATGGCCCTCGCATATGACGACCTCTTGTTATCATTTAATCTGGATCTGGTGTTAGTGATCCCTTCCCTTGATCTAGGCTATGTCGGTACGAGCCTGCTGCTAATATCGACGAATCTGAAAGTACGCGTAAAATAGGTTGTCGATTGTAAAATCGTCATGTTGAAGAGCTTTAGTGGACAGGGGGTCTCGGAATACTCGAGGGAGCTGACTGCTGAATAGAATAAGCACTAAATCATTTCAATCTCACCGACCATATAGATCATTCTGGAGAGGGCCGAATGAACCACATAGGTCAGCATGAGATGAAGGTCCCTCTGAAAATCACGCTATTTATTCGCAGCACTGCACGATCGAAAAGGAAAGAGAAGCATCATGCTCATTTTTCCTCGCCACGCCAGTCTCGATCATTGCGTTGGCCAAATTTTCCTGTATATCATGAGCCATGCCGATACAAGCCCCCTCGTCTGGAAATGGTGGCCGCAGGCAGAGGTCTACGTAACAGAGATGGGCGCGCGACATACCGACCAAGACTTTGAGAAGATTAGATGGGCAGAGGGGCACCAGATGCATTTCCCCGGATCAGACTGTATATATCCTTGGCAGCCCTGAGTGGCAAAGTTGAAAATGAAGAAATTTAATCGTTCTGCGACTGTACCGCATAAATATAGAGCGGATTTATAGGCACTGACACACGGGTACTGACAGCCCTCAAGTCCGTTTCGCCAATGGCGATTGCCATAGCAAAGACCAGGAAGCACGGGAACTGTCACACAATCGCTCCTTGGCAACCGTGGGCTGGAAGCTTCCAACCCACTTAGGACTCCAAACACTCTGCCAGGCTATTTTGCTACTGGATGGAGGATCATTTTGATCTTTCTCTCTTGTCATATCACCCCTAAGATCCTAAAATATTCTCCCACACTGCGAAATCGTCTTGTCAGTCTTTTGTTTTTATTTTTATCTTGAAATCATCAGAAAAGTCCAGCTTCAATCTCTTTATTTGCGGCGGGAACATTGGAGCATATTGAAATGGAGTCATTCAGTCAGCCAATCATCCATCCGATAGGGAAAGCGATACAGAATACAGAAACGATGTTTCTGACTATTCCGAGGTCTGTTTTGCGGGAATGGCTCATATTGGGGTAAGTCATTGCGATTCCTTATCGCCCCCGCACGACTCCAACGAAAAGGAGCTCGGCTCGGCAGTCAACTAGTGAGCCGCATAACCGACGATAAATCATCAATGCTCAACGAACAAAGGGTTCTTCTGTAATACTGCTCTAGGACGAACCATAGTCTAAGGCTGGAACGCAAGAGCATCGGCGACAATGACTGACGAAGAGCCAGTCAAACTCACGTTGAGCGGGTCCCCCCGCGAGGTACGAAGCATAGTTCTTGAATTCCAGACGAGAAGACCTGTTACTTTCTAGTGAACAAAACTATGATTGCTAATGTGTCTTTACTTCGCCTCCAGATCGGTATCAAGCATGGTCAGTCATTGAAAGACCAAATCCACGGCCAAATGGACATCTACGAAAGTATGTTCAAATACACCTCAAAGCTATCCTGGCAGGAAGTCCGCGAGGTCGCCAAAGAATTTCTACCGTCGCTTCAAACCCTGACTCCCCATTTATTGACCGAGATGGAGGGGATTGCCGAAGGAGCCGAAGTTGACATACTCGATATTGTGGCTCTAAATTGTCGAAGCGAAATTGCCCTCGGCAAGTTTTCCGATGGATGTACAACGCTGTGCTGGAAGAAGAGCGACGATGTGCATGTGCTGTCGCAGAACTGGGACTGGACTGCAACTGTGAAGAAAAACCTGGCCATGGTTTCTATTGAGCAGCCTGGGAAGCCTACAATCTACATGGTCACCGAGGTAAGACCCCTTTATCTCTACTAAAATCACCTTGGGCGATCACTGATCCAGCTTTGGCTTTCTTTAGGCAGGAATCATCGGGAAGATCGGATTCAATTCCGCCGCTGTGGGGACATGCCTGAATGCCATTCGGGCTAAACCGATGATGAGCAGCAAGATGCCAATCCATGTCGCACTGAGACTCTGTCTAGAGAGTACCTCTGTCGCTGAGGCTGTCGGTATTCTTGAGAGACTTGGCGGCGTTGCATCTGCTCAGCATATTTTAGTCGCAGACAGCACAACGGCCCTGGGCCTTGAGTTGTCTCCAGTGGGCAACAAATATATCCCGGAGGACGAATTCGGGCTGATCGGCCACACTAACCATTTCATCGAGAACCGATATGTAGAAGAGCCCCCGTGGCTGTCTGGATCACCTATTCGACTCAAGCGGCTGAAGGATCTCACAGCAGAGCTCATTTCTCGCGGGGTGGAGGGAGACGCCATTATCCCTGCCTTGTTGCGAGAGCAGATTTTCTCCGATACTTATAGTGCGCCACAGGCAATCGCCTGCCAGGAAGATGAATCCCGCCATCTTTCAACGCGTAGCAGCTCCTTGTTCAACATAATCATGAATTTGGACCCGCAGAATCTTGGTGCTGAGGTAGTCTGGGGTTGTCCAGGTTCGGGAAAAGAAGGACCTGTTATTAAGATGCCCTGGTAGATATAGTGTTCATGTATGGCTCAGAAATCTCAATAATGGTTTCTCATTGCTTCAAAATTTTGGATTTGAGAGTATGATACGAAACCGGAAAAAGCAAAGAATGTAAAATTGAGGTTCGGAACCTCCATGGAAGAAATACTCAAGGCCTAGTGACTATCTACCGGAAAGCTTTATGGATAGCTGCGTCGGGAAATCGTGGTAAGCGACCTCCACGTAACGAAGTCCCCGTCACCTTGGCCACCCAAGCTCCCATGAGAAGATATCAAAATTGATTCTCTCCACCATAAGCCACTAAGTCTTACTAGGCTAGCATTTACACATTTACGAGTCCGTTTCCTTTTTTGCTCCGCATCCAGTTTAGGTAGACGGAGTCTTCCTGCGAGATTGATCTTGCTGAGAAGGTGAATTACTCTGTTCACGCGATACTACCTCATTATCTTCTACTCACTGAATCGTAGCTCCCGTGGCTAATAAGGATTAATGGCCGAAATTGCTCTCGTATGCGTAAAGTAGTACATAGAAGAAAGGTCATTTTGTAGCTTGCGTGGGCTAATTTTTAAGTAGTCTAGGTATTATTCGATACTTCGCGTCTCTAATCGCTGTGGAAATTTTATCCAAACTAACCAGCAAAATGATATTTGAATATATAGTGATAGCGTTTAGTAATGAGCATGTATCGCTTCAATCCCAGTCCCTGAGTCGCAATTCCCTAGCTGTAGAATTGATCGCCGATCGTAGTATTCTACTCGCGTAATTACCTTCTGCTCGGATATACGGCCTATTACAAATTCGGTCTTGTCAAAATCCTAGATATCCTCCGGTTAGATACCGTGTTCTTCGATCGCGCGTTATTCTATCAAAAATCACTCTTCGATAGCCTTGAGATGTATGTTAAGAACGCGCTGGTAGTGATATCGCCCAGGAAAGCGTGATTGAATCTCTTCGCGTCGATCTATCAAGGTCGATAGCCATTCCTTCCCAACCGGAGGCGGAGGGTAGCTACCACGTGAATCCAGTGAGATAATCTAATCAATAAGTGAATCCTCTCTGAATAGGTCCATTTATAGTTGGTACGTCTCTCTGTGGTAGAGGCTATATGTACTACATGCCTGCGCTTGTAGAGTACTGCGTGGGATTCCGTATAGCTTTGCTGCTACGCGGAGAGCTTAAAATGTGGCCATTTTTAATACCGTAAAAGACTCATGATAGCTTGGCCCCATAGTTGGCCAACTCCTGGGAGGATTCAGAGCGAATTGGTAGCATGGTAGTTGGCTGAAATTGGCAGGTCAGTAGATTGGCGTGTTTCTGATGGGAGTTTGCGCTCCCGATTGCCCGCATGCGAGGTCGTCATTCCAGCCGATAATCACGCCAAATCAGGGCACTCGATCGATCGTGCTGCATATGGGTGAGGAGCACTCTGATAATGGCATTCCCTGATAGGTTTTCACGCGGATTACTTGGTGCTATGCATCCTGTTGTGCATTCAAGTGATCACCATACCTGCAGAATTGTGATCATCAAGTTGCCCCGCTGGCCGATTTGATCCTGAATCAAGATCGATCGGGATCGACTATATAAAGAGCATCGAGTTCCTTCCAAGAAAACATTGGTGATTTCTAAGCCCTTCCAGCCTTTCCTTTTTCCACTCAATCGCTATCTCGAAGATGGTATCGGTCGCAGACGAGTCTCGAGAGCAGGAACCCCTCCTGGACTCGCCCAGCTCCACGACGCAGAAACAGGATGCTCATATTGGCTGGAATCTGATTACTGGTCCGTATTACACACATGGATGTATCTCTTACACTATGGACTCCTGACCCCAAGGAATGGTCTCAAACAGGCACTGCCAGTGTTGCACAGGTGGGGATTTTAATTGTGAGTGCCTCTGAAGATGATTCACTGACCATCGTTCTCTGTACTTGAACCCTGACCCGTTCACAGTTGACGGCACTCGTCTGGTCCAATGTGATCGCGCTGCCCCTCGCACTCTTCACGGGTCATCCTGTAAGTCGTCCGTTTTTAGCGCGGGACATTGGTCATCCTTGCATGTCTCCTGTTCTCTAAAGCCAATCCGATGTCTAGCTCCTGGCCAGCACCGCCCTTCTCCTGCAAGTCCAGGCTGCTCTCATCCTCCAACCGACCGCCACTCCCGACCAGAAACTGCTGGGCACCCGCATCCACTATACCATCCAACTGCTCAGCATCCTGTGCTTCCTGAGTGCCTTCCTCGTCATCGAGCTCAACAAGGGCAACCACCCTCATTTCGTCTCTCCCCACGGGATTCTCGGTCTGATCACTATCATCGCCATAGTCCTCCAGGCCCTCGTCGGCGTGGTCCAGTTCTTCTTCCCCGTCACCGTTCTTGGCAGCGTCGACGCTGGCAAGCGAGTCTACAAATATCATCGCTGGGCTGGATATGTTCTGCTACTGCTGGAGGTTTCGACTGTCCTGGCGGCGACCCAGACACCCTACAACCTGACTGCCATCCACATTCCCACATGGGGTGTCATTGTCGCCACAGTGTTGGTATTACTGGGAGTGGGTGCTAGGATCAAGAAGGGCAAATTGGGCCTGGGTGATGCTTGAACTGGGGGACTGAGATGAAGGCCTCGGGGAATTATGCAGTTGAACATTAGCTATGCGTTGGACATGACCGTGATGAATATATGAGATCTCACCCGTTACTGACTTTTGTTCATGATCAAGCCTTCGTCAGTCAACCAGATAGTAGTCACTGACTGTGGATCAAAAACTTTTTGTTGATTGTATACTTGTACAGCTCTCGAAGCGCGTAATGGCCCCACTCCAAACCCGCCCGCAAGACCAACATCTCCACTCCTTCTCTTTTCTCCGACTGCGTCTTCATTCAACCGCATTCGCTAATGGCGCCCTCCCCTTGCCCCTATATCTGCTCCAATTGCAGATTGGCCCCTCGCAATGCGTTGCCTCGACTCCGAACGTATCGCTCATTCTCGACGACTCGCCGGCACCAGCAGATCCTGCGACCTGCGACAGCTCCCAAACCCACGCCGGACGTGAAGCACATCCGCCAGAATGCCGAGCTCTACACACAGAATTGCATCGACAGGAATTATGCCGGTCATGCGGAATACCCCGCTAGGATTCAAGCTCTATCCGAGGAAGCCAGGCAACTCGATCATAACCTCAAGTCGCCGCGCTCGCAAATTAAGCAGTTGGAAAAAACCATCGCGAAGCTATCGATTGCGGCACGACAAGCTTTGACCAGCACCGGGAACAATGACTCAGGGACCAAAACGGCCAAAGAGCTAGAAGACCTGAAATCAGAAGCGCAGCGCTTAAAAGACGACTCCCATGCCATGACGGTCCGCAAATCCGACTGCACCGACGAGATCAACCGCCTCGCCCTCTCCCTCCCGAACCTCTCATCCTCTCAGACTCCCATCGGCGATGACCCCCGTCTCGTCCACTATCTCAATTTCGACCCTCGAGCACCCCCCACTTGGACACGTCAGTCTCCTACGGAGCTCCAAGCTCGATCGCATGTCACGATCGGCACCGAACTCGGTCTTCTCGATTTTACAAGCTCAGCCACCACGACTGGATGGGGTTGGTACTTCCTCATCAACGAGGGTGCCATGCTGGAGCAAGCCCTCGTCCAATACGCCTTGAGCGTGGCGCGGCGCCGCGGCTGGAAAATGGTCTCTCCGCCGTCAATCGTCTACTCCTACATCGCCGAGGCATGTGGCTTCCAGCCGCGCGACCAGCACAATGAGCAGCAAATCTGGTCGATTGAGCAGAACGAGCGCGATCGTGACACCAAGCCTCCGCGCTCGTTGACTGGAACCGCGGAAATCCCCCTCGCCGCAATGTATGCTGGCCGCGACATCAATGCTTCCGAGCTCCCTCTCAAGCTGGTGGGCGCAAGCCGCTGTTATCGCGCCGAGGCGGGCTCGCGTGGCGTCGACACCAAGGGTCTTTACCGTGTACACGAGTTCACCAAGGTCGAGCTTTTCGGCTGGGCGGATAACCTCGCCTCCGAAGCAGCAGAAGCAGCAGCTGATAAGCCCACCTCCGACACGCTCTTTGCCGAATTACTAGACATTCAAACAGAGATCCTCACGTCGCTCCACCTCCCCTGCCGCGTTCTCGAAATGCCCACCGGCGATCTAGGCGCCAGTGCAACTCGCAAGCGCGATATAGAAGCGCTCTTCCCATCACGATTCCGTCCCACGCCTCAATCCACAAGTCCAGTCGATCCTGCCGCGTCAGAGCTCGAATCCGCCTGGGGCGAAGTCACTTCGGCGTCCATATGCACTGATTATCAGAGTCGGCGATTGGCGACTCGGGTACGTGGTGGTGCGCCCAAGGAGTCGCGGTTCCCGCATACCGTGAATGGAACTGCGATGGCTGTTCCACGGGTGTTGGCTGCTATTCTAGAGAATGGGTGGGATGCAGACCGCGGAGTGGTTGTTGTGCCGGAAGTGTTGAGGCCGTGGATGGATGGGATGGAGACGATCGGGCGGCGGGAGTAGAGTGAAGTAGGGATGCCAGGAGTCGAACATTCTCCATTCTGTATTTTGTATATTATTGTAGTAAAGGCGTGAGACGCATGTATGACGGATGTGATGTATGTTTATTTAGATGGTGGGCCATATCAAGGCTGCATAAAGCCCTTTCTGGAATCCTAGAAGATCTCTCATGACCAACAACCGGCTTGTTTGAAGTACAATCCATTCTACTAACACAAGGCTCTTCAGGATGTCCCTGGGACCT